>LR738710.1:442409387-442435746 GCA_902687465.1 Secale cereale | reverse complement strand
GTGTGTGTCCCTCCATTCTGGAAGTTGTACCCCCGATGTCTTCTTCCTATTCAATGAAATGAAACACAAATTCTTTTGTGTTTCCTTGGAAAAAATATAGTGGAAACTTTGGTACCAATATAATGGCAACCTCATTTTCATGTTGTTGCAGCTTTAGGGTCCAAAAAAGATTTGTCAAAGCATATCCAAGTTGGATATATTTTTGAAGACCTTGTCCACGTTGAACTAATGATGGAAACGGATTGTTAACTGACATCCAATTCAAACTACAAAATATTTTAATTTTACAAAAAATATCTTTTAATATAGATAACATGATTAACATCAATGTATAAGTACACATTTTCTTTGCATGCAAAAAATGGAAGAGTGGACAATGACATCACTCTGCTCGCAATAGATGTTTCACAAGTAATGGCTTTGCACACATGCGTGTACGTAAATGAATGGCTAGAAATGTGTCATGTGCCGTATTAAAATTAGAAAATTTGCTTTTTTAATTTTTCTTATATGATTCAAGCTGATGGGAAACACACAGACAAATAGATGGTTAGAAATGCGTCATGTGCTATGGTTGAATTTATAGCATTTGCACACTTACCTTTTGAAAGGACCATGATGTCGCCTAGAGGAGGAGTGAATTTGTGCTTTAAAAACTTTTATGGATTTGGCTTAATCCTAATGTGGAAATAAGCTAAGAGGATGCTTTTCAAGCACAAAACCTAAATACACTAGACTCGACTAAGTGCACCAACAACTTAATCTAAACAAGATGAGCACAACAAGGATACTAACTAGCACAAGTAAGTTACACAAACTTACTTGAGAAATATCACAAGATATGGGCATGACACAAGTTAGTAATTCACACTAATCATAACATATCTCTACTACTATAGTACACACTTTTTTGAATATTTGAATCAACCTTCTTCTAGCCTGTTTTACCCGCAACTTACAAAATATATTCATCCATACTTAGCCATCCAATCTATTTGATGGAACGGCCTTCGCCACGCACATGATCCCGTCAAACCTAGAAAAATGAGTCGCCCTTCTCGAGAACTCCACAAAACACGGCCACCTTCCAGCCAATCGATTGCCACCACCAACCTCCCTTGTTTCATCTCACACTGATCTGCCGAAGCCTCCCCTGATGCTCTCCGTACACAATTTCTCTAGCCCATTGATAACCCACAAGTATAGGGGATCGTTTGTAGCCTTCTTCGATAAATAAGAGTGTCGAACCCAACGAGGAGCTAAAGGCAGAACAAATACTCCCTCAAGTTCTATCGACCACCGATACAACTCTACGAACGCTTGATGTTTGCTTTCGAAAACAAGTATGAAATTATTTTCTAGGTGTGATGCTAGAACTACTTTGCAAGAATAAAACTAGAAGTACTCTGCAAGATAATAAAAGTGGAAAGCTTTTGTTAGCAGGAAGGTCATTTGTCCCTAGGTAATCAATAACAAGTATCGGTAATCATTCTTGCAATTTTATATGAGGCAGAGGCATGAGCTAACATACTTTCTCTACTTGGATCATATGCACTCATGATTGGACCCCTAGAAAGCATCCGCAACTACTCAAGATTATTAAGGCCGTGAAAGCCAACCATAGCATTACGTATCAAGTCCTCTTTACTCCCATACATCATACCCCACTTACTCGGGTTTAAGTTTCTGTCACTCTCGCAACCCACCATAAGCGAACCATGAACATATTGCAACACCCTACAACGGGGGCCCTCATGTTTGCGCGAGAATGGAGGGCACCGTAGGATAGCACCATAAATAAAATATACAATCATACCAACCAAGATCACGATTAACCCACAAGACAAAATGGATATACTCAAACATCATAGGATAACCATAGATCATTGGGAAATAATATATGGATTTGAGAACCATGTTTAAGTAGAGATTACAACGGGGAGAAGAGGTCTTACACCGCTGCATAGAGGGGGAGAGAGAGTTGGTGTTGATGGTAGCAAGATTGTTGATGTAGATCGTCGTCCCGATCATTGCCCCGATGGCATTCCGGCACCACCGGAAGGGAGGGGAGAGAGCTCCCCTCCTTCTCCTTCTTCCTTGGCCTCCTCCCTAGGTGGGAGAAGGGTTTCCCCTCCGGTCCTTGGCTTCCATGGCATGGGAGGGGTGAGAGCTCCTCCGAGATTGGATATGTCTCTCTGTCCTCCTATGTTTCGCGTCCTCCAGATCCGGCCCTTCACCGTTTCTTAAATTCCTAGAGATCTGTAACTCCGATTGCGCTGAGATTTTAACATAATGTTTTTCGTCAATTATCTTTCTTGCGCCAGAAGAAGGGCTCCAACCGAAATCCGATGAGGGCACAAGACACCAGGGCGCGCCTGGGCCCTGGTGGGTTGTGGGCACTGTGGGCCCCCGTTTGCGTTGATCACACCTCCTAAAATCACATATATTTCAAAATAATTCTTCGTAAATTTTTATCGCGTTTGGACTTCGTTTTATATGGATGTTCTATGAAGAAAAACATGCAACAAACAGGAACTGGCGCTAGGCACTGGATTAGTAAGTTAGTCCAAATAAATCATATAAATTTTTGCCAAAATTATGTAAAAGTTGAATAATATTGGCATGAAACAATAAAAAGTTATAGATACGACGGAGACGTATCAGCATCCCCAAGCTTAAATCCTGCTTGTCCTCGAGTAGGTGAATGGCACAAAAGATAATTTTTTATGCGGAATGCTACCTCGCATAAACTTTATTATATATCTAGTCGTGGCATGAATATTACGACATGAGTGATTCAAAGCAATAGTCTATAATTTGATATAAAGACATCAATACCCGGGCATCCCAACAAAAAATGATGTCTTTCAGAATATCAAATGCTAAAGAACGTTATCCCTACAAAATCATATAGTCTTGTCATGCTCTGTCTTCTCAGTTCAAAGTATAAATCATGTACTACCCCGGTGTCAGCCAAGCAATTGGTTCATACTTTTTAACGCGCGTCAATATTTTCAACTCTCACGCAATACATGAGCGCAAGCCATGGATATAGCAATATAGGTGAAACAGAATGCGGTGGTAGTAGACAAAAGAAGGGAAGAAAGTCTCACAGCAACTAGGCAAACTAATGGACTAGGGAGATGTCCATCAATCAATGTCAATGTGAGGAGTAGGGATTGCTATGCAACGGATGCACTAAGAGCTATAAGTGTATGAGAGCTTAACATGAAAACTAAGTGGGTATGCATCTAATCCTATAATGAAATATTCGCAGTAGTATATGAAAGTGACAACATAGGAGAATCTCGATATGAAAAACATGGTGCTACATTCAAGCACAAGTGTAGAACTAGCATTCCCCTTCTCTTTTTTCTTTCATTCATCATTTTTTTCATTTTTTTTTCTTTTTTCTTCTTTTTTCTTTTTTTTAAGTCCGGAGTCTGATCCCAACTTGTGGGGGAATCATGCTGGGCATGCTCTAATAATGGATAATGATGATCATCACACTTCTATTTACTTATAACTCCGAAGAAATAAAAATTACAACTTGATACCTATGACATAGTATGACTCTATATGATGAAAATGAATGCTTAAGTCAACTATATGATGGAAGTGCATGGCAATATATCTCGGAATGGCTATGGAAATGCCATAATAGGTAGGTATGGTGGCTGTTTTGAGGAAGGTATAATAAAGTCTATGCACCGGTGAATGTTGCGCGACACAAGAGAGGCTAGAAATTATGAAGGGGTGAGAGTGCGTATAATCCATGGAGTCACATTAGTCATAAAGAACTCACATACTTATTGCAAAAGTTTATTAGCCCTCGAAGCAAAGTAATACGACGCATGCTCGTAGGGGGAGGTTGGTAGGAGTTAACCATCGCGCGCGCCCGACCTTCACACAAAGATAGGCAATCAAGGATAAAGTGTGCTCCAACTTCCCGGCATAACGAGAGACTATACGTGCATGCTTCGAGAATCACAAACCTTAACACCAATATATTACTAAACATGATCATCCACTAGTACCTCCCACATATTATCATCTCTATATCGCAAAACTATTGCAAGGAATCAAGCATATCATATTCAGTGATCCATAAGTTTTATGTAGGATTTTATGAGTAACCATGCAATTGGCCAATTCCATTTGACTCTCTAAATAGATATAAGTGAATCATGAGAGTTTAATTCTTTCTACAAAATATCATGCTCTAACAAATATTAGTGAAGCACGAGAGAATTCTACGAACATCGATTTTCTATGTGAAGAGAAACATGCAATTCAAACTTCAAATGATATAATTGAAGCACATGAAGCATTCTATAAAGCTATACTCAAAAGATATAAGTGAAGTGCAAAGAGCATTATACAAATTTGCCAAGGACTATCTCATACCAGCATGGTGTATTATGAAAATAAAAATAAAAAGCACACGACGCTCCAAGAATTTACGCATATCATGTGAACGAAATGAATCCGAAAACATACCGATACTTGTTGAAGAAAGATGGGAAGCCTTCCAGGGCATCCCCAAGCATAGACGCTTGAGTCTCTTTGAATATATACTTGGGGTGCCTTGAGCATCCCCAAGCTTGAGCTCTTGCCTCTCCTCCTTCTCCTCAAATCGAGACATCCTCGATCTTCGAACACTTCATCCACACAAAACTTAACCGAACTTTTAGTGGCGGGGTTAGTGCATATGATCAATGAAATCTCATCATGTACTGCTCTAACATTATTGTATAATTATAAACAAACATTACCCACTTTATGCTATCACAATTCTATGGCCCCAAGTCAAGGAGGCTTCAATAAGAATACAAACATATGCAAATAATGAAGCTATAACAGCATTCTATGAAAACAGGACAATCTATAAAGATTTGAACATTCACCATACTTCTGTACTCTAAAAATTCTGAAACATTAGGACAAAATAAACAATTTGTATAGCAATATTGTGCAATAAGCTTCAGAACCATTTGACGTTTCAGTAAAAAATGTAAAATCACGCACTACAGCCAAAGTTTCTGTTTTTGCACCGACAAACCAACAAGCAATTTAATCATCCTAAAGGAAACTCTTGGCACCTTATTTTTATAATACAATGGAATTGTACAAGGGGATAATTATTTGTGCGAGAACTTTCATGGAAAATTATACATTGTTTCCATGAGCATGAACACAAGTGTTCAAGGTCAACCCCCATTTTTGCAATGCATCACCTTTCAATCGCTTCTCTTTTTGAAAAAGTTTTAGGTTCCCCTCTATATATTTTCTGTTTTTAACTTTATAAAAGCACTCAACAGAAATAAATGACTCTTTTTATAACTTCCGGGTTGTCTCACTAGCAACATTTTCTTTAAAGCCATTAAGCTAGGCATAAAGTGCTCAAGTAATGGATCCACCCGGATCCCAAGGTATATCAAAGCCAATTTGAATCAACAATTATTTAGCATTTAGTAGTGAGCACAAAGCAACATATATCAAGCAATGAGGAAGTCGAACTCTCTTCCTATGCATCAGCATGTCATACGAGAACAATTCATGCACATCAAGTAAAGACCAATGGATAGTATAAGTAGTTTGCATTTTTATCGTGTTAGAAACATAGAGAGGCGGAGATGTATTTCCTCTCTCATAATAATTGCAAGTAGGAGCTGCAAGCGCATGCATATTATATTCATCAAAATTATCATGTGCAACGGTAAAAGGCAACCCATCAATATAATCCTTAATAAGTGCAAACTTCTCCAATATAGTGTAGTTTGGAGAATTCAAAAAGATAATAGGACTACCATGTGTGGGTGCAATAGCAACAATTTCATTCTTGGCATAAGGAACTATAGCAAGTTCATCTCCATAAGCATAATTCATATTGGCATCTTGGCCACAAGCATCATCAAAAAGGGATATTTCAAAAGAATCAACGGGATCATAGCAATTATTATAGCATTCATCCTTCGGTAAATTCGAAGGGAAATTAAACAATGTATGGGATAAAGAGTTACTCTCATTAGAAGGTGGGAACGGGTGACCAATCCGCTCTTCCTCCTTTTGTTCTTCGCTCTCCTCCTCATCTGTTTCATCCAATGAGATCACAATGTCATTAATTTATTCTTCCATAGACTCCTGCAAAATGTTAGTCTCTTCTTGGATAGCGGAGGAGTCCTCAATATATGGTTTAACATATGCATTAGAAGCATAATTATCATAACAATATTGAAGTATGGCAAAAATTTCAAATTTGTAAGAGTAGGATCATACTTTTCAATCAAACAAGAAATTTCATAAGCACCCTTAAAAGCAACAAATTCTTCACTTTTTTCAATATCAAAGTAATTATAAACCCCTTTGGCATAAGAAGATACGATTACATTATCAATAAACTCACATTGGTAGGGAAGGTGTTTCTTAGGGTCTTCAGAACAACAAGTAACATCATATAATTCACATAAATTCCAAGCATAGCATTGCATAGTATTAATTTGATGCTGTAAAAGTTTCCCTTTTTCACATAAACGGTGTCACACAAAACAAGCATGCTTTTCTAACGATTTTCCCTCAACTAAGCTAGTTAGGTTTTCAGCACGAGCACAAATGGATCGAAGATGATCCATGTAAAAAGCTTTAGTAGTATGATAGATTTCGGGTGGTTCTTCAACCATTGGTTTAGTAGGTACAACTATTTTTTTGGTATTTTGCGTTTCCTACCCATAACTAAAGATAGAAAACTAGAGCACAAAATAAAAAACTACTTAGTGATAAAGCAAACGCGCACACATGAGAATATTCACCCCACGCTATAACTCCCCAGCAACGGCGCCAGAAAAATGTCTTGATAACCCACAAGTATAGGGGATCGTTTGTAGCCTTCTTCATTAAATAAGAGTGTCGAACCCAACAAGGAGCTAAAGGCAGAACAAAATTCCTCAAGTTCTATCGACCATCGATACAATTCTACGCACGCTTGACGTTTGCTTTACCGAAAACAAGTATGAAATTATTTTATAGCTGTGATGCTACAACTACTTTGCAAGAATAAAACTAGAAGTACTTTGCAAGATAGTAAAAGTGGATAGCTTTTTTAACAAGAAGGTCATTTGTCCCTAGGTAATCGATAACAAGTACCGGTAATCATTCTTGCAATTTTATATGAGGCAGAGGCATGAGCTAACATACTTTATCTACTTGGATCATATGCACTTATGATTGGACCCCTAGCAAGCATCCGCAACTACTAAAGATCATTAAGGTCGTGAAACCCAACCATAGCATTAAGTATCAAGTCCTCTTTACTCCCATTTGTCATACCCCACTTATTCGGGTTTAAGCTTCTGTCACTCTCGCAACCCACCATAAGCGAACCATGAACATATTGCAACACCCTACAACGGGGTCCCCTCACGTTTGCGCGAGAATAGAGGGCACCCTAGGGCAGCACCATAAATAAAATATACAATCATACCAACCACGATCACGATTAACCCACAGGACAAAACGTATCTACTCAAACATCATAGGATAACCATAGATCATTGAGAAATAATATATGGAGTGCGTTGAGCACCATGGTTAAGTAGAGATTATAGCGGGGAGAAGCGGTGTTACACTGCTGCAAAGAGGGGGAGAGAGTTGGTGTTGACGGTAGCAAGATTGTTGATGTAGATCGCCGTCCCGATCATTGCCCCGGCGGCACTGGAAGCGAGGGGGAGAGAGCCCCCTCCTTCTTCTTCTTCGTTGGCCTCCTCCCTAGGTGGGTGAAGAGTTTCCCCTCTGGTCCTTGGCTTCCATGGCATGAGAGGGGTGAGAGCCCTTCCGAGATTGGATTTGTCTCTCTGTTCTCTTCTGTTTCGCGTCCTCCAGATCTGGCCCTTCACCGTTTCTTAAATTCCTGGAGATCCGTAAGTCCAATTGCGCTGAGATTTGAACATGATTCTTTTTCCATCAATTATCTTTCTTGCGCCAGAAGAAGGGCTCCAACCGACGTCCGAGGAGGGCACAAGACACTAGGGCGCGCCTTGGCCCTGATGGCGTGCCTTGGTGGGTTGTGGGCACTGTGGGCCCCCATTTGCGTTGATTCCACCTCCTAAAAATCACATATATTCCATAATAATTTTCCGTAATTTTTTATCGCATTTCAACTTCGTTTGATATGGATTTTCTGCGAAACAAAAACATGCAACAAACAGGAACTGGCACTGGGCATTAGATTAGTAAGTTAGTACAAATAAATCATATAAATTGTTGCCAAAAGTATGTCAAAGTTGAATAATATTGGCATGAAACAATCAAAAAATATAGATACGATGGAGACGTATCACCCGTTCATACCCTCAGTCGACACCCCCAGAAAATGGGAATTACCTACACCTCCAGATTGCAGATCCACCACGTCTCCTCGCAGGTTCTGACATGGTTTGAAATTCCTGGTGAGTCCAGGCTCACGGAGCTGAACATCCTTCTATGGCCAGCTGACCACAAGTAAGCTATCCCAACCTTTTCTGTTACTTTGAGAATTTTATGATGATTTTTTTTCATGAGAATGTTGCCAAGTGATTCTTCTTTCCAACACTTATGTGAAATACATTTATACATATCCACTGGTCTGGTTGTAGCTTCCTGATCTTTTTCTACTTTTCTTGCTCATAAGGAGTTTGCATTTTTGTCCAAACTTCTATCTGTTGGTAGACCATAAAAGGCAATTCTATCTAAACATAAAACATGTGTTCATACTCATAGCTATTTGTAAATTTATATGTGCTTTAGTTAATTTTCTCATATTTAGCAACCTAAAAAATAATCATGTAATGCCTATATTGTAGGTTGTGGTTGAAAAGACGTGGCTTATAACAATCAAGAATCAAAGTCATAACCACGGGCCATACAGTAAAATCCATAATATGAAGGCCATGTTCCTGCCAAAGATATTACAAATGTTCACTCGACGAACCAATGTGCGTGTTTTTCTATTACTCGTGCCTAATTATTATCCTTATCGATCATTGCCTTGATATACCATGTGTTTTTGTGTTGTTTTGTATGGTGGGGAAATAGTAGGTGTCGCTAGAAAGCAAAATTGTCCTTTAGATGAAACTAGAAGTGCTATGAAAATGAATTCTTATCATCGTAAACATTTCCGCGACCAGGATAGATCTGCAAATGACTTCATGTCAGAGGGAATCCCGTTTGCAAAGGAATTGTGATTATAAAAGAATGAGGCGTGAGTCCAGCAAGCTGTAACAATGCACAACCAGCAGCACAATAGGAAAATTCAAGAGCTAATAAGAACATATACATGACAGGTTCCAGTCATTAGCTTGTCCTTGTCAATGTTCTAGACCAAAAGATATATTTTCGTGGTACTAGATTCTAGCACATACAATACTTAAATCTATTGGTTTACCACTCCTTTATGAGTATATCATATACCATAAATCCAGCAATAAAAGTGAGCACATGTAATTTTTATGATATAGATCCATTAGGATTCACATGTATGTGCAAGATACACATATTTTTCAAGTTTAACATAGAATAGAAACATCCTATCAACAGAAGTGAACACATTACTTTTCTGAATGAAGATGGTTCTTTACTCATTCGGAATCAGAGTTACAGTGTCATTGCAAGCCAACTCAACAATGGTGGGACTCTCCATCCATAGATTAGTAATCCTAATTTTATGTACAATTGATGGGGAATGCTAGGAGATGATTACATTCGAACAAAATTTGATTCCATGATCTGACTTACCTGTTTGAGAAGATCAACTTTGAGTTTGTAAAGTTAGTGTTAACCAAAATACTTTTGCCATGTATTGGATTTTTTTTTAAATAATTTGTTTAGGAACACTGTAAGCTGGCAAGAGGTTGTGAAGCTAAAACTCCATACGCAAAGTGCTTGGCCTGTACTTCAAATTTTCTTCTTTGCATAGGATAATGAACATTGCACACGTGCAAAGCACGTGTGTTGGACTATTATCAATAAAACCAAGTATGAACTGCGAAATATAAAGTGTCGGCATGAATAATCTCTACAAGGAAATAGCCAACACAATATAATGAGGACGAGATATAGTGAATGCAGGGTCAAGTGACCAAAGTAAACGACAAGTAAGGAGATAGGGTTAGGGATAACCAAAGTCACGAAGACGAGGATGTCCCGATGTTCACTTCCCTGGAGGGAAGCTAGTAGCCGTTTGGAGAGGCGGACGTCACCACAAAGGCAAACCAACGCCACAAAGTCACACCCTATTCTCCTTGAGATATCACCTCGAAGGTGATTCCCAACCACTAGTGGTAGACCTTCAGGCGGCCTCCAAACCTTCACAAAATTTCCGGGGAACAAATCACAAGTTGATTTCTCACCGGAGTTCTCTCGCTGCCAAGGAGTCTCCAACCTCCGAGAGTAACAAGATCAAGAGGGGAATGCTCAAGACTTTCTCAAATCACGAATTCCTTTGGTTACAAGGGGGAGGGGGAGTGGATCCACTAGTGCAGAATAGCCTAGCTATGGCGTGACAAAATTTCCTTTGTTGGCGTTGGACTCCAACGCCACCAATATGGCGACAGTGATTTTTTCAGTGGTGGCGTTGGTACAAACGTCAGAAGTATTGTGAGTACCGATTTCTTGCCATGTGGCTAATGTCAGCAATATATTCGTGTTAGGTATGGCGTTAAGTGTGTGCTAACGCCAAAAATTAGAATTTTTAGCTAATAAAAAAGATATACCCAACAATTTAAACCTAGTATATATGTAGCCATTCAAACTTACTTACATTCAACTTCACAAAATGGTAGTACTTATAGTGATAACTTCAACTCCACAAACAGTACTATACTAGCTAGATAGAAGCAAAAGTGATCAACTTTGACAATATCTCCAAAGTACCTACATATGCATTATATCTCTATCTGAAGAATGATCTTCATCTCACATAAATTGTTCATATTGCTCCCCCCATCCTTTTTGTAATGGACTTTCAACTTCTTTAGTTGCACCTTCTTATCCATCAGGAACCGTATGTCCTTCTTTAGCTCATCGATCTCAGCGGCAAGTTTGTCCTTCTGGCCATCGAGCTTCAATTTCTTATCGTAATAACTTGAGTTCTCATCGATGATTTGATCCCTCTCATTTCGCACGGAATTATTCAACTCCCTGGGGAACTTCACTGTACTCTCCTGTAATGCGACAAGCTTGCGCCTGACCATGTCCATGTTACATAGTTGCTGCTCGACGGGTGTTGGAGATGAATTTCATACATAGTGCTGGCAATTCAAATATTTGAAATCATCGAAAATGAATGGTTAGATATATGTATATATGCATGTGTTTGCAGTGCTCATGGATGTTTTTGTAATCGTACCTTGTTGGTGCTCGCTTCGCCTTTGTCGACTTCGTCATACGCCGCGAAGTTGCACGAGGACTAGTAGTAGCTGTTCCAGCTAGTCATGGCTGCAACTACAAAATAATAACAAGTCGTGATCAGATTATGTAACACGTGCCTATTTGTACACAAGAAAATTTGTGTAAAAATGATGACATAAGCATAACTAGCTTTGGACAACAACAACAATATAGCACTATCGATATCTTCACACAACCATATGGATGAAGTGTAGTATATATCTACACAAGTCACATAGCGGCAATAAACTCTGACTGTAGCGCAATAACAATAAATATTGACTATATATATATATATATATATATATATATATATATATATATATATCTTCACACGGTCATTGGTTGGAGACTAATTTTGCCAAGCCAAAGTGTGGCAAGCCACAAAAGTGTGGCAAAAACCAAACGCAAGCAAACTAAACTTTGGCTTGGCAATTAAGGGGTGTACCTTAATTATGAGTACACAGTTATGCAACTATGAAGGTACACCATTCCAAACTTCGCATTGTAGTATCTACACAAGTCACATTGGCATAGCATAATTGTTTGGTCAACTACCTATATTGGTATAACATTATTTCTCCTATATCACAAATTTCTATAAGAAATCATTGAACAACCTTTATTGGCATAGCATAATAGTTTTGTCAACTACACTAAAAATGTCAAGTAGACTCACTTGGCATAGCATAATTTTTTTGGCACTGACTGGGGAATGCACTAGAGCAAACAATTCGGCACTGATTTGGAAATGACTTGGGAATGCACTAGAGCAAACACTACACCAAAAATGTATCAACTAAAAATGCCAACAATGTGGCGCTGATTTGGAAATTACATGTGAATGCACTAGAGCAAACACCACTAAATATGTATCAACTAAAAACGCCAATAATGTTCCACTGATTTGGCACTGACTTGGGAATGCACTAGAGCAAACATTACACTAAAAATGTATCAACTAAAATTATCTTCCACTACCAAACAAACACATTGTAGTTTCTAATTCAATTTGTCCTACTCACTCTAATTCTATTTGGCCTACTCACTCTAATTCTAATTGGCCTACTCACTCTACTTCAAATTGGCAGAGTCACTCTAACTCAGTTTTTCATATCATTCTAATTCAATTTGGTCTAGTCAAATCACTAAAACCCTAGTGATGCAAATCAAAACGAAATGAAATCCTAGTGAGAGAGGGATATTAGTTGTTACCGCCACCGATGTAAACTACAATACAATATAAAATGATCACCACCTACAAACAAATAAAAAGGAAAAAAATGACGTCTCAAAATATAATAGAATAATGTTCACATTGATAAAATAATATTATTAAACACATTATAATAAATTAAGAATACATAGTTATAAATAAAGTAATTCCTAAAATAAAATTAAACTACAATATAATATGAAATTGAACCTCACGTCATATAATACTGGTGTGGCAACCAATGTTAGGCATTCTTTGTTATGCCACACCAGCACTATATTATGCCTTCTACTATGTGTGGGACCCGTATACATGTGCGTTCAACGATTATCCATTGTGACCACTTTGTCCCTAGTAATGTCGTACCAAATAAGCCAACACCACTACTATTTGAAAATACTAGTGCTGGCGTTGGTTGAAAATTGCATGCCACCAATAAAAGTTGTGGCTAGCACTTTTTCCACTAGTGATCTATCACTTGATTATAAAATCTCTCAAGAACTCTCACGAATCTCTTCGGGGTCTAAGATTTGGTGTAGAAGAAGTGAGCCACTTGGGTGTAGATTGAGTGGTCAACACTCTACCGGGTTGGTAGAGGAATATATATAGCAAGCCTAGAAAACTAGTCATTTGTGAGTAAGTGGTTCTGTTGGGCCGGACAACTGGGCAATTACCGGACATCCGGCGGCTGAGAAATATGCACATGTACATAAGAAAACAAGGCAATGTTCTGTGCCCCAGACATCCGGCCAAGTGTCGGACATCCGTCGGACACACCCAGCCTTTCAACATGGTTTCTGGATATCTACGACCGGGTTTCCGAGAGGATCCCAGACATCCGGGGCGTCCTAGGAGCCCAGACATCCGGTCAAGTCCTGGACATTCGGCCAACACAAAAATTGCAGCCGCCCAAATAGTAAAACATACATAACTTTCTCATCCGGGCTCCGATTAATGAATTTGGGCTCATTTTGAAGCTAGTGAATAACCCCAGGTCGTCATATAGATAACTACACAAGATTAACAAAAATGGAGGATGGAAACTATTAAAAGGTTTGATCATAGAATTTGGGGAACCCTTTTAGCTTTGTATATAGCTATTGATGTATATGATCGGAGTGGGATTGTGTGTAGGAGTTGTAGAGTTTAGCAAGTCCATCACAAAACCCTTTGATTCCCCCTTAATAGTGTGAGATCCCTATAACTCAAGAATCATAAAATAGCCACACTAGGTAGCTTCCGAAAATCCATTCTTGGGCATATATCTTTTTTGATGGTCGTTAATCCATGCAGCTACAACTAAAGAAACTAATACCTTTGATTTGGTTATTCCACTTGAGCTTCATGTTGAAATTTATTCTTGACCGAATATGGAAGCAAAAGCTTGATCATGATATTTGGTGAAGACTTCATGTAGCTCCCGCATAATCCATGTGGCAATCATTTCATTGCATTCTGTCATCACATGTGCATGATGTGATCATGCACGAGCATCAAGAATGTAATCCTTAGGGATGCTTATATTGAGCTTGCCCTTGTCAATCATGATCATCATAACTTGATGTCATACTCTCATGAACACTTGGAATATTTCATAAGAGGATATATTGAATTAAGCTTGGGATGCTTGATACGTCCCCTACGTATCAATAATGTTTTATTGTTCCATGCCATTATATTATCAAGTTTGGATGTTTTATATGCATGAATATGCTATTTTATATTATTTTTGGGACTAACTTATTGACCTAGTGCCCAGCGCCAGTTTATGTTTTTCCTTGTTTTAGAGTTTCGCGGAAAAGGAATATCAAGCGGAGTCCAAACGGAATAAAACTTTCGCGATGATTTTTCTGGACAAAAACACACCTACGTGACTTGGAGTAGGGACCTAGGAAGCCATGGGGTGGCCACAAGCCGTAGGGGCGCGCCCCTGGGCTTGTGGGCCCCGTGTGACTCCCTTGCACTACCTCTTTGCCCTATATATATTCTCTAAAATCCCAGAAACCCTAGAGCGACCGACAAAAATACTTTTCCACCGCCACAGGTCTCTGTTCCCGTGAGATCCCATCTTGGGGCCTTTTCCGGTACTCCGTCGGAGGGGGATTCGATCACGGAGGGCATCGACATCAACCTTGCGGCCTCTCCAATGATGTGTGAGTAGTTTACCATAGACCTACGGGTCCATAGCTAGTATCTAGATGGCTTCTTCTCTCTCTTTGATGTTCAATACAATGTTCTCCTCGATGTTCTTGGAGATCTATCTGATGTAATCTTCTTTTGTGGTGTGTTTGTCGAGATCCGATGAATTGTGGATTTATGATCAGATTATCTATGAATATTATTTGAGTATTCTTTGAACTCTTTTATGCATGATTAAGATAGCTTTGTATTTCTCTTCGATCTATCGATTTGGTTTGGCCAACTAGATTGGTTTATCTTGCAATGGGAGGGGTGCTTTGTGATGGGTTCAATCTTGCGGTGTCCTCACCCAGTGACATAGTAAGGGTAGCGAGGCACACATTGTGTTGTTGCCATTAAGGATAAAAGGATGAGGTTTATATCATATTGCATGAGTTTATCCCTCTACATCATGTCATCTTGCTTAAGGCATTACTCTGATTTTAACTTAATACTCTAGATGCATGCTAGATAGCGGTCGATGAGTGGAGTAATAGTCGTAGATGTAGGCCGGAGTCGGTCTACTTGGCGCGGAAGTGATGCCTATATTCATGATCCCTGCCTTAGATATCGTCATAACTTTGCGCTTTTCTATTAATTGCTCAATAGTAATTTGTTCACCCATCGTATGCTTTATTCAAGAGAGAAACCTCTAGTGAAAACTATGGCCCCCGGGTCTATTTTTTGTCTTATATTTTCAGATCAATAAAACCAAAAACCCAAAAATATCTTGCTGTAATTATTTTGTGTTTACTTTATTTAGCTTTTTTACTTTAGTTTTAAATCTATCTCTATCACATCTCACTCTTGTTCATGACCGTGAAGGGATTGACAACCCGTTTTCCTTGTTGTGTGCAAGTGTTTGTTAGTTTGTGCAGGTGCATAGATTGGAGACTTGCTTGCGCCTCCTGCTGGATTGATATCGTGGTTCTCAACTGAGGGAGATACTTATCTCTACTTTGCTGCATCACCCTTTACTCTTCAAGGGAATAATCAACGCAAGCTCAAGAAGTAGCAGTGTGTCCAGCAAGGATAGATGACACAAACTAAAAGGCAAAACAAGCAAAGACTCAAATCATACAAGACGCTCCAAGCAAAACTCATGATATGTGACGAATAAAAATATAGATCCAAGTAAAATATTGATGGTCGTTAGAAGAAAGAGGGGATGCCTCTCGAGGCATCCCCAAGCTTAGTTGCTTGATACTTGTTGAATATTATCTTAGGGTGCCTCAGGAATCCCCAAGCTTAGGCTCTTTCTACTCCTTATTCTGTCATCCATCGTCATCTCACCCAAAACTTGAAAAATTCAATCACACAAAACCCAACAAAACTTCACGAGATCCGTTAGTATAACAAAACCAATCTTTACTTTAAGCACTATAGCAAACCAATTCATATTTTGTTATTGCATTATATCTACAGTATTTAACTTTTCCATGGCTTAAACTCTTCAAAAGAAACCATAGATTCATCAAAACAAGCACATAACACAACGAAAACAGAATCTGTCAAAAAACATAGCAGTCTGTAAAGATGCGCATTTTAGTCATACTTCTGTAACTCTACAAATTCTGAAAAATTAGGACAACGTGGGAAATTTGTATCTTGATAACGTGTAAGAAAATTCAAGAACTGATCACATTCCAGTGGCCGTCAACAATTCTGGCACTGGACGTAAAAAGTTTCTGATTTTCAATGCAATCAAATCAACAATCAACCAAATCATCCCAAAGGCTTTGCTTGGCACAAACACTAATTTAAACCACAAAAATACATCTAACCAGAGGCATAATTGTGTATTTATTGGAAAACAGCAAAAAAGCAAAAAGATACATATTGGGTTGCCTCCCAACAAGCGCTATCGTTTTACGCTCCTAGATAGGCATAACACATAGATCTCAAGTATATATCGTCATCTTTGGTTTCCAATTCCTCAATCACACAATTCTTCAAAGATTTGGCATGCATGCTTTCAATAACAATATTTCTAGGAATGAGATTGAAAAATTCATTCTTGCTAGTAGGGCCCCATATCAATTCAACAAAATCGGGATGAATAATAATCATTTTAAGATCCTCTATGCTGCTACTAGACCTTTGTTCTTAGTGACTTGAGTAGTCTTGCAAATTTTTATGATTTTTTTAATAGTTTTAACGGAAGAAAAAGCAGTGCTTAAGTTACAAAAAATTTCTTCCAACTTATCAATCCGAGAAGGGCTTTCTTCAATTTTTTCATTGATTATAGTTTCCTTCTCCCTTAATAATTTAAAAATATCAGCCGCTTTTGATCCAACTTTATTAGCAAGATTATGCATCTTTTTATCCAATTTTTCAATTTGTTCGATAGTGATCATCCTCTTTTCAACACAATCTAATCTTTGCATAACATGCTCAAGAGTCAAATTTGTGTCATTAACAATGATAGGTGGTGAACCCACTAGATTTCCCATGGCATTAAAAGCATCCACACATGGACACATCAAGAAATTCCCACCGGTAATCATATCAAGGACGAATCTATACCAAGAGGTGATACCCACATAAAAACAGGAAAGAAAAATATCGGTAGATTCCTTACGAACGGACCTATTATGAGCATTGCAAACCCTATACCAAGCATCTTTTAGATTCTCCACTCCCCTTTGTTTAAATTTAAGAACCTATTTCTCGGGTGGTACACATGACAGATAAAGGGCTAGCCATAACGAACAAGCAAGCAAGATTGCAAACAAAAATAGATCTGACGAGAAAATAGCGAACCAAAAAGATGGCGAGTAAAATGGCAAATTTTTGTGAAGTGGGGGAGATGAAAATGAGAGGCAAATGGCAAATAATCTAAATTGCAAGGAGATGAGATTTGTGATTAGGAACCTAATAGATGTTGATGATGCCTCCCCGGCAACAGCGCCAGAAATTCCTTTCGATGTCGCTTGAACTACGTCGGTATTTCCCCAAAGAGGAAGGGAAGATGCAACACATCTATGGTAGGTATTCCCCTCAGTGACGAGACAAAGGTTATTGAACCAGTAAGAGGACAAAGCAACACTATGTAAACAGTACCTGCACACAAATAACAAATACTTGCAACCCAACATGTAAGAGGGGTTGTCAATCCCTCCCGGGTAATTGATTGGTAAATAGATAGATGAGTAATCGCAAATGGAGCAATGGCAAATAAAATTCAGCGAGGTATTTTTGGGTTTTTGATAATATAGATCTGGAAATAAAAGTTGCAAATAGAGAAAAAAAGGAAATAACAATATAGACCTGAAAGTATATGATATGAAAATAGACCCGGGGGCGTAGATTTCACTAGTGGTTTCTCTCGATAAATAGCAAACGGTGGGTAGACAAATTACTGTTGGGCAATTGATAGAGAAGTGAATAGTTATGACGATGTAACATCCCAAATTTTCAATTTGGAATGTTATACATAGATCATATTGCATATCATATTTTATTGCATTTGTGTGCTTGCGATCCTCGAAAATTCTAAGCAACTCATGAACCCACAGAGAGAGTTGGGGATTTTACCGTTTTCGTATTTGAGTTTTCTCAAATACCGGTACGGGGATCACTTTGATTTTATATATTTTTCTCTCCTAAAAACTTTTCTTAGTAAAATATATGAGCGGAGATAATATGACTTCTCCAAATAAAAGAAATATTGGAGGAAAAATTTTAAAATCACTTTTGGTATTTTATTCAGATTTATTTGCGATTTTATTTGCATAGGAAAAATGTGCGTTTTTCAATATTGCATTTAGGTCCAGAAAAAATGTTCACTTTGTCCTCAATATTATTAGAGGACGGTGAAAATTTATTTCGGAATTTTTCGTGTCCATTTAGTATTACTTTTATCTTTTTCTTTCGGCGTCAGGACAGTTTTTTTAAAGAAGTTTCGGACCGAACTGGGCCGAAGGCCCAGCCGGCCCACTGAGCCACCGCCTTGCCTCGCCCGCGCCGTGTCCAACCGGGACACCGCTCGGAGTCTGGCCGCCGCACGGGAGCTCCGCCCCCTCCCCCAAGCCAGCCGTCCCCTTTAAATACGCCTCCTCTCTCTCGCCGCCCCAACCACCGCAGCCTGCACCGCCGCCGCCACTGCCGCCGCACCCCGCCGCCGCCGCCTTGCACCGCCGACTCGCCGGAGCCACCGCCGTTCTCGTCGTCGCCGTTTTTTTAGAAAACTGCTCGATTTTTTTAAAACCCTAGATCTGTTTTTTTAATAGATCGGTTCGGTTTTTCTTGGTTTAGTTAAATAGCGGACGCTCGTCCGTTTGTTCATTTTAACGAATGCTTTTCGTCTTTTAGTTACAGACAGAGAATGTTTGTGCGTTAGCCTGTTCGTCCGTTTTTTTCTTTTTCAGGGTTTTCCACGATTATTTTCGTTCGCGATTTCTGCCCTGATCTTGTTTTTAGTTTTTCTTTTTGCTCGAAAGTGGGAATCAGGCGATTCAAGCGCCCAGATCTTCGTCTCGAAGCCCTCTTTCCATTTAAACAACTTGAACAAAGTTTTGGTACTGTAAAATTTGACTTTAGATCAAACTAGCAAACGGATCTTGTTTCTTTCACGGTTTGAGTTTCGTTGCTCCGTTTGATTTGATTCTTTTTGCAAATCGGAGTTCTTAAGTTGAACTTTCTGGTTAGATCTTCTTATTTGGAGTTTTATCTATGCATCTTTGCTTCATTGCTTATGTATGCTATTGTTTGATTGCGATATATTTCCCGGAGTGCGAAGTGTGCTACTACGAGTCCCTAGGTTTTGCGAATCATCAGCAAGGCAAGACACACTTTGATCGTACCCTTTGTTACCCAGTTTTTATGCATTTAGTTCAAACCCTCACACATTGCATGAGTAGGATCTCTTAACTTGTGGGTCTGGGAAGTAGATTGAGGTAGAACCTATTACCTGCATTATTTTCAAACCCCTGGGAGTTACTTCTACGTTATGCCTAGGTTGCCATGCTATGCTCGTAGACGTGGATTGGGTTTGAGAGTATCCACGACATATGTGATATTGTTAATTAATGGTTCAAATTAAGGTGGCTACTTTAATACACATATGGGTGGATTGGTTGCAGGGCACCTGGAGAATCCAGTGTTGTCCTAGGAAATCCCGGAGGAACCGTGTGATTATCCTATGGAATGCCACCCTGGCTCAAAGGGATCATAAAACTATTCATGCTAGAAACTTCCGTGTGCAGCCACAATGCCATTATGGGCTCTGGCATAGTATGAGTAAGTTGTGTGAGATCTTTCAGTGGTGGACTAGCAGATGTAGGGGAAAGTAGGTGTACGGGTCCACCCGGGGTAAAGAGTAAATGCTTCAAGTACTGTGTGTGTCAGCATTACTGATCCAGGGATGACACTGAACACAAAGACTTCGGTCCATTCGGATCGTGGTCGCTACAAGATGTTATCAGAGCACAGGCTGAATGTAGGACACGACCACTAAGATAAACCCTAGGTCACACTTCTCTACTCATTTCTGACTCCTCTCCATTTTCTACTCTTTAGGATGGTGGACCAAAGGAACAAGTTCACTCAACCAGATGAAGACACACCTTTTGGACGACACTTGAAGGAAGTCACTAGGTACCCGAACATCAGAATACCAAGCTTCACCGGGACCTACACTGCCACTCTACCAGAAGAGGAGCGATGGAATATTCAAGTTCAAATTCCCGGGAGGACATTCGCACCATCCACTAAACCCATAGAGTTTTCTTTCGATGCACCAACCTGGAGCCTAGGCAAGAGTATGACAGCCCACATTACCATGGGACGTATTGGAGAAGTCCACAAGAAGGAGCTGAAGGACACTATCTACCAGATATGTGGACGCCGAGATGAGCAATGGGACAAGATCAGTACCCGAAAGGACCGGTCCATTGCAGCGTTCATCTAGGAGTTAAACCAGCACATCTGTCGACAGGAACACCAGATGTGCGCATGGATGATAGAGTTAAAGAAGGCGCTAACCAGAAACCCGGAGCTAGAAGAGGAACTCAAGACTACACGTGACAGATACGAGGAGGAGATGACAATACTTGTGGAGAAGAATGATAACTTGACAAGGAAGCTAGGAGTATTCATGGGAGATCCAGCACCAGGAGGAGGAGGAGAAGAAGAAGAAGAAGAAGAAGAAGAAGAAGAAGAAGAAGAAGAAGAAGAAGAACCCAAGGAGATTCATTCTGAGGACTACATCATCATCGACGACACTGACTCAGACCCAGATGATAGTGATGATGACTATGAAGATGAAGCTGGAGCAGATATCATGGAATCTTCCGCCGATCAAAATTTCTAGATGACCACCCTATGACTAGTAGTTTTTCCCCCATAAAGTAGAATTTAGAGCACTTTTGTAACGTTAGTTAGGATCTTTGTATGCCCTTGTTTGAAATTGATTGGTGTGATATGATTATGTTTGCCTCATGTGCATATGGGTAGTGAAAATTTCCCTTAGACCTCATTTCTATTCTAATCTCTTCCCTCTACACCCATCAAATGCCTCCGAGACATGAGCCGAATTTTAGTTTCCCCCCTGAGCTCACTCAGTTGATCCAGCAGCAGAACACTTTGATGCAACTTCTTGTTCAGAACAATCGGAACAACAACAACAACAATCCTCCACCACCACCACCCGTGGACAACCTAACACGTTTCCTAAGGTTGCAACCACCGGTGTTTTCTAGTAGCATTGAACCAATAGTTGCTGATAACTGGCTGTGCAAGATTGGAAGGGAGTTGACCACCGCAAATTGCATGGATGCTGAGAAGGTGCGTTTTGTCGCACATCAGTTGGCTGGACCAGCAGCAGCATGGTGGGAGAACTACACATCCACTTTCCCTGTAGCCAATGTCACTTGGGATCAGTTTCAGCAAGCTTTTCACACTGCCCATGTCTCAACTGGAGCCATGAGCATGAAGAAGCGAGAGTTTCGCAACTTGCGCCAAGGAAATCATACTGTGGCTCAGTACGTAGATGAGTTTATTACTCTATCTCATTATGCCCCGGATGATGTGGTCACAGATGCTGCGAAGCAAGAGAAGTTTATGGAAGGGCTAAACGATGAGATGAGCATACAGTTGATGGTCGCAACCTTCAAAAACTACCATGAGTTGGTAGACAAGGCTCTTATGATTGAAGGGAAGCAGTAGCAGATTGAGAGCCGCAAGAGGAAGTATGGACAAGGAAGGAATACTTCTGGAGCCCAACAGAAGCCCAGTTTCACCCCGAACTCAGGAGGATATACCCATAACCATGGAAGCCACACCCATAATGGAGGGAGTTCTCACAACCACAATGGCTCCAAGAATGTGAATGGGAATGGAGCAAGCCATAATCAGAACCGCTCTACTCCATCCACACCCGGCAAGAGGGATGTAAGCCACGCTACCTGTTTCAAGTGCGGGAAGAATGGACACTATGCCATGGAGTGCCCTGAAGCTAAGAATGGAAACGGCAATGGAAGTGCCGGGAAGAAGCCCAACCCTTTCAACAAAGGGCAAGTGAACCACGTGACCGTGGAGGAGGTTGAAGAGCAGCCGGATGCAGTTGTCGGTAAATTTTTGGTTAAGTCATTTACCGTAGTAGTTCTTTTCGATACTGGTGCATCGCATTCATACATTTCAAGGGGATTCGTAAATAGACATAAGTTGCCCACCAAAGTCCTTATGACCCCCATGATAGTAAGTTCACCCGGGGCGGAATATATGGCAAATCAAGGATGTTTTCAGATGCCATTGACCATTGGACGCCATGTTTTCCCTCAGACCTGATAGTTCTGGAGTCACAAGGATTGTATGTGATATTAGGTATGGATTGGTTATCGATGTATGGAGGGAACATCGATTGTGCTAGTAAGTCTATTTTGCTTACCACCCTGGAGGGAAAAAGGATCAAGTATGTATCTAGGCACTCGCCTAGGAGGACACAAGTATATTCCCTCTCGGGAGTTGTTCAGGAGGAAGTGCCCGTAGTAAGTAATTATCCGGATGTATTTCCAGAGGAGCTACCAGGCATGCCGCCGGATAGGGATATTGAGTTTTTGATTGAGCTATTGCCTGGCACCGGACCACTATTGAAGAGACCGTACCAGATGCTAGCAAATGATCTGGAAGAGATGAAGAAGAAGATTAAAAAGTTATTGGAGAAAGGGTTTATTAGACGAAGTTCATCACCTTGGGGAGCCCCAGTGCTTTTGGTTGAGAAGAAGGATGGATCTTTAAGGATGGTCGTTGATTATCGAGCACTTAACGAAGTGACGATTAAGAATAAGTACCCACTGCCGATGATCAATGATTTGCTCGACCAACTTCAAGGAGCTAAAGTATTCTCCAAGATCAATCTACGATCAGGATACCACCAGTTGAAGATCCGAGAGAAGGATATACCTAAGACAACCTTCACCACAAGGTATGGGGTATATGAGTACACGGTTATGTCATTTGGATTGACTAACGCCCCAGCTTATTTCATGAGTATGACGAATAAGGTGTTCATGGAGTTCTTGGATAAGTTTGTCGTGGTATTCATTGATGATATATTGGTGTACTCGAAGAACAAAGAGGAACACGCGGAGCATTTGCGTTTGGTTCTTGAGAAGCTCAGAGAACATCAGTTATATGCCAAGTTTAGCAAATGTGAGTTTTGGTTGAAGGAAGTTGGATTCTTAGGACACGTTATATTAGGAGAAGGTATAGCAACCCTGTCAAGGTACAGGCAGTCACTGAGTGGTTGGCACCCACTTCAGTTGGAGAGATCCGCAGTTTTCTTGGACTCGCGGGATATTACCAGAGATTCATAAAGAATTTCTCCAAGATTGCAAAGCCTACGACGACATTGCTGAAGAACACCAAGTTCCATTGGACTGAAGAGTGCGAAGAAAGTTTCCAGGAGTTGAAGAAACATTTGACGACAGCCCCAGTGCTGATCTTGCCAGATATACGCAAGGATTTCCAAGTGTATTGCGACACTTCACGCTTAGGACTTGGAGGAGTACTCATGTAGGACGGAATAGTTTTTTCTTATGCATCTCGTCAACTTTGACCGCACAAATTGAATTATGCTATGCATGATTTGGAGTTAGTAGCAGTAGTGCATGCGCTCAAAACCTGGAGACATTTCCTTATTGGGAATCATTGTGATGTGTACATGGATGACAAGAGTTTGAAGTACATTTTCACTCAGAAGGAGCTGAACCTCAGACAGAGGACATGGTGGGAGCTCATAAAGGATTATGATATGAAGCTGCACTAGCATCCACGCAAGGCCAATGTCGTGGCAGACGCTTTGAGCCGGAAGAGTTATGTCCATACCCTAGTAAAGGGACGATTGCCACAGGAATTAGCAGAAGATCTCAGGGAGCTTCGTTTGGAGATTTGTTGCAACCTTGGAGGTTTAGTCAAAGTTGTTGGGAAAGATACGAAAAGCCCAAAAGGATGACAAAGAGATTGCCGAAATCAAGGAGAGGATGAGTGAAGGAAAAGCCAAGGGTTTTCGTGAGGACGAACACGACACCTTATGGTTTGAAGACCGAATCTATGTGCCCAATGACGCCGAGATCAGGAAGTTGATATTACAGGAAGCACATGATTCACCATACTCGATACACCCCGGAAACACTAAGATGTATTTGGATTTGAAGGAACGTTTCTGGTGGACGGGAATGAAGAAGGACATTGCCGAGTATGTAGCAGTATGTGATGTATGCCAGAGAGTGAAGGCGGAACATCAGAAGCCAGCATGATTACTACAGCCTTTGCCGATACCCGAATGGAAGTGGGACAAGCTTGGCATGGATTTTATCACCGGATTACCCAGGACCGGATCGGGATATGACTGAATCTGGGTAGTAGTGGATCGCTTGACCAAAGCAGCCCACTTTATCCCCATGAAAACCACGTATACCAGTGCAAAGTTGGCCAAGATATACATGCCAGGATCGTATGTCTGCACGGAGTTCCGAGGACCATCGTATCAGATAGAGGAACACAGTTTACATCAAATTTTTGGCATCAATTGCACTAGACTTTGGGAACCAGGCTAGAGTTCAGTACAACTTTCCACCCACAGACTGATGGATAGACCGAGAGAGTCAATCAGATTCTGGAGGACATGTTGAGAGCTTGTGCGCTGGATTATGGATCTAGTTGGGACAACAACTTGCCCTATGCCGAGTTCTCGTACAACAACTGTTACGAGGCCAGTTTGAAGATGGCACCATTTGAAGCATTGTATGGGAGGAGATGCCGAACGCCGTTGATGTGGGATGAAGTTGGAGACCGGCAGTTGTTTGGACCAGATCTGATCAAAGAGTCAGAAGAGAAGGTTAAGCTGATTCGAGATAGACTGAAGGTATGCTCAGTCCAAGCAGAAGAGTTATGCAGACTCAAAGCGCAAGGAAGTAGCTTATGAAATCGGAGACAGAGCGTACCTGAGAGTGTCGCCTGTGCGAGGAGTTAAACGTTTTGGAGTTAAGGGAAAGTTAGCCCCATGATTTGTGGGACCGTATCATGTTTTGGAACACATGGGAGAGGTTGCCTAGAAGTTGGAGTTACCCGAAGGATTGTCAGGAGTTCATGACATGTTTCACGTTTCCCAGCTTAAGAAGTGCCATGCGGAGATGGCCGGTATTCCTTTAAGAGACACAGTGCCCCTGGAAGCAATTCAGTTGGATAGTGACCTGACTTACGAGGAGAAACCCGTCAAGATCCTCGAGTTTGCGAGCAGAGTTACCCGCAGCAAGGTTATCAAGTTTTGCAAAGTTCAGTGGAGTCACCGCACCGAGGATGAAGCCACCTGGGAACGAGAGGACGATCTACGCAAGGACCACCCACACCTATTTTCTAGCCAACCCGAATCTCGAGGGCGAGATTCATTCTAAAGGGGGTAGGTTTGTAACATCCCAATTTTTCAATTTAGAATGTTATACATAGATCATATTGCATATCATATTTTATTGCATTTGTGTGCTTGCGATCCTCGAAAATTCTAAGCAACTCAAGGACCCACAGAGAGAGTTGGGTATTTTACCGTTTTCGTATTTGAGTTTTCTCAAATACCGGTACGGGGATCACTTTGATTTTATTTATTTTTCTCTCCTAAAAATATTTCTTAGTAAAATATATGAGCGGAGATAATATGACTTCTCCAAATAAAAGAAATATTGGAGACAAAATATTAAATCACTTTTGGTATTTTATTCGGATTTATTTGTGATTATATTTGCATAGGAAAAAATGCGTTTTTTAAAATTGCATTAAGGTCCGGGAAAAATGTTCACTTTGTCCTAAGTATTATTATAAGACGGTAAAAAATTATTTTGGAATTTTTCGAGTCCGTTAGTATTTCTTTTATATTTTTTCTTTCGGTGTCAGGACCGTTTAAAAAAAAGATGTTTCGGACCGAACTGGGCCGAAGGCCCAGCCGGCCAGCTGAGCCACCGCCTCGCCTCACCCGCGCCGTGTCCGACCGGGACACCGGTCGGAGACCGACCGTCGCACGGGAGCGCCGCCCCCTCCCCCAAGCCAGCC
>LR738710.1:442280623-442407924 GCA_902687465.1 Secale cereale | reverse complement strand
GTCGCCCCAACCACCGCCGCCGCAGCCCGCGCCGCCGTCTGCTGCCGCCACCGCCGCAGCCGCCTGCCATCGCCGCCACCGCCTGCTGCGCCGTCGCCGCCACTGCCGCCGCACCCCGCCGCCGCCGCCAGACCCCACCGACTCGCCGGAGCCGCCGCCGTTCCCGCCGTCGGAGGTAGCCGCCGCCGCCGTTCTCGTCGTCGCCGTTTTTTTTAAAACCGCTCAGTTTTTTTAAAACCCTAGATCTATTTTTTTTTAAATAGATCGGTTCGGGTTTTCTCGGTTTAGTTAAATAGCGGACGCTTGTCCGTTCTTTCATTTTAACGAATGCTTTTCATCTTTTAGTTACAGACTGCGAGCGTTTGTTCGTTAGCCTGTTCGTCCATTTTTTCTTTTTAAGGGTTTTCCGTGATTATTTTTTATCGTGATTTTTGCCCTGATCTTGTTTTTAGTTTTTCTTTTCGCTCGAAAGTCAGAATCAGGCGATTCAAGCGCCTAGATCTTTGTCTCGAAGCCCTCTTTCCGTTTAACCAACTTGAACAAAGTCTTGGTACTATAAAATTTGACTTTAGAGCAAACTAGCAAACGGATCTTCTTTCTTTCGCAGTTTGAGTTTCGTTGCTCCCGTTGATATGATTCTTTTTGCAAAGCAGACTTCTTAAGTTGAATTTTCTGGTTAGATCTTCCTATTTGGAGTTTTATCTGTGCATCTTTGCTGGATTGCTTATGTATTCTATTGTTTGATTGCAATAGATTTCCCGGAGTGCGAAGCGTGCTACTACGAGTCCCTAGGTTTTGCGAATCATTAGCAATGCAAGTAACACTTTGATCATACCCATTATTACCCATTTTTATGCATTTAGATCAATCCCTCACACATTGCATGAGTAGAATCTCTTAACTTGTGGGTCTGGGAAGTAGAGTGAGGTAGAACCTATTACCTGCATTATTTTCAAACCCCTGGGAGTTACTTCTACGTTATGCCTAGGTTGCCATGCTATGCTCGTAGACGTGGATTGGGTTTGAGAGTATCCATGACAGATGTGAGATTGTTAATTAATGGTTCAACTTAAGGTGGCTACTTTAATAGACATCTGGGTGGATTGGTTGTAGGGCACCTGGAGAATCCAATGTTGTCCTAGGAAATCCCGGAGGAATCGTGTGATTATCCTATGGAATGCCACCCGGGCTCAAAGGGATCATAAAACTATTCATGCTAGAAACTTCCATGTGCATCCACAATGCCACTATGAGCTCTAGCATAGTATGAGTAAGTTGTGTGAGCTCTTTCAGTGGTGGACTAGCAGATGTAGGGCAAAGTAGGTGTACGGGTCCACCCAAGGTAAAGAGTAAATGCTTCTGAAAGACTATGTCTCGGTCATCCGTTTCTCAAACACCACGCAGTGCGAGAAATCCAATAGAGGAGATCGAGTCTTGTGGGAGAAGTGCGCAAACCTCTACAGAGTGTCCAACTAATCATGATTAGCCGTGTCCCCGGTTATGGACATCTTGAGTATGTGGTACCTGAATTATTGGTTGATCTCATCACTCTAAAAACTAATTTACTGGGTTAATGATGACTACTTTAATTGGGATTGAGTTGGAGGTACCTTCTCAATGATGTTTCAACTACCATGATAGTTAAAATAAAAGTTATTCCTTTGTTGTAGGAAAAAACTGGCTTTATGCAAAAACTTTAACCTTAGAGCCTCCACCAGGCAAATATGCATATATTGTTGCCTTTACTCTGTTACTTTCTCTACTATGTTATCTTGCCAGCATACTCCATGTGCTGACCCGTTTCGGGCTGCAACATGTTATGTTGCAGAGTTTTCAGAAGAAGAGTAAGGTGCGCTAGGTCATTTGTCATGCACTCAGCTTTGCCGTTGGAGTTGATGGACTCACTTATCTTCCAAGTCTTCCGCTGTTATTTTGTTAGATGGCCTTATGCCATATACTTTTGTAATAAGTTCTCTTTGGAGACATTCGATGACATTAAGTGTGTGATTGCCACTCTGTTATAAATCCTTCAAGTACTGTGTGTGTCAGCATTACCGATCCAGGGATGACACTGAACACAAAGACTTCGGTCCATTCGGATCGTGGTCGCTACAGACGATATCCAAGACAATGATCATGTATATAGACATCGCGTCCAAGATTAGTAGACCGACTCCTGCCTACATCTACCACTATTACTCCACACATCGACTGTATCGAGCATGCATCTAGTGTATTAAGTTCATGGAGAAACGGAGTAATGCAATGAGAATGATGAGATGATGTAGACAAGATATATTCATGTAGGAATAGACCCCATATTTTTTACCCTTAATAGCAACGATACATGCGTGCCTTGCTGCCCCTTCTGTCATTGGGAAAGGACACCGCGAGATAAATAGATCAAGTTGGCCAAACAAGACCCAAATATCGGAGAAGAATACGAGGCTATAATAATCAAGTATGGGTATTAAAGCAAGACAAATCTGATCATAAACTCACAATTCATCTAATCCAAACAAACACACCGCATAAAGTCATTACATCAAATAGATCTCCAAGAGAACTTTGTATTGAGAAACAAAGAGACAAGAAGCCATCTTGCTACTGCCTATGGACCCGTAGGTCTGAGGTGAACTACTCACGCATCATCGGAGAGGCACCAACGAGGATGATGAACCCCTCCATGATGATGCTCCCCTTCGCCGGAGTGCCGGAAAAGGGATCTAGATTATAGCGACCACGATCCAAATGGACCGAAGTCTCTGTGTTTCCGTGTCATCCCTGGATCGATAATGCTAACACACACAGTACTTGAAGGATTTATAACAGAGTGGCAATCACACACTTATTACATCGAATGTCTCCAAAGAGAACTTGTTATAAAAGACTATGGCTTAAGGCCATCTAACAAAATAACAGCGGAAGCTTGGAAGATAAGTGAGTCCATCAACTCCAACGGCATAGCTGAGTGCATGATAAACGACCTAGAACGTCTTACTCCTCATCTGAAAAGTCTGCAACGTAACATGTTGCAGCCCGAAACGGGTCAGCACATGGAATATGCTGGCAAGATAACATAGTAGAAATGCAAGTAACAGAATAAAGGCTAACACTATATGCATATTTGGCTGGTGGAGGCTCTAAGGTTATAGTTTTTGCATAAAGCCAATTTTTCCATACAACAAAGGAATAAATTTTATTTTTAACTATCATGGTAGTTGAAACATCATTGAGAAGGTACCTCCAACTCAATCCCAATTAAAGTAATCATTAACCCAACAAATTAATTTTTAGAGTGATGAGATCAACCAATAATTCAAGTACCAGATACTCAAGTTTGTCCATAACCGGGGACACGGCTAATCATGATCAGTTTGTACACTCTGCAGAGGTTTGTGCACTTTCCCAACAAGACTCGATCGCCTCCGTTGAATTTCTCGCACTGCATGGTGTTTGAGAGACGGATGACCGAGACACAATCTTTCAGAAGAATTCACTCTACCCCGGGTGGACCGGTACACCTACTTTCCACTACATCTGCTACTCCACCACTTAAAGAGCTCACACAACTTACTCATACTATGCCAGAGCCCATAATGGCATTGTGGCTGCACACGGAAGTTTCTAGCATGAATAGTTTTATGATCCGTTTGAGCCTGGGTGGCATTCCATAGGACAATCACACGGAACCCTGGGATTTCCTAGGACAACAGTGGATTCTCCAGGTGCCCTGCAACCAATCCACCCAGATGTGTATTCAAGTAGCCACCTTAAGTTGAACCATTTATTTACAACTCACATCTGTCATGGATTTCACTCAAACCCAAACCACGTCTACGAGCATAGCATGATAACTAAGCATAACTAGAAATAACTCCCAAGGGTTTGAACAAAATAATGCAGGTAATAGGTTCTACCTCAATCTACTTCCTAGTCCCACAAGTTAAAAGATCCTACTCATGCAATGTGTGAGGGTTTGATCTAATGCATAAAAACTGGGTAATAAAGGGGTATGATCAAAGTGTTACTTGCCTTGCTGATGATTCGCAAAACCTAGAGACTCGTAGTAGCACGCTTCATAGTCCGGGCATTCTATCGAAAGCAAACAATAGCATCCATAAGCAATCAGACAAAGATGCACAAACAGAACTCCAAATAAGAAGATCTAACCAGAGAGTTCAACTTAAGAACTTCGGTTTGCACAAAGAATCAAATCGAACGAAGCAACGAAACTCAAACTGCGAAAGAAACAAGATCTGTTTACTAGATTGATCTAGGGTCAAATTTTACAGTAACAAAACCTTGTTCAAGTTGGTTAAACGAAAAGAGGGCGTCGAGACGAAGATCTGGGATTTTGAATCACCTGATTCCGACTCTCGAGCGAAAAGAAAAACGAAAAACAAGATCAGGGCAGAAATCACGATCGAAATAATCGCGGATAAATACCCCGAAAAAGAAAACTAACGAACAGGCTAATGAACAAACGTTCCCTGTCTGCGGCTAACAGGCGAACAACGTTCGTTAAAACGAATGTACGGACGAACGTCCGCAAACTAGCTAAACCGAACCGATCTATTTAGAAAAACAGATCTAGGGTTCCGTAAAAAAAGATCGGTTTAAAAAAAACGATGACAACGGCGAGAAAAACGGCGGCGGCGGCTACCTCGGCGGGCGGGTCCGGCGGCGGCAGCGCGGGCTGGCGGCGCGACGGCGGTGGCTCGGGGCGGGCTGGCGAGGTGGGCTAGCGGTGATCGGGCTGCTCTTATAAAGGCCTGACTAGGCGGAGTCCTAGTCGGTTACGGCCCAAGGTCGGTTTGCCCCTTTTTTTAAACGAGTGCCGACGCACGAAAACTAAAGAAAGAAATACTAAACGAACTCCAAAAATTCCGAAATAAATTTTTACCGTCCTCTAATAATATTTAGGACAAAGTGAACAATTTTCCCGGACCTAAATGCAATTTTGAAAACGCATATTTTTCCTATGCAAATAAAATCGCAAATAAAATCCGAATAAATCCAAAAGTGATTTTAATATTTTCCTCCAATATTTCTGTTATTTTGGAGAAGTCATATTATCTGCGCTCATATTTTATTTAGAAATATTTTTAGGGAGAGGAAAATAATTAGAACCAACGCTATCCTTGTACCGGTATTCGAGTAAACTCGAATACAAAAACGGTAGAATTCCCAACTCTCACCGTAGGTCCTTGAGTTGCTTAGAATTTTCGAGGATCACCACACACAAAATGCAAAGAAATATGCAATGCAGTATGATCTATGTATAACATTCCAAATTGAAAATTTGGGATGTTACATAGATTGGACCTCGTCGCTCTAGAACTTGCGGCGGCTGGAACAAAATTTCGTCGACTCGCTTAGGGTTTTTGGAATATGGGGTATTAATAGAGCGAAGAGGCGGTGCAGGATGCCACCGAGGTGGGCACAATCCACCTGGACGCGCCAGGGAGCCCAGGCATGCCCTGGTGGGTTGTGCAACCGTCAGAGCCCCCCTCTGGTACTTCTTTCGCCCACCTTGTGGCTTCTGGTGCAGAAAAATTCTCCAAAAAGTTTCGCCGCATTTTGACTGCGTTTGGTATTGATTTTATGCGAAGTAAAAAACAAGCAAATGTCAATAAGTTAGTCCCAAAAAATGATAAAGTTGCTATAAAATGATTGTAAAACATCCAAGAATTATAATATAACAGCATGGAACAATCAAAAATTATAGATACATTGGAGACGTATCAGTCGCCTAGTGAGTGTGGGCAATAGGGGAGTCCTTCCCCACACGACCCAAAAACCGTCGGGGGTAGGCCCTCCGGTCACACACGCTGCGCAAAATGATCTCGTGTGCGATCGGGCTAGCCATCGCATACAATTATACATGCCCAATAATTACCGCTCGTCAGTACATCCCACACAGTGAATCCCAGAGAAATGTTTCCCTTTGTATGCACATCCCACACATTCAATCCAAGAAGTACGTTTCCGTTTGAATGTACATCCCACACGACGAATCCCAGACAAACGTTTTCGTTCGCACGTACATCACACACAATTTTCCTCATCAAATCATTTGTGATAGCCTTGCCATTGCAGACGATATTAACAATTCTATTGTTTGCGTTATTGAATGCATCACACACGGTTCGTAGAAGAAACTATGTGGCATAGGCCATCCATCACACACACTTTTTTGTGGAATTTTCTTGCACAAGGTGGCCTAACGCAAACAGTTTTCAAGAGGAAAGTCGTGTCTGGTTGTTCATTGATTCAACACGTTTTCTTCCCAGAAACTGTGTGGGTTCTCTAAGGTCATCCCCACGGTGTTTTCTCAATAACCGTTCACAATAGAAAACCCCAATAAGCAGGCTAATTGTCCTATTATAAATAATCCATTTATTAATCAAATTGATATTTCATATTAAGCAGACAATATATTTCATTTTCGTATTACGGAACCAAGATTTCATAATTGAAATACATCAGAGTACAACATCATATATCTTCAATACCAAGTTACACCATATAGGAATATAGCTAGTACCCTCATTACACAACTACACCAGCACCAAGTTTCACATGCAACATCTTTAATCTTTGGAAATTAGCATCATTGACGGTAGATAGACAAGTGAACCTCAACTAGAAAACTGCTGAAGCGGAAGGCGAATATTGATCCTTCATTGATGTTGAAGGTCTTTGCAACTTTAGGCCAGTGTCTGTGGATGATTGACCGTCCATCCTTCATCCTCTTGGGAAAGGCTTCATTATTGTACCTTGGGCGTTGTATGAATACCTTCCTCGCCTCCAGACCATACAGGTGGTTTGAGAGGTTATCATCAGTGAAGTGCTTTGGAAAGGTCTGAAAACAAATATATGCATAAATTTCTTCTCTAAATTTGGAAATGGCGTAAAGGAATGAAAAAGATAAGGTATAATAGTTAGTATCATCGTGTAGTGCACTGATGTCTTCTTCATTGTGGATACAAAGATCTTGTTATTTTTCGTCACTATTTCTTTATCCTAACAATCTTTTCGAGTTTCTTGACTTGACTAATAGTCATGGACAACTCATTTCCCCATATGCAAAATAGGTTGAATAGTGGGTCAAAACCTTTGACAGCAGGACCTACATGTGCAAGACCAAATTGTTTAAAACCTAAATATTAGAATGGTTCATACAATTGCACAATAATGTGTTATTAGACAAAGGAGCGTGCATGTGCAAACCTCGATTGTAAACCTCGGTGCTTCCCATTTTTCCCTCCAACACATATACGGTAGTTAATGATCAGGTTAAGTGAGGATTGGCATACTATCGGTAAAATATGTTGATGTAAAATAAATACATTGCAGATTCTGCAGATTAATTCAAGAGACATGGAAAATCCATTTACCAAACCAAGCATGATTCAAAACTAGGAAATATAGCAATAGTCTATGTTTCTCATGTATTTGGTACAACCAAATTCGATTTATTCCTCACATGCATAACAATATAAATTTTTACCCAGAACAATTGAACATCGCATTGCAGAATTGAACCAAATAGTTAACTAATTAAACACCACAACAAATGAAACAAACATTAACGGAGCACCACATTGCACAATATAACATACTCATAATAAAAGATCAGACAGTTAACCAAACCAAGCATGCTTAACAACTTGGAAATATATCAATTGTACTTGTTTCTCGTGTATTTAGTACATCCAAATTCGATTTATTTCTCACATGAAAGACAATAAAAAATGCACCCACAACGATTGAACATCGCATTGCAGAATTGAACCAAACAGTTAACTACACACCACAACAAATGAATCATACATTAACTCAACACCACATTGCACAATATAACGTACTCCTAATAGAAGATCACACAGTAACCAAACCAAGCATGCTTAATAACTTTGAGATATAGCAATTGTATGTGTTTCTCATATATTTAGTATAGCAAAATTCGATTTATTTCTCACATGCAAGAAAATAAAAAATGCATCCACAACAATTGAACATCGCATTGCAGAATTCAACCAAACAGTTAACTAAACACCACAATAAATGAAGCAAACATTAACTCAACACCACATTGCAGAATATAACATACTCCTAATAGAAGATCAGAGAGTTAACCAAACCAAGCATGCTTAACAACTTGGAAATATAACAATTGCCAAATTCGATTTATTTCTCTCATGGAAGACAATAAAAAAATGTACCAACAATAATTGAACGTCGCATTGCAAAATTGCACCAAACAGTTCACTAAACACCGCAACAAATGAACCAAACATTAACTCAGCGCAACATTGCACAATATATAACATACTAGAAGATCATACAGTTAAGCAAACCAAGTATGCTTGAGAACTTGGAAATATAGCAATTGTATTCGTTTCTCATGTATTTGGTACAACCAAGTTCAATTTATTTCTCACATGGAAGACCATAAAAAATTGCACCCACAAGAATTGAACATCACATTGCAGAACTGAACCAAATAGTTAAATGAACACGACAACAAATTAACCAAACAGTTAATAAGTGAGTGATAACCCAAAAGTGTAGGAGATCAGTTGTAGCCTCTTTCGATAAGTAAGAGTGTCAAACCCAACAAGGAGCTAAAGGTAGAACAAATATTCCCTTAAGTTCTATGGACCACCGATACAACTCTACGCACACTTAACGTTCGGTTTGCCTAGAACAAGTATGAAACTAGAAGTACTTTGTAGGTGTTGTGGGATAGGTTTGCAAGATAATAAAGAGCACATAAATAAAAACTAGGGGTTGTTTAGATAAATTACAATTAAATTAGTATAGCGAGTGTGGAAAAGTGGTGGTAGAAATTGTGGAATTGTCCCTAAGAAATTGACTACGTTACTAGACCGATAGCAAGTTTTTATGTGGGAGAGGCCACTGCTAGCATGTTATCCCTTACTTGGTATTCTAGGCAGTTATGATTGGAACTCTAGCAAGCATCCGAAACTACTGAGGGAGTCCTGGACTAAGGGGTCCTCGGGTGTCCGACCTATCATCAATGGGCCGGATTGGTGGGCTGTGAAGACATGAAGGCCGAAGACTATACCCATGTCTGGATTGGACTCTCCTTGGCATGGAAGGCAAGCTTGGCGACCGACTATGAAGATTCCTTCTTATGTAACCGACTCTATGTAACCCTAGACCTCCCCGGTGTCTATATAAACCGGAGGGTGTAGTCCTCTTCTATATCAAAGACAGACTATGTTCGGATCGCCGATCAGGAAGAGACGGATACCCACCAGTGAAAGGATGCGACCAGCCCTCCGAACATAGAATCTGACGGCAGTCCTAAACAATCAGAAGATACTCTGGAGCCCGGACTATTGAGTCTGGGAGGTCTTCAGACTCCGGACAATCGGTCGGGTCAGGGTTCGGATTTAATTCCACCCACCCACCCGGACATAGACACTCTCATGAGCATAAAATAGCAGTCTTAGGAAACGGTCCACCACTTCTGGGCTAGATTCCTCCTTGTCAAAGACAAGATAAAAGATTGCCGCGACGAGGACACGATATCAGCGTTCTGCAACAATTGCGTCGGCGAAGGAATTCTCAACGCCATCAATCTCCGCCACATACTGAAGTTCGCCGACTTAGCAACTATCGTACAGAAGTACAACGCGATGGAAAGCGCCTGGAAAACTCAGGCAGCTTGTTGGGAACCGTCGGTCCCAACTCGACTCCTCCTACAGGCGAAGAGAGCGCACCCCCATGGCACGCCTAGTCCAATAGTCAAGAAACATAAACCCATTACGCGTCACGACACCGTTCTGGAGGGATGGCTCGATGGCCCATGCGAAATACACACGACACTAGATACCATGGCAACCCACAGCCTTAGAGCATGTTGGATACTCCGGCAGGTAGCCAAGAGCGGCGAGGACATCCTTATCAAGGACACCCCAGAGAAGCACCCTCCAGAAAACGACGACACAAGAGTATTGACGGTCTTCGAGACATTCGCTTCAAACAACAAGCGCAAAAGGGCACTTCGCGACCTCGCCGAAGTCTGCCAAATCGCCGCAATAAACCTGTGGAATGACATGGCTATAACATTTAATGCCGATGACGAACCGAGGTACAGGACAGTCCGGGCACCAGCCGCATTAGTCCTCAGCCCCATCATGGACGGGTTTCGACTTACTAAGGTCCTCATGGACGGCGGCAGCGGACTAAACCTCATTTATGAGGACACACTCCACAAAATGGAAATAGACAGGAGCCGCAACAAGCAAAGTAGCACAACCTTCCAAGGAATCATTCCCAGTCTGGAGGCGCGGTGCGCGGGCAAAATCGCACTTGACGTGGTATTCGGCATGCCGGAGAATTATTGGTCCAAAAAAATTACTTTCCAAGTGGCCCCTTTCAGCAGTGGATACCACGCCCTGTTGGGGCGGGATGCTTTTACACGCTTCCAAGCTATACCTCATTACGGCTATATGAAGCTCAAAATGCCCGAACCAAATGGTATAATCACTCTCGTCAGTGATCCGAACATAGCACTCCGTGCTGAAAGAAAAACCGCATCCCTGGCCCTTGAGGCGCTATCTGAAGCCCACGCGGCCGAAGAGTTAACCGCACTGTGCTCCACGGTGGACAAGGATGATGTGATCCTCGACAAACGCCCCAAATCCACCTCCTTTAAACCAGCAGAAGAAATAGTCAAATTTCAGGTCCACCCAACGGACCCCAAGAAGACAACATCTATCGGAGTGCAACTGAACCCAATAGTTGACACCGCACTACGAGAATTCCTGCGCGAAAACTGGGACATATTTGCCTGGCATCCTTCAGATATGCCAGGGATGCCACACAAGTTGGCCGAACATAGCCTTAATATATTAAAGGGATTTAAACCGGTCAAGCAAACACTGTGGCACTTTTCCGAACCCAGGCGACAAGCCATGGGGGGGAGTTGGCCAAGCTTATCGAGGCTGGATTCATTAGAGAAATCAAACATCCGGACTGGCTGGCAAACCTGGTGATGGTACCAAAGAAGGACAAATCCTGGCGCGTGTGTGTCGATTTCAAAGACCTCAACAAGGCTTGCCCGAAAGATCCCTTCCCCCTCCCCCACATTAATCAAATCATTGACGCCACCGCAGGACATGACTAACTGTGCTTCCTCGATGCATATTCCAGATACCATCAAATCAAAATGAAGGAGTCCGATCAACCTGCAACAGCGTTTATAACCCCATACGTGCCATTCTGCTTCAACACCATGCCCTTCGGGCTCAAGAACGCCGGCTCCACATACCAACAGATGATTCAAACATGCCTGGAGAAGCAGATCAGCAAGACAGTAGTAGCCTACGTCGATGACGTTGTCATCAAAACTAGGCACGTCGAAACACTAATAGACGACTTACATCTTACTTTTGACAACCTCCGTGCGTATGACATTAAGCTCAACCCAGAAAAATGTGTCTTCGACGTCCCCGCTGGAAAACTGTTGGGCTTCATTGTTTCCAATAGAGGATTAGAAGCAAATCCAGCTAAAATCCGAGCTCTGTCACAGTTGGCTACGCCAACAGACCTCAAACAAGTCCAAAAACTAGCTGGTTGCGTGATAGCGTTAAGTCGCTTTATCTCCAGATTAGGAGAAAAGGCCCTACCACTCTATCGCCTCTTACGACGCACCAAAAACTTCGAATGGACAGACGTGGTGACTATCGGACTGGAGGAAATAAAGGCCCTCCTAGCAAGCAACCCAATCCTGGCCGCACCAAACGCTGGCAAACCCATGTTGCTATACATATCGGCAAGACATCAGGTGGTGAGCGCCATGCTCGTCGTCGAACGAGAACAGGATGGACACAAATTCCCACTTCAAAAACCAGTATACTACGTATCTACTGTGCTCACGCCATGCAAATCCTGGTACCCCCATTATCAAAAGATAGCATACGCGGTCTTCATGGTATCCCGAAAGCTACGACACTACTTTCAGGAGTGTTCAATCACGGTGGCCTCTGAAGTACCACTGAATGACATAATAAAAACCGCGATGCCACGGGCCGGATTGCGAAACGGGCCATCGAGCTACTTCCATTTGACATAACATACAAGCCACGTCGAGCCATCAAATCCCAAGTTCTGGCTGACTTCGTCGCCGAATGGACAATGGCCGAACTCCCTAAAGAGTACGACGCATATTCCAATTGGGTTATGTATTTTGACGGCTCCAAAATGTTGACGGGGCTGGGAGCGGGCGTCATGTTAACGTCCCCCACTGGAGATGTCGTCTAGTATGTGCTCCAAATATTATACACAGACTCCAACAACGTAGCCGAATACGAGGCCTTATTGCATGGACTTCGGATGGCCGTATCCATGGGCATACAATGCCTGGAGGTGCGCGGGGACTCAAACCTTGCAATATCTCAAATAAACGGCGACTTTGATGCCAAAGATCCAAAGATGGCAGCATCTCATAATGTCGTCTTAAAAATATCGGTTCAGTTCGAGGGGCTTGAATTTCATCACGTTGCCCGTGAAAGTAACCAAGCGGTAAACGTCCTTGCTCGCATTGGTGCTAAGCGCGACTGTAGGATCGAAAGTATGTCTAGAGGGGGGGGGGTGATTAGACTACTTGTCAATATAAAAATTCTGCCTTTTGACAAAGAACAGTTTTTGGCAGATTCACAATTATGATCAAGTCAAGCATCACCCTACACATGCAATTCTAGAGTATAGGCAGCGGAAAGTAAATTGCACATGTAGTAAAGAGAGGTGGAGAAGAGCAAACGCAATTTTGGAGACGCGGTGATTTTTCCCGTGGTTCCGATAGGTGGCGCTATCGTACATCCACGTTGATGGAGACTTCAACCCTCGGAGGGTAACGGCTGCGCGAGTCCACGGAGGGCTCCACCCACGAAGGGTCCACGAAGAAGCAACCTTGTCTATTCCATCATGGCCTACGCCCACGGAGGGCCAGCCTTACTCGGGGTAGATCTTCACGAAGTAGGCGATCTCCTTGCCCTTACAAACTTCTTGGTTCAACTCCACATCTCGACGACGGAGGCTCCCAAGCGACACCTAACCAATCTAGGAGGCACCACCCTCCAAAAGGTAATAGATGTTGTAGATGATGATGAACTCCTTGCTCTTGTGCTTCAAATGATAATCTCCCCAACACTCAACTCTCCTCACTGATTTGGCTGTGGTGGAAGAAAGGATTGAGTGGAAAGCAACTTGGGAAGGCTAGAGATCAAGCTTCATATGGTGGGAGTGGAGCAACTTGATCTCAACACAAGGGTAGGTAGTTCTCTTCTCAGAAATGTAAGGTAGGAGTGGTAGTTCTTTCTGATGGCTCTCTCCACGAATGAAGAGGGGGTGGAGGGGTATAAATAGCCTCCACACAAAATCCAACCGTTACACACATTTGAGCAATCTCGGTGGGACCGAAGTGGACAACTCGGTGAGACCGATAGTTCAAATAATGTGAACGTTGGGATTTTCGGTGGGACCGAATATACAATCTCGGTTAGTCCGATTCGTGCAATGACAAGAGCATGCCAGTTTCGGTGGGATCGACTTCATCATCTCGGTGACACCGATTTGATGACAGAAGGTTACAGAAACTTGGCAACTCATGTTTCGGTGAGACCGAGTTCAGAATCGGAAAATCCGAGTTTACTAGGGTTTGGCTTATGGCTGAGGTGGTTCATCTCGGTGTGACTGAGTTTGGAATATCGGTGGGACCGAGACTACTTATGAGTGTCTATGGCAGTGAAAGTTGCTGATAGTTTAGGAGATGTATCACTAAGCACTTGAGCAACCAGATCATCATCATAACCTCATCCCCTTTTAATAGTATTGGCTTTTCCTATGGACTCAATGTGATCTTGGATCACTAAACCAAAAATGGAGTCTTGAGCTTTTGCCAATGCTTACCTTAGCATTTTGGGGGGTCCACTTCTTCAGTCCTTGCCATACCCATATCACTGAACTCTCTGAAATGATTCTCAAGTAACTATTAGTTCAATGATATATATGTTGTTATTAATTACCAAAACCACCCGGGGATTAGTTGCACTTTCAATCTCCCCCTTTTTGGTAATTGATGACAACATATAGATCAAAGCTTCGACAAAGGATATAATCAATGAATAATATTGTCGCTTTGAGAAGTATGTGATAAGCAAGAGCTCCCCCTAAATTTGTGCATTATTTAAGATTTGTGTTTGAATGCAAATGCACAATCGATTAGGATCATGGGTCACTCTTCCATGTCACATACATCTTGGTGGAGCGCACAAAATGATAAGAATGAACAACATGCACCCAATCACCAAGACATGAGTAAATGGTCATACAAGATAGGAATGGCATATGATAAGCATTAAGCACACATTAAAGCATAGTACGACCAAGCACTCATTAAGGTAGAATCAAACGGAGTATCAAACACACTGAATGTCTCGAAAACCAAAAGTATCTCAAAGAAACCGCAGAAGAACGAAAGAGCAAAAGCGCAAAGACAACAGCACTCTCTCTCTCGAAGCCCTATGATCTATACAATTTCTCCCCCTTTGGCAACAAGTTACCAAAAAGTTCGAAAAAGCATAGAGCTAAGCATCACTATGGACTCTGCTGGCGGCTCCCGTCTGGGTTGATGTCGGAGTGGATATGACAGCATCAGCGAAGACTTTAGCTGATGTCTGTGCTGGAGGAGTGGACACTAGAGCTGGAGCTGGAGTAGGAGCAACTGCTGGAACTGTGGGAGGTGCTGAAGCTGTAGTCCTGGTGTCAGTCACTGGAATAGCAGCTGATCGGGATCCTTTGGGAACCGGAGCAGACTGTCGATGAGAATCCTGGACTAAGTCATCCTGCAACTCACGCATAAGCTCTGCCTTGTCCTGCTTTGCTTCCTCAATGTCTGCCTCGAGCTTGTTGACGGTCACTTGTACTTCAGTCAGCTTCACATCCAGAGCGTGGATCTTCTCGTCAACAATCCTCTCTAAGCTCTCCTGAGACTGTTCAATGCTAGCCAGGCATTGTTCAATCCTTTGAGTAGCTTCAAGAATTTGCTCTCCGAAACTCTTTGGTTTAGCTGCTGCTTCCTTGTCAGCTTTGGCTTTCTTAGCAGCTGCGATCTTTGCTTGACCTTCAACAGATGTCGGATCCTCCTCATCCATCACAACAACATTGTCTTCATGCTCTGGCTGCAACGGTAAATGTTCTCTATCCAACAAGAATGTGCCCGTGCCAAACTTGGCATTGATAAGCATCTGAATCTGCGGGGCAAATCCACATGACCTTTTCTGGTCAGCTGCAGTCCTCTTAATGGTCTCTACCATCAAGTCCATCACCTTGAAAGGTGCTCTCTCATCAAGTATGTGCAGCATGTTGATAGAGTATCCTCTGATCATGCGATCATCTCCAGATTTGGGCATCAAGGTATGCCTCAAAATGGTATTAGTGGTAGGTAAGCCTGCCTGGAGATGGTAGACTGAGCCGAGCTTCCAGATTTCCAAATCCTCTGCTGGAACCTCTTTGTACATGTTTTTCATGGATTCATGATTCTTCTTTGGAATCCCATATACATCAATATCATCTTCTCGTTGCACTGGAGCATTCAGAATTTCTGCCCATTCTTCAACAGAAGAAGAAAACCTTTGACCTTCAGTCATCCACATAATCTTTCCATCAGGGTAGAAGTGAGCTGTGGCATAAAATTGCATTATCATCTCATTGTTCCAACTGGTCAATTTCTGACCTACAAAATCTGCAACTCCACATGCAGTGAAACTTTCATGCACATGTGGAAAGAAATCTCTGTGCTCTTCGCTGTCAATGTACTTCCAGTCAACATATCTGGTGTCTACGACTATGGGCTTCTTGTCCATCAGCACGGTCTCATAGAAGTCCTGCTGCTCTCTGGTGTGAAATCTGGGATCTACAGCAGTTCTTCTCCTCACGGCATATGGGTCAGTTTGTCTCCATAGCCTGAGACCTCTATCTTTCCTTGCCTTCATATCCTCAGCTTGAGGATGAGCATCATTATGGAGTGGCAGTTTTGGACGAAGTTTCAGCAAAACTGGTCCTTCATCGTCAGACTCAGCTGGTGGCACATCATCCTTGTTCTTTTCAGACGCTGGAATGTTTCTGATGGTCCTCTTGGGCTTGGCAGCAGGCTTTGCTGGAGCTGCCTTAGCTGGAGCAGATTTCTTGGGCTTTGATGTGGCTCCAGCCTTAATGGCATCACCCATGAGCTTCGGCTTCTGAGGAGGAGGCTGGGGTGCTTCGTCATCCTCATCCTCTACAGCTGCATCTGCATGAGGATCAATATACATATCTGCTCTAGCTCCTGACACATGCACTATCCTCTTTCTCTTGGTGGTTTTCTTCACTTTGCTTGCAGCTGCCTCTCCCAAATTCAGCTTCTTAGCAACAGTTGACTGCTTGACTTCGCTGGTGCCCTTCTTAGATTGTTGATCTTGTTGCTCTTTGGCAACAACCTTCCTTTTAGGCTTTGAGGTCACCTCTTCCTCAACAACAAAATCTGAATCCTCATCATCTGAATTCCTCTTCTTTCTAGCTCTGGTGGCTGCAGGAGGCATGCCACTTGGTGTACTCCTCTCACCATCATCAGATGAGCTACTAGGATCAGGACTAGTGCCTGCCTCTGGAATGTCTGCAATGGGTGTCTCTGGCTTGTTCTCACTGTCACTAGCATCTCACATGGCTGACAACCTGTGAATAGATAAGGTGTAGGCAGAGAAGAAGAGTCATCAAAAACTGCAGAAGTTTTTGCAAAAAAAATGAGTTCAAATTCTAGTATTAAGTTTTCACAGAAGACATTTCGGTCAGACCGAGTTTAAGGTTCGGTGAATCCGAAGTGTTAAACAGGAGCTTGGCACACCACTTTCGGTTTGACCGAAGTGGGTTTCGGTCCTGCCGAAAACACTGGGGTTTCACAGAATCTTCATTTCGGTCACACCGATTTTGCACAACTCGGTTGGACCGAAGGGTGCAGTGCAATGGCCATAGGCCAAATCGGTCATACCGAAAATATAAAATCGGTCTCACCGAGATGTGTTCCGCGGAAACCTAACCCTAAAACTTTTACTCGTATCTAGTTCAAACGAACCATTCTGGTGTACAGGAGGATTTCAATCGTGGCAAGATACTAGGCAATCCAAACGTGCATTGAATCGGAGATGGGAGCACGAGTGGGATCAAAACTCACCCTAACTTGGTGGAGTTTTTCTACGGCGGCAACGGTGCGGAGGAGATGGCCGTTGACGGCGACGGAGACCTGCGGCGAGGGCGCACAGGCGACGACGGCGACGATCCGGACACCAAGGCGACGGCAGCAAGGGGTGTGGGGGCGAAACGTTTGAAGGAGGAATCAGCGCGCGCGGCCCTCGGAATATATACCCCTTCGCTGTCGGTGGGACCGAGTTGTAAAACTCGGTGGCACCGAGATGGATAACTGATAGGCAGTTATGCACTTCGGTCACGCCGAAAATCACAACTCGGTTTCACCGAGATGAAAACCTAGATCAGTCTAAATGCTTTCGGTTCTACCGAGTTTGAGTGAGTTGGTCTGACCGAAATCAATTAGAAGGTTTTGGAAATTAGCCCTTGACGGATCGGTGGCTCTGAGTGCTCCTCACCCGGAGGGTCCGAAAATGACTTGTTCAAAATTTGTGATGTAAGCATGAATAGAATTTGAGACAAGAAAGCATAGATAGCTAGGGGAGGTACTTAGGCATTCTTGTCCATCCATTTGGTCAGAAAAATAAAAAACGACCAAAACAACAAATGGATGTCCTCGAATGGATAAAATCACGCATCCAACATGCTCACACAATAAGATAGCAAATGAAATATGTGTCAAACATGCACAACAAAAACTCTAGCAACTAACACACAATTTGTCGATGACTAGGTCATCTTTATATGAGTATATTGACTTAGGAGCCAAATGAGAACATTTGATCATAGGTCATACTCATCGTTTAAGCACAAGTGGGGTTACCACTTTTACATAAAGCATTGATGTGTTCACATCATTTGAAGATGCTTTAGCTCAATTTTTTAGAGCAAAGCTCCCCCTAGATGTGAGAACCCCTTTTAAAGGGTCAAACTAACCTTGGGTTGTCGTAGAAGACTTCATGTAGATGTTGAAGATGTGGATGCTCAATGTTGATGGAGATCATCAAGAGTTGGGAGCTATCCTTTGGATTCGGGCAGTTTCAATACCTACATGGGTTAGTCCCACAAGGAACAAACACGGATATCCATGGACATAGATTGACGTTCACAATAGATGATGTCCATGAAAGCAATGATTACCATGTCCCTTGACTTACCAACAAGAGGGTTTGTGACTCCATGAACTAGTGCATGATGTGGAAGTTGATTGCACAAGTTTTTGCCAAAATGAATGTGAGTGAAGTATGTTGGCGGAGTCACCCTCAAGAACTTTCTAGTTCTTCTTCTTCGGGATCCACATCATCTTGATGGGAATCCTTGGGGTTGTAGTTGAGCTTGACGAAGTAGAACTTGACGTTTCCTTGGGAACCCACTTGACCATGGCTTGAGGTGCTTCAACAAATGCATCAATCTCCTCTTGAAGCTTGTCCTTGCCTTTTAGCTTGTGGTCTTGTGGTGGAAGGTCATCTTGAGCTTGTTCCACATTGGAAGAAGTAGGATCATACTTCTCCTTTTGAGGAACAAACTGTGGAGTAGGATATTGACCTTCTTCCCACTCAACACCTTCGGCGTTGAACTTTCGCTCAAAACCAATTCCTTGATTCTTCCGGTGCCTTCCTTGCTTGCGAACAATTTCCTCAAAGTTCTTGCTTCCGGCAAGGCTCTTGTAGACACCTTTCTCTATGACCCCTTTCAATAAACTATTCTCTTGCTCAAGTGTAACTTGGCTTGAAACATTGTTAGTGGAATCAAGAGAACTACTAGAAGCAACAACATTGGATTTAGCATGGTTATTGTTACTGCTAGAGGAAGAATTTTTCTTATGCTTGTCATGCTTAGTCTTAATGGGTGGCAAGAAATTAGACAAGAGAAGTCGTTTGGCAAGATATGAAGAACTCTTCTTTCGAAGATCGTCATTGATTGCTTTTAGAAACTCATGTTCTTGCTCTAGAGTGAGCTTCTCGAAGCGTAGCTTCTCATGAGATCTTAGGAGCTCTCTATGATCTTCTTGAGTTGTTTCATGAGCTAACTTAAGAGTGTTTAGTTCTTTAGTTAGACGCTCAATCTCCTTCATAGCATTGTCATTCGACTCTTCTCGACTATAAAGACTACTAGCATGTTCATCGTTACTAGGCTCACTGGATTTATCATGCAAGAGCTCATCTTCACCAAGCAAGTCATCCTCATCACTATCGAAGTCAATGAATTCAGGGTGTGATACCTTGGGGCCTTTAGCCATGAAGCATCTTCCAATTCCCTCATTTGGTGAATCAAATAAATCGTAGGAGTTGGAGTTGGAGGATACGAGAGCAAGACCGGCAACACCTGCATCTTGACTGTAGTCGGAGTCGGAGTGATAGCTTCCTTCGGATTGATTATCGGAGTCGGAGCCGGAGACCCATTCACCTACATGAGCTTGATGTTTTCTTCTTGTGTAGCTCCTTGATGACTTGTCTTTCCTCTCCGAATCCTTGCTTCTCCGAGAGGGTCTTCGTTCATAACGATCATCTCTACTCCTTCTCTCTTTCCGAGGTGACTCATCTCTTGAGCTTCTTCTTCTTGGAGATTCTTCTCTTCTCTTGTGGGGAGCCGTACACTCATTTGAGTAGTGTCCGGGTCTTCCACAATTGTAGCAGTTTCGATCACGACTAGAAGATCTCTTTTCATCATATGATCTAGACTTTGAGCTTCTCTCTTTGCCTCTATTCTTGTAGAATTTGTTGAAGTTCTTGACCATTAGGCTTATCTCTTCATTGGAAACTAACTTGTCACTTGAGGTTGTGGGAGCATCACTTGTAGCTTTGTAAGCACCACTTGACTTGTTGTGAAGCTCTTCCTTATCCTTAAGTGTCATCTCATGAGCAACAATTCTTCCAATGACTTTGGTTGGCTTGAGAGTCTTGTAGTTTGGCATCATTTGGATCAAAGTGCACACGGTGTCATACTTTCCATCCAAAGCTCTGAGAATCTTCTTGATGATGAATCGGTCGGTCATTTCTTCGCTTCCTAAGCCGGCAATCTCATTTGTGATGAGAGCAAGCCTAGAGTACATTTCAGCGACTCCTTCACCATCCTTCATCTTGAACTTGTCAAGTTGACCTTGAAGAATATCTAGCTTTGATTCCTTCACAGACTTGGTACCTTCGTGCATTTCAACCAAAGTATCCCAAATCTCTTTAGCATTCTCAAGACGGCTGATTTTGTTGAACTCCTCGGGACACAAAGCATTGAAGAGAATGTCACAAGCTTGAGCATTGTTTTGCAACATCCGCAACTCTTCCGGTGTAGCTTCGCGATCCGGAACTTTTCCTTCCTCGAAGAATTCACCTTGCATGCCAACACAAATAATGCCCCATGCGGCTGGGTTATGACCAAGAATATGCATTTTCATTTTATGCTTCCAACTAGCAAAATTTGTACCATCAAAGTAAGGACCTCTACGAAAATTACCCTCACTAGACGCCATACTCTCCTAGGTTGTGAAACCAAGCTTATGGAGTCCAATGCAATGGAAACCAATACAATGGAGACCAAAGCTCTGATACCACTTGTAGGATCGAAAGTATGTCTAGAGGGGGGGGGGGTGATCAGACTACTTGTCAATATAAAAATTCTGCCTTTTGACAAAGAACAGTTTTTGGCAGATTCACAATTATGATCAAGTCAAGCATCACCCTACACATGCAATTCTAGAGTATAGGCAGCGGAAAGTAAATTGCACATGTAGTAAAGAGAGGTGGAGAAGAGCAAACGCAATTTTGGAGACGCGGTGATTTTTCCCGTGGTTCCGATAGGTGGTGCTATCGTACATCCACGTTGATGGAGACTTCAACCCACGGAGGGTAACGGCTGCGCGAGTCCACGGAGGGCTCCACCCACGAAGGGTCCACGAAGAAGCAACCTTGTCTATTCCATCATGGCCTACGCCCACGGAGGGCCAGCCTTACTCGGGGTAGATCTTCACGAAGTAGGCGATCTCCTTGCCCTTACAAACTTCTTGGTTCAACTCCACATCTCGACGACGGAGGCTCCCAAGCGACACGTAACCAATCTAGGAGGCACCACCCTCCAAAAGGTAATAGATGTTGTAGATGATGATGAACTCCTTGCTCTTGTGCTTCAAACGATAATCTCCCCAACACTCAACTCTCCTCACTGATTTGGCTGTGGTGGAAGAAAGGATTGAGTGGAAAGCAACTTGGGAAGGCTAGAGATCAAGCTTCATATGGTGGGAGTGGAGCAACTTGATCTCAACACAAGGGTAGGTAGTTCTCTTCTCAGAAATGTAAGGTAGGAGTGGTAGTTCTTTCTGATGGCTCTCTCCACGAATGAAGAGGGGGTGGAGGGGTATAAATAGCCTCCACACAAAATCCAACCATTACACACATTTGAGCAATCTCGGTGGGACCGAAGTGGACAACTCGGTGAGACCGATAGTTCAAATAATGTGAACGTTGGGATTTTCGGTGGGACCGAATATACAATCTCGGTTAGTCCGATTCGTGCAATGACAAGAGCATGCCAGTTTCGGTGGGACCGACTTCATCATCTCGGTGACACCGATTTGATGACAGAAGGTTACAGAAACTTGGCAACTCATGTTTCGGTGAGACCGAGTTCAGAATCGGAAAATCCGAGTTTACTAGGGTTTGTCTTATGGCTGAGGTGGTTCATCTCGGTGTGACTGAGTTTGGAATATCGGTGGGACCGAGACTACTTATGAGTGTCTATGGAAGTGAAAGTTGCTGATAGTTTAGGAGATGTATCACTAAGCACTTGAGCAACCAGATCATCATCATAACCTCATCCCCTTTTAATAGTATTGGCTTTTCCTATGGACTCAATGTGATCTTGGATCACTAAACCAAAAATGGAGTCTTGAGCTTTTGCCAATGCTTGCCTTAGCATTTTGGGGGGTCCACTTCTTCAGTACTTGCCATACCCATATCACTGAACTCTCTGAAATGATTCTCAAGTAACTATTAGTTCAATGATATATATGTTGTTATTAATTACCAAAACCACCCGGGGATTAGTTGCACTTTCAGCGACCCCGTCCCACCTAACATCTTCCTGGAAAGGCTTTTTAAGAGCATCTCCAGCCGTTGGCCCCCCCCAGGGGGCGCCTAAAATCGCCGCGTGGGGGTGAGCCAACGCAAAAATTGGGCCTGGGGGCAAGTTGTCCCCAGCCACCGGCCCAGGGCCGCCCCCAGGTGCGATTAAAATAAAAAAAGTATAGCACAGTTCGGCGAAGTTCGGCTAAAAAACGATAAATTTCGGCCAAACACGATAAATTTCAGCACAGTTCAGCGAAGTTCACGGATTTTCATTAAACTAATCTAAAAAAAAACTGGCTGAAGTCACCGCCGTCGCCGCCATCATCGTCGTCGGCCTTCTCCTCCTTGACGCGGGTGCCCCTGCTGGACCCCTGCCCGGCGTCGCCATGGCAGACTGGTGGCGGCGCGTCGTCGTCGTCGTCGTCGCTGTCGTAGATGACGACGACTCCGCCTTCGTCGCGGCCACGTGGCGCTCCGCGAAGCGGCGTTGGGCGGCGCACTGGCGCTCCTTCTCCTTTTCAAGCCGCTCCTTCTCCATCGCTATGGAGTCCCTGCACGCCCATTCCAGGGCCACGTCATCGTCGTCGAGCTCCGTCGTCTTCACCGGCGCGGCCGGCTCCTTCTTCACCGGCGCGAGCCCCAGCTCCGTCTTCACATGCGCGAGCCCCGGCTCCGTCTTTGGCTTGACGAAGCACGGAGGAGGAGCCAACGAGGAGGCGCGCCGGCTGCCCTCGTTGATGACGATGCCGGTGCTGCGAGTGCGTCGGCCGAGCGGCGTCTCCTCTGCGGGCTCGGCCTTGACGCCGAGCAGGGCCGGAGTACCGGAGGAGTGCGATGAAGATCACGAGGAGGAAGAAGAGGAGGAGGACCCGAACCTCCTTGGCGCCCATGGCCCGGCGCGTCGGTGCTGCGTCGGGGCGGCCACCCTCACCGGGTACGCCAACGGCGGGTCGTTGCCGCCCTCGAGGTACGTCAGCACGCCCTCGAGTGTGCGGCCGGGGACGCCCCACGACAGGTGGCGCCCCTCGCTGTTCTTCACACCGCCGACCACCGGCGCGCCGTTGGTGGACGCCAAGCGCTGCTGCTGGCGGCACTGGAAGTACGCCACCCAAGCCGCGTGGTTGTCGGTGGCGTACTGGGGGAGGGAGAGTTCGGCGTCGGTGAGGGAGGCGCGCACGACCTCGACCTCCTCGGCGAAGTATTTGGGTTTCGCCATGGCGTCGGGCAACGGGGGAATGGGCACACCCCCGTCGCTGAATCTCCACCCCGTCGGCCCGGCGCGCATGTCCGGCGACGCTGGGATGTTCGCCTGGAACAGGAGCCAGGACTCCTGTTCACGGAGTGAACGGCGGCCGAAGCCGTTGGCTGCCGCCTCGTCTCCGGGGAAACGCTCTCCCATGGCGACAGTTTCGGGAGAGGTAGAGAGGGAGAGCGAGGGGCTGGGCGGCGGCGCTCGGGAGAGGTAGACGGAGAGGGATGGACTGGGCGTCGGCGAGGGGCGAGGCTGGTGTGGGCACAGGCGAGTGAGGCCACCGGCTATTTAGCCACGCCGCGCCCGTGTTTACGCGTGCGAGGGAGGGGAGGCGTCGGCGCGCCGTCCCGTGACGCGTCATCTGTGAGGAATCAATGGCAAGGCTGACCGGCGGTAGCCTTGCCATTGATTCCCCGCGGGAACCGAGGCCGTTGGGGGAAGACGAGCCGCCGTGTCGCTGACGCGGTTCACCCGCGGCTTTTTCACGCCAAAACAGCTCGCCCCGGCGCCCCAGGGCGCCCCCAACGCGCCGGGTTCGGCCTGGGTTCGCCGACGCTGTTTTCGGCCGAGGCCGGCGAAAATCGGGCTCCTGGGGGGGCGACTGGGCCGTTTTTTCGGCGCCGGCGCGAAAAAATCGCCTGGGGAGGCCTTCCTGGGGGCGCGGCTGGAGATGCTCTAAGCCATCCGTGGTGTGGCAAGGGGAGGGCGGCAACAACAGTCCGGATCCGAACACAACCGATATCATCGGGGGCTCAGCCACCAAAATTACACAATCGGCCCATCTCATTATGGCTGTCATTGCCCCATGGACCGAAGCTTTCTTGGCCTACATTAATAGAAGGAACTACCTGAAGACCAGAATGAGGCCCGCCGCATTGTCTGGCGTTCGAAGGCCTACAAGGTTCACGATGGAGAGCTCTACAAGAAAAGTACTACCGGAGTACTTCAAAGATGTATCTTCGAGGAAGAGGGGCATCAACTTTTGGCGGAAATTCATGCTGGTCTAGGCAGACACCATGCCGCAGCCCGGGCCCTTGTTAACAAGGCCTTCCGTACAGGGTTTTATTGGCCGACGGCACGAGCAGACGCGCAGGACCTTGTCCAATGTTGCGTCGAATGCCAACTCTTCGCCAACCAAAGCCATATGTCCCCAACTTCCTTACAAACAATCCCCGTTACTTGGCCTTTCGCGGTGTGGGGACTGGACATGGTTGGACCCCTTAAAGGGGGAAGCCATAAGAAAAAATATCTGCTGGTCATGGTGGACAAATTCACCAAGTGGATAGAGGCTAAACCATTCAGAACGGCCAAGTCCGGGCCGGTGATAACATTCATATCCAACGTTGTGCATCGTTACAGTGTCCCACACAGCCTCATCACCGACAACGGCTCCAATTTCACAGCCGATGAGGTAAAAATCTGGTGTGCTAATCTTGGCATTAAGCTCAATTACGCCTCTGTCTACCACCCACAAACAAACGGTCAAGTCGATCAAGCCAATGGTCTTATTATGAGCGGCATCACACCCAGACTAGTGCGGTCTTTCAAAGAATTTTACAAGCACTCGGTTGAGGAGCTCGACTCCGTACTCTGGGGGCTGCGGACCACGCCCAACCGTACTACCGGATACACACCTTTCTTCATGGTGTATGGCGCGGAGGATGTATTGCCCTGCGATATTATCCACGACTCACCTCGAGTGCGTATGTACGAAGAGAGAGAAGCCGAGCTGGATCGGCAGGACAACCTCGATGCCCTGGAAGAGGAGCGTGATGTCGCAAAATCCCGTTTAGCATTTCACCAACATCAGGCTCGAAGATATCAAAGTAGATAAGTACGGGCCAAGACCTACAACATTGGCGAACTCGTTCTACGCCTGCCGGAGAAGAAAAAGGACAAACTCAAGCCCAAATGGGAGGGTCCCTTCATAATTGATGAAGTTCTCACTGGAGGGGCGTACCGTCTTCTCGATGCATCAGACAATCGCCTCGAGACAAATCCCTGGAACGCGGCCAGACTCCGAAGATTCTATGCCTAGCTCCGAACTCCTTGTTCATCTCCTTCTCCTCTGTAGTTTCCATTATTTTTTCTCTCTTTCGATTACTTTTTTCTTTCTCGCTTTAAAGCTTTCGTACGGCTCTACCGCACACCCCTAACACATACATCTTTAAATATGTACGTCCACTATACCTGGGGGCTTCTTGGACAGAAGCTTTTTATTATTATTCCTTGAGCATCAAGCTCTTCACATATGAGTTTTTTCCATATGTACCTTTTCTTCGCCACTATATGCATTGATATGACTTAAGTTTTGGCCAAGCTGGGTTGCCTAGCTCATGTGCTTATGCCCTACGTTCCCATTAGTTCGGCTAGGGCATAAAGGGAGCACCTCTGCGATTATTACTGCCGGGGCATCCGGATGTGTACCACAGACTGGGTGAAGCCGAAAGCTAGCGTTCTTAAGGGAATATTCGGTCGGTGAATTAAAGATGTTTTTTGCACTCACTCCATTGTGAACCCCCCAGAAGCTATACACACTGTGATTTTCACATCACAATTCAGACATGTATACAAATGAATGCATACCCAGGGAAAGGAACCCTTAACGGAACTATTCTCTCTGGAAGATATTTCTTACAATCTCAATGTAATATAACATAACTAGCCGGATACAACTTGTTTGTTCAAGCAACTATGACCCCTACGCCTAGTTTTCCATGCATACCCCGGTCTATTCGGCCGCGGTGGTATTCGGAAACACTCCACACCCTCGGGTCTGGAGGTTGAAGCGAAAAGGCCTGCCATGATAAATACTATACACTTCAGCTAGAGTTCCACATATCAAGGAAAGTACGTAGTCACTTGGACTCAAACACTTCCTCCCCTATACCATCCAACAGATGGTCTAACTTACAATCCTGTTGGGAATATTTGGTGGCTACCTCTACTTGGTCATATACTAAACTAACAGGAATTTCTTCCCCATTCGACCCTAGCGGTCCGACACGGGCCATGCGATTAGGATCCAGCTTGGTATATCGCGTCTTCACCATGGCCTAGGCCTCTCGCCCACCCTCTTGGCAGGTCGATATCTTCCATAGTCGGATACGCTGTCGCGCTCCTTTGAACAGCTCTACAAGCTCCTCCATACTTCCTGGAGGGGAGGCGGATGGCCATAGGGCCTTGGCAACACTCTGCATCGCCAGCCGAGCCTATTCGTGCACTTGCGACAGCCCTTGCAGCAGATCACTTGATGATCCGGACACCTCCTCTTCAGGACAGCCCGTCAATATACCTGCAATTATAGCTATATCAGTTCCATTTATATCCGAACTACTTTAAAATAGTTCAGACACATACTAAATATGCTGCCCCGCAACTTCTTGTTCTCCTTCACGGAATCGGCTAGCTGGGCTCGCACATCTTTCAATTCTTCACCCAATTTAGTGTTGGAATCCTGCAGTTTGTTTTTCTCCCCTCTGACTCGGGTCAGAACATGCTCGGCCGCAGCGTGTAGCCTTGTCGCTTCTCTTTCTCCCTCTTGGGTGATCTTCAACTTCTCTTCAAGTTGATCGGGTGATCCTATTATGCGAGCAACAACAGTATTAGTACAGTTGGTATACAATTATTGTTCCTCGATGGAGGGGAATGTTACCAGAAGACGCCTTCTTGAAGTTTTCCAGTTCAGCTGTTGCAGCATTTAGCTGCGCCCGACACTACTCTAGCTCTCGGGCTAGCAGGCCATTCTTCTCTGTAAGGACCTGGTTATACAACGATCCTTAAATCAGTTGTACCAACTGCTTTCAGTCTCAGGGGCTACGGGCATATGGTTCTACCTTTCCGGACAAAGGAAACTTACCTCCACATCTGTCTAATATTGTTTCGTGGCTTTTCTAAGCACATCTTGAGCAGCTCGGATGTATGCGTCACCCAAGCTGAAGGCATTGAATGCCTCTGCCGAGAACTTGGGGTCTCGTAAGATAGCCCTGCAGCGCTGATGATTCATGGCGCTCTCTACTTTCGAGTTGGTGACGGACATATCTTCTGAACCCTCAGTCGAAGGACAGTCCAGCATTGTTCCCACACCGGGCCCCGTCTCTCCGGCAGGATCTAAATCTCGGTTGTCGGGAGCATGACCGGTCGGGCCCCCGGGCACAGTTCAGCAAACCTTTTTCCTATAACAAGACAAACGCACAAGTCACAGTTGTATGTGGCCGTTGAAAAACATATTTATGAATCCATACCTCTTCGAGGAAGGACTGGCTGTGTCTTCACTGGCGTTCCTCTTCGAAGGCTTGCCCGGCGTGGGAATCGATCTCTTCGGATTCGCCGAACGCCTCCCCTGTGGAGCACGAAACAGTGCGGTGGGTGAGGCAGAATAAGAGCACTCCTTTAGAGGAGGTGTCTCTTCATTACTTACATGTGAAGCGGGAAGAAGCCCAGGGTAGTCGGCGGTGATGGCCACTTATGTGCCATCATAGCTCATCTGGTAAAACACCCCATCCGTGAGCACCATGAATATATCTCGATCCTTTTCAAACCTGCGATCAAGCTCCCAGTTGTGGTTCTCCGGCTGTGGGGCGGGACTATGAAGTCCTTCAGTGACCTTTCGCCAGTGCTATCATAACAAACGGATTAGAAATTTATCAAAGGTGATTCGGAATTGGAATGAGTAAAACAGACGGGTTGGGGCTTACCCAACTGGGAGGATCGTACATAGAATACCCATCTTTGCGCTTAATGTGAAGAAACTCCTCTTCCTCCCCTTTGAACAGCTCGGCCAATATCTTGGCCAGAGCAGCGGGGGTATCCGGACCTTTCCGGCCACAGTGATGTCTACACACGCTTCTACTCTTGTAGACTATGTTGGGCCTCCAAGCGCAGAGGTTTGTAGGACAGCAGCAATTTCCTTCAAGTGGATGACCTAAGGTTTATCGAACTCAGGGAAGTAGAGGTTGAAGATGGTCTCTCTCAAGCAACCCTGCAACTAAGATACAAGAAGTCTCTTGTGTCCCCAACACACCTAATACAACTAGGAGTTGTATAGGTGCACTAGTTCGGCGAAGAGATGGTAAAATATGGATGATAGGAGTGGCAAAGCAAAGTAATATAAATCTGTAATAAAAAGTGCAGCAAGCAAACAAGTGGTAGACGTGAGCACAAATGGTATTGCAATGGTGGAAACAAGGCATAGGGATCATACTTTCACTAGAGGCAACTCCCAACGACATTAACATAATCGAATCACATGATATTTCCCATAAAACATGCAATGGAGACGCACCCGGAGGTCATTCCTTCGTGGTCAAGAGAGGACGAGAATTATGTAGGGCTACAAAATCACACCTCAAAGTTCGTAGTTCTCAATCTAAGGATTTCCCAATGTCACCGCGGCCATCCAAAGAGAGTCCCACAATCACCACAACATATCTAAAGGATAGTCAAAGACAAGCACTAAGAGACTCTCAATCTTCAATCAACACACAAGAGAGGAAATCACTCATGAAAATATTTTTCTAATCCATGTCCAATAGACCGCTGTCACCTTGGTCTCGGGGATTATACTAGATAAAGACAAGTGAGTACATCAATCCAATACATAGAGGAAGGGGAAATATCATGGGATCACCCTAGATTAACATAGCCTATGATCACAACGAAGATCACATCATGGGAGAGAGAGATAACCACATAGCTACACGTACGAGCCATCGGCCCCGGAGAAGACTACTCACACATGGACATGGTGAGGAGGAGGTTGATGATGGTGTTGATGGAGAGGTGCAGCCCCGCGAGGAGGAGACGGCCGGCGGCAGCCAAGGAGGAGGCGGCGGCGGCGGCCCTAGGGGGCAGCGGCTCCTTGGCCCCCCTTCTTCCTTGTGGATGGTGCTGCAATGGTGCTGGTCCTCCCCTCCAAGACAGTGGCTCGGGAGGAGGAAAATTCGTGGCCCTTGGTGACCTAGGTTTCCTCTCTTTATATAGACTCTCGGATTCCCGTCATCAGATTTTGGGCCTCAGTAAAACGGGCTTTACTCGGCCGTCCGGACTCCGATTTGGATGAAATTTATATCCAGAAGCATCGCCTTGAAATTCCCCACAACTTTTGCAACTAGACTTTTTCCGTTTGACGTCGTCTTCGGGCCGGAACGTGACCATCTTTAAAAAACGTTCTCAGACAGATTTCAGGAAAGTCAGAGTCCTACTCCAATACGACTCCTTTTGCGTTTTTGTCAATTTCCAAGTAATTCCTACACAATAAAGTGTAAAATAAGAACATTGTGCACTTTTGCAACCATTAGTAGGTTAGTCCAAATATGATCAAAAGTGTATGGAAGTGCATAAATATTATAGCAATATCACACAAAAAAGGCATGGAGCAAGCAGAAATTATAGATACGTTTTGGACGTATCACACAACGGGTGGCGTCATCCTCTCCATTATAGTGCCACATTGGAAGCCCTCTGTATTGAAGCGGCTGAACCCCTCGCACTATGGAAGTCGCCATAACCTCGACTATTGTGAGTCCGGACTGAGCGAGCATCTTGCTCATAAGCTGATGAACTTCTGCGCTGTCATCCTCTTCAGGACACCGGGGACGCCAGCTGTGGTGCTTCTTCAGCGGAATGCTCACAAATTTAGGAAGACCATTTTGAACTGGGTCGGGAAGCGCGATGTCTTCAATGTAGAACCACTCGAACGGCCATTCTTTAGTTGCCTTCCTTGGTGCGCCGGACAGGTATCCGGTGTCGGCAATGCGCCATACTTCGGCTCTGCCCACTTCAAATATTGACCCCTCATGATTGCGTGGGACAAGACAGAACAACTTCCTCCACAGCTCAAAATGGGCCTCAATGCCTAGAAATAATTCGCATAAAGCAACTTAACCCGCAATGTGCAGAATCGAGGTAGGGGTGAAGTTGTGTAGCTGGAGGCCATAGTATTCCAAAAGCCCTCGGAGAAACGGATGGATTGGAAATTCGACGCCTCTCAGCAGATAGGGGACGAAACTCACTCGCTCCCCCGGAGGGATTGGGGAAGTCCTTTGCCCGAGTCTCACCATTTAAGGAGGCTAGACCCGTTGGAATAGGGACAAGATCTGCAGGGGGAAGAAATTCCTGCGTTTGCAGCTTCGCTAATTGACTGTGGGACACGGAACACCTCTCCCACTCGCCTTTTCCGGGGCCGGAACGGGAGGAGGAACTGGGAACGCTAGCCATGTTGGAATGGTTTATCCTAGCAGTCTCCGGGGATTTTCTCTGCATGGTGCCAAATGTGTCTAAGATCCAATCTCTTTAAATAAGCTCTCTTCCTTGTATGGATGGGGTGCTATTTGCAAAAATACCCTGACCTTCCACATTCGCTCGAAACGTGGAAGACGAAGTTATTTAACGCGTAGAAGCCGAGGGGAGCGACATTGGATCAACGGCCGAATACATTACATGGAGGTCACCAGAGGAGAAACCCGCCTTGCAATGCCGAAGACAATTTGTGTGCTGAACACCTCGTTATTGAAGATTGGTTCGGGGGCTACTGAGGGAGTCCGAGACTTAGGGGTCCTCGGGCGTCCGACCTATCATCAATGGGCCGGACTGGTGGGCTGTGAAGACATGAAGGCCGAAGACTGTACCCGTGTCTGGATTGGACTCTCCTTGGCGTGGAAGGCAAGCTTGGCGACCGACTATGAAGATTCCATCTTATGTAACCGACTCTATGTAACCCTAGATCCCCCCGGTGTCTATATAAATCGGAGGGTGTAGTCTGGAAAGGATATATTCATTACCATAGTCATACAGGCTAGGCTTCTAGAGTTTAGCCATTACGATCTCGTGGTAGATCAACTCTTGTAATACTCATATTCATCAAGGTCAATCAAGCAGGAAGTAGGGTATTACCTCCATAGAGAGGGCCCGAACCTGGGTAAACATCGTGTCCCCCGTCTCCTGCTACCATCAACCTTAGACGCACAGTTCGGGACCCCCTACCCGAGATCCGCTGGTTTTGACACCGACAACTACTATCATTCATTAATGTAAAACCCAACCATATCCTTAAGATATATCGGTCCCCCTTCAATCCCGTATGCATCAATTTCTATGCTAGGCTAAAGTTGTTGTCACCATTGCCCTCCAATACATAGTCCTATCAACATACAACTAACCCTATGGTGTGATCCACACACGCACTCATATGATGGGCACCAAAGGATAGCAACATAACTACAAGAAAATTAAACCAATCATAGCAATTCACCAATCGCCGATAGGACAACAAAAATCTACTCAAACATCATAGGATGGCAACACATCATTGGATAATAATATGAAGCATAAAGCACCATCTTCAAGTAGAGGATACAGCGGGTTGCGGGAGAGTGGACCACTGTAGATAGATGGGGGAAGGTGATGAAGATGTTGGGGAAGATGACGGAGGTGTTGGTGTAGATTGCCGTCACACGATGATTGCCCCGACGGCGTTCTGGCGCCACCGGGAGAGAGGGGAGAGAGCCCCCTCTTACTTCTTATTCCTTGACCTTCCCCCTAGATGGGAGGATGGTTTACCCTCTGGTCCATGGCCTCCATGGCGGTGGAGGGGCGAGAGCCCTTCCGAGATTGGATCTGTCTGCCTGTTTCGCTTTTGTTTCATGACCCTTGTTTCTGGCCTTTTACCGTTTCTTAAATTCCCGGAGATCCGTAACTCCGGTTGGGCTGAAATTTTAACACGATTTTTATCCGGATATGAGCTTCCTTGCGTCCGAGGTACACCTCCAACCGACCTTCGAGGTGGCCACAAGCTCCCTGGGCGCGCCCCTAGGGATTGTGGGACCCTCGGGCACCACCTTGCGTTGATTCCACTTCCCAAAACTCACATATATTCCAAAAGAAAATCTCCGTAAGTTTTTATCGTGTTTGGACTTTGTTTTATATAGGTTTGCTGCGAAACAATAAACATGCAACAAACAGGAACTGAAACTAGGCATTAGATCAATATGTTAGTCCAAGATAATCATATAAATTGTTGCCAAAAGTATGTAAAAGTTGTACAATATTGGCATGAACACCAGTGCAAAAAAGCCTAGCTATGGCGTGGTAAAAAGTGCCTTGCTGGCGTAGAGACCCAACGCCACCAATATGGCACCAGTGAAAACTGTTTGGTGGTGGCGTGGCAGACACGTCAGCAGTATTTTAGTATTGATGGCGTGCCACGTCGCTAACGCCAGCACTATATTGTGTTATCTATGGCGTTTATTGTGAGGCAACGCCAGCAATTTGTATTTTTTCAGCAATAAAAAAATTTACCCAGTGATTAGTATGTACAACCATTTAAACTTCTAGTGGTAAGTCTCAAATCCACAAGATATACCCAGCTATTTCTACAATTCTAAGTAACTAGCTAGTTTGCTACTACCTAGCTGGAAGCAGAAGTTATCCGGTGGCCAGCTCTATATACAAGCAAAAGTATCGTCATCGATCTCACACAACTTGTTACACGCGCGCTAACTAGCTACGTAACATGAAGAATGATCCTCATCTCACGCAACTTGTTCCTGTTGCTCTCTCCCTCCTTTCTAAAATAGACTTTACGGGTCTTTAGCTCCTCCCTCTTGGCCTTCAGGAGACGTATCTCCTTCTTCGTAGTCTCGATCTCAATGACCACTAGCTGCTTCTGGTCGATGTGCTTCAATTTCTTATCGACGAGATCGGAGATCTCGTCGATAATATCGTCCATTTCTTTCTCCAGGGAGTCATTCAACTCGTTAAGTGCCTTTACTTCATTGTTCTTTGACGCGACAAGCTCACAGCTGAGCATGTCCATGTCATGTACCGGTAGCTGCTGCTGGACCGGTTCTGGAGATGGGTCTCGTACATATGCCTCGCAAGTCAAATATTTGAAATCATCGGTAAATAATGGTTAGGTGATATATGTATATATGCATGTGTTTGCAATGCTCATGCATGTTTTTGTAATCTTACCTTGCTGGTGCTCGTTTCGCCTTTGTTTTCATCATAGGCCGCGAAGTTGCACGATGACTGGTAGTGGCTGTTCTAGCTAGTCATGGCTGGAATTTCAAAATGCCAATCATATCATAACAATAATAACAAGTAAGTTGATAATAATGCCGACCATAACAATAATAACAAGTAAATTGATAATGCCAATTGATGTCTGCTAGAACTACGTTGGTATTTCCCCAAAGAGGAAGGGATGATGCAGTATAGTAGCGGTAGGTATTTCCCTCAGTCATGAGACCAAGGTTATTGAACCAGTAGGAGAACCAAGCAACACAACGTAAACATCACCTGCACACAAATAACAAATACTCGCAACCCGACGTGTAAAAGGGGTTGCCAATCCCTTTCAGGTAACAGACGCGATAGAGTTGTAAATATTGATAGATTCAACGCTAAATAAGATAAATGGCGGCAAGGAATTTTTGGGTTTTTGGTTTAGTAGATCTGAAAATAAAAGAAAAGGCAAATAGATCGCAAAGGCAAATAATATGAGAAAGAGACCCGGGGGCCGTAGATTTCACTAGTGGCTTCTCTCGAGAAAATAGCAAACGGTGAGAAAACAATTATTGTTGGGAAATTGATAGAACTTCAAATAATCATGGCGATATCCAGGAAATGATCATTATATAGGCATCACATCCAAGATTAGTAGACCGACTCCTTCCTGCATCTGCTACTATTACTCCACACATCGACCGCTATCCAGCATGCATTTAGTGTATGAAGTTCATGGAGAAACAGATTAATGCAATAAGAACGACGACATGATGTAGACAAGATTTATTTATGTAGAAGTAGACCCCATCGTTTTATCCTTAGTAGCAACGGTCATACACGTCGGTTCCCTTTCTATCACTGGGATCAAGGACCGTAATATCGAACCCACTACAAAGCGCCTCTTTCCATTGCAAGATAAATAGATCAAGTTGGCCAAACAAAACCCAAATATCAGAGAAGAAATATGAGGATATAAGAAATCATGCATATAAGAGATCAAAGAAGACTCAAATAACTTTCATGGATATAAAAAGATAGATCTGATCATAAACTCAAAGTTCATCAAATCCCAACAAACACACCACAAAAGAGTTACATCATATGGATCTCCACGAGACCATTGTATTGATAATCAAAAGAGAGAGGAAGCCATCTAGCTACTAACTACGGACCCGTAGGTCTACAAGGAACTACTCACACATCATCAGAGAGGCGCCAATGGAGATGTTGAACCCCTCCATGACGGTGTCTAGATTGGATCTGGTGGTTCTAGACTTTGTGGCGGCTTGAATAGAATTTCCTCGACTCCCCTAGGGTTTCTGGAATATCTAAGTATTTATAGAGTGAAGAGGCTATGCAGGAGTCTACCAAGGTGGGAACAACCCAACTGGGTGCGGTAGGGGGGCCTGGTGTGCCTTGGTGGGTTGTGCCCCCCTCGGGGCACCCGCAGGTGCAGCTCTGGCCCATTGGGTGTCTTATCGCCCATAAAAATTCTCCAAAAAGTTTCACGGTGTTTGGACCCCGTTTGATATTGATTTCCTACGATGTAAAAAAGATGCAGAAAACAACAACTGGCACTTGGCACTATGTCAATAGGTTAGTACCAAAAATGATATTAAATGACTATAAAATTATTGTAACACATCCAAGAATGATAATATAACAACATGGAACAATCAAAAAGTATAGATACGTTGGGGACGTATCACCAATCATAACAATAATAACAAGTAAGTTGATAATAATGCCAATCAAAGTATGGCAAGTATGGCAAGTGTAGCATTGATCTTAACATCCACATGATGATCATTGATGAAAAATGCTTATACAAAATGCCACTGCCACTGTCACATGTTCATTGATGTTACCATACAACTAAAAGGCCTTGATAATGATACCACCTACTATCTTCATTTATCCTTAGTTTTGTTTCATTTTAGTTATGTTGTACAAACCTAAGAAAGTGATAAACAAGCAAAGAAATTTTATATACTACAAATACTAGCAGTGATAACTGGTAGTGATAACAAGCAAGTCCTTTTAGCAGTGATAACTGAGAATAATAACACGTAAGTTGATAATAATGCCAATAATAACAAGTAAGTTGATAATGCCAATCATAACAATAATAACAAGTAAGTTGATAATAATGCCAATCAAAGTATGGAAAGTATGGCTAGTATAGCATTGATCTTAACATCCACATGATGATCATTGATGCAAAATGCAGATACAAAATGCCATTGCCACTGTCACATGTTCATTCATGTTACCATACAACTAAAAGGCCTCGATAATGATACCACCTACTATCTTCATTTATCCTTAGTTTTGTTTCATTTTAGTTATGTCCTAAGAAAGTGATAAACAAGCAAAGAAATTTTATATACTACAAATACTAGCAGTGATAACTAGCAAGTCCTTTTAGCAGTGATAACTGGCAGTGATAACTGAGAATAATAACAAGTAAGTTGATAATAATGCCATTCATAACAATAATAACAAGTGAGTTGATAATGCCAATCATAACAATAATAACAAGTAAGTTGATAATAATGCCAATCAAAGTATGGCAAGTATATCATTGATCTAAACATCCACATGATGATCATTGATGCAAAATGCAGATATAAAATGCCACTACCGCTGTCATATGTCATATGCCAAAATGCAGATACAAAATGCCACTGCCACTGTCATATGTCATATGCCAAAATGCATATACAACTGTACACTACATTACGAACACTACAATTTAACAATTTAACACTACAATTTAGTATTAGGAACACTATATTTCAGATTGTTTTAAGCTCTTTATTTACCAAAGACCCTACAATTTAACATTATGAACACTACATTAGGAGGCGAAGATGGAGGTGATGAACTCACCGAGGGACGAATATGGAGGCGATAAACCCTAGCATTCCGTCGCTTCCGCTGCCGCCGTCGAAGAAACCCTAGCTCAAAACGAAATGAACTCCCATCAAATTTGAGGGCAACGAGCGGCGAGAGAGGGAGTGAGGGGGAGAGAGCGGAAGATTACCAAACCACCGACGAGAGAGGGAGAGAGCAGCGAGAGAGGCAGAGCGACGACGACGAGTAGAGAGAGAGAGGGAGTGGGGTGAGGGTGTCGTTGCCCTGGTTTTGACCCCCACAGCCTCCTAATACTTGGCCTTGGCCCAATGCTATAAAAATTTAAACTAGCAATTAAATTTAAACTATATATTTGAAGGCTAAAAACTAGAAAAAAATAAACTCTCAAATACATATTTTTAAAAAATGTCATTATCTCCATTTTAAAATAATAGAAATTTAATAAAAGTAAACTATAATATACTATAATAAAGATCACCACATAATAAACTAAAAATAAAAAATATTGGAAGTGTCAAACCACATATTTTAAGGCTAAAAACTATATATTTCAAGTCTTAAACTGAAAAGAAAAGAAAACACTCAAATACATATTTAAAAAATGTCATTATTTTCATTTTAAAATAATAGAAATTTAATAAAAGTAAACTATAATGTACTATAATAAAGATCACCACATAATAAACTAAAAATAAAACAAATTGAAGTGTCAAACCACATATTTGAAGGCTAAAAACTATACATTTCAAGTCTTAAACTGAAAAGAAAAAACATTAAACTCTCAAATAGATATTTTAAAAATACCATTATTTTCATTTTAAAATAATATAAATTTAATACAATTAAACTATTATATACTATGATAAAGGCCACCACATAACAAACTAAAAAGAAAGAAATACATGGAAGTGTCAAACCACATATTTGAAGACTAAAAACTATATATTTCAAGTCTTAAACTAAAAGGAAAAAAAATAAACTCTCAAATACATATTTTTTTAAATTTCATTATTTCCATTTTAAAATAATAGAAATTTAATAAAAGTAAACTATAATATACTATAAAATTGTAAAAATAATGATGACAAAAAAGTATAATATAATTAAATACATAAAATACTTCATCAAATGGGAAAAGTGTTTCTGGCGTGCAAAGAAAAAGAACACAAGCACTACGAAAATAACTATGGCGTACAAACATAACCGACGTCACGTGTGGTTTCCAAACGGTGAGTGTATATGGGCCAATAGATTTGTGGCGTTTACAAAACAGGCAACGCTATCACTATTCGTGTGAAGCTGACGTGCTGATTTGGCCTACGCCAGCACTATTTGAAATAAATAGTGCCGATGTAGATGTAAAATGTCGTGCCACCAACGAAAGTTGTGGCTAGCACTTTTTCCACTAGTGGAACAATAAAAAAATATAGATACGACGTAGACGTATCAACATCCCAAAGCTTAATTCCTGCTCGTCCTTGAGTAGATAAATGGCAAAAAAGATAATTGTTGATGTGGAATGCTACCTAGCATAATCTTGATCATGTAATCTAATCATGGCATTAATATTAAGACATGAGTGATTCAAAGCAATAGTCTGTCAATTTGACATAAATGACATAAATACTCAGGCATCCCAACAAAAAATCATGTCTTTCAAAATATTAGTGCTAAAAAACGCTATCCCTAAAAAATCATATAGCCTTGTCATGCTCCATCTTCTTAACACAAAATATGAACCATGCACTATCCCGGTGTCAGCCAAGCAATTGGTTCATACTTTTTAACGTGCCTCAACTTTTTCAACTCTCATGCAATACATGAGCGTGGGCCATGGATATAGCACTATGGGTGGAATAGAATGCGGTGATAGAGGTTTATGTGGAGAAGACAAAAAGGAGAAAGTATCGCATCGACTAGGTGGATCAACGGGCTATGGATATGCCCATCAATCGATATCAATGTGATGAGTAGGGATTGCCATGCAACGGATGCACTAGGAGCTATAAGTGTATGAAGCTCAAAATTAAAACTAAGTGGGTGTGCATCTAACTTGCTTGCTCATGAAGACCTCGGGCATTTGACGAAGCCCGTCATCGGAATATACAAGCCAAGTTCTATAATGAAAAAATCCCACTAGTATATCAAACTAACAATATAGGAGACTCAATATGAACAACATGGTGCTACTCTGAAGCACAAGTGTGGTAAAAGGATAGTAACATTGCCCCTTCTCTCTTTTTATCTCATATTTATTTTTCTCTTTTTTTGGTGGGCACTTCAGCCTCTTTTTTTATTTTTTATTTCCTCACATGGGGTAATGCTCTAATAATGATGATCATCGCACTTCTATTTACTTACAACTCGATATTACAACTCGATAAGACTAATACATGATGACTATATGAATGTCTCTGGCAGTGTACCATGATGTGCAATGATCTAGCATAGAAAAGATAGCAAAAATGGACAAGCCATGAATATATCATGCTAGCTGTCTTATGATCATGCAAAGCAATATGACAATGAATGCTCAAGTCATGTATATGATGATCATGGAAGTTGCATGGCAATATATCTTGGAATGGCTATGGAAATTCCATAATAGGTAGGTACGATGGATATTTTGAGAAAGGTATAAGGAGAGTTTTATGCACCGGCAAAAGTTGCATGTCACAAGAAAGGCTAGCAATGGTGGAAGGTCAGAGTGCGTATAATCCATGGACTCACATTAGTCATAAATAACTCACATACTTATTGCAAAATTTTATTGGACCTCAAAGAAAAGTACTACTATGCATGCTACTATGGGAAAGGTTGGTAGGAGTTAACCATCGCGCACCCCCGACCTTCACACAAAGATAGACAATCAAGGATAAATTGTACTCCAACTTCCTAGCATAACGGCAGACCATACGTGCATGCTTCGGGAATCATAAACTTTAACACCAATATTCTTACTAAACCACAATCATTTACTAGTAGCTCCCACGTATTAGCATCTCTATATCGCAAAACTATTGCAAGGAATCAAACATATCATATTCAACGATCTACAAGTTTTATGTACGATTTTATGACTAACCATGTGAATGACCAATTCTCGTTGACTCTCTAAATAGATACAAGTGAAGCAAGAGAGGTTAATTCTTTCTACAAAAGATCATGCTCTAACAAATATAAGTGAAGCAAAAGAGCATTCTACAAATAATGGCTTTTCTTTGTAGAGAAACAGGCATCCAAACTTCAAATGATATAAGTGAAGCACATGAAGCATTCTATAAAGCCATACCCAAAAAATATAAGTGAAGTGCAAAGAGTATTCTGTAAATCAACCAAGGACTATCTCATACCGGCATGGTGCATTATTAAAATAAAAATAAAAAACACACGACGCTCCAAGATTTACGCATATCATGTGACGAATAAAAATATAGCTCCAAGTAAAATTACCGATGGTCGTTAGAAGAAAGAGGGGATGCCTTTCGGGGCATCCCCAAGCTTAGTTTATTGGGAGTACTTGAATATTACCTTGGTGGTGCCTTGGTCGTACCCAAGATTACGCTCTTGCCACTCCTTATTCCTTCATCCATCGTAATCTCACCAAAAACTTGAAAACTTCAATCACACAAAACTTAACAAAAACCCTCGTGCGATCCATTAGTATAGTAAAGCAAATCACCACTTTAAGTATTGTTGCGAACCCATTCATATTTTACTTTTGCATTATCCCTACTGTATTATAACTTCTCCAAGTCTTATACCAACGACACAATCCAAGGTTTCATCAAAACAAGCAAAACAATGCATCAAAAATAGAATATGTCAAAAACTGGACAGTCCGTAGCAATCTGAACATTAACCATACTTATGTAACTCTAAAAATTCTGAAATATTAGGAAAAAAATAAAATATTTGTATATAAGTACTAGGTAAAAATTTAAGAAACTTTTGACGTACCAATAAAAAATGTAAATTAACGCACTACAGCCAAAGTTTCTGTTTTTTCATTGCACATAACAAACAAGCAATCTAATCATCCTAAAGGTAAACCTTGCACATTATTCTTATCATACTATGGATTTGTACAAGGGGATAATTATTTTTGTTGAAAAGTTAGTGTAACTCAAGATTTGCAAAGTTTCCATGGACATGAACTGAGTTGAAGGAGCTCCCCCACTTCAATGGTGCTCGTCTTTCTTACTTTCACTTTTCTTTTTGAAATTTTTTTAGGTTCTCCACTTTATTTATTTTTTGTTTTTAAACTTCCTAAAAGCAGTTAACACAATAAAATGACTCTATAAAACTTCTGGGTTGTCTCCCTGAAAGCGCTTTCTTTAAAGCCATTAATCTAGGCATATAGAGCTCAAGTAGTGGATCCACCTGGATCCCAAGGTATATCAAAGCCAATTTTAATTAACAATGATTTATGATTTAGTATTGAGCACAAAGTAACAAATACCATGTAACAATGAATTATAAATCTCTTCCTATGCATCGGTATGTCATAAAAGAGAAATTCATGCACACAAAGTAATGGCCAATACATAGCATAAGTAGGTTCTTGCAATTTTATCGCATTGGAAACATAGAGAGGCGGAGATGTAGTTCCTCTCTCATAATAATTGAAAGTAGGAGCAGCAAGCACATGATTATTATATTCATCAAAATCATCATGTGCAATAGTAGAACGCAACCCATCAATACAGTCCTTAATAAGCGCAAACTTCTCCGGTATAGTGTAGTTGGGAGAATTCAAAAAGATAATAGGACTATCATGCATGGAATAGCAACAATTTCATGTTTAATATAAGGAACTATAGCAAGTTCATCTCCATAAGCATAATTCATATTGGCATCATGGCCACAAGCAAAGCAAGCATTAATTTCATCAAATGGGGACATTTCAAATGAATCCATGGGATCATAGCAATCATCATAGCATTCATCCTTCGGTAAGCACGAAGAGAAATTAGTCAATGTATGGGATGAAGAGTTACTCTCATTAGAAGGTGGGCATAGGTGATCAATCCTCTCTTTCTCCTTTTGTTCTTCGCTCTCCTCCTCATCTTTTTCATCCAATGAGCTCACAGTGTCATCAATTTCTTCTTCTATAGATTCCTGCAAAATATTAGTCTCTTCTTGGGCAGTAAACTCATTAATATAAGCATCACAAGCATAGTTTTCATAGCAATATTTTTTCAGATTCGTAAAGAGTAGCATCATACTTTTCAATCAAAGAAGCAATTTCATAAGCACCCTTAAAAGCAACAAATTCTTCAATTTGTTCAACCTCATAGTAATTATAAACACCCTTAGCATAAGAAGATAGAATTCCATTATCACTAAACTCACATTGGTAGGGAAGGTGTTTCTTAGGGTCTTCAGAACAACAAGTAAAATCATGTATTTCGCATAAATTCCAAGCATAACAATGCATAGTATTAATATGATGCCATAAAAGTTTCCCTTTCTCAGATAAGCGGTGTCGCACATAATAAGCATGCTCATTTAATGATTTGCCCTCAGGTATGCTAGTTGGGGTTTCAGCACGAGCACAAATGGATCGAAGATGATCCAAGTAAAAAGCTTCAACAATGTCATAGATTTTGGGTGGTTCTTCAACCATTGGTGCAGTAGGTACAACTATTTTTTTGGTATTATATGTTTCCTACCCATAACTTAAGATAGAAAACAAGAGCACAAAAATAAAATCAACTTAGTGATTGAAAATAAATCTACTTAGTGATAAAGCAAATAGGCACACATGAGAATTATCACCACACGATATTGCTCCCCGGCAACGGCGCCAGAAAAAGGTCTTGATAAGCCGCAAGTGTAGGGGATCAGTTGTAGCCTCTTTCGATAAGTAAGAGTGTCAAACCCAACGAGGATCTAAAGGTAGAACAAATATTCCTTCAAGTTCTATTGACCACCGATACAACTCTAATCACGCTTAACATTCACTTTACCTAAAACAAGTAGGAAACTAGAAGTACTTTGTAGGTGTTTTAGGATAGGTTTGCAAGATAATAAAGAGCACGTAAATAAAAAATAGGGGATGTTTAGATAAAATTAAAATTAAATTAGTATAGCAAGTGTGGAAAAGTGCTCGTAGGAACTGTGGAATTGTCCCTAAGCAATTGACTACGTTACTAGACCGATAGCAAGTTTTTATGTGGGAGAGGCCACTTCTAGCATGCCATCCCTTACTTGGAGTTCTAGGCAGTAATGATTGGAAATCTAGCAAGCATCCTCAACTACTGTCATTCATTAAGGTAAAACCCAACCATATCCTTAAGATATATTGGTCCCCCTTCAATCCCGTATGCATAAATTTCTATGCTAGGCTGAAGCTGTTGTCACCATTGCCCTCCAATACAAAGTCCTGTCAACATACAACTAACCCTATGGTGTGATCCACACACGCGCTCATATGATGGGCACCAAAGGACATCAACATAACCACAAGAAAATTAAACCAATCATAGCAATTCACCAATCGCTGATAGGACAACAAAAATCTACTCAAAATCATAGGATGGCAACACATCATTGGATTAAAAAAAGGAAACATAAATCACCATGTTCAAGTAGAGGGTACAGCGGCTTGCAGGAGAGTGGACCGTTGTAGATAGATGAGGGAGATGAAGATGTTGGGGAAGATGACGGAGGTGTTGGTGTAGATCGCCGTCACACGATGATTGCCCCGGTGGCGTTCCGGCGCCAACCGGAGAGAGGGGGAGAGAACCCCCTTCTTCTTCTTTTTCCTTGACCTCCCCCCTAGATGGGAAGAGGGCTTCCCTTCTGGTCCATGGCCTCCATGGCAACGGCGGGGCGAGAGCCCCTCCGAGATTGGATCTGTCTCTATGTTTCTCTTTTGTTTTGCTACTCCTGTTTCTGGCGTTTCACCATTTCATAAATTCCCGGAGATCCGTAACTCCGATTGGTATTAAATTTTAACATGATTTTTATCAGGATATTAGCTTCTTGCGTTTGAAGGACACCTCCAACCGACCTTTGGGGTGTCTACAATCCCCCTGGGTGCGCCCTGGGTAGGGGTCGCGCCCCTAGGGCTTGTGGGCCCCTCGGGCACCGCCTTGTGTTGATTCCACTTCCCAAAATTCACGTATATTCCAAAAACACTCCATAAGTTTTTTATCACGTGTGGACTTCCTTTGATATAGATTTTATGGAAAATGAAAACCTTGCAACAAACAGGAACTGGCACTGGGCACTGGATCAATATATTAGTCCAAGAAAATAATATAAATTGTTGCCAAAAGTATGTAAAAGTTATAGAATATTGGCATGGAAGAACAAAAAATTATATATACGACGAGACGTATCAGTGAGCCCAACATTGCGCGACAAATAGAACATATATACTAGAGGATTAGATTGCTTGGTAAAAGTGTATAGGACAATTCACTTGAATTTTTTAAGCAATGGCAGGAGCAGCACATGCAACAGATAAACCGAACATGCTTAACTGACGTATGTAGCTAACTAAACGTAGATCCTTATAGTGAGGTAATAGTACAAGCTACTCCTCATCATCGGATATCGATGATGATTGGCTCCTTGGACTTGGCAGACACTAGTACAACAAGGTGCTATACAAACGGTTTTTAACCCCTTTTCGCGACGACGTTTGGAACCGTCGCCTAGTGAGTGACTGCGATAGGGGGGTCCTTCCCACATGACCCAAAAAGCGTCGGGAATTGGCCCTCCTGGCACACACGCTTGGCAAAATAAGGTCGTGTGCGACCGGCGAGCGATCAAATATGGTTATACGTACAATAGTGCTCAAAACATACAATTATGCAGGCCAAATTGTTTCTGATCGTAAGTACATCCCACATAGTCAGTCCCGACGAAAAGTTTCCGTTTGTATGTACATTGCACACAGTCAATCCAAGGAATACGTTTCCGTTAGTATGTACATCCCACACAGTTCATCCAAGAAATACATTTTTGTTCGTATATACACCCCACGGTGTCAATCCAAGGAAAACGTGTCCGTTCACAGGTAGATCACACACAATTTTCCCCCATTAAATCATTTGTGATAGCGTTGCCATTGCAGACGATATTAACAATTTTATTGTTTGCGTTATTGAATGCAGCACACACAGTGCGTACAAAAAGCTGTGTGACGAAGGATGTCCATCACACACACTTTTTATGTGGTAAACATTTGCGGAAGGTGGCCTAACGCAAACAGTTTTCAAGAGGAAGTCGTGGGCAATTGTTCATTGACCCAACACGTTTTATTCCTAGAAACTATGTGCGGTATGTGAGGTCATCACCCATGGTGTTTTCTCAGTAACCGTTTGCAGGAGAATTTGGTAGAATGCTAATTGGCTTATTATTAATAATCCATTTATTTATGTAATTGACATTTCATATTAAGCAGACAATATATTTCATTTTCATATTAAGGAAGCATGATTTCATAATTGAAATAGAATACAACATCATATAGCTTCAGCACTTAGCTGCCCCATTACACAACTGCACCAGCACCGGGTTTCACATTCAACATCTATAAACTTTGGTAATTAGTATCATAGATAGTACATAGACAGATGAGTTTCATCTGGTAAACTACTGAAGCGGAAGGCAAATATTGAGCCTTCATTGATGTTGAATGTCTTTGCAACTTTAGGCCAGTGCATGTGGATGATTGACCGTCCATCCTTTGTCCTCTTCAGGAAGACTTCATTATTGAATGGTGGATGTTGTATGATTACCTTCCTCGCCTCCTGACCATACAGGTGGTTTGAGAGGTAATCATTAGTGAACTGCTTTGGAAAGGCGTGAAAACAAGCATATGCATAAATATCTTCTGTAGATTTGAAATGGTGCAAAGGAATTTAAAAGACAAGGTATAACAGTTAGTACCATGCGGTTGTGAACTGATGTCTTCTCATTGTGCAGACAAAGATCTTGTTGTTTTATGTCGCTAATTTCTTTATCCTAACAATCTTTCTGAGTTTCTTGACTTGACTAATATTCACGGAGAACTCATTTCCACATATGCAAAAAGGGTCAAACAGTGGGTCAAAACCTCTGACAGCAGGACCTACATGTGCAAGACCAAATTGTTAAAAAACTAATATTTGGAAACAAGAAGTGGAAAGGTGTGTTATTAATTGCAATATTCCTAATATTTAAGAACAAGCAAATATAGTCATTCAAACTTGTATTGTGCAGGTCTAAGTACACTAGTTATTGCCCCCTGTTGGGATCCATGGGTTAGAGTTAGTTTGAGCTAGTTTGGGCTCAAAAATCCCAAAAGTATCCAAACATGAGGGCTAGATTGAGCTAGTTGTGTCTAGCCCACCCAAAACAACTATCCAACCCAAGAGGTGATGATTGGTGCTAGTTCTCCTGGTACATTTATTATCAATCTAACACCTCTTTGGCTAGAGTTAGTTTAGTGTTAGTCATTGTTGAGTATCATTGTTAGTTAGAAAACGTAGGATATCATAGGATTTATTCTACCTTGACATGTACTCCAAGATGACCATGTACTCCTATATATATGCCCACGAGGCTCAAGCAATACAATCAACTATTCCACCAATATCTCTCTTTACCTTTTAACTGTCATGAGCTAAAAACTAACTCTAACCTCTAGCTAAGTTAGAGTATCCAAATAGTGCCATTGTTAAATCAAATGGAAAGGCGTGTTAAATACTCCCCCGGTCCGTTTACTCTGCATATAAGAATTGTCTGAAGTCAAACTTCATAAAGTTTGACCTTATTTATATGAAAAAAATATCAACATCTACAATTCTAAAGTTATACGACATGACAATTTAAGTCATGACACATCTAATGATATTGATTTCATATTGTGAATCTTGGTACTTTTTTCTATAAAGTTGGTCAAACTTTACGAGGCTTGACTTTAGACAAATCTTATATGCAAACTAAAAAGATTCGGAGGGAGTACAACATGCTTAAGAGAAACCAAATTTAGTCATTCATAGAGCTATTGTTCAAATTGGTATTGATGAAATTGAACTGCACAGTTCATACTAGCACATATAGAACATCACACTGTGAATAGTTGAAATAAACAAGGCATAGTATGAACAACCAAAGACGGCAATTGAACTGGACATATCCTAACTAGAAACAACCGAACAACCATAAACTACAGAATTAAACAAGGGGTAATGCAAACAACCAAATATAGCCATAAATACCGGACAGGTTCTCACAACAAAAGGGGTTCGAGAAAACAAATCATGGGTTTCCTCACTTATCACACGTTGGCTCCTCCTCGTGGATGCCGTCGATGAGTCCTGACTTGCTAGCTGAGGATCCCTAACCAGCATTGCAGAACGTGTCCTTCAGAAATGGCAAAAGGGGCTCCATGGCGATAAAGGATGGCAAATTGTACATAATGAGCCACAAGAGATCAGTGGCAGGGCCATTGATGAGATCGACAGTTGTCGAACCCGAAGGGTTGGGGTGGGCAACTTAACCTGTGACATAGCCCACGACAAGCCGTCACTATTGATGACCTCAATGTCGTAGCCGGCGTCCGCGACATGCTAGATACTCTAGCCCGTTGATTCAAAGGCTCAATCCAGGTTCAATCATCGTTGTCAGCTTCCTCGGCGGCCACCTCACAGACGTCGGGCGAAGAGGCCGCGGTAAAGCTCTTTTGGGCCATTCGCTCCTTGAGCTCCCTGCGAAGCGTAACCGGGCTTAGGCTGCGACGCTCTAGAGTGGGGTAGTGGGTGGGGATGGGGATCTCTGGGAACGGGGTGTTTTGCATGCGGCATCTAAGAAACTCAGGGCGGTGAAGGTATGAGTATAGGTGGGTAAACTGCATGGGCAGACCGACAGAGGTTGACAATGGAGGCGGCACGGTGGCGGCGGCGGCGACGACGACCTAGCTAGGTTTGGCGCGAGGGAGGGGTTATGTGTATGTGTGTGAGTGGGGGATTTGGGGTGATCGAAGGATTTGTGGTGTGTGTGTAGGGGGTCCAAGGTGGTGTTTGAGGAAATGCCGCAGGTATTGAAAATTTTACTAGGCAAGAGTAAATGGCGGGGCTTCTGAAAATTAGGATCAAGGGATCGAAGTAGAGCGGGGCGGGAGTAACGAACATCATACACGGTTAAAACATAATAGTCGTGTGCTATCAAACAGAAAACCACTCTAGCCGAGTAGATATTTTTGAGATTGCGAGGGATGTAGGCGGGAGTAAAATGCCGGGGCTCCAGTTCAAAAATAAATTGGGGGCGACTGAAAATTGTGATCAAGTGATTGAAGCAGAGCGGGAGTAACAAACACTGCACACTGTCCACACATACGAGTCGAGTGCTATCAAATAGAAAAACCCTCTACACTGGTAGATTTTTCCGAGATTACGAGGCAATAGATATTTTCGAGAGAGGGAGGCAAGTCTCCTGGAGCCCAATCTACTGTGCTGATGTGAGTGACTGCATGGGCACGGGCGTGGCACACGGGTAGTCTGACCGAACTGTGTCTGTTGTGTACGGTTTGTGCATCCAACTCGTGTGCTGTTTCTAAATTTGTCAAAAAGAATAACGCCGGAAAGGTTCAAAACACGAACACACTTGCATGTGGACCAAATATGTGTATGAAAAGGGTAGTTTGATGTTCGAATACCCAATGCACAACTTTGATGGGGCACCTATCTCACAAAGCGCACAGTATTGCTAGTCAGCCACCCCCTACGAACCCCACCTCGTGTCGTCGGTAAGGGAATCCTAACTACAAATGCATGCCCCCAGGTAGTTAGGTTTAAAATCTCACCCTACCATAACACGAAGCCTATAGGAGTCTGACATATATATGGTCAAACTTCCCCTTTCGCTTCCTGACAAAGGTGGACCGTGTCCCGACCCACAAATGTGTGCTTATGGCAGGATATGGGTGAGACCAGATATGAACCACCTGCGGGTGGCCCTATAATAAATGTACGAAAAGGGTGTGGTGTGATATTTAACTAGACCATTGACAACTTTGATGTGGCACGTGTGCCTTGCAAAATAACCGGACTTTCCCGACCCCACGGAGGTTGCGGGTAGTGCAAAGTACCCCCCCCCCCCACACACACACACACGTGTTGGGGGGCACCTCACCAAGATGTACTGTAACACAGACCAAACAGAATCGAACTTGATCGTACAACATCTCTCGCTCGTTGTTGGTCAAAGTAATGGATGCCACACAGCCCCGCAAAATGGGCTAGCTTGTCGCCGATAAACTCGCGAGGGAGTACTGTCTGGAGACAAAACCCACTATGTGCATGTGGCCCACTTATGTATGGAAGTGGTGTGTGTGGTGTTTGAATACGCAATGCGAAAATTTGATGTGGCACCATGCTTTGGAAGCATAAAATCCCCGCACTAATCGAGGTTTCACGATGTGTAGCATGCATGCGCTCAAACTTAATTAGGCCTAGTATGATTGACCTACTACTATATGGTAACTAGATGATGCCCCGCGCGTTGCTGCGGAAATTTTTGTCTTCTACGTTTTAAGTGAAAATTTGATATTTATGTTGAAAGAATAATTGTTTGGTAGAGACTCACAAAGGTTTTGTACAATCTATTCAGGTTAGCTTGTGAAACCATTGAAATAATTATAGTACACATGGTCGGTTCACATGGACTTTAAAAGAGGCATTTATTCAACTATATGAAAATGTTAACGTTTATGAAGCCAAGTCGTAACCACTGGAAAGAAAATATGGAGATACGGTTATATCATAAGAGGCAAATGAGTTTCTGCCAAAATTTATTCTTTAGCTTAGCACTGAGCAATTTTTAAAGAAAAATGCTAGTGAGCAGCTAACTGAGGTCTTGAGTTTTTCACTGTCTGAAGATTCCTTCTATTCTAGTCAATTTTAATCATGCAAGTCCAGCCATCCATGTACCGTAAGCATCTACGCTTAGATGTTTCGATATAGGAAAACAAATAATTAACAAAATTGGACCTCATCCCAGAAGACCAACGAATAAATATGCATTGTTGGATATGCAAATAATACAAACATCCAATGAAAATAATTACAGAAGACACTATAGAAGCTACTCCCACTAATCCAAAATAAGTGTGGTTGTTTTAGTTGTATGATTATCTCGGGGGGAAGTAGCAAAATCGTAGAGGAGGATTGTCGCTGGCTAAATCCCAAGATGTCAACGTAATGTTGAGAGGTGGGTACAGTAGAAGGGGACTCACTTGTATGAACATAAACTGACCATATGCAGGAAGTGAAACCAAATGACACGATGAGGTTAATTGGGTGGATTAATATGGTAGATACCTGCTCATAGGCGAAGTCCTCGGCACTGTTGAATTATTCGGGACTTTTTCATGACACATCTGTCAGGAGATCTGGAGGCATCTGTTCGTCCTCGTGTCCAACTTACAGCCAACATCGCAACCATGACCATCTCTCCATCAGCGCCTTCACCCGATTAGTTGTTCAAGACACAAGCAAAATCGTCAATGGTTACAAATTCAATCTATCCAGCATCACCAACTTGAACGTGGAAGGTTGTTAGGCAGCATCAACTGGATCACCGGAGCTTGGGAAAGCCAGAAGGAGCTAAGCCGTTCCAGCGTCCTCGGCCCATCGCAGGCATACATCAGCATGACTGCATCCGCCGCCATGGCAGAACATTCAGTAATCAGCTCTATCATGCGCCCGGGCCTGCAAAATACAGAGACGAAGATGTAACAAAATCCATACATCAAAATGCAATCAAATTAAAGTAAGCCCAAGGCCAGCGAGTTTGGGAAATCAGGACACGAAGGAGGTGTATATGAGGATGAGCGGGGTGGGTTCTGAGAAGAGATCCTTGAGGAGGCGGATCAGGGCATGATGCGGGCGACGGCGCCTCGGGGAACTCCTTGGAGGCGAAGAGGGCGATGAGGTTCGAGTTCTAGTGCTAGGTTCGCCGACGATCACATCCCATCAAGCTCTAAAACGATGCTTCGGGAGAATATGAAGGGGGACATAAATCCATTGGACTCCCTTGAAATAAGGATGTGCGGAGAACATAAAGAGGCAGGAGACTTTGTGCAGAAGATGAAGCAAGCACCAGAAATCAATTGATGGGCGAGTAACTGCAGAAGGCAGTTTACAGGGGCTTACAACGCCATGCACAGTCGGATGACTGTATTTTTCTTTTTAAAAAGATGTAAGTGGATGATGTGGCTCGCCATGTTGCAGGAAAATTAAAGGTGACATGTGAGGCATGTGGTGGGACATGGATGGTGAGGTGGATAGGCTGCATGTCAAGAGAAATATAATAGTGGGGATGAACTATTTAGGTATTATAGATAACAAGAACCAAAGAAGAGTGAGAGTGTACAAAGATAACAATTGCATGCATGTGTCCCAAACATATTTATGGGGGTGCATGATGCATGCATATGTGTTGAACTAATACCTAATCCACAATATTGATGTGGTGCATGTGTTCAAAATCGCACAGGTCCCCACACAGAGCAAGAGGTTCATGACGTGTCGTGTGCTCGCCCCCCCTTCGATCCAACGGGATGGATCATGTGTACACATGCTCTATTATGTATGTAATCTCACCTATATTGCAAGACAAGCAAAAAATTAATCCCCTCCTAAGTCAAAATAATTAACCTCTCTCGTTGTCGTTGAAAGTGATGGACCCGACAGATGGAAGCATTGACGATAACCATGTGAGTTAGTACCACAGGACAACCACCATCGCTTGCATGTGTGCCAAAACATATATATGGAGAGGTGTGTGGTTGTGATGTTTTGAATACCTACTGCACAACCTTTGATATGGAATTTTCCTCAAAAACCGCAAGTCCCCACACAGAGTGAGGTTCATGTATGACACCTAGTATATGTTGGGCCCATCTCCCCTTCGACACGTACTATATATATACTCGTACCCTAACACAACCCCAAAAATAATTAATCCTCCTTGTTCGTCAAATGTGCCTCTCTCTCTCTCGTTGGGTCAAAGTGATGGAGGACGACCTCTCGCAGGCCCACAGATGAAAGCGCCGCAACAGAGTGAGTTCCTATAGGGCAACCACCGCTTGCATGGTATTGCATGATGTTTGAATACTAATGCACAACTTTGATGTGGCACCTGCCTCGAGAGCGAGGTTATGACACACACACACACACATGAGAGAGAGAGAGAGAGAGATCAAATTCGAACTACATGTGCACCAAACTGGATTGCAAAATCATATGTGTGTCCCTCGGTGCATGTTGCCCATGAAAAAAAATCAATACATTGAGAATATTGAATTTTAAAATTCAGTAAATCCAAAACTTAGTAGAAATTTATCGTGGTGTCATATATGGACACCAGTAGACTATGATATTGTATTTTTGCGTCAAATTTGAGACAAGTTTTGATATAATCTACTTACAAACGGGAGATTGTTAATAACTGGCAACCAATATCTCATACGGAATATTTATTCCGACCATGTGTGTTAGACCGTGCCATGCTTCGGTTAAGCAGTAAAACGGCAGAATGAATCATCAAAAAACAAAAAAAATACATGGCACGTGCCTTGTGTGGCGTGCGAGCAGGCATGACTTGACGAGACGCATGCGACAGTCTGCCTGCACGCATACGGGGAGGCGTGCGTGCAGGCGTGTGAATTGACGGGAGGCGTTTTCGCTTCACAGTGTCACCGGGAGGTGTGTGAGTAGTTGTGTGAAATGATGGTATAGGGATGCCAGAAGTCCGCCACACAGGCTCACCGGGAAGTGAGACAACCTTTGACCACCGTCTGCCTCGATCCCACTGGTCCGTATTAATGGCGCGACTGAGCGTCCGCACCCCCCATCCTCGCCGCTCACTCAATCCTCTCTCTCTCCGCCAGCATCCTCGACGCTGCTCTTAGTCCTCAAAGTTGTCAGTGTATGAGGATGCCGCCAAAGCGCCCCATCGGAAGGATTGGTGACTGTCGGTGTCAAAACCGGCATATCTCGTGTAGTGGGTCCCAAGCTGTGTATCTGGGGATCAATGGTAACAAGGGACAACAAGGACACAATGTTTACCCAGGTTAGGGCCCTCTTAAAGGAGGTAAAACCCTACTTCCTGCTTGATTGAATTTGATGTGTATAGGGGTTACAAGAGTTGATCTACCTCGAGATCGTATTGGCTAAACCCTAGCAGTCTAGCCTGTGATTATTCTGACAGCCTCTACAGACTAAACCCTCCGGTTTATATAAACACCGGAGGGGCCTAGGGTTGTACAGAGTTGGCTTGCAGAGGAAGAAACATTACACTCAGACACAAAACTTGCCATTCTACACACATAGGAGTCCTACCCAGACACGGGGGATAATCTTCTGCTTTATATTCATGGCCCATCAGTCCGGCCCATATCGAATAGTCCGGACACCCGAGGACCCCCTAGTCCAGGAATCCCTCAGTAGCCCCTGAACCAGTCATTGATGACGATGTGTTCAGCATGCAAACTGTCTTTGGCATTGCAAGGTGGGTTCCTTCTTCTGAACATTTTAAGTTAGCTTCCTGCATAAAGGAACTATGTCTGGTTCTACATGATTAATACAACCCTTAGCCATGAAGGCAAGATATCAAAACATGAACATTCTCTTTACTAACAACTCTTTTTGGCGAAATGTAACACTTGACCTTTTAACATTTCGAACCATTGTCACGCCTCCCGTTTTTCGTTTCGAGGCATAGCCTCCATTGGCACATCTTGTCGAAATAGAGATCGTGCCCGCCCATTACGGGATTCTCTTCAATATGGTTTGGGTAACCCAACCATACCTTACGCACAACCTCGTTAACAACAGGCGAGTTTTACATCCTGGGTGGGGGACGTTGATACGTCCATTTTGCATCATGCTTATATGTTGATATTTATTACATTATGGGCTGTTATTATATGTTTTGTCACAATACTTATGCCTTTTCTCTCTTATTTTACAAGGTTTACATGAAGAGGGAGAATGCCGACAGCTGGAATTCTGGGCTGGAAAAGGAGCTAACTCTGGAAACCTATTCTGCTCAACTCCAAAAGCCATGAAACTCAACAGAACATCGTTTCAGAAAATATAAAAAATATCTGGCGAAAGAAGTCCACGAGGGGGGCCACCGGCTGTCCATGAGGGTGGGGGGCGTGCCCCCCTTCCCAGGGCACCCCCTGCCTCATGGTCCAGTCGGTAGGCCCCCGATGCCCATCTTCTCCTATATGAGGTGTTTTGACTTGGAAAAAATCATAAGGAGGCTTTCGGGACCAGACGCCGCCGTCTCGAGGCGGAACCGAGGCGGAAACCAATCTAGGGCTCCGGCAGAGCTGTTCTGCCGGGGATACTTCCCTCCGGGAGGGAGAAATCGTCACCGCCGTCATCACCAACAACTCTCCCATCTTGAGGAGGGCTATCTTCATCAACATCTTCACCAACACCATCTCCTCTCAAACCCTAGTTCATCTCTTGTATCCAATCTTTGTACCCAAACCTCATATTGGTACATGTGGGTTGCTAGTAGTGTTATTACTCCTTGTAGTTGGTGCTACTTGGTTTATTTGGTGGAAGATCATATGTTCAGATCCATTATGCATATTAATACCCCTCTGATCATGAACAATATTATGTCTTGTGAGTAGTTACTTTTATTCCTGAGGACATGGGAGAAGTCTTGCTATTAGTAGTCATGTTAATTTGATCTTTGTTCGATATTTTGATGAGATGTATGTTGTCTCTCCTCTAGTGGTGTCATGTGAACGTCGACTACATGACACTTCACCATTATTTGGGCCTAGAGGAAGGCATTGGGAAGTAATAAGTAGATGATGGGTTGCTAGAGTGACAGAAGCTTAAACCCTAGTTTATGCCTTGCTTCGTAAGGGGCTGATTTTGATCCATATGTTTCAGGCTATGGTTAGGTTTACCATAATACTTCTTTTGTAGTTGCGGATGCTTGCATTATAGGTTAATGATAAGTGGGAGGCTTGTCCAAGTAAGGGCAGCACCAAGCACCGGTCCACCCACATACCAAATTATCAAAGTACCGAATGCGAATCAGATGATCGTGATGAAAACTTGCTTGACGATAATTCCCATGTGTCCTCGGGAGCGCTTTCCTTTATGTAAGAGTTTGTACAGGCTTGTCCTTTGTTACAAAAAGGATTGGGCCACCTTGCTGCACCTTATTTACTTTTACCTTTTGTCACTTGCTACCAATTATCTTATCACAAAACTATCTGTTACCTATAATTTCAGTGCTTGCAGAAAATACCTTACTGAAAACTGCCTATCATTTCCTTCTGCACCTCGTTGGGTTCGACACTCTTACTTATCGAAAGGACTATGATAGATCCCCTACACTTGTGGGTCATCAAGACTCTTTTCTGGCGCCATTGCCGGGAAGTGAAGCGCCTCTGGTAAGTGCAATTTGGTAAGGAAAAATTTATATAGTGTGCTGAAATTTATTGTCACTTGTTACTATGGATCAAAATCCTTTGAGGGGCTTGTTTGGGGAATCTTCACCCCGACCAGAAGATCAAAGAGTTGCTCCTCAACCTACTGCACCTATTGAAAATGTTTGCTTTGAGATTCTTTCGGGTATGATAGAGAAACTGCTTGAAAACCCCTTTACAGGAGACGGAACACTGCATCCCGACTTACACCTAATCTATGTGGATGAAGTTTGTGGATTATTTAAGCTTGCAGGTATGCCCGAGGATGTTATCAAGAAGAAGCTCTTCCCTTTATCTTTGAAGGGAGATGCATTGACATGGTTTAGGCTATGCGATGATATGGGATCATGGAACTATAATCGTCTGAAGTTGGAATTTCATCAGAAGTTCTACCCTATGCACCAGGTTCATCGTGATCGTAATTATATTTATAATTTCTGGCCTCGCGAAGGAGAAAGCATCACTAAAGCTTGGGGGAGGCTTAAGTCAATGTTATATTCATGCCCCAATCATGATCTCTCAAGAGAAATGATCATTCAAAAAATTTATGCTCGGCTTTCTCTTAATAATCGCTCCATGCTCGATACTTCTTGTTTTGGCTCTTATATGAGGAAAACTATTGACTTCAAATGGGATTTATTGGAAAGAATTAAACGCAACTCTGAAGATTGGGATCTCGACGAAGGTAAGGAGTCAGGTATGACCCCTAAGTTTGATTGTGTTAAAGCTTTTATGGATACCGACGTTTTCCGTGAGTTTAGCACTAAATATGGACTTGACTCTGAGATAGTAGCTTCTTTCTGTGAATCTTTTGCTACTCATGTTGATCTCCCCAAGGAGAAGTGGTTTAAATACCATCCCCCTATTGAAGTAAAAGTAGTTGAACCCGCTAAAGTTGAAGAAAGACTATCACTTATAATGTTGATCCTGTTATACCTACTGCTTATATTAAGAAACCACCTTTCCCTGTTAGGATAAAGGATCATGCTCAAGCTTTAACTCTAGTTCGTAATAGTAATACTAGAACACCTACACCCTCTGAGCAAATTAAAGTTGGACCTAGCGTTTCTATGGTTAAGGATCTCTTGGTAGAAGATTTAGATGGACATGTTGTTTACCTCCAAGAAGAGTCTGCTAGAATAGCCAAACCCAATGCTAGGAATAAACATAAACCTGTTGTAGGCTTGCCTGTTATCTCTGTTAAGATAGGATATCATTGCTATCATGGTTTATGTGACGTAGGTGCTAGTGCGAGTATTATCCCTTTTGATTTGTACAACGAAATTATGCATGATATCGCACCTGTTGAGTTAGAAGGGATTGATGTTACTATTAAGCTTGCTAATAGAGATACTATTTCACCAGTTGGGATTGTTAGAGATGTTGAAGTCTTGTGTGGGAAGGTTAAATACCCTACTGATTTACTTATTCTTAGCTCCCCACAAGATGAATTATGTCCCATTATTTTTGGTAGACCCTTCTTGAATACTATTAATGCCAAGATAGACTGCGTGAAAAACATTGTCACTGTTGGATTACGGGATATGTCTCATGATTTTAACTTTGCTAAATTTCGTAGACAACCCCTTGAAAAGGCACCACCCAGCAAGGATGAAATTATTGGTCTTGCTTCTATTGTCGTGCCACGTAATGATCCTTTAGACCACGAAAATGATATGCATATGAATGAGAGAAAAGAGATAGACGAAATATTCCTTACACAGGGACCCATATTGAAAAACAACTTGCCTGTTGAAATCCTAGGGGATCCTTCTCCACCCAAGGGTGATCCCGTGTTTGAACTTAAACCTTTACCTGATAATCTTAAGTATGTTTATCTTGATGAAAAGAAGATATATCATGTTATTATTAGTGCTAACCTTCCAGAGCAGGAAGAAGAAAAATTATTGAAATCTCTGAAGAAGCATCGTGCTGCTATTGGATATACTCTGGATGATCTTAAGGGCATTAGTCCCACTATATGCCAACACAAGATAAAATTGGAAGAAAATGCTAAACCAGTTATTGATCATCAGCGATGATTAAATCCTAAGATGAAAGAAGTGGTAAGGAAGGAAATACTAAAGCTCCTAGAGGCAGGTATTATCTATCCAGTTGCTGATAGCCAGTGGGTAAGTCATGTCCATTGTGTCCCTAAGAAAGGAGGTATAACTGTCGTTCCTAATGATAAATATGAATTGATCCCACAAAGAATAGTTACAGGTTATAGGATGGTAATTGATTTCCATAAGTTAAATAAAGCTACTAAGAAAGATCATTACCCCTTGCTATTTATTGATCAAATGCTAGAAAGGTTATCCAAACATACTCATTTCTGCTTTCTAGATGGTTATTCTGGTTTCTCTCAAATACCTGTGTCAAAAGGGGATCAAGAAAAGACCACTTTTACTTGTCCTTTCGGTACCTTTGCTTATAGACGTATTCCATTTGGTTTATGTAATGCACCTGCTACCTTTCAAAGATGTATGATGGCTATATTCTCTGATTTTTATGAAAAGATTGTTGAGGTTTTCATGGATGATTTCTCCGTTTACGGAACTTCTTTTGATGATTGCTTAAGAAACCTTGATCGAGTTTTGCAGAGATGTGAAGACACTAATCTTGTCTTGAATTGGGAGAAGTGCCACTTTATGGTTAATGAAGGCATTGTCTTGGGACAAAAAATTTCTGAAAGAGGTATTGAAGTTGACAAAGCTAAAGTGGATGCTATTGAAAAGATGCCATGCCCTAAGGATATCAAAGGTATACGAAGTTTCCTTGGTCATGCCGGGTTTTATAGGTGGTTCATTAAGGACTTCTCCAAAATCTCCAGGCCTCTGACTAATCTCTTACAAAAAGATATTCCTTTTGTCTTTGATGATGATTGTCTAGAAGCATTTGAAATACTTAATAAAGAATTGATCTCTGCACCTATTGTCCAGCCTCCTGACTGGAATTTACCCTTTGAGATTATGTGCGATGCTAGTGATTATGCTGTAGGAGCTGTTTTAGGGCAAAGAGTTGATAAGAAATTGAATGTTATCAAGTATGCTAGTAAAACTCTAGATAGTGCCCAAAGAAATTATGCCACTACTGAGAAAGAATTTTTAGCAGTTGTATTTGCTTGTGATAAGTTTAGACCCTATATCGTTGATTCTAAAGTAACTATTCACACTGATCATGCTGCTATCAAATACCTTATGGAAAAGAAAGATGCTAAACCTAGACTTATCAGATGGGTTCTCTTGCTGCAAGAATTTGACTTGCATATTATTGATAGAAAGGGAGCCGAGAACCCCGTAGCAGACAACTTGTCTAGGTTAGAGAATGTACTTGATGACCCACAACCTATTGATGATAGCTTTCCTGATGAACAATTAGTTGTCATAAATACTTCTCGTACTGCTCCATGGTATGCTGATTATGCTAATTATATTGTTGCTAAGTTTATACCTCCTAGCTTCACATACCAGCAAAAGAAAAAGTTCTTCTATGATCTGAGAAATTACTTCTGGGATGACCCACATCTTTATAAAGATGGAGTAGATGGTATTATTAGACGTTGTATACCTGAGCATGAACAGGAACCGATCCTACGCAAGTGCCACTCCGAAGCTTATGGAGGACACCATGCGGGAGATAGAACTGCACACAAGGTATTGCAATCCGGTTTTTATTGGCCTACTCTCTTCAAGGATGCCCGTAAGTTTGTCTTATCTTGTGATGAATGTCAAAGAATTGGTAATATTAGTAGACGTCAAGAAATGCCTATGAATTATTCACTTGTTATTGAACCATTTGATGTTTGGGGCTTTGATTATATGGGACCGTTTCCTGCCTCTAATGGATACACACATATTCTAGTTGTTGTTGATTACGTTACTAAGTGGGTAGAAGCTATTCCAACTAGTAGTGCTGATCATACCACCTCTATTAAGATGCTGAAAAAGTTATATTTCCGAGGTTTGGAGTCCCTAGATATCTAATGAATGATAGTGGTTCACACTTTATTCATGGTGCTTTCCATAAGATGCTTGCAAAGTATGATGTCAACCATAGAATTGCATCCCCCTATCACCCACGGACTAGTGGTCAAGTAGAACTAAGTAATAGGGAGTTGAAATTAATCTTGCAAAAGACAGTTAATAGGTATAGCAAGAATTGATCCAAGAAAATTGATGATGCATTATGGGCCTATAGAACTGCATACAAAAATCCTATGGGTATGTCTCCGTATAAGATGGTATATGGAAAAGCTTGTCACTTACCTCTTGAGCTAGAACATAAAGCATATTGGGATATTAAAGAGCTCAATTATGATTTCAAACTTGCCGGTGAAAAGAGGTTATTCCACATTAGCTGCCTTGATGAATGGAGAACCCAGGCCTATGAGAATGCCAAACTGTTTACAGAAAAAGTTAAAAGATGGCATGACAAAAGGATACAAAAGCGTGAGTTTAATGTAGGTGATTATGTCTTGCTTTACAACTCTCGTTTAAGGTTTTTTGCAGGAAAACTTCTCTCCAAGTGGGAAGGACCTTACATTATCGAGGAGGTCTATCGTTCCGGTGCCATAAAAATCAACAACTTCGAAGGCACAAATCCGAAGGTGGTGAATGGTCAAAGAATCAAACATTATATCTCAAGTAATCCTATAAATGTTGAAACCAATGTTATTGAAACCGTAACCCCGGAGGAATACATAAGAGACACTTTCCAGAACGATTTAGCCTTCGAAAGGGAAGAGGTATGTGATACGGTAAGTAAACCGACTCCAAAACAGTTCTAAAGGCAATTTTTCTCCGTTTTGGAATATTTAGAAATATAGAAAAATGAGAAGCAGTCCGGAAGAGACACGGGCCGTCCACGAGGGTGAAGGGCGCGCCCCCCTTCCCATGGCGCGCCCCCTGCCTCGTGGGCACCCCGTGTGTCCCCTGGACTCCGTTTTCTTGTCGGTTACCCCTTTTGGTCGTTAAAAATTCATTATATATACTCCCGAAGGTGTTGACCTCTGTATCACGCAAAAATCCTCTGTTTTTTTGTTTCGAGCTGTTTTCTGTTAGGGTTTGCTAAGCCAGGCATCATGTCGTCTCCCTCCTCCAACAACGAAGGCAACGATGCTTGGCTAATGAAGATAGATCTGAAGAGGGAAGGACCCGAGGAGATCCACAAGGAGAAGAAGATCAAGATGGAGGTGGAAGATCCGGCTTCGGCACAGGGAGAAGAAGACACCCCTAAACCTCTTCCTAACCTCTTTACCTCAACTGAGATTGAAGCTTTTAGGACGATTGATTTGGCTCAAATTCGGAACAAGCATCTCACAAGTGAAAATATTTTGTTGAAGGATTAGATAGCTGCTCTCAAAGGTATTATCCGCAAGCTGGAGGATCTCCTACGCTCGATATATGAGGATCCATCGTCACTACTTGCAACTCCATCATCACCACCCCCGAAGAAGGAGACATAATCATATGGGTACTAGATCATTGATGGCGCGCGTTGCTGCGCCCGTCCTTTTTTCCAAGATATTGGTAGTAATTTCTACAAATATATGAAGGTAATAAAGGCAATTCATCTTTATATTATTTCAAAAAAAATTGGCTGGAAACATTATTTACTTGCAAATATGAAGAGACAATGAAATGTAGTAGATCCAAGACCATGCTAAAAACTAAATAGGCATTGGTAATGGGAGTGAGATCCTCTAGTGGAAATGGGAAATATAACACAGGAAGTAAAACCAAATTCCAACTTGATCGTGGCCTTAACACCCTTCCAATATAGGTGAAGATCGTGGCCTTAACACCCTTCTAATATAGGTGAAGCAAATACGGAACAATATTTATATCGAAGTACCAAGGTGCACGGCTATACCAAACATGAGGAACAATTGAAAAAGTAGTATACAAACAAGTTAAATGGAATAAAGTTTTTCAAACATCTTCTTCAATCTATGGAAATAAGACTGCTAGATGTAGAGCCTCCTTTATGATGGGCTTGTTTCAAAATACCATTTTTTTATTTCAAGGAAATACATCTTTGTAAAGCTTTAGAATGGACATCAACTATTGTGAAAATGCCAGAATGGTTGCTTTGTGGTGTCTATGATTCTAAGAAGCCACGTGGTTGTGTTATGTTATAACTGCATACAAAAAAAATACTTATCATTCATACACACGTCTAGTGGACACCTCAAGAACGATTACAGTGTAAAATCAACTACAGTACTTCTCAAATGAACAAAGCAGCTCAGGTGTTTAGATTTAAAAAAATTACTGATATTCTCCTGTGCTTGAATTTTACATTTACTTTTTGGAAAGGATATATACTTCCAAGACAGCTCAATGTGTATGCTCCCAAGATAGAACTGAAAGAGAGTACTAGAACATGAAAGTCACTGTTGGATAGTGATATATAGCTTCCCCTGATAAACATTAAAAAACAAAACTTTTCATATATATTGTTGCTGCCGAAATTCTGTGTTTCAACCAGTAGTTCCCTAAGTAAAAAGCGAGGTTGACATTCTTTACGTGCTAGTTGCAAAATAACAAACACAACTTGGTACCTGATTTCATAACAAGGTTGACTAAGTTCAGTGTTGTTAGCTAGCTAGACACTCATAACATCGGAAATAATATGCTGATTTTTAATATGCCTCCACCGGGGCCCCCGGAGTAGCCCGCAACAGGCGACACGGGGAAAACCTTCGTCGCCGCCGGTAGCCTTCCTCCGCCAGTGCCCCACCGCATCCCCGCCACCAGAGGGCCGATCGGCGAAGCCGCGCCGCGCCTGGGGATGGCGGCGGCGGGGCAGTTTTGTCCTTCCCCTCCCGCAGGACACCCCCCTCCCCCCAAAGAACCCCTCCGCCGCCATCGCCTCCCCGCGCCGGTGTCGCCGGCGGGCCGGTGTCGCCGCACCGCGCCTCAGGATGGGGGCAGCTGGGCGGCATCATCCCTTTGTGCTGCAGCTCCTCATCCCCAACCTCCTCGCCCCCCAGATCGCCGCGTGCTCCCCCGCCCTCGAACTGTTGATGTGTTCATCCTGCCTGCCCGACGAGGCGGCGCGGCTGTGCCCTTCGTGCTCCTCCCCCCGTCCGCCTCTTTCCCCCTGCCGGCGCAGCTTCCTTCTTCCTGATGTTCGCTGGGGCGTGCAAGGACTCGTGTGGAGGTCACGGGCTAGCCAAGGCTTGGTCTTGCCCCATGTCACAGACCACCCTTCATCTCCGACGGCGTCTCCTTCCAGTTACGACGGCGGCCTCTGCTCGGGTGTGTGGTCAAGGTGTTGTTTTGGGCAGTAGGCTGAAGCTTCGCGGCGGGTGCTTGCCGACACTGCTTCGGTCCCAGCGGCCTAGGACCCGCGTTCTCCGGCGTCCATGGCCTGCTGGCGTCCCTACCGGTGTGATTTTAGCCCCGACACTCCGGTCGATGCGTCCCCTTCCAGCGTCTTCGGTTTGCCGGTGTTCTGGTGGCTCTGCCTCCGGTAGCTCGGAGCTACGCTCCTTTCCGGCTCCAGCTCGTCGGCGGCGCCGGTCACCATCCCACCCTCCATGCTGGCTTTCTATCATGCTTCCTTCCCGACCCCGTCGACACCCACGGCATGTCGTTTCCAAAGCTCGTGTTCTTCCGCAGCAGGTGCAGCCCCACCACCTCCGTACTGGGATGGTGGTCGACCGGCGGATTGTCTTCCTCATCTTCGTATCCTGATCTGGCGGCTATGGGATTTCTCGGACTAAGGCCAGGCCAAATCCATGCTCGGCTTGCCGATGCTGGCAGCAGCGACATTCCTGAGTGTCGTTTCCCTTCCTGGAGGCGCTGCCTCCTTTATCCGTGCCCTTCTTCGAGCATTGGGGGAAACCCTAGGTCCAGCGGATCGGATGGCGGCGGCATCACGACGTCGCACCCCTTCTTGAAGGCGTCATCTTGTTTGCTCACGGTGTCCCCGGTGTTGGATTCTGAGATGTTCGATGTCGGGCTTGTTCGGCCTGCCTCTCTGTTTAGGATTTGTGGTTGTAGTTGTGTCATTTCCCCTGTTCGGGCTGAGCACCCCTTGTCTCTCTGCTCCGGGTTCCATAATCATGCCTCTTTGCGTTCATGCCATGTGTTGTACCCTCTATTGTACTCATTCTCTTTCTTCTATCAACGAAAAGATACGCAAGCTTTGCGTATTCGCGAAAAAAATATGCCTCCACCGGAATAGTGATCCCATAACAAGGAGACGGACGCTAATGCAAAATGTCATAGAATCAAATGCAATTGTTGTTTGGTGGCGTTTATTATTAAAAGTAAATACTATTTTCGTATCAGTAGATATAATTGATTCAAAATTTTGTGCTAACTGAATGGCAGTATAACCCCCAATCAGGTAACATACCTAATGCCTTTTGTGACATACATCCAACAAGGGTGTGCTCTCTGTCCCCATTATTCTACACTGATGCAGAAGTCACAAGAGATGTCCCTCCCAATAAACATCCTCACGATGGTACCTTAGCAGTGTTAACAGTGTGCTTAAACCTGATTAAAGAATCTACATAGACCAATTTAGTTTATAGCGTGTTGGAAGATCAATTCAACAAATAGTAGAATTTTTCAAGAGAATTAGCAGTGGCTATATATATATATATATATATATATATATATATATATATATATATATATATATATATATATATATATATATATATATATACTTACCTCTATGTTGCGGAAATTACATTGGGATGTTACAAATGAACTGGATGTGATGGGGATGCCACTGACCATTGGGGGATTCTTTGCTCACTGAATTTGTTCAGTACTCCATGAGTTACCTCTGCTTGAACTTGAGCTCCTCTCATGGCTTGAGGGTTTCAAAAGAAAGAAAATGAGAGAGCAAGATCAATGTCAATGTGTTGATGCCATGGTGGCCTTTGGTCCATCCTTTTGCACATTTTGACTTGCAAGTACAGTAACGATTTGATCACTAAATGATTCTACAGAGAAAAATTTAACATGATCAGTTAAGTAAATTTTCCTCAGTAAATCAAACATGATAATATTATTGCAATCAATTTCATGATCAGTTGGAAAGATAAATAGTTAAGTGTGATATCCTGTTCCTCACTTTGGCTGCTCGAGTATCACATATGGAATTGCAACAACTCAGTTGTAAACAAAGGCATGGCATAATATATTCATATGTACTACTATGCTTAATGCAAGGATAGAAAATAGTAATCACACCCGAAGTAAGTAAAGCTACTTTTCTTCTGTTCAGCATCGTAGAGCAAAATAGACTCGAGAATATGGTTCTCCAATGTTCCCTCTTCTCCTTGTATGCATGAGCTGGCGTGGATTCGTGGAAAAATGCATGCTAAACAACATGATTTTTCTAATCCTAACTGAAACGTATATGAACGAACCTATCTAAAAAAATCGATCCCCTCAAATCGATGCATGCCCTGAGCCCCTCCCAACCGAGAGTCCCTAACTGAAACCGCCCCGACGCTTGTGCGTAGCTCTGGCTAGGTGCTTGATCGATTTGACGGCGGTGCACCCAAGGACTCCAGACAAAAATCAGATACAATCTTCAGGGGTTTTGTGCGCCAACGATCTAGGGATGGAGCTCGTGGCCTCTTTGAGACTAGGATCCTCCCTGTTGCGCCTTTCCGAACGGAAGACAGATAAGGAGGACATCAGCGGCTAGACGGAGAAGGGGGCGACTCTCCGACGACGCGGCCGAGGACTGCGCCACGAGGAGGTGCAGCCAGACGAAACGACAACGGTGGTGGCGCAACCTATATTGTGGGTGAGAAAAAAGAGAAATCGGGGTGGGAAGGAAACGTTCGATGACCGTCCATGCGAGATCGGACGTTCGTTTGTACATGCGAACGAGAGGGCCTGGATTTGGTTTCGGGAGTAGCTGCCCGTCGGACAGTCGGCCCAGGAGCAGCCCACGTGCAAGAGAAGCAGTATAAGACGGCTAGCAATGATCGAGCAACGAAATCGGACGGCTAGAAATGTAAATCGCTATGAGAGCTCGCTTTAGGTCCGGTTATACTCTCCTTAATGGGCACTCCCCTTGGCAACTACCAAGCTTGGGGGAGTGACCCCGGTATCGTATCACCATCACTCCTATCTTTACCGTTTTACTTAATTTGATCCTTTTGGTAGTATCTTGATCTAGTAGAATAAAGTTAGCATGATCTAGTTGTGAGATTTTGCTTTGTGAGCTTTACCCTTTGTAATCGAGTCCGTGAGCTATATAATAAAGATTAGTGTTGAGTCAAGGGCTTGATTTTCTCACTTGGGTCATGATAAAAAGAAAGAAAACATAAATAATATCAAGGAGATCATATCGATCTTGTGGGAAGTAATGACTTCACATACAAGAGTATGATAAATAAAAGTTGTTGGGAGTTGCCAAACATAGTTTTGGTCATCGTTGTAATTAATAGGAAGTAATAAAAGTAGAGAGGCTTCACATACAAATATACTATCTTGATCATCTTTTATGATTGTGAGCACTCATTAAAGTATGACATGCTAAAGAGTCGATGTTGGACAAGGAAGACAACATAATGGGTTATGTCTTCTTATATCCAAAAGAAAGTATATTGTCATGGATTATCCAACATGTTGAGCTTTCCTTTCCCCCTCATGCTAGCCAAAACTCCTCGCACTAAGTAGAGATACTACTTGTGCTTCCATATATCCTTAAACCCAGTTTTTCCATGAGAGTCCACCATACCTACCTATGGATTGAGAAAGATCCTTCCAAGTAAGTTGTCATGTTGCAAACTCGCTAAAATATGTCTGATTTATTAGTGTGGGAGAAATTAGCTTTATAGGATCTTGTGATATGGAAGTAATAAAAGCGACGGACTGCATAATAAAGGTCCTTATCACAAGTGGCAATATAAAGCGAAGTTCTTCTATGCTAAGACTTTGTGCATCCAACCATAAAAACACATGACAACCTCTACTTCCCTCTGCGAAGGGCCTATCTATTATTCATGTCTTATAAGTGTCAAGGTGAAATCCACCTTTCCTTTTTACATTTTATCCTTTGGCAAGCACATTGTGTTGGAAAGATCCTGACATATATACCTACTTGGATGTAAGTTTTCATGATTTAATAATGTTGACATTACCCTTGAGGTAAAAAGTTGGGAGGCAACACCATAAGCCCTTATCTTTCTCTTTGTCCGATTAAAACTCCATAAACATAAGTATTGCGTGAGTGTGAGCAATTGTAAAAGACTATATGATAGTTGAGTATGTAGGCTTGCTGAAAAGCTCTTATATTGACTCTTTCCGATATTACGATAAATTGCAATTGCTTCAATGACCGAGATCAAAGTTTGTTAGTTTGCAATGAAGTTTATGATTCATACTTGATATTGTGGATGATTTGTTACTTTAGCATAAGAATCATATGACTATATTTACTTAAGTTGCTGTTATGAGAATGATCATGATGCCCTCATGTCCGTATTTTGTTTTTATCGACACCTCTATCTCTAAACATGTGGACATATTTTTCGATATCGGCATTCACTTGAGCAAGCGAGGTCTAAGCTTGGGGGAGTTGATACGTCCGTTTTGCATCATGCTTACATATTGATATTTATTGCACTATGGGATGTTATTATATGTTTTGTCACAATACTTATTCCTTTTCTCTCTTATTTTACAAGGTTTACATGAAGAGGGAGAATGCCGACAGCTGGAATTTTGGGCTGGAAAAGGAGCAAACTCTGGAAACCTATTCCGCACAACTCCAAAAGCCCTGAAACTCAACAGAACATCGTTTCAGAAAATATAAAAAATATCTAGCGAAATAAGTCCATGAGGGGGGCCACCGACTGTCCACGAGGATGGGGGGCACGCCCCCCTTCCCAGGGCGCGCCCCCTGCCTCGTGGGCCAGCCGGAAGGCCCCCGATGCGCATCTTCTCCTATATGAGGTGTTTTGGCCTAGAAAAAAATCATAAGGAGGCTTTCGGGACCAGATGCCGCTGTCTCGAGGCGAAACCGAGGCGGAAACCAATCTAGGGCTCCGGCAGAGCTGTTCTGCTGGGGATACTTCCCTCCGGGAGGGGGAAATCGTCACCGCCGTCATCACCAACAACTCTCCCATCTTGGGGAGGGATATCTTCATCAACATCTTCACCAGCACCATCTCCTCTCAAACCCTAGTTCATCTCTTGTATCCAATCTTTGTACCCAAACCTCAGATTGGTACCTGTGGGTTGCTAGTAGTGTTGATTACTACTTGTAGTTGATGCTATTTGGTTTATTTTGTGGAAGATCATATATCATATCCATTATGCATATTAATACCCCTCTGATCATGAACAATATTATGTTTTGTGAGTAGTTACTTTTGTTCCCGAGGACATGGGAGAAGTCTTGCTATTAGTAATCATGTGAATTTTGTCTTCGTTCGATATTTTGATGAGATGTATGTTGTCTCTCCTCTAGTGGTGTCATGTGAACGTCGACTATATGACACTTCACCATTATTTGGGCCTAGAGGAAGGCATTGGGAAGTAATAAGTACATGATGGGTTGCTAGAGTGACAGAAGCTTAAACCCTAGTTTATGCCTTGCTTCGTAAGGGGCTAATTTGGATCCACTTGTTTCATGCTATGGTTAGGTTTACCTTAATACTTCTTTTGTAGTTGTGGATGCTTGCATTAGAGGTTAATTATAAGTGGGAGGCTTGTCAAAGTAAGGGCAGCACCCTAGCACTGGTCCACCCACATACCAAATTATCAAAGGACTGAACGCGAATCAGATGATCGTGATGAAAACTAGCTTGACAATAATTCCCATGTGTTCTCGGGAGCGCTTTCCTTTATATAAGAGTTTGTCCAGGCTTGTCCTTTGTTACAAAAAGGATTGGGCCACCTTGCTGCACCTTATTTACTTTTACCTTTTGTCACTTGCTACCAATTATCTTATCACAAAACTATCTCTTACCTATAATTTCAGTGCTTGCAGAAAATACCTTACTGAAAACTGCCTATCATTTCCTTCGACTCCTCGTTGGGTTCGACACTCTTGCTTATCGAAAGGACTACGATAGATCCCCTACACTTGTGGGTCATCAGACGTTTGGTACTTTCACCATCTATAAAAGGATAAAGACCCCTCCTTTTCCTCACGCCTTCCTCTAGCCGCTATCTCCCAATCTTCTAGCTCCAGCACCCGCAGCTCCGATCTCCTCCACCACCGGCTCCTTCTCTAGCGATGGCCGAGTCCGGTATCAAGGGCAGGTGGGAGGCCTCCACCATCACCGAAAAGGACGTGAAGGATCTCTAGAGCGCGGGCTATCTGTCCATAGACATAGCGCATAGGATCCCACACAAGATCAGGTGATTCCTACTCCAGAGCCCAATGAGAGGGTTGTGTTCATCCCCCATTTCCTTCGGGGGCTATGATCTCCCCTCCACCCCTTCGTCCGGGGTCTTAAATTCTTCTACGGGCTAGATTTCCATGATCTAGCCCCAAATTCCTTCCTACACATATCAGCTTTTATAGTTGTGTGTGTGGCTTTCCTCCGCATCCCCCCACACTTCGGCCTATGGCTCAAGGTCTTCAATGTGAAGTCGAAGGTGGTCGATGGACATCACAAGGATTGCGGCGGAACTATGGTGAGCAAGCTCCCCAATGCCACCTGGCCCAAAGGGGCTTTCATAGAAACAGTCAAGATATGGCATCCGGAGTGGTTTTATATCACCGAGCCCCGCGAAGCCACCTGGGCAGCCACACCCAATTTCAGATCCATACCCTAAGTGAGACTCACCTCATGGACCGCCAAGGGCCTTGATTGGGGGTCCAAATCGGAGGTGAAGATGCTCCAAAATCGCATCTCCGATATGTTGGTTGAGAGCACTAATCTCACTGATGTGATTCAAGTGATGCCCTTCCGTCGAACTCTTCCCTGCCAGCTCTGGGCCTCCCCCTGTGGTAGTTCAATCCGGAGGAGCCACAGACCCTGAAGTGCTTCTTTAGCACCACACACGATGATATATGGAAGCAGCTCTTCAAGGCTAAAAAAGTGGGCAAAGAAGAATGAGGACATCGGATTCGATAGTGAGAACCCGGCCTCGACGGTAAGCACGATTTTTTCGAAGACCTATCCAGTCAATATTTCAGATATAATTATATTGCTTGTGTTCCTTACAATTCTGGACGGCAAAGGCGGAGCAGATCAACTGTCCGACACCGCTACCTGTCGGGGGAAACTGTCCGCCACGAACACCTATGGGACCGGAGCCCCTTGTCTGTGCGGTACGAGGGCGGAGGGAGCACAAAGAGCAGATCGAAGCAGACGCGCGGGCAGTTTTACCCAGGTTCGGGCCGCACGGATGCGTAAAACCCTACTCCTGCTTGGTTGTGTATTGAGTTGAGCGCTCGGGAGCTTGAAGAAGCAGCTACACCGTGCGTGAGAGTAATCTAGGTTTCGAACCCCCTCCACGTTGTGCATGGGCCTCCTTTTATAGTGCAAGGGGTCACCGACAGGTGTCAACGTAGGAGAAAGGGGTAAAAATGTAAAAGAGGTGGTGGTTGTAACAGTGCGGGAACAGTGGAGCTACAGTACAGAACAGTGGTCTATACCTACTCTAACAGTGGGGGACAAGGGCATTTAATGCCCGTCGCCGTCGACCCCAAAAGCTCCCGCCTTAGCGTCTCCGTCCGCCACGGCGAGGGATTTATCGCCGTGGTGTGCCACCGTGTACCCCAGGCTGCACAGCCATCCGCCACGCGTCCCTGGTCAGGCCCCAGGGCGACGCGTGGGCCGATGAGCTGGAGCGCGGGCACACAGCGTAGCCTTCCCGGCAAGCGCCTTGCCGGGGCCTTGATCTTGCCGGGCCCGGGAACTTGCCGCTCCCCGGGCCCCTTGCCGGGACGCGCATAGCGCCGAGGCGATATCTTCCAGTCTTCCTGGCAAGCTCCTCTTGCCAGGGTCTTGTGTTGGTGAAACAGTCTTGAGCCTGGAACGGCCTTCCCGGCAAGCTCCTCTTGCCGGGGTCTCGATCTTCTGTCTTGTATACTTTGTTTTTGAATGGTTTGATAAGAAGCAGGAAGGTCTCCGGCGAGCACGCAGTGAACCTTGCCGCGGGAAGCTGCAACTGCCCGTGCACAAGTTGGGGTACTAGGGCACCCCTACCTTAGTACACCGACAGGAGCCCCCGGGCCTGGGCCACACGCGGTGCCGAGCGCTGTTGGGCCAGGCCCAAAACAGTGCACGGGCACCCGCGGCCCGCGGCGCGCCGAATCCACTTCCATATCCGCCGCACCCCACGGTAACGGCACGCGTCGATTGCGGCGCCGTGGGATGGGACGTGCCCACGATCTCTTAATGGAAAGGGCGAAACGCCCCCCACTCCCCCATAAAAGCAGAGGTAGCGGGCGCGGTTCCCCTCCCTGTGCTCTCATTACGTCGTCTTCTACCTGCGAAAGATTCCTTCTTGCGCTCCGCCTCCACAGCTCCGCCGCCGCCGAGCTCTTCGTCCCCTTCCTTCCGCCGCGCCCGCCATGGCTCCAAAGGCCGACAAGGCGAAAGCGGAGAAATCCAAGAAGGAGAAATCCGAGCAAGCAGCCAAGCTCATCGCTTACCGGAAGCGGCACGTCGTCTTCCCACCGAAGCTCGGCGTGCAAGAACTCTGGAACAAGTATTACTTGTTCTGGTCCAAGGGCACCGACGCGCATCCCCGCACCCGAGTATACCCGGCCGTCGCCAAGGACAACTACCCCGGCGGGTATCACTTCTTTGCTGCCTTTTTCCACTGTGGTCTTTGTCCTCCTTTTTCGAACTTCTTCTGTGATATCATGAATACGTATGGCTTCCATCTGCTTGATTTCACCCCCAACGCCATTCTCACCATGGCCGTTTTCGCACATATGTGCGAAAACTTCATAGGAGTCCACCCCAACGTAGCCCTCTTTAGACACTTTTTCACCCCTAGAGCCGAGGCCGATGCCCCCCTCTCCGGATGTATTTCTTGGGTCTTCCGTCTCGGGAAGAAGGGGTCGTACTTGCCGGGGGAGCTCCGCGGCAAGTGGGAGGAATGGCGAGCGGAGTGGTGCTGGATCGTAGAGGACCAGCCGCAAGCCTTCACTGCGCCGCGCACAACGCCTATCGCGCGCGGCAGAGATTGGAGCGATCTAGACTCCGACGACGTCAAGCTCGACATCGCCCTCGTCCGGATTCTCCGTCTTCGGCTGGCCCGGCTGTCAGTTGCCGAGGTGGGCGCAGATTTCCTCCGCCGGCGCATCGCCCCTCTCCAGGACCGGAAGAGGCCGGCCTGGGAGTACGGCGGCCCGGCAGACATCATGAGGCTGCGCCCCGGGCTTAATTTCAACTTCACCACTCTGGAGCTGCGCGGGATGGTACGAGAGCTCTTCAAGTACGACCCAACGCACCCCGAGTGGTTCAGGACTCCCCGGGAAGTGGTGCCGCTCTGCAACAACGCCGCGAGGGACCGGATCCTTGCCATGATGCCGATGTGCGACTCGCATGGCTTGGACCGCTCGTGGATCGCCCCGAAGCCCATCGACGTCCTCAACTTCTACGACAACCTCGTCGAGGTGGCGAGTAACAAGGAGGACCTCAAGCTGCATACGCGGGACACCACCGAACAGGAAATCGCCTACATAGCTTCTCGGGCTGAGGAGGCCGCCGCAGCCGCGGCGGCAGGAGTCTTCGGGTTCTCGCCGGAGGAGGCGGAGGCCGAGGAGGCGTCCACCCAGGCGGAAGAGGCGGAGATCCGCCGATTGCTGAACCTCCCACCCGACGCGCTCGCCGGGGTCCCCTCGTTGAGGCACTCCGGGATCCATGGGATCGCGACGGAGGCTGCGGCAAGGGAGGGCACCGCCGGAGGGAGCAGAGGCGTCGCGAGGGGCGGAGGCGCCAAGGGGAAGAGGGCCGCAGCGCTGGATGCTGGGCCCAGCGAGCCGGCCGGGGCAGAGGAGGAGGAGGAGGAGGAGGCCGAAGACTCCGGCGGATCTACGGAGTTATACACCGACGACCTCTCCTCGTCGGAGAGCTCCCCGCCCCCGGCAAGCCCGAAGGAGTCCCCGGCAAAGCGCCTCCGCAAGGCGGCGACGGGGGAAAGGGCACAGGCGCCCCGGCAACAGCCACCTCGGCGGGCGGCTCCCCGGGGGAGTCAAGCCGCGCCAAGGCCGTCCGGCGCACCAGCCGCAGCAGAGGCGGCCCGTGCGCGGGCCACGACGGAGGCGCCCCGCAGGCCGGCAGCGAGCCGGCAGGGGTCTTCTCGGAGCGGAGCAGCGGCTCCGCCCGCCCCCCGGGCGCCGGCAGCCACAGGGGCTGGGTCTTCGCAGCCCCCAGCCCCGGTGAGTACCAAGCGCGCGAGGGAGTCTTCGCCTCCCGCTCCTCGCGTCGACGCGCCCACGGTGGAGTATGACTTCTCCGCCCTGAGCGAGGACGACGAGGAGGACCAGGAGTAAGGATCCGAGATTCCTCATCTTCTTGATTTTTGTCTTGAGCTTCTGTTGATGCTAACTCTGTCTTCTGTTCTGATTTCAGGACCCTGGCCCACCGCGCAGCGAAGAAGGCCAAGGCGCCCGAGGCCGAGGTCGCGGAGGACTCGACGGCGGCGGCAACAGAGGGCGCGCCGGAGCCGAGCCTGCCGGACTCTGGCACTGCTCCGATGAGCAGCCCCCAGCGCAGCCCGCAGCGCAGCCCCCAGCGTAAGTCTGGGGTTCTTTCTTTTCGCTTGTCGGGGTACGTCTGAGGCTTTTGATTTTATCTTCATATCTTGACATCTCTTGTCTTGTTCCGTGCAGAGGAGGAGCCGCAGCGGGAAGAGCGCCCGGAGACCACCGCCGAGGAGCTGCAGGCACCGCCATCCCCGCCAAGGCAGGACTCTCCGGCAAGGGAGAGTGCTCCGTCAAGGGCGGGTACTCCGCCAAGGCAGAGTACCCCGCCAAGGACGAGCAGCCCGGCAAGGGCGGCCACCCCGCCAAGGCCAAGTTCCCCGGCGAGGGCGACTACTCCGACGAGGCCGAGCTCCCCGGCGAGGGAGCCTGCCGCTGAGGACGCCCGCCAAGGTAACCTTTGTAACTTGTTTTCTTGGCTTGTCTCTTTTTTGGATATTTGCTTGAGTCCTGAATTTCTTTGTCTTCTTCTTCTTTCTAGAACTTCCTCCTCCTGTGCCTATGGAGACGGAGGTAATTATCCTCGAGGAGGAGGACGCGCAGGGCGGCGGCGGCGACGCTCCAGTCGTCGAGGAGGTGGGCGAGGCCGCCGAGCCGGCCGCGCAAGAGACTGCTCCGGCTGCGGACGCAGCGGCCGGGGAGGGGGACGGCGGCCGCACCGCCGACCCGGAGGTGGCGGGAGCATCAGATGCTGCACCGGCCACCGGTCCCTCCGCCGGCGAAGAGCAAAGGTTCTATCTCGAGGCCCCCAATGGCGTCTTCATCCAGATGCCGTGGGGGTCTTCGTCGCGAGCTCCTGCGGAGGGCGAGGCGTTCGACGGAGAGGTCCTCGCCTCCGCAGGCCTGAAGATCGTCCAGGCGCCCGGTGGAGGTGAGGGGCCCGAGGAGGAGCGATTGCTTCATCAGCTCCTGGCCCTTTACTGGGCCAGGCAAGCAAAGCTCGCTTCCCGGGAGGCTCTTGCCGCCAAGGCTGCGGCAGAGATGGAGAAGCGTGCGGCGGAGCTCAGCGCCGCCAATCAGGCTGCCCTCCGCCAGGTGGCGGAGGAGCGTGAGCGTCTCGCCGGCGAGTACCAAGAGTGGGTACTTGAGAGGGCCGAAGCCGATGAACAGCAGCGTCTCGCCGGGGTGGAGATGTCCCGGCGAGAGGGAGAGCTCGCGCAGCGGAAGGTTGAGCTGGATTCTCATGAAGAAGACCTTGCCGCTCGCGAGGCTGCCCTTGGCGGGGAGCTGAAGGAGGCGAAGGCCGCCGCGGTTGCCGCGGAGGACGCCAAGAAGGAGCTCGCCGCCAAGGTCGAACAACTGGAGAAGGCGATGAAGGTGAGCGCCGAGAAGGTTGCTGCGCTCATCCTGGAGCGCGAGAAGGATGCTCACACAAACTCAGAGCTCCAGGTGAGTTTATCCAAGAGGGGTGACGAGCTGAAGGCCGCCAAGGATTCCATTGAAGACTTGGAGCTGAAGGTCACCACCCTGAAGGAATCGCTTGATGCTGCCCGGGCCCAGGAGACCAAGTTGAAGGATGAGCTCCGCAAGGAGCGAACCTTGATGGAGAGCGTCAACAAGGCCTCCGAGCTCTTCCGGCAGACTATCGAGGTGTGGACCGAAGAGCTGGTTTCTTCTGCGTCCAACATTGACCAGGAGTTGCTCGCTTTGAAGGTTGAACATCTTATCTACTCGCCGGATCCAGATCTCCCGCACAGCGCCAAGCTCAGCCTCTTCTTCAGAGGCGTCGCTCCGGCTCTTGCCGGTCTCCGGAACCGCATCCCCGCGCAACTGGCCGAGGAGTCGCGCCGGCTCTGCGCGGGAACTCTGGAGCGGGTCTTGACGAAGATCATGTACCGCAACCCGGGGATCAATCTCACGAACGTTCTTCGCACCCTGCCGGCAGATGCAGACACGGAGGCCCTGAAGGAGCAGGTCGGCCACATCATCGCCAAGGTAGCAAAGCTTGGCAGGAAGGAAGGCGACCGCGTAGACTAGGGCTCCATTTATCTTTATCTTTTTGTTGCTGCATATTATGTTATGAACTCATTAGTCCATTGCGACAAGTTATCCTTGTAAGATATTTGCTTTACTTCAATCAATCAGTGCAATGTTATCTTCCTTGTTCCAATCTTTGACTTTGTATGTTTTTCACCCTACGCTCCCGGGGAGCTTGCCGGCAAGGGGCCCTTGTCGCGAGCGCTGAGTGCTGGACTCTGAGCAGCCTGCTGGCCAAGGTCCTCGCCGGCAAGCAACCTTGCCGCAGCTGGTCGCAACGCACTTAGCTTGCTGAGTGTACTCGGAAACGAGGCAAGGGCGCGACACTTGTCGCAGCTCACTTAAATCGTTGAGTGGACTCGAAAACAAGATAAGGGTGCGGCAAGCTACGGGTAGGTTCCTCCGCGCACAGGTTTTCCATACAAAGTGTGATCGTTCAAGGAAGACAACCAAAATTTAAAATTTGAACTGGTCAAATTCTAACAACTTATCTTTCATATGCTGCTTGCTTATGTTGCTTGCTTTTCGGTAAGGCTCTTCTTACTTGAACAACACCTAGTTCCTCCTCCATCTCCTTCCCCCCCGGCAAACTTGTGCGCGAGGAACGTTCCTTCTGCTTAAGAGAAAAGGAAAGGGAGAGGGAAAAAAGCATATTGCCCTTCGGCGTAATAGTGCTTACCGTATGCCTGAGTGTTGTATCAAATGCCAAACAGAACATGCAAACAGCAAAGAGAAAGCATGCAAAAGGCAATCGATGCGAAAACACGAAAACTTTACTGATGCACGGGGTCTGCGCCCGGCTTTGTACAAAGGGTTACATGCAACAGCGGCAAGGCTTGTACAAAAGGTGGTTGCCGGAGCGGATCACGGCAACCGCGCCTTAGGGGTGAAACTTGCGAAGATGCTCTATGTTCCAGGAGTTGCTCACCGGTAAGCCTTCTTCGGTCTCGAGGCGGACAGCGCCGGGCCTCGTAACTTGTCTCACCCGATAAGGGCCTTCCCACTTCGGCGTCAACTTGTTGGAATTCTTGGCGGACTGAACACGCCGAAGAACAAGGTCGCCTTCCTCGAGACTCCTGGCCTTGACTTTGCGGCTATGGTAGCGGCGCAAAGCTTGCTGGTATCGAGCAGCTCGTACAGCAGCCTGGAGACGTCCCTCCTCAAGGAGCAATGCGTCATCTTGCCGCAGTTGCTCTTGCTCGAGCTCATCATAAGCGAGTACTCGAGGAGATCCGTATACGAGTTCCGTGGGGAGAACTGCCTCTGCTCCATAGACTAGAGCAAAAGGTGTCTGTCCGGTGGCTCGACTTGGTGTCGTCCTGATTGACCAAAGAGCCGCCGGGAGCTCCTCTATCCAATTCCTTCCGCACTTGCGCAGCCTGTCGAAGGTCCTTGTCTTGAGTCCGCGCAGCACTTCAGCATTTGCCCTCTCCGCTTGGCCGTTGCTCCTCGGGTGAGCAACAGAAGCGAAACAGACCTTGGCGCCAAGGTCTTGGACGTATTGCATGAAGGTGCGACTAGTGAATTGCGTACCGTTGTCGGTGATGATCCTGTTAGGGATCCCGAAACGGCAAACAATCGACCTGAAGAACCTGACTGCTGACTGTGCTGTCACCTTTCTCACTGGCTCCACTTCTGGCCACTTTGTGAACTTGTCGATTGCAACGTACAAGTACTCAAAGCCCCTGACAGCACGAGGGAAAGGGCCGAGGATATCGAGCCCCCAGACCGAGAAGGGCCATGACAAAGGGATTGTTTGGAGAGCTTGAGCTGGCTGATGGATTTGCTTTGCATGGAACTGGCACGCTTCACACTTGGTTACTAGTGCAGTTGCATCTTGGAGGGCTTCTTGCCAAAAGAACCCTTGCCGGAAAGCTTTCCCGGCAAGTGCCCTTGCGCCAATGTGGTGGCCGCATATGCCTCCGTGTATTTCTGCCAACAGCTTCTGTCCATCTTCTCTGGAGATGCATTTCAACCTGACACCATTGAGTCTTCTTCTGTATAGCTCGTTATCCACGAACTGATACATACTTGACTGCCTGGTTATCTTCTCTATCTCTTGAGGGTCGTCGGGAAGTTCTCCAGTTTGCAGAAAACGGACGATCTGCTGCGCCCATGCTGGAGCCCGAGGCTCGACGGCAAGGACTAAAGGCTCGAGGGCCGCTGCGGGAACCTCAGCTTCTTCGGCAAAGACCTCTGGTCCTGCCGGAGCTGACGGTCCCCCGGCAAGCTCGCCGGGGCGAGGCTTGTCGGGAACACTTGCTTCAACTGCACAAGCCCGAGGGCTTGCAGGAGCAAACTGTTCCTCAGCGTTGTTGTTGATCTTGGGAACTTTGGTGGCGGGTTCAGGAAGATCCGCCGGCAAGTAGTCGCCGGAGACCAACTTTCTCTTCTTGGACTGCCCAATTGACGGTATAACTGATGGCTGAGTCAGCTTGAGCAAAAAGGTCCCTGGTTCCACAGGTAACTTCATCGCGGCGCACTTTGAAAGGCCATCTGCAATCTCATTTTGAGCTCTTGGGACGTGCTCCATCTGCAGACCTTCAAAGTGCTCTTCAAGCTTCCTCACTTCATCGACATATGCTTCCATCAAAGGGCTCTGGTAGCTCTTGTTAACTTGCCGGACCACCAACTGAGAATCGCCCCGCACAATCAGCTTTCTGATCCCAAGTTCGGCCGCAATCCTGAGGCCGGCAAGCAAGCCTTCATATTCTGCAGTGTTGTTTGTCGCTTGCTCCCTGGGAAAGTGCATCTGGATAACATATTTGAGGTGCTCTCCGGTGGGCGCGATAAGTACCACGCCGGCACCGGCGCCTTGCAGCGAGAAGGCACCGTCAAAATACATTACCCATTCACTTGTCGCTTCTTGCACGGGTACACTCGTTTCTTGAACTTCTTCTTCTGGCGTTGGGGTCCACTCAGCGATGAATTCTGCCAAGGCTCGGCTCTGTATGGTTGAAGTACTTTCAAACTTGAGTCCGAAGCTTGACAGCTCCAGTGCCCACTCGACGATCCTGCCTGTTGCCTCTGGATTGTGCAATATCCTCTTCAACGGAAAGCGAGTGACCACTGTTATCTCATGGGCTTGGAAGTAGTGGCGCAGCTTCCTCGAGGCCATGAGGAGGCCGAAAAGCAATTTTTGCACGCCAGAGTACCTTGATCTAGCTCCCTGGAGAAGGGAACTTACAAAATACACTGGGCGCTGCACCATCTTCTTCCGCACCTCTCCTTGTTCCTGCGCAGAGTCTTCCTTGTCGGGGCCAGAGCTTGTCGGGATTGTCCCCTGCTTGTCGCTAGATTCGCTTGCCGGTGACGCTGACTCCTCGTCGGACTCCCTCTCCGCTACTAACGCAGCACTAACCACCTGGTTGGTTGCCGCTAAGTATAGCAACAACTTTTCCTGTGGTTTAGGTGCGACAAGTATAGGAGTGGAGGACAGGTACCGTTTCAAATCCTGCAACGCCGCCTCCGCTTCCGGAGTCCACTTCATGGGACCTGCCTTCTTCAAGATTTTGAAGAAAGGTAGGGCGCGTTCTGCGGATTTTGAAATGAACCTACTGAGGGCAGCAACGCAACCTGCAAGCCTTCTGACATCCTTGACACGCTTCGGGGCTTCTATCTGCTCGATGGCTTTGATCTTGTCGGGGTTGGCCTCAATCCCCCTCTGTGATACAAAGAACCCGAGAAGCTTGCCGGAGGGAACTCCAAAGACGCACTTCTCGGGGTTCAACTTGAGCTGTATCCTGCGCAGGTTCTGAAACGTTTCTTCCAAGTCTTGAATCAGTGTTTCTTTGCTCTTGCTCTTCACCACGATGTCATCCATGTAGGCTTCTACATTCCTGTGGATCTGTGGCTCAAAAGCAGTGTACACTACCCTTGCAAAAGTTGAGCCTGCATTCTTCAATCCAAATGGCATGCGGATAAAGCAATAGGTGCCACATGGAGTGATAAATGCAGTCTTCTCTTCATCTTCCTTGGCCATGAAAATCTGGTGATAGCCTGAATATGCATCAAGAAAACAGAGTAGCTCACATCCGGCAGTGGAGTCAACGATCTGGTCAATGCGCGGCAAAGGGAAAGGATCCTTGGGACATGCTTTATTGACATCGGTGAAGTCTATACACAGTCTCCACTTCCCGTTGGCCTTGCGCACGACGACTGGGTTTGCCAACCACGTCGGATGGATCACGCCTCTAACCAGTCCTGCTGCCTCTAGTTTCTTGATCTCCTCATTGATGAACTCTTGGCGCTCCACGGCTTGCTTCCTCACTTTCTGCTTGATGGGCCGCGCATGAGGACAGACAGCAAGCTTGTGCTCAATCACCTTCCTGGGAACACCGGGGATGTCAGATGGTTGCCAAGCAAACACATCAACATTCGCCCGCAGGAAGGCGACGAGCGCGCTTTCCTATTTGCTGTCAAGGGTGGCACTGATGGTGAAGGTACCGCCAGTGCCATCCTCCTTTGCGGACACTTTCTTGGTTGCCGGAGGAGCAGCCATCCCTTTCTTGCTCTTGCCGGTGGAGCTCGATGGAACGTCCTCGACGGCAGCGCAGCACTCCGAAGAGGTGCGGTTGCCGGAGTGGGTCCCAGAGCACTTGCCGGACTTGGTCTTCGTCTTCTTCCCCCCGGGAGCTTCAGCGGCAAGAGTATCCTTCTCGACCGCAGCTGCCGCATCCCGGTAAATCTTGTCGGCGCAGATAAGCGCATCCTTCTTGTCGCTGTGGACAGTGATGACGCTTATCGGCCCCGGCATCTTCAGCACGTTGTAGGCATAGTGGGAAGCTGCCATGAACTTGGCGAGGGCGGGACGGCCGAGTATTCCATTGTAGGGCAATGGAATATCGGCAACGTCAAAGGTGATGCGCTCAGTCCTGAAGTTGAGCCCCCCGCCAAAGGTCACTGGCAGAGTAATCTTTCCCTTGGGCTTGCTCCTTCCCGGGTTGATTCCTTGGAATGAACCGGTCTCTTCGAGCTCGCCGTCTTGAATTTGGAGCTTCTTGATCACAGCAGAGGAGATCAAGTTCAGCCCGGCCCCGCCGTCAACCAACATTTTGGTGACCTTGAGGTTGCGGATGGTGGGAGAAACCAGCATCGGCAAGCACCCGACCGCCGTGGTGCGGTCAGGGTGATCCTCAAGGTCAAAAACGATGGGCGTGCTGGACCATTTGAGGAGCCTGCGCGACTCCACGGGCGGCTCCGCTGCATTCACCTCACGCACCCACTGTTTCAGCTGGCGGTGGGAGGTGTGCAGGGAGGCGCCACCGTCGACGCACAGGACCTCCGTGGCCTTCTGGAACTCCTGCTCGCTGTTCTCATCGTCCTCCATGTCTTCATCGTCGTCTTCGTCGTTGTCGCGGCCCCGGGGAGGTCGATCTCCTTGCCGCTGCTTGGCCTTGCCGCGGCGTCCTCCCCGGCCATTGAACGGCCGCTTCTTGCTGGGCTCTTCCCCGCCACCTTGGGCCTTCTCCTTGTCGCGCCTCTCGTACTCAGCTTTTTGCTGCTCGACGAGGTACTCGACGCGCTTGCAGTTGGAGAGATCGTGACCCTTGGTGCGGTGAATCTTACAGTATTGCTTGTCGGAGCTACCCGGCTTGTCGGCCGCCGCCGCAGGGGCAGGCTCCTTGCCGGAGCCGCCAGCCTGCGCTTGCTTGGCGGGGGCCTCCTTGCCGGACTTCTCGACGGCAAGCACTTCCTTCTTGCCCTTCTTCCTGTTGTTCCGCCGCCGGCTCTTCTTTGCCGGGGCGGCGTCGTCGCTGTCGCTTCCCCCTGCGCCAGCATCCTCCCCGGGGAGTTTCCTCCCTTCTTCCGCACGGGCGCACTTGTCAGCAAGAGCGTAAAGCTCGCTGACGTCCCTGATCTTGGTCATCGCCATCTCCTCACGCATGCGGCGGTTTCGCACGTTCTGATGGAACGCGCTGATAACCGCGGCAGGGTGAACGTCTGGGATGTTGTGCTGCACCCGGCTGAAGCGTTGGATATACTTGCGCAGGGGTTCGCCTTCCTTCTGGGCCAAAATGTGGAGATCGCTCTCCTGGCCATGGGGTTTGTGGCCGCCGGTGAAGGCGCCAACAAACTGATGGCAGAGGTCGGCCCATGAAGAGATAGAGCCTTCCGGCAAGTGCATGAGCCACGAACGGACGTTCGGTTTCAGCACGAGCGGGAAGTAGTTGGCTAGAATCTTCTCGTCGCGCCCCCCGGCAGCTTGCACTGCGATAGTGTAGACGCTGAGAAACTCCGAGGGGTGCGTCTTGCCGTCGTACTTCTCCGGTACGTCGGGCTTAAAGTTCTTCATGCTGGGCCACTGGACGCGCCGCAGCTCGCGGGTGAACGCAGGGCAGCCTGCCGCGTACGGCAAGTCGCCTGGTTCACCGGGCGCGCGCGCGTCGACAGTGTCTCCAGCTCTCTTGTCGGATTGTCGCCGAGCTTCTCGGCGGCGCTCGATTGTGGTTCGAGCGTCTTCATCTCGCCGGTCGTCGAGGACCTGGCGCTGGTCCCGACGGGCCCGCGGGTCCGACAAGGCTGTGGAGCCGTCGTCGGGGTTGTTCCGGCGGGGCGGCGTCTTCTGTTTCTGCGGCGGGGAGTGCACGCTTGTCGCACCCCCGGCAGTCTTGTCGCCGATAGCCTTCGTCTTCTCAGCCTGCCGCGGCCGTGAGGCCGACGGCTGCGGTGGAGAATCATTGTTGGCGAAGTCTATCAGGCTCCGGATGGTGGCCCTCCATTCTTCGGCCTTGTCGGCCGCCGGAGGAAAATCGAGGAGCAGCTGCGCCCTTGCGAGCGCTTCCGCTGGAGTAGTGGGGAACGCGGGCGAGCGGTGCGAGGAGCGGGATACGCTCGGACTTCTAACGACGTTAGAAGGAGCGGGGTCCCGCGCCGGCGCCTTCGCTTTGCTTGTGCCCGGACGGGGGTCCGGGGCGTCCCGCGAACCTCCAGTTTGGCCTTGCCCCAGCAAGCGGATACCACCTCCCGTGGTATGGCGCTGCGGGGTCGTCGTGTGCTGTGATGGACGCGGCGCGTCCACGGAGACCGAGGTCCGGTCGTCCGTCTTGTTCTTGGATCTGGTGGCACCGTGAGTGTCCTCGCCGGCAACCACCCTTCCGACGGCGTCTCCCCCGCCCACCGTTGGCTCTGGTGGCGGCGGGTGAGACGCAGACGGGCCTCCGACCTCCGAAGGCTTCTTCTTCGGGGCCATGGAGTTGTCGCTGATGAAGTTGTTGATGAAGCTGGAGAAGTTGATGAAGAATGCGCCCGCGCGAACGCCGGATCAGGTTCGTACAACCTCGACGCCCCCTACCTGGCGCGCCAAAGATGTCGGGGGAAACTGTCCGCCACGAACACCTATGGGACCGGAGCCCCTTGTCTGTGCGGTACGAGGGCGGAGGGAGCACAAAGAGCAGATCGAAGCAGACGCGCGGGCAGTTTTACCCAGGTTCGGGCCGCACGGATGCGTAAAACCCTACTCCTGCTTGGTTGTGTATTGAGTTGAGCGCTCGGGAGCTTGAAGAAGCAGCTACACCGTGCGTGAGAGTAATCTAGGTTTCGAACCCCCTCCACGTTGTGCATGGGCCTCCTTTTATAGTGCAAGGGGTCACCGACAGGTGTCAACGTAGGAGAAAGGGGTAAAAATGTAAAAGAGGTGGTGGTTGTAACAGTGCGGGAACAGTGGAGCTACAGTACAGAACAGTGGTCTATACCTACTCTAACAGTGGGGGACAAGGGCATTTAATGCCCGTCGCCGTCGACCCCAAAAGCTCCCGCCTTAGCGTCTCCGTCCGCCACGGCGACGGATTTATCGCCGTGGTGTGCCACCGTGTACCCCAGGCTGCACAGCCATCCGCCACGCGTCCCTGGTCAGGCCCCAGGGCGACGCGTGGGCCGATGAGCTGGAGCGCGGGCACACAGCGTAGCCTTCCCGGCAAGCGCCTTGCCGGGGCCTTGATCTTGCCGGGCCCGGGAACTTGCCGCTCCCCGGGCCCCTTGCCGGGACGCGCATAGCACCGAGGCGATATCTTCCAGTCTTCCTGGCAAGCTCCTCTTGCCAGGGTCTTGTGTTGGTGAAACAGTCTTGAGCCTGGAACGGCCTTCCCGGCAAGCTCCTCTTGCCGGGGTCTCGATCTTCTGTCTTGTATACTTTGTTTTTGAATGGTTTGATAAGAAGCAGGAAGGTCTCCGGCGAGCACGCAGTGAACCTTGCCGCGGGAAGCTGCAACTGCCCGTGCACAAGTTGGGGTACTAGGGCACCCCTACCTTAGTACACCGACACTACCCGAGGGCCCGACCACACCCCAGCTGACGGACATGCTGGTACTGGCGCCCTATCAAGCGTCGACGAAGAAGGCCAAGAAGAAGAAGGGCAAGGAGGCCAAGGGCGGCCCCCACCCCAAGGGTCCTTCGGAAACCATATCTGGAGAGACTGAAGCCCACTCCTCCCACGAGGGAAACGAGGAGGAAGAGGAGGAGGTGGTGGAAAGTGACTCCCCCCACAAGGGGAGGAAGAAAAATAGGGTGGCCTCCGAAGACAATGAGGAGGGGGCGCCCAGGAGGAGAAAACTGAACCTCCCGAACAGTTCGGATTCATGATTCAAAGTAGTCCCCCGAAGATAGTCCTGGCCATGGGCAGCCCGGCCCAAAAAAGCCCGACCCGGCTCGGCCCAACGCTCCTCCCGGGCCGGGCCCGGGCCTAGATTTTGAGCCCGCTGGCCGGGCCTGGGCCCGTCCAATTATTACTTGCCTGAAGCAGCCCAGCCCGAGGCCCGTCGGGATTTTGCGTGTTTGGGCCGGGCTTGGGCCCAAAAACCAGGCCCGATGGCCGGGCTGGGCCGGGACCGGGCCTAGGTTTTTTTCCCTCGGGCTTGGCTAGGCTCGGCCCGGCCCGAGGTTTGGCCAGGTATACCCGGAGACCTCCCAGGGTGAAGCCCATGGCCGAATTGTAAGTATTCGGAAACTCACTGATGTCTTTGGTTTACTTGCTTTCATTATGTAAGTTACCTTGTTTGTTGCCTTTCAGCCCTCCCTGTGCGCTCCCCGTGCGCTCCCCGATACTCCATTATCGGAGGGGAATTCTCTGCCGGCCGAAATGGCAGAGAGTGAGACACCGCCGCGAGCCCTCTCGCCTACCATCATGGGTGACTCCGAAGTGTCATCCCTGAGGACGTCCCCTACCCGAGAGGGGGCGAGCGGGGCTGACAAGAGAGCGCCCGAGGTAAACACCTCGGTCGTCGAAAACCAAGGGGAGGCGGTCCCCATGACGGCTGATGACAGGGAGCCCAAGCAATCCGGGCTCCTACAGAACACCATCCCGGCAGCCAGTACGGCTCCGGAATTGGATAAGCAACCCCCTATGAAAGAGGGGGGAGGAGCACCAGCTCCAACGGCAGCCTCCATTAATCCGGAGGCGCCTAATGCTCTGGAGGAAGCATTGCAAAGCGCTTCCATCATGGCGGAACACCGCACCCTGATGAGTGCGGTTATGGAGAAGATTCAGTCTGGATGAAACCTTCAACAACCCACTGACGGGCTTTGAAGTATGCAACATAATGTTCTACACTCTATTCATGTAGGATAATAAACATGTGTACGGACAGTAGCCCATGATGCTCTGTCCAGTTTGAAAGAAACCAAACACAGGATCCATATAGCATTCGGGATTTTAACATACCGTGCTGTTATCGAAACATGCCTCCATGTTGGCGGCAACCGCCCAGGCTGCAGAAGTTTCCTAGCTCAATCGGAAGCTTCAGGTGGCCGACGAGGTACTCGACCGCATCAATAAGCGGCTTGAGTGTGACACCCCGAGACTGATGTGCCAGGTGTCTTCCTCTTATTTGCTGTCATTGCCATGTCATATGCTTGCGTGTTGCACTTTTCCATGTCATCATGCCATCATGTCATTAATCTTTCCAACTCAACTATTAAATCGTATGGATCTTCGATCCATTTAAATCGAGGGAATAGACTTGGTGATTTCTCTTTATAATATGTATAACCTCCCAATATGTATAGGGGGCTAACATAATTATTCCATTAACTTGGAGTCACCCGTAACACACTTGCAGTTTAACTTCCCTTTGCTTCGAAATATTCTAAGTCCATTCTCCTTCTCTTTTCACCCCATTTGAAGTTGTGGCGCTTTGAATTATGTCGAAGTGGCCCCATGCCAGAGTTCAGCTCAACTAATATTTATTTGGCCCACAATATATATATATATATATATATATATATATATATATATATATATATTCTCTATCAAGAGAAAAGGGAGGCCTTTCTTTCCTTTTTCTTAACCCAGCCCAACTAGGCCTCCCAGCTGCCTAGCCGGCCAGTGGCCCAAGCCTTAGCCGCCGGCCTCCCTAGGCCCAGCACCGGTGCCTCTAACCCTAGCCCAATCCAATCCCCACTCACCCCTCTCCCTCTCGACCCCTCAGCACCGCCGCCTTTCTTCTCCCTCTCAATCCCCCACCTTTCTCGCTCCAGCCCGATCCACTCCTCCGACCTCCAGCACGAGCAGCCTCACTGCAACACCGTAGCCAGCCAGCAGCTGCCACACCTCTCCTCGACCCCCAACTCTCCTCTCGCTCCCTCCCTCGCCGGACGCCACCGCCACCGCGCTGCTCCCGTGACCCCGTGCCCGACCGCCACCAGTTTGCCTCGCTCTCACCCTCTCCCCCGCGCCGACGAGCTCCGCAAGTAGTCCGTTGGCCACCTCTCTGGCAAGCCTGGCCACTGGAGTCCCACCTCATGTTGCCCACGGCGTCCTTTTCCCGCAGCCGCTCGTCGACCCCGAGCTCCGCCTCCTGTCGGCGTCAGCACCCCGCCCCTCCAACCTCCTCTTCCTCCGCGCCGACGAGCACGAGCCGCCGCCGTCCACCGCGATAGCACCGACGCCGCCGTGCCTCCGCATCGCACCCATGCCCTGCTTGTGTCCTCCTGTGCCTCGCCAAGCTCCGCCCGACGCCGAGCTCCTTCCACCATCACGCTGCCTGATGCCCGAGGCCAGCCATGGCCGACTCTCTACCGGATCCCCTCCGCTTTGTGCCATCCCCGCCGTCCAGGAACAGCAGCAGCTCCAGCCTCCACTCGGTACTCCTCGATCTCCTCTCCATGGCCCTCTGTTCAACTCTGTGTACGACTACATGGGGAGATGCCAACTACCGCGACACCCGGAGAGCTCGGATCCGTCAAGTTCCGCTAACGTCAACCCTCGCCAAGTGCCTCGACGACCAAGTGTACGACTATAGGGATTCACCAAGTACCTGATGGCTTCTCGCCCCTCGTTGGTTACCCCAAGTGGAAGGTTTGAGATGAAGTGTAGCGGTAGTTTTCCCTTGGCAAAGATACCAAGGATCGAATCCCCTGAGACTCCGAGGTTCAACAAGAAGGTGTCAACTGCTAGCGGCGCAACTAGCGATCGACCGGACCTGCACACAAATACAAATAACTTTGCTCCCAATGAGTACAGAGAGGTTGTCAATCCCTCCGGCCTTGTCGTTTACAAAGGATCAAACGCAAGAGATAATAGTGATAGGTATAACTGTAACTAGTAAGTAAGAACTGAAAGTAAATAACGGATGTGATCAGTGATGTTAATATGGACCGGGGTCCCATGATGTTCACTAGTGATGTCTCTCTCCCAAAAGACGATAAAACAGCTAAGCGAGGTAAACGAATTACAGCTGGGCAATTGACAGGATTATGTGCGCAAACCAATGCTAACTATGCTGCAAAGAAAGGTAGAGGCTCAAAAGCATGGGCGGTACGCCAAGGTAAGTAGACCGAAATCCATCTGCATCTACTACTAATCATCCACCTTGAGATATCTATCCAGAACATCTCGCTGGTATTAAGTTGCGAGTCCCACCCATAGTGTAAACTCAAAGCAACAGACAACTGCATTAAAAGAACTTTGCGTAAAGTAAACAATCCTTGCACCCGCGAGTACAAGCACTGTTGTTTCCCCCCTTGTGGCAACAGCACATCCCCTAGACTCATGTTTCTGTCACTCAAGCTAGTCATCGAGGGGCATGAACCCACAATCAAGCATAACGTTCCCTCTTGGAGTTAATACCTACTACTTGGCCAAAGCAATAAACAGCAACGGAGAACATGCAAGAATTACTCCAGAACATAAATATAAAAGAGGTAAATCAAATATATTACTCACACACAATCTGAACATAATCTCATAATCCATCGGATCCCAGCAAACTTATCATAGCAACAGCATAAGGATTACATATGTGCCTCGATCATGTAGGGCAGCTCACGAGGTCTAATCAGTGAAGAACAAAGAGGGGAGGAGAACATCACATAGCTACTGGTCATGGACCCATGGTCCAAGGGAGACTACTCACAACTTATCCGGGAGGCGTCCATGGTGGTGGAGAGGCTCCCGGTGGTGAGCCTCCCCTCCGGCAGGGGGCCGGGAAGAGTTCTCCTGGTGCTCCCGATCTTGGAAGCGTGGCGGCGGCGGAACAGAGATGAGATCACGAAAAAGGGTTCCATCCTCGAGGGTTTCGGGACACGGTGTAAATATATGCCAAAGGGGGGCGTCAGAGGAGGCCAGGGGGGCCCAGGCGCCCTGGCGGCGCGGCCAGGAGGGGGGGCGCGCCCTCTGGCCGCCTGGAGCCGTGGTGGCCCCCTTCCGGCCCTACTTTGGCCGCATGGAAGCTTGCGGAACACTGATTTTTTATATATTTTTCCCGGAATTTTTCTGGCAGTTTACGTAATGGGAAAACCTGAATTACAAAAAACAGCAGAAAACAGAAACTGGCACTGGGGTGCACTGAGTTAATAGGTTAGTTCAAATATGATCAAAAGTGTATGGAAGTGCATAAATATCATAGCAATATCACACAAAAGAGGCATGGAGCAAGCAGAAATTATAGATACGTTTTGGACGTATCAACATCCCCAAGCTTAATTCCTGCTCGTCCTCGAGTAGGTAAATGATAACAAGCATAATTTCTGTGGTGACATGCTATTAACCATATAAGAACTTTTCACAGTCACATGACAAGTGCTTACTGAGATAATGAGTCTGTAGTAATTAAGTTGCCTCATGAGAATATCACAAAGAACTGAAAGTTTTACAATATGATACTGAAACACTCAATAGATTTGCAGTGAGCATGGTGTGCAAACATGACAAAGTGATATCTCGCTTGCCCCCTTTAGTGAAGCAAAACATAAATGCAGGGGCACCTCCAAAGTTTAAGTGACGACTAGATACAATGATTTCAGAATAAACGATATCATAATCATGCAAAAGACAATGGTACTTTGGGACAATGCACATTACACTCAGAATGACAATCATGCTATCAATAGTTGGTGCTTTAAAGAAGGTGGAGACTCTCGAATCGTGGCTTTTGTTGGCAATGTTGAAAACCCGTGGTCGGAAACAAAAACTAAACATGTACCAGAGCTCTTGGTTTTAAAAACAGAGGTAATAATTATTTTTTTGAATATGCATATTTCGTCAACGAATGCTAGCAAATAACTCAATTACTTCTCGAGCTGGACAAGTTTCGAGGAACGGCTCCCGCATGAGGATGATCACATCCTCTTAATCTCCTTTGTTTATCACTGCCAAAGTTTTCTGATTTCTCATGAACAAAGCGTGAAGAAGGGTTTGTTTGTTGTATATTTTTAATGAGTCGGGCGCACTCTTTGCCAGTTCCTTCTCGTATTATGGGTTTGCACATTAGACATGCAATCCCGGGGTGAAGCTTGTCCAACTTAAAAAGATCATGAATTAGCTACTACTTCCTCATGAGCTAAAACAGAGGCACAAAAGAGAAATGTTTTTTTGATTAATTTCGAGATGGTACATGAAAGTCTTCGTTAGGAATGGCAGGTAAATACCATGTATAGGAAGGTATGGTGGACTCATATGGCATAACTGGTTTAAAGGATTTTGGATGCACAAGCAGTCAGTCCGCTTAGTACAGGCGAAGGTTAGTAAAAGACTGGGAGCGACCAACTAAAAGAGCAATGACGGTCATAATCATGCAGAGCGACAAAGCAACATTGAATCGGGCATGGAAGTTATATCGCTACTCAGAAATTAAAGATCATCAAGGCTTGATAGACTTTCTTTACAGTCTTAAATATGCGTGAGCATATGCCAAGTCAATCAAAATAAATTCTTGGAGGAAGATACCACTAAACCATACCACATCATAGGCAAACAAATCATGTTGGTACTTCAATAACACATTAAGAACCCCCCAGCTATTTGAGACTAACCATAAGAAAACATGAACTACTAAGCACCATTATGCACATAGCATTTTTATCATAGACATATCAACCAGTGCAACAGAAGCCAACTCTCTTAACAAGATAAGCATGATAACTCAAGAGAGTTCCAGCAACCAACTAAACAAAAGCTCTTTAAAAAGTAAAGCATGAAAACTAAGAGCTGAACATGACAGTAGCTATTGAAAGACAAAGAACATACACAGCAAAGATAGACATGAAAATTCTATGTTATGTTCTAGGTTGAAGTGGAGCGTGTTTCTCTCCCACACAAAGAAAGCTGAGTTCCAACTCGTTATGAACAGCAAGCAAAGCTAAAGAAAACTAAAAGCAAGACGCTCCAAGCATAGCACATAACACATGAAGTGATAAAAGTATAGTGGAACGAAAGACGAACTGATAATTGTTGATGGAGAAGGGGATGCACGGGGGCATCCCCAAGCTTAGACGCTTGAGTCTTCTTGAATATTTCTTGCTGGTGCATGGGGGCATCCCCAAGCTTGAGCGTTTGACACTCCTGAATCTTTTTATCATCTTCCCTCGCACACTTAAACTCCCTTCATACATAACTCATCATAATCTGATTTGCGAGGTTAGTACCCTTAATAAAATAATTTTTCCTTGCTGGAAATAAGGATATTCTTGAAGGTCTACTATTTCTCAAGATTGCCAAAAGGTTTTTGCAAAGAAAAAGCAAGCTCAAGGTTTGCAAAATGAAGGAAAGGCAAAACAGGACAGAATCTGTGAAAAATAGACCAGCAGGTAGTAAATAATTTTTACGGGGCACTTCTGCAACTCAAATAAAAAAACTCAGAACAGACGCCCGAAAGCCAATTGTATAGAACACGCTGTCGAAAACATTCAGTCCAAAAAGATGATCTGGTGATTTTATATGAATTTTTCTGTCCAAGGACAGAATCTGTTTCCTGGACAGCACGTCACAACTTTTGAACTTTCTTGCAATCAGAGGCTAAACTTGGCACAAAGCTGAAAAGTAAAGATACAATGATGATGCTACTGTAGTAACAACATCAAGACACAACAAAAGCAAAATAAAATTTTATTCATTGTGGGCTGCCTCCCAAAGCGCTTTCTTTTATGCCTTTAAGCTAGGCATAATGCAAAGAGATCAAGTTGTATCAATTGAACCATCATCAAGATCATCAAAAGGCTCTTCAATAGTACAACTAGTCTTAAGAGGACTTTCAAATAAAGGCCTAATAGAGATACTTCTAGGGAGAAGACCAAAAGGAAAAAAGTCAAGGGAAGATTCATTTATAAATTTATCAAAGAGAGGTGTTTCTTCCAAAGTCTTCACAGTTTCAACCCCTTTGGCAATAGATGGATTACTTTTGGGGCGGGGAGCCTTTGGAACGTAAACGAACTTAGGCTCCTTCTTTGCCGGAGTTTCTACCTTTTTGGTTTTGATTGAGGAGAGAGTAGTTCCTAGAGTATCAAAGATTTCCTCAATCTTGTCTATCCTAGAAGAATCCAAGTCATGGGATTTGATGGTCTCCAAAGTTTTGAGAATTTTATGCATGGAGCTATCAAGCCTATTCAAATTCCCTTGGATCCTACGATCCAACTCATTTATCTTATTGATGTTTGGCATCTCTAGCTCTATCTTTTCAAGTTTTTTCATAATGTGAGCTAGGGTGATGTCCTCTTGAATGCTAACAACAGGGGGATTTCCAACAAGATTTTCAATAATACTAAGAGATTCCCAAACTGGGGCCTCTAGGAAATTCCCATTGATAGCAGAATCTAGAATAAACCTATTCCAAGAAGTAATTCCAACATAAAAATTTCTAAGCAGGATAGTAGTAGATTGTTTCTTGGTGGCTCTTTTTTGAGAATCATTAATTCTATACCAAGCATCTTTTAGACTTTCCCCACCTCTTTGTTTAAAGATGAGAACTTCTGCCTCACCAAAGACAAAAGGACCAGACATAATGACAACTAAAGAATGAGATAACTATTTTTGTGATTTTTGATAAAAGATACTAAAGCAAAAACTGAAAGGTAAACTAACAAGACTAAAAAGCAAAGGTAAAAGATAGCGTGCAACTCCCCTATCTTGAAGAGTGGAGTCCCCGGCAACGGCGCCAGAAAACTTTGCTTGATGGCTTCTCGCCCCTCGTTGGTTACCCCAAGTGGAAGGTTTGAGATGCAGTGTAGCAGTAGTTTTCCCTTGGCAAAGATACCAAGGATCGAATCCCCTGAGACTCCGAGGTTCAACAAGAAGGTGTCAACTGCTAGCGGCGCAACTAGCGATCGACCGGACCTGCACACAAATACAAATAACTTTGCTCCCAACGAGTACAGAGAGGTTGTCGATCCCTCCGGCCTTGTCGTTTACAAAGGATCAAACGCAAGAGATAATAGTGATAGGTATAACTGTAACTAGTAAGTAAGAACTGAAAGTAAATAACGGATGTGATCAGTGATGGTAATATGGACCGGGGTCCCATGATGTTCACTAGTGATGTCTCTCTCCCAAAAGACGATAAAACAGCTAAGCGAGGTAAACGAATTACAGCAGGGCAATTGACAGGATTATGTGTGCAAACCAATGCTAACTATGCTGCAAAGAAAGGTAGAGGCTTAAAAGCATGGGCGGTACGCCAAGGTAAGTAAACCGAAATCCATCTGCATCTACTACTAATCATCCACCTTGAGATATCTATCCAGAACATCTCGCTGGTATTAAGTTGCGAGTCCCACCCATAGTGTAAACTCAAAGCAACAGACAACTGCATTAAAAGAACTTTGCGTAAAGTAAACAATCCTTGCACCCGCGAGTACAAGCACCGTTATTTTCCCCCTTGTGGCAACAGCACATACCCTAGACTCATGTTTCTGTCACTCAAGCTAGTCATCGAGGGGCATGAACCCACAATCAAGCATAACGTTCCCTCTTGGAGTTACTACCTACTACTTGGCCAAAGCAATAAACAGCAACGGAGAACATGCAAGAATGACTCAAGAACATAAATATAAAAGAGGTAAATCAAATATATTACTCACACACAATCTGAACATAATCTCATAATCCATCGGATCCCAGCAAACTCATCATAGCAACAACATAAGGATTACATATGTGCCTCGATCATGTAGGGCAGCTCACGAGGTCTAATCGGTGAAGAACAAAGAGGGGAGGAGAACATCACATAGCTACTGGTCATGGACCCATGGTCCAAGGGAGACTACTCACAACTTATCCGGGTGGCGTCCATGGTGGTGGAGAGGCTCCCGGTGGTGATCCTCCCCTCCGGCAGGGTGCTGGGAAGAGTTCTCCTGGTGCTCCCGATCTTGGAAGCGCGGCGACGGCGGAACAGAGATGAGATTGCGAAAAAGGGTTTGTCCTCGAGGGTTTCGGGACGCGGTGTAAATATATGTCAAAGGGGGGCATCAGAGGAGGCCAGGGGGGCCCAGGCGCCCTGGCGGCGCGGCCAGGAGGGGGGGCGCGCCCTCTGGCCGCCTGGAGCCCTGGTGGCCCCCTTCCGGCCCTACTTTGGTCGCATGGAAGCTTCCGGAACGCTGATTTTTTATATATTTTTCCCGGAATTTTTCTGGCAGTTTACGTAATGGGAAAACCTGAAATACAAAAACACCAGAAAACAGAAACTGGCACTGGGGTGCACTGAGTTAATAGGTTAGTTCAAATATGATCAAAAGTGTATGGAAGTGCATAAATATCATAGCAATATCACACAAAAGAGGCATGGAGCAAGCAGAAATTATAGATACGTTTTGGACGTATCAGTACCACACCAGCAAGTGTGTACACCCAAATGACTACCTTCGCTGAAGACTCGTGAACGACCACACATCCGGAACACGACAAGTACCACGATGACCATCGCTTGCCGAGTTAGACGACCGCTGAAATGTACAACTACTGTCGACGCGCATTTCTCCAGGTACCTCTACCGCCGTCTCTGGAATCGCCAAGAATGCTGATGGCTTCTCGCCCCTCGTTGGTTACCCCAAGTGGAATGTTTGAGATGTACCGTAGCGGCAAATTTCCCTTGGCAAATATACCCAGGATCGAATCCCGTGAGACTCCGAGGGTCGACAAGAAGGTGTCAATAGCGTCAGAGACTTCTGCTTGACAGGACCTGCACACAGATACAAATAACTTTGCTCCCAACGAGTACAGAGAGGTTGTCAATCCCTCCGGCCTTGTCTTTTACAAAGGATCAAACGCAAGAGATAATAGTGATAGGTATGACTGCAACTAGGAGATAAAAACAGGAAGTAAATAGCGGGTGTGATCAATGATGGTAATATGGACCGGGGTCCCATGATGTTCACTAGTGATGTCTCTCTCCCAAAAGACGATAAAACAGCTAAGCAAGGTAAACAAATTACAACTGGGCAATTAACAGGATTATGTGCGCAAACCAATGCTAACTATGATGTACAGAAAGGTAGAGGCTCAAAAGCATGGGCGGTACGCCAAGGCAAGTAGACCGAAATCCATCTGCATCTACTACTAATCATCCACCTTGAGATATCTATCCAGAACATCTCGCTGGTATTAAGTTGCGAGTCCCACCCAAAGTGTAAACCCAAAGCAACAGACAACTGCATTAAAAGAACTTTACGTAAAGTAAACAATCCTTGCACCCGCAAGTACAAGCACCGTTGTTTTCCCCCTTGTGGCAACATCACATCCTCTAGACTCATGTTTCTGTCACTCAAGCTAGTCATCGAGGGGCATGAACCCACAATCAAGCATAACGTTCCCTCTTGGAGTTACTACCTACTACTCGGCCAAAGCTAAATAGCAACGGAGAACATGCAAGAATTACTCAAGAACATAAATATAAAAGAGGTGAATCAAATATATTACTCACACACAATCTGAACATAATCTCATAATCCATCGGATCCCAGCAAACTCAACATAGCAACAGCAGAAAGATTACATATGTGCCTCGATCATGTAGGGCAGCTCACGAGGTCTAATCCATGAAGAACAAAGAGGGGAGGAGAACATCACATAGCTACTGGTCATGGACCCATGGTCCAAGAGGGACTACTCACAACTCATCCGGGAAGCGTCCATGGTGGTGGAGAAGCTCCCGGTGGCGATCCTCCCCTCCGGCAGGGTGCCGGGAAGAGTTCTCCTGGTGCTCCCGATCTTGGAAGCGCGGCGGCGGCGGAACAGAGATGAGATCGCGAAAAAGGGTTCTGTCCTCGAGGGTTTCGGGATGCGATGTAAATATATGCCAAAGGGGGGCACCAAAGGCGGAGGTGGGGCCCCAGGCGCCCCCCTGGCGCGGCCAGGGGTGGGGCCGCGCCGGGTGGCCGCCTGGGGCCCCCCAGGTTCCCCTCTGGCCCTGCCTTGGTTTTTCCGGAAGCTCCCGATACGCTGATTTTTCCTGTATTTTTCCCAGAATTTTTAGGGCACTTTTAATATGATGGAAACCTGAAATAGAAAAACAGCAGAAAACAGGAACTGGCACTGTGGTGCACTGAGTTAATAGGTTAGTCCAAATATGATCAAAAGTGTATGGAAGTGCATAAATATCATAGCAATATCACACAAAAGAGGCATGGAGCAAGCAGAAGTTATAGATACGTTTTGGACGTATCAACATCCCTAAGCTTAATTCCTGCTCGTCCTCGAGTAGGTAAATGATAACAAGCATAATTTCTGTGGTGACATGCTACCAACCATATAATAACTTTTAAGTAAAGCAATCAAGGCATGTAATTCAATTCAAGTCATAACAAGCAAGAGTCTATATTAGCATTGTAACAAGTAACATAAGAACATAAAGGTGCAAGAGCTCTCGCTGTCCGTGACTCGAATGTCTCCAAATGGTGTTTGCGTGCAAGAAAGGGGATAGGGATATATGAGAGAGTAAAACATAGTTTTTATATTGTTGAGAACTTAATCTACTAAAGTTTCACACTTGGTCTTCTTTGGAATCTTATCTTGACTCATCCCCAGACCGTCAGCCAGGTACAAGTCAAAATGATCCACTCCCTTTCGATATTTTGAGCACTCATGCAATGGATGAGCGTAAGCAAGAAAGTCGACACTTAGGATGGCAAAGAGAGAAAAATGATAGAGGGGGAAGACAAAAAAGGTGTGAAAGGCTCACATCAATGAGGACAATCATCGGCGAGAGAAAGCCAAATGATAGATATGATGCGAGGAGTAGGGATTGCCATGCAACGGATGCACATATGAGCTAAGGTAAGCTCTCCAATGGAACTAGTGGGGCTGCATCCAACTTGCTTGCTCAAGAAGACCTAGAGCTCTTTTGAGGAGGCTCATCATTGGAATATACAAGCAAAGTTCTATAGTGTAAAGGTCCCCACGTAGCTATATGCATGAATGATAATCTCTATGGAGCACAAGGTATAAGATGGAGTACGAGTGTGGATCTCTCAAAAGAAATAGTAGTGTGCCCCCTTCTCTCTTTTTATTTCTTTTTCTCTTTTTATTTTATTTTTTTTTATTTTTTTGTGGCCTCAATGGCTCTTTCTATTTATCTCTCATTTGTCCTCTTTGGGATCTTTTGATTTTGTCCTCTTTGGGATCTTTTCCTCACTTTAGGGGCAACACTCTATGTATTACAAGAAGTATAGAAGATCTTTCACACTTTACAAAAGTACTCAACATAAAGAAAATGAAACTATCATGATGTATGCAAATGTATGCCTCTGCCGGTGTAGCAGGATATGCAATGATACTAGCGTGTCATGTAGCAATGATTAGGGCAAGGCCCAACTAGCATGCGGCTCATCGATCAAGCAAAAAGCATGTATGACATGAAGATCAAGTCATGAGAAGATGGATGTTGCATGGCAATGTATCTCGGAAAGGCTATGGAAATGCCTTGATAGGTAGGTATGGTGGCTGTTTTGAGGAATGATATAATGAGGCTTATGATGACAGAGCGTATCGTGCCAAGGATTTGGATGCACCGGCAAAGTATGCGCCAACTCTCGAGGTGAGAAAGGGCAATGCACGGTACCGAAGAGGCTAGAAAAATATGGATAGGTGGAAGTGTCAACCTTCGAATACTCACATTAGTCCGAAGAACTCATGCACTTATTATCGGTAACTCTCAATCTAATTAGGAGGTTCACAAAGAGACAAGTACCCCGAGGAGGAGTGTATGGGGATTTGGTTATCCTTGCGCATCCTCGACCCATGGTACGTGAGTGTACTCTAATATTCGATCCCTCCAAAGATTAGTGATCCATTTAGTAGCTAAAGTTCTCAACTATTTTGTAGGTTTTAGAAAGTAAACACGGATTGCCCAAAATACGACATCTATCACTAATAGGCTAAAGCTCTTGACACCAAAAGTTCAGACATTACTCATGGCAATACCTCAAAACTATTGCAAGTTACTACTAAAATTAAATAGCAACCTCAATTACCTACTTTAAGTTAAGACACACAACTCAGTGCAACAGACAAACTCTCTTAACAAGATAAACATGAAAACTCAAGAGAGTTCAACAACCAACTAAACAAAAGCTCTTTAAAAAGAAAAGCATGAAAACTAAGAGCTAAACATGATAATAGCTATGGAAAGACAAAGAACACACACAGCAAAGATAAGCATGAAAATCCTATGTTGTGTTCTAGGTTGAAGTGGAGCGTGTTTCTCTCCCACACAAAGAAAGTTGGGTTCTAACTCGTTATGAACAGCAAGCAAAGCTAAAGAAAACTAAAAAGGAAACTAAAAGCAAGACGCTCCAAGCATAGCACATAACGCATGAAGTGATTAAAATATAGTGGAACGAAAGACGAACTGATAATTGTTGATGGAGAAGGGGATGCACGGGGGCATCCCCAAGCTTAGACGCTTGAGTCTTCTTGAATATTTCTTGGGGGTGCACGGGGGCATCCCCAAGCTTGAGCGTTTGACCCTCCTGAATCTTTTTATCATCTTCCCTCGCACACTTGAAAACTCCCTTCATACATAACTCATCATAATCTGATTAGCGAGGTTAGTACCCATAATAAAATAATTTTTCCTTGCTGGAAATAAAGATAATATTGAAGAGCTACTGTTTCTCAAGATTGCCAAAAGGTTTTTGCAAAGAAAAAGCAAGCTCAAGGTTTGCAAAACGAAGAAAAGGCAAAACAGGACAGAATCTGTGAAAAACAGACCAGCAGGTAGTAAATAATTTGTTCGGGGCAGTTCTGCAACTCAAATGAAAAAACTCAGAACAGATGCCTGAAAGCCAATTGTATAGAGCACGTTGTCAAAAAAATTCAGATCAAAAAGATGATCTGGTGATTTTATACGAATTTTTCTGTCCAAGGACAGAATCTGTTTTCTAGACTGCACGTCATAACTTTTGAACTTTCTGGCAATCGGAGGCTAAACTTGGCACAAAGCTGAAAAGAAAAGATACAATGATGATGCTACTGTAGTAACAAACATCAAGACACAACAAAAGCAAAATAAAACTTTATTCATTGTGGGCTGCCTCCCAAAAGCGCTTTCTTTTATGCCTTTAAGCTAAGCATAATGCAAAGAGAAAAGATCAAGTTTTATCAAGAGTAAAAGAATAGCTAGCCCGTATAACGGACTCAAAAGGTAACTTAATCTTCTTTCTAGGGAAGTGTTCCATCCCTTTCTTGAGAGGAAATTGGAATTTTATATTCCCCTCTTTCATGTCAATGATAGCACCAACGGTGCGAAGAAAAGGACGTCCCAAAATAATTGGACATGAAGGTTCACATTCAATATCCATAATAGTAAAATCAACGGGAACATAATTGTCATTGACAATGATAAGAACATCGTCGATCCTCCCCAATGGGTTCTTTATGGAAGAATCAACAAGACGAACACCAAAAGAACAAGAATCGAAAGATTTCAATTTAAGCATATCATATATTCTTTTGGGCATAACGGAGGTACTAGCTCCAACATCACATAAAGCATAGCAAGAGAAGTTATTCAACTTAATTTTAATCATAGGATCCCAACCATCTTCTAGCTTTCTAGGTATGGAGGCTTCTACCCTAAGCTTCTCCTCTCTAGCTTTGATGAGAGCATTAGTGATATGCTCTGTGAAGGCAAGGTTAAGTGTGCTAGTGTGGGGATATCTAGACATTCTTTGTAGAAAGGTGACAACTTCTGAGAGACTACAATTATCAAAATCACTTTTATCATTATTGAGCAGAATTGTAGTGTCATCTTCTTTGTTTGAATTGCTCTCTATTATAAGAGTTTGGACGTCTTCCCAAGTTTGGGGAAGCGTGGGAGCAACTTTAAACAGAGGCTCATACTTTTTTCCTGGGAGACCATGCCATGGGCATAACTCTCCATTAAAACTAACATAATCACAAGGTTTATTACTTTTGTAGATCCCGACAGTGGTGATTGGTGTGATGGAAGAAGGGGTGTACTCCTCCCACTTAGTGTTTTTGGTGGAACCCATAGCAGCAGCAAGCAAAATAACTATTTTTGTGATTTTTGGTAAGGGACACTAAAGCAAAAACTGAAAGGTAAACTAACAAGACTAAAAAGCAAAGATAAAAGATAGCGTGCAACTCCCCTATCTTGAAGAGTGGAGTCCCCGGCAACGGCGCCAGAAACTTGCTTGATGGCTTCTCGCCCCTCGTTGATTACCCCAAGTGGAAGGTTTGAGATGTAGCGTAGAGGCAAATTTCCCTTATCAAAGATACCAAGGATCGAATCCCGTGAGACTCCGAGGGTCGACAAGAAGGTTTCAATAGCGTCAGAGACTTCTGCTTGACAGGACCTGCACACAGAAACAAATAACTTTGCTCCCAACGAGTACAGAGAGGTTGTCAATCCCTCCGGCCTTGTCGTTTACAAAGGATCAAACGCAAGAGATAATAGTGATAGGTATGACTGCAACTAGGAGATAAAAACAGGAAGTAAATAGCGGGTGTGATCAGTGATGGTAATATGGACCGGGGTCCCATGATGTTCACTAGTGATGTCTCTCTCCCAAAAGACGATAAAACAGCTAAGCGAGGTAAACAAATTACAGCTGGGCAATTGACAGGATTATGTGCGCAAACCAATGCTAACTATGCTGTACAAAAAGGTAGAGGCTCAAAAGCATGGGCGGTACGCCAAGGCAAGTAGACCGAAATCCATCTGCATCTACTACTAATCATCCACCTTGAGATATCTATCCAGAACATCTCGCTGGTATTAAGTTGCGAGTCCCACCCAAAGTGTAAACTCAAAGCAACAGACAACTGCATTAAAAGAACTTTGCGTAAAGTAAACAATCCTTGCACCCGCAAGTACAAGCACCGTTGTTTTCCCCCTTGTGGCAACAACACATTGCCTAGACTCATGTTTCTGTCACTCAAGCTAGTCATCGAGGGGCATGAACCCACAATCAAGCATAACGTTCCCTCTTGGAGTTACTACCTACTACTCGGCCAAAGCAATAAATAGCAACGGAGAACATGCAAGAATTACTCAAGAACATAAATATAAAAGAGGTGAATCAAATATATTACTCACACACAATCTGAACATAATCTCATAATCCATCGGATCCCAGCAAACTCAACATAGCAACAGCAGAAAGATTACATATGTGCATCGATCATGTAGGGCAGCTCACGCGGTCTAATCCATGAAGAACAAAGAGGGGAGGAGAACATCACATAGCTACTGGTCATGGACCCATGGTCCAAGAGGGACTACTCACAACTCATACGGGAAGCATCCATGGTGGTGGAGAAGCTCCCGGTGGTGATCCTCCCCTCCGGCAGGGTGCCGGGAAGAGTTCTCCTGGTGCTCCCGATCTTGGAAGCGCGGCGGTGGCGGAACAGAGATGAGATCGCGAAAAAGGGTTCCGTCCTCGAGGGTTTCGGGACGCGATGTAAATATATGCCAAAGGGGGGCACCAGAGGCGGAGGTGGGGCCCCAGGCGCCCCCCTGGCGCGGCCAGGGGTGGGGCCGCGCCGGGTGGCCGCCTGGGCCCCCCCCAGGCTCCCCTCTGGCCCTGCCTTGGTTTTTCCGGAAGCTCCCGATACGCTGATTTTTTCTGTATTTTTCCCGGAATTTTTAGGGCAATTTTAATATGGGGGAAACCTGAAATAGAAAAACAGCAGAAAACAGGAACTGGCACTGTGGTGCACTGAGTTAATAGGTTAGTCCAAATATGATCAAAAGTGTATGGAAGTGCATAAATATCATAGCAATATCACACAAAAGAGGCATGGAGCAAGCAGAAATTATAGATACGTTTTGGACGTATCAAATGCCAAGTACATCTACGAACCCGAAAGAACACGGATATCGCCAAGTACCGTGATGCCCGAAGACATCAGATTCGTCAAGTTCACATTTGAAACGAGTACGACTAGACTTGGCGATGCGTCAAGTTCCAGCACCGTTGTGCCGTGGACGTCAAGTTCCCCGCGTGACCCCGAACATCTACGAAACATGTACCACTACTTACACTACCGGACCACGAGTACCACTACTACCCTCGACGACCAATGAACGACTATGAAACGTGAACGACTACTTCCCTCGACGACTCGTTCCACCCTGAAATGCACGCTTCGAAGGTATACCACAAGACGACGCCTGTGGACGAATGCATGTTGTGTTGTATGAGATGCTTGTGTTTGCACCCCGTCCGTTTTGTCACCCGTTTCCATGCCACCGACATGTGGGACACCCGGTAAACGGGATCACGCCACCATTATTGCATGACACAGTCACGCCACACTTCTTTCGCACCGATATCTCAGTGAGTTATCGGAACCGGCATGTTGCCGTGGCATCATTTCCGTTGTCGTTGTCATGGCACCCCTTTCTTTACGTCATGGCGACAAATGCTTCATATCATATAACATGCTCATGTCAACATTTTCATAAAATTGCATATGACTTGACATGGCACCCTCATACATGTAAAGAAACACTTAAAATGTTGCTTGCATTTATTTTGCTTAAACAACTAAGTCCCTGATTTATCATATTAGGTCTGCATCTTTGTCATGACATAACTTTGTGCATGTGTGTCCAAATTGAGCATATAATATGTCAAAAAAATTCATCTCTTGATGCTCTACATGTTAGTCGCATTTTCATGCATGTTACTATACATCTTGATGCCTTAATCCTTGTTGCAAAAGTGCATGTTTATGTTAAGTTCTGAAAACTGATATAACTTGCTGTTTTGTCTTTTTCATATCTTTATGTGTGATTTTTGTTTGAGCATCACGTTAACATGTTTTAGGAGCACAACCATGTCACCTTTGCAATGGTGTAATATTTTTTTCATGATATGCCTTGTGGTGAGTGTAACAAGCTTGCAAAGTGACCTACTCACTATTGTTGTTTCCCAAGACTTCTTGAAAACCACTAAGTCTGAAACTGTTACATTATGATGCCTTGTTTGCTTGATGCTACAGTCATATCCATGAATGTTTTGGAATGTCGAGTGACCAAGTCTTGAAGTCCATGTTATGCTCTATCCATTCATGTGCTTGTTTGCAATTATAGGTTGCTGTAGCATTTCTCTTTCTTGCTCCCAAATTGCTATATAATATTTCATTTAGCCTGTTATCAGTAAGGTCAGTTTTACCATGGAATAGCTAGTGTTCTATGCATCCTATGACCATGTTCTTGACATTACTAGCTACATAAACATGTCTTCTTACCGTTGGTTATATTCGCATGCCATGATATGCTTTGAGATGAGTTGCACAAGCTTGCAAACATGCCTACTTGTCGCTGTTCCTGCCATGTTTAGTTTATTTCACCAAGTCTGTGAAAGTGTTATCATTTGCAATCTTACCATGATGTTTTGAGCATGTTCTAGTGGTATCTGGCAGTAGTTCAGTCATCATGTTTGTAGTGCTTGACATGTACATGCTTGCCATGCCCTTTGATGCCCTGAAATGTTCCTGTAGCATGTTTTTTTATGATTGCAAAGTGCCTAGTTGCTGTTTTGGGACAAATTGTTGTTATATCTTGTTTCGTGTGTATGTGTTGAACCGTTGCTCCATTTTGAGCATGCTCTGTATGAAACTTGCTTGGTTTTGCATGTAGATGCATCATGTCATGTTGCATCCATGTTTTGAGAGTGTGTGTTTGGTGTTTGAATGCATTTCGAATCAATGCCATGTGTAAATTGTTTTGCTCATATCTTCTAGGCCTGAGCTCCGAATTAAATGAACTTTATGTGTAACTTGACTAGAATTTTGTGTAGATCATCATGGTGCATGTTAACTTGCTGTTTAACAACTTTAACATAAGGTTTGTTCAGATCTGGACCAATTTCAAAATTTTCATATGAGGACTTATCGGAATTGTTATAAGTTGTTTCCGGCCTCATTTAAACTTGCTTGGTTGTGTTGTTCTTGTATGCATCATCTCTTGCCATGTTTAGCATCATCTTGCCTTGTCATGCATCATACTTGGATAAGCATCTTGTCTTGTTTATGTGTGATGTGTTTACCATGTTGTTTGTTTCTTCTCCTTAGTTCATGATTCGTTGCGGTCGTGAGGATTCGTTCAACTACGCTTGGTTCGTCTTTGTGGCTTCGTGTTCTTCAACCACTCGTTCTTCTTCCTTGTGGGATCTCAGGAAAGATGACCGTCACCTTGGATCTCATTACTATCATTGCTATGCTAGTTGTCTCGATGCTTCGCTATATGTCGCGCTACCCACCTTTTGTTTGTCAGCCTCTCTTTGTTGTCATGAAACCTCTAACCTTTGACACCATCCCAGCAAACCGTTGTGTGGCTATGTTACCGCTCGCTCACCCCCTCTTATAGTGTTGTTAGTTGTAGGTGAAGGTGAAGATTGATCCATGTCGGATTTTGGATTGTTGGAATATCACAATATCTCTTAATTAAATTAATGCACATATATACTTGGCAATTGGTGGAAGGCTTGGCCTTTTGCTCGGTGTTTTGTTCCACTCATGCTGCCTTAAGAACAGATAAACCATTGTTATGTTCCTTGATTTTGTGTTCCTAACATGGTTGGGGGTATGGGACCCCCTTGATAGTTCGCTTTAAATAAAACTCCTCAAGCAAGACCCAACATTTGGTTTTACCATTTGCCTAAGAACTAAAACTTGCATAGGGAGTTAGCGCTACCCGTGGATTCTTAATTCAACCCCCGGGCCAGTGCTCCTCATGAGTGTTGGTCCAAACTAGAGCCGTTTGCGGTGCCGCCCCTTGGCAACTTGGGGTATTTGGTCGCTGTACGTTCTGCTCATCCGGACATGGCCTGAGATGAGATACACGCGGCTACTATTAGGGTGTCGGCACGCCGGGAGGTCTTGCTGGGCTTGTTTTACCATTGTCGAAATGTCTTGTGCCCCGGGATTCTGAGTCTAATCGAGTTGTTCCTAAGATAAGAGGTTTTACCTCTGCTGATCGTGAGAGATTGTGATGGGCTAAGTTGGCACACCCCTGTAGGGTTATGATCTTTCGAAAGTCGTGCCCGCGGTTATGTGGCAGATTGGAATTTGTTAATGTCTGGTTGTAGAAAACTTGACAGGGGATCCGAAATAAAAAACACCAACCGCGTGAGTAACAGTGACCGTCTCTTTTCACTTTGAGAAGAGAACACAGTGGGGTTATGTTTGACTCGTAGGTAGTTCAGGATCTCTTAGTGATCATTACTAGTTTGCGACCGTTTGCGTAGATGCTCTTCTTATTCCTGTAATTGTAAGTTAGCCACCATACAAATGCTTAGCCACTTCTGCAACCTCACCACTATCATTTCCATACCCTTTAAGCTTTGCTAGTCTTGATACCCGTGGTTATGGGATTGCTGAGTCCTCGTGGCTCACAGATACTACAACAACAGTTGGAGGTGAAGGTTTCCCATGACTTGTCGTGAGAGCAATGTTTACATGTGTTGGAGTTCTTTCTTCTTCTTCGTCGATCTTGGGATAGGTTCCTGGTCGGCAGCCTGGGATAGCAGGATGGATGTGATTGTGCTTTTCATGTATTTATCATCCGTAGTTGGATGTCTTGTGTATGATGTGTTGTATTCATGTGACTATTGTATGACCTCTATATATCCCCTATCTATGTATGTAATGGTATGATGTAATGATATCCATCTTGCTAAGCACCCGAAATGCGGTTTTGCCGCAATCACGAGTTCATCACGTGATCGGGATAGAATCGAATCTTGCGCGTGACAAGTTGGTATCGTATCCTTGACCGACCATAGGCGCCCCCTTGATTGATCATAGTTTGGCCGTTGTCGAGTCTAGAAGAAACTATTTTTGGATTCTAGTTATATCGGAGAGTAGGAATTCTTTTTACTCCACAGCCCCTTCGTTGCTTTGGTGAGGAATCTTGACGTAGGTGTTTTGAATTACTCCTCTTCCCCTTCAATTTTTTTAGGATCACGTAGTTAGTTTTCGTTCGTTGCGATATCAGTTCTTTTCATCTGGTGCATTTCTCGTCAAGTTGATTCAACTCTCTTTGCTTTCGCAAGACCAATCCTCAGTTCTTTCCAGCCGACGTTGTTTCCCTGTTCAAAGTGGCCTTTATTTTTCCCACCTGCCCACCCTTTTTTCTTCTCAGAGTCGGAGCCCTTAATCGAGTATCCATCCTACTCATGCGAATGATATGCTTCTTTCCTCAATTATTTAACTTGTGAATTCTCGTCTAGTTCGTCATCCTTCATCTCTTTTCTTCTCCGATGAATTCTCCTCTCATTCGATATTCTTCATCTCTTTTCTTTCCCTGTGGATTCCATTTCCAATTTCTCGGAGTTGTTCATATTCTTTCATCGGCTCAAATGTTTCCCCTTGCTCATTTGTCTCTCGCCATTTAATTGTCTGGACTTCTAAAGACATCTCAGGAGATTTGTCTGTGTTCTAATTAATTCGAGGTTATCACCTCATTTGAGTCTTTTAATCATTGCAGTGCATCATTTATCATTCGAATAATCCTTTCCAACGGTGTTTCTCTTTGGTGGGCTCATAACCCACAGGTATTTTCCCATGATCTTACCTGAATCTTCTAATATTTCAGAGTTATTCCCTAATTCTTTTCAAAGTGTGACGTAAGAATGGATTCCATCAGTCGCATGCCTTCCGAAGATCATTTCCAATTCTTTTCATCATTGGTTCAACCTTTTCCTATTTCGTCCTTCCGGAGTATCTCAATAATTTTGGTTGTATTTCTTGTCGTCATTCTCAACATTGAAGACCGAAGAAGAGTTTCCCTCTAAATTTGGTCCGTTCTCTTGAAGATTTGTGATGCTAGCTTGATGCCATCATCTTACTTTGTTCCGATCATGTCAAATTCTTTTCCTCAACCATCCGAAGCATTTCATGAATTCTTTCCATTTGAGTTCCTCCGAAGGCCATCATTTCATAAGATTTCTTCGTTCTCAGTTTTCAACTTCGTCCTCCAACTATTCTTAATTGATGCCTCTTTGTTCGTCTCCTTATTCTTCCTGGTCGTTCTTTTTATTAATTCGGTTTCAATTCTTACGGTGGTTCGCTCAATATTCCTTTCTCCTTTGTCATCGTACCAATTCATTTGTTTTTTCCAATCCTACTGGTGGTTCATGAAGACTTTCGCAAGTTTTGCGCTATATCTCTTCCTAATCATTTCAACACGAATAAGTGGTATGCAAATCCGTTGCTTCTCATCAACTTAATTGGTGGAGGATGAGCATAACACAATTCTTATTCTTTTCATCAAGTCGATTAATACCTTCATTCGGAGTTTGTTCATGATGAATAAATTCTAATTCCAAATGTTTTCGTCTTTTCTTCTCCGGAGTTCAAGTTTTCCTCGGCCATCTCGTCGGAACCCCGACTAAATCATCGCAAGGCTTTACTCTTATTCTTTTCATCCTTCATCATCCTTTTGCTACCGGAGTTCTTCATGGTGGTTCATCATGAGTTACTTCATTTGTCAAGTGTTCATCAATAATTCTTGTGGTGAAGCTCAACTATCTTATTCTTATTGTGTCTCGAAGTGCAAATAATTATCTGTATTTCGTTTGAAGTGGAGTTTTGCATCTCTTCATTATTCTAAGCTATTCAAGCAATTTGTTGTGGCATAATCTCACCTCAAGTATTGGGATGATTTCCATAAGTCCACAACAAGCTTATTATTTTGTTGTTGATTCTCTCAACAACTCTGCTCAATCCTTCCTTCTAGGGATGCTTTCAAATTCATTCGTGCTGGAAGTGTTGTTATCTTATCTGTTCTTTTCATTCCATTTTTTTATTCTTCCTGAGGCATTGTGTTGTTTCTCTCGTCAAGTATTGTCCCAGCTTGTGAAGTTCATGTTCTATTCCTTCCTTTTTCAGCAGAAGTGCTGCCCAAATTCATTCGTTCGAATTCCTTTTCTATCTCTTTTTACCCGGAGTGGTTTCAATGTCTCTCTTGTCACTTAAGCTCTTAGTTCTAGTCGTATGCCTTGTTTCCGCATTTTACCGGAGCTTCTCAATCTCGCTTATCTCCGTTGTATTCTTATTTTCAAGTGGCTCAACCTCTCAAGGGTTTTTTGGCTTGACCTTCTTCCTTTTCACTGCTGTCTCGTTCCTAAGATCTCGGGACGAGATCTCTTGTTAGTAGGGGAGTGTTGTGACACCCCGAGACCGATGTGCCAGGTGTCCTCCTCTTATTCGCTGTCGTTGCCATGTCATTTGCTTGCGTGTTGCACTTTTCTATGTCATCATGCCATCATGTCATTAATCTTTCCAACTCAACTAATAAATCATATGGATCTTTGATCCATTTAAATCAAGGGAATTCACATGGTGATTTCTCTTTATAATGTGTATAACCTCCCAATATGTATAGGGGGCTAAAATAATTATTCCATTAATTTGTAATGAGCCATAACACACTTGAAGTTTAAATTCCCTTTGCTTCCAAATATTCTAAGTCCATTCTCCTTCTCTTTTCACCCCATTTGAAGTTGTGGCGCTTTGAATTATGTTGAAGTGGCCCCATGCAAGAGTTCAGCTCAACTAATATTTCTTTGGCCCTCCAAATATATATATTTTCTCTGTCAAGAGAAAAGGCTGGCCTTTCTTTCCTTTTTCTTAACCCAGCCCAACCGGGCCTCCCAGCTACCTAGCCGACCAGTGGCCCAAGCCTCAGCCGCTGGCCTCCACTACAAAAAAAGACACATTCGTGACATTTTGGGCCGAACGAATTTTTTCTGTCATACTTATGTCACTTCTATGACAATAATTGTGACAAAACACGGTATCATCATAGATGTGGTGGGGTCCTACTTCTATGACAAAAAAAATCATGACAGAAAATGGGCTTTTCGTCCTGGGCGGGCCGGAGACGCGGCTGCATGACATTCTTTGGGCCGTCCATGACGGAAAAATAGTGGTAGAAGCGAGGGCGAGGAAAATATCGGGGTGTTCCCGGTTACGGTGGGTGGTCGGGACCGAGCAATGCGTGTTTCTCTCGTACACGCACGCGCGTGGGTGCGAGGAGTTGGGCTCTAACTGAACCCGAGCGAGGCGTTGGGCTCTAACTGAACCTGAGCGATTGCACTGCAGGCTACGCGTTACTGAACCCAAGCGATCAATCGATGGCTGTTAACTGAACCCGATCGAGCGATTCCGTCGCTACTGCTGCTAACTGAAGCCGATCGATGCTGCCTCTGGATCAACAGTGAGTGTTGCTAGGGGGTTTTGATGAATAGTTCCCGGTGGGGGTGGATGAACAGGACCCTGTGGTGTTGCCTCTGGATGAATAGGACCCTGATCAATCGAGCCGGTTGGGGCTGGATGAACAGGACCCCGTGGAGGGCTGGATGAACAGGACCACCCCGTGGAGGGCAAGATGAACAGTAGACGGTGGAGGGCTGGATGAACAGTAGCTTGTGGAGGGGTGGTAGAACATGAGCCCGTGGAGAGGGCTGGTTGAACAGTAGCCGGTGGAGTAGCGCGCGGTGGAGGCTGGATGAACAGGAGCCCGTGGATGAACAGTCGCAGGTGGAGGCTGGAGGAGGTCGACGGTGGATGAACAGTAGCCTGTGGAGGCTGGAGGGGGTCGACGGCGGAGATGAACAGTATCCCGTGGAGTCCCGTTTTGCGGTACGCGACACCCCTCCCGATGAACAGGACCCCCGTTTCGACCGTAGCGCTCCAACACAAGTCTGTTTCCTCTGTTTTGCGGTACGCCACACCCCTCCGATCAACAGGACCCCCGTTTTGACCGTAGGAGGTCCGTTTCCTCCGTTTTGCGGTATGCCAGACCCCTCCCGATGAACAGGATCCTTTTTCGAACGTGGCCGGTCGAACACAAGGCCGTTTCCTCCGTTCCGCGGTGCGCCATGCCTCGTTTCCATCGGCTGTTCCGTCCAAGCCCTCCCGATGAACACGACGACGCATTCCGTTCTGACCGAGCCGGTTGGCTCCCCATGAAGACGACGACGACGCTCTTTCAACATTCCGACCCAGCCATGTACACGAGCCCTGGACGTACGTACGCGCAAGTAGGCATTCGAGACCCCGCCCGTATGTACGTATGTGGTCTTATTTACTTTCTTGCACCATGGCTGCTGTACGTACGTGCACATGCTACGTGCGTGCCTCTGCTACGACATGTGTGTGCCTCTACATCGACCAGTATGTACGTACACGTTCGCGACCATAATGACAACGCTACGTATGCTTCGACCAGGTGGATCCCGACTGTTAGGCACTCCTTGCGTGTGAAGATGTAGCTGGTGGGTCCCAGCAGTCAGGGGGGCGAATCATTTTTTTTCGGACGCACTTCCTTGTGTGCGAAGATGTAGCTGGTGGGTCCCAGCAGTCAGGGGGAAACATTTTTTTCAGGAAATACGGTGGCCCATCCCGTGGGTCCCTGCTGTCAGGTGGAGGAATAATTATTTTGCGCATAATAAGGAGGCACTTCCTTGTTGCGGCCGTGGACCCAGCTATCAGCCTCTCCACGTAAAGTACTCTTTCGATGGAAGTCGTTCCTTGACCACGTTGACCACGCCGCGCCGAGAGCACCTGGGAGGTGGACGACGGCGAGGCCTAGGAAGGGGACGATGCGGAGCCGGGGTTGACGCGGCAGTGGAAGCCCGTGCGGAGAGGAGTACGAGGGTTCACTGGTTTGGCTGCGGTGTGAGGCTGCCGTCGCCGCAGGGCCTGGCCAGTGGTGGGAATAGTAGGGGGCGGTGAGGCCTCCGCGGCAGCACAGCCGGCCACGAGAGGCAGGAGCATGCGGCACGAGCGGCGCTGCTTTGGGCGGCTGGAGCAAGAATACCGGAGGTTGAAGAAGCACTACGGCCGTTGGATGGACATCGTACGGTCACTGGAGCTAGAATCGTTCATATTGACTTAGTTGACAAAGCACTCCGTCCCCGTCAACTTAGTAGGCCCACAAGTCAGCGACCCACCAAGGTGGGTCCCAACTAGCAGGGGGAGTATTAATTTTTTTTGTGCGTAATAAGGCGGCACTTCCGGTGGGTCCGAGCTAACAGCAGGGGGAACTTTTTTTTCGAGAAATACGGTGGCCCGTCCGGCGGGACCCATCAGCCAGGGGGGAAACGTTTTTTTTGCCAAATATGGTGACCCGTCCGGTGGGTCACTACTGTCAGGTGGAGGAATAATTATTTTCCGCGTAATAAGGAGGCACTTCCTTGCGGCTGCCGTGGACCCAGCTGCCAGCCTCTCCACGTATAGTACTCTTCCGGTGGAAGTCGTTCCTTGACCACGTTGACCACACCGGGCCGAGAGCACTAGGGCGGTTGACGATGACGAGGCCTAGGAAGGGGACGACGCGGAGCCGGGGAAGACGCGGTAGTGGAAGCCCACACATAGAGGAGTATGAGGGTTCACTGGTTCTCTGTGGTGTGAGGCTGCCGTCGCCGCATAATAACAGGGGGTGTGGGTGAGTAGAGGGATGGCCTGGCCAGCGGTGGGAATAGTAGGGGGCAGTGAGACCTCCGCTGCATCGCAGCTGGCCACGGGAGGCAGGAGCACGAGGCGCGACCGGCGCTGGTTTGGGTGGCTGGAGCAAGAAGACCAGAGGTTGAAGAAGCACTATGGACGTTGGATGGACATCATACGGTCACTGGAGCTAGAATCATGCATATTGACTAAGTTGACAAAGCCCTCCGTCCCCGTCAACTTAGTAGGCCCACAAGTCAGCCTGCCACTATACTGGGTCCCAACTAGCAGGGGGAGTATTCATTATTTTATGCGTAATAAGGACGCACTTCCTTGTTTTCGAAGATATAGCTGGTGGGTCCGAGCTGTCAGCGACGGTAACATTTTTTTGCGAAATAGAGAGGCCCTTTCGATGGGTACCAGATGTCAGGTGGAGGAATCATTATTTCGTGCGTAATAAGGAGGCATTTCCTTGCATGCGGCCGTGGACCCAACTATCAGTCTCTCCACATACAGTCCACTTCGAATGCATGTCGGTCGTTGACCATGTTGATCAGGCCGCGCTGAGAGCACCAGGGCGGTGGACGACGGCGAGGCCCAGGAAGGGAACGACACGGACGCAGGGAAGACTCGGCAGTTGTTTCCCACGCGGAGGGGAGTACGACTGTACGAGGGTTTACTGGTTCGTCTGTCGTCGCCGGAGAATAACAACAGGTGTGAATGAGTAGAGGGATGGCTAGGCCAGCGATGGCAGTACAATGGGGCGGTGAGGCCTGCGCGGCAGCACAGCCGGCCGCGGGGAGGAGGGAGCAGGCAGTCCCGCTGGCGCTTGTTTGAGCGGCTGGAGCAGGAAGAGCAGAGATTGAAGAAGCACGACGGCCGTTGGATGGACATCCAACAGTCACTGCTTGTGCGTCAACCTTTTTTTAGGAAAGCCTCAAATCTATGGAAAACAGCATACATCCCATCTGCCATTATTTCTAATAATTTACAGCCCATTTGCTAATTTTAAGTTTTTTTGGAGCCCATATTCTTTTTGTTAGCATTACAGCCCATATTGTGGCCACGGTTAAAAAAATTATACGAATTTTTGCATATTTCGGTGCGGTCCGAACTGTTTTTAATCCCGAAATTTCGAGTCACATTCAAACAGATTTTAAAAATAAATGTATAACAATATAAAATCTAACAAATTGTCCACGCATAAAAATTAATGCAATTTAAAATCTCAAAATGAAATAAATAAATTTGAAACTAATTGCCGGTTTGATGTGTTTTATAAATGTACTACCCATTTCTCATTACTGATAGACCATTTTCTCATCCAGCCGAATGAAGCTCTCCTCGTCTTGAAAGATTTGCAGCCCAACAAGCCTGACAAAGCGACTTACTTGACAAATCACAAAAAAGACTAGGCTAGCCATTTTCACAAAGAAAGAAAAAACTACTGGGCTGGTATGTGGTAAACATAAAGGAGAAGGTTGTCTAGACATGCCAGAGTGCCTCGCACAACCCAGTTGACACCCTGCTTCCGTCTCAAAAACAAATTAGATAAATGCCACTCCAATTATGCCGATTCATAAAAATGCCACTCCAATTTTCAAACTTTGAAAAATGCCACTGCAATTTTTGCAAACTTTGGAAAACGCCGCTGCAATTTGCAAACTTTGAAAAACGCCACTCGAGACTTCGAAAAATGCCACTGGAAATGGCATGAAATGGCATTTTTCAAAGTTTGGAAATTGCAGTGGCATTTCTCAGAAACACCAGATTGGAGTGGCATTTATCAAATTAACCCAAAACAAAAATAATTGGGCGAGCTGATGGGTCCCTGGTGTCACTTGCTCGTCGTGCAATTCTCTCGTTTATTGACTACATTGACAATGGCATGGGAGCCAGATGTTAGAAATTCATTAGAAGGAGCCAGAAATAAGGAGGCACTTGCTTGCGTACTGCCATGACCTTGGTGGGTCCCTGCTGTCATCCTCTCCACGTACAATCATCTCCTGATTGTGTAGGCGTCAACTTGGTAGGCCCACAAGTCAGCCTCTAAACTTGTGGAGGACAAATACAACCCATTTAAAAAAATAACAGCCCATTCCGTATGTTCAAACGGAAAGTTCAACATTCAGAGAAAAGTAACAGGTATGATCCACATATAGAGTACTAAACTTCCATGTTGACAACCATCATAGCCAAGTTAACTATCTACTCCCACCAATACTCTAGTAGCATACAAGTACTAACTTACTCTTAGCTAACTAGATGATGCCGGCCGCCATCTGCGGTACACGCAAAACGGTGGCACCGGCGTCCTCCGCCTCGCCTTGGACTTGCCAGAGGTGCGATATGGCGCGTTGCTCGTGCGCGTTGGCCCTTTCCATGCCGGCGTGGTCCATCGAAGCTTTGGCTTCTAAGCATGAAACCCACTTGACGAGCTGGTAGTAAAAATCGGCGTCGCAAACGCGTGCGTGCCCGACAGCATCCAGGGCTATTTGCCGGGCGCCGGCCTCCACGTAGTCAGCCCAGTTGCGGGCGCTCTGCTCGCGACTCAGAGCGTCGGTGCGCTGCTGCTCCATGTCCCGCTGGCGGCGCAAATCGGTGATACGCTGCTCCTCCGCCAAGCGATCGCGCTCCAACCACTCATGCTCCTCTGCCAGGCAGTCACGCTCCAACAAGTTCTCGATCTCCGCATTGCCATCTAAAGAACGATATAATGCCTCCTCCCTCTGTCTGCCTTCCGGTGAAAACCTGAACACTAGTTCCGGCGGTGACCGCCTCCGGCCTCGCCTATCGCGGACGAGCGGGGGCATGGTGGACGTGGCGAGAGCGAGGATAAGTGGCGAGCGACGTCGGGCCGGTGGGGGCTTATGAGGATAGGGCGAGTTGGGTCACGGTGCCACCATAGAAGGCCGGGAAACAGTACTTATAGGCGGAAGGTAGCACGACGGTCATCGGAATTCAATGCATAATTAAGTAGGCATGGCTTAGCGCACCAACTTGCCGTGGAAAACTAGAGAAACTGAAATTCTGACTGTGCCGTCCCGTCCCGTCCGTGCTGGGTCGCACGCCGGCATGACGGTCAAACGAGTGCACTCGAATCATCTCTCTCCTTATCAATAATGATTCCCCAGATTTAAAAGGCCCGCAACAATTAAAGCCCATCTTTTTTCGCATCAGTTAGTTGCCTTAATTACGGCCGGCTGCATGCAGGCACTCAAAATCGCTCGCCGCGAGTACGCGGAGCAGCATGCAATGAGTCGCAGCCAAGGGCATTAGTTGATGAACTTTAGCTGGGAGATAAGGCATTTAGCTGGGAGATAAGGCATTTGCGAACTCGAATCATCCAGATGTGGTACTCCATCCTTGTCAAAATCATTCCACCACTCATCATCTACCTTGGTTGGTGATATTTTTGAATTAAGCCCTGCAAACCGAAAAGGAGGTAGTACGTGTGTGATCCGCTATTTATTTGTGTAGGACCGAGTAGGCCGTTTTTTGAATTGAGCCCTGCAAACCGGAAAGGAGGTAGTACATGTGTGATCCGCTATTTACCCGTGTAGGGTCAAGTAGGTCGGATAGTGTACGTGTAGGATCGAGTAGGTAGGATGGTGTATGTGTACGATCACATTAACTGATGAACATTCACTGGGAGATAAGGCATTTGCGAACGTTTTTGCTGACAGTTTCTTCAGATTCGCATGGCATTTTCTTCAAAGAAGCTTGTCAGGTCCTTTAGAGGTAGGCATTTTTATTCAAAAAACTGCCACTTCGGATCTTGCGTCGCAACTAAAACTGCCAGGAGCGCATTAGTAGGCTAGCTAGTGATCAATCTGTAACTTGTAAACACTCAGCGAACAGATATAAGGAACTTTTAATGCATCTCAATGATTCACACATCATATACAAATATGTAGCTCCAAAAGCAAAGATCAGCCACAACTAAAACCAACTAGTACGATTCCGATACATAAGGTCAACATGTTAATGCGTCTCAATGATTCACAGATCATATACAAATATGTAGCTCCAAAAGCAAAGATCTAGAAAAAAACACATGTTCTTCCTACTAACATGGATGCTTCTCTTGGCCAACATTCAATACAGACTGAAAGACAAATTTGTTTGTGAAGTCTACAATTCCTCTTGCAAACGTAAGTGGTTTCACCAACAACTGGAACCATGAGTTTGAACCACACATGATGGAGGAACATCCACTGCAATATGATTTCGTCTTCTCTCGATCACACGGTGAGACTATTTTCGAAATACAAACTTTAAGTTAGGCAAAATGATGCCCATTGTATAATCAAACCAAAGCAATGAAGCACCTAGTGTTGGCTAATAAATAGTACAGTACTACTTTTCTGCAGTCCATGAAGTGACTATCCAATCTTTTTGTGTCTATTTTCAAATGGCACTGCATGCAGTGACTATACTATTCTCTTGTGTAGTTCAACCAAACTTGCGGTCACTTTGTGTGTTTGCCAAATAGCAACGGGCAGACGTCTCTGTCTGCACAAATATCAAGTAGCTAGTAAACATATACCCCACCTTGTATTTTTCGGTTTAAACATGTCTCTTCCGCTTAGCATCTGTCATGTTTTGCAGTGGACAATTTGATACAGTCATGTTTTGCCCTAGACAATTTCATACTGAATTGATTTTCTTGTTCAGAGCAGAAATATAGCGCCTATTCTTCATCAGACCAAGGATATCCATGTTCGCAGTGATGGAAGAGGTGAAATCGATACAACCGAAATTGAGCATCCAATCATTGAATCATGTCCTGCACCTCCAATGTAGGTCCACCCTGCCAATAAATTCGCATGCAAACAACTAGTATTACTATCTAATGACAGTACAAAAAGAGTAGCAAGATAGTAGCAAACCATGAACCTTCTAAATGAATAGCTCATAGTGCCGCCAATTGGATATAAAGGTTTGGAAGAAAACATGCACCTAATGTTGAACCAGTTGGACCTTTTGTGCAGTTCCACTATAATCGAGCATCCATGTTTGCATAAATATTGAAAGTGTGATTACTATAAAAGTGGCACTAGTTGAAGCATAGACTAACAAATATAAGCATTCCAATTTCTTAATGGGAAAAGGTAGCAAGACTGTTTCTAATCACCTGTTTGAAGGAATAAATAAGGCAACAACGGCTGATGTCAGAAATGAATATATAGTTCTTTCTGAAAGAATGATCGATTACTGACCTTTCGTCTTCTTTTAAGCATATTTTGTGCAGTTCAACTAAAATAAAATGCCATCACCGCCTTGACAATTTAGTGACACTGTACAAAAGGAAATGACTTAACATTACATCATGATGTCAGGTATGTAGTCGACAGGCATTAGAGACAAACTTATAGACCTCCCCCGATAACATAATGAACATTAATTTTAACAAAGGTGTGACTAGCTTTACCGGGATAATTTGAGTGAACTCTACACCCTCTGTTCCTTAATATAAGACGTTTTCGGTTTAGTTTAAAGTACCCAAACGTCTAGTATTTAGAAAAACAGGTAGTAGTTTTCTTGAGCACATATCTGGGAAAGCTTGCCACACTTTTTTATGTCCATACGCTAACGCAACACCATTCGAAATTTCGAATACTACAAATATACACTCATCCAGTGGCTAGTGCAACAGTAGAGTAGTTATTTTATTACAGGGTACAGTACAATGGTTTTACTGAACAGATTTCCATAAGCTCTAGCACTGGAAGATTTCTATAAGAATTAACAATACAAAATGTAAAGGTAACAAGTTTCAGCATTGGTATACTTGCTGGCAACAACATTAAGCCAAATACAAAAGCTTGAAGGTAACTAGCATTATGAACTAATGATAGTATATTTTTTTTTGCAAACCATGTACCTTGAAGGTATATATCATTTCGAACTCGAGAGGACCTGAAAATTGCTATCCCAATCTTGATAATCGATCAAACATAAAAACTTGATTGAACGAATCAATATAATAGCCAAAGGAGGAGGTGCCCACTCTTGACCTTTCCTCTTGTCTTCATAATTTTTTGTGCAGTTTAACCAAAATAAAATGACATCAGTGCCTTGGCATTTTGGTGACACTGTACAAAGAAATTGACTTATCTCATGAAAGTGAGGTATGTAATCTATAAGCATTAACAGTGCAAAAATCTGAAGGTAGTAACAAGTTTCATCGTTGGTATACTGGCTGTGCAACAACATTAGAATGCCTTAGCTGAAAAATCTTTAATACATCCACAATCAACAGCTAACCCTGAAATAATCCAGAGACATTAAATGGCATTGCTTAAATTTATTGGTGGCATTAGACTGAGTGCAACATTAGTTAAATGTGGCGTCACTTTAGCAGTAGCATTGGTTGACTTTACCGCTGGCGTTATACTAATAGCAAAAATGTGGCAATAAGAGCATGGGAGACACATTCGGACAGTGGGCCCACTAGTACGATGTACCTCCACGGACGCATAGAGTGGTGAGGGAGGTATGGTTGCCCAGAGCAACAAATATTCAGGCAGCATATGTGGATTACGTCCCATTTTTGTTATGTTTAGCCACCTTTTTCCTATGTGAGGACAACAAACCGATCGACCTGGTCATTCTCTATTGTGTTGTCATGCCTTTCTACCCTTCTTCAACAAAGAGACATGAGACTCGTTCCTTAGCTACTGATTTCCCCCTTTTCAACCTAGATGCGGGTTCGATGCCTACTCTCTTGGACAGTACAGTCTCCCTTCCTTTCCTTATTCAACCCAGACATGGATTAGTCTGCATGAAGTAGGGTTTCCTTTAATAGTGCAAATTAAGGTTTTCGTCTGCGTGACAAGCAGAGTAGAAGATAGCAAATTGGGAAGATGGTGGAGTGGAAAAAGATCCACATGCAGCGACATGGCAGATGGGGCAATAGAACAAGGGTATGGTTCGAAAAGATGTAGCATACCTGAGGGTCGACGAGAAGTGGCTTCGCTCGTGGTCGTCGTCCTTTGCACGCACTACGGCAGCGAGCTTGGGGACGGAGGCCATCCCGCGCGGGCGCTAGGCCTGAGAGGACGGCCTTGTTGTCAGTGCGTGACCTCGCTCGCTGACGACGAGTGCGTCAACGCTGCATGTCCTTTTCTTCCCGGGCGGATCTGTGACCACCGGTGAGGAGGGAGAGAGAGGCCATCTTTTTTGATCTAGAGAGAGGGTGATAGTGTGAGAAGCAAGTGGGCAGCCCTTAGCAAGAAAGCTTTGAAGGTCCAGCCTATATATCTTTTTTATACTACTAGTACTAGAGGTGGAGTAGTGGTAGAGTAGTTTATATTTTCTCTGCAAATAGTACCAGTTAGTCATGCTTCAAAACTGAATGGCACGCCATTAGAAAAATAAAGGTCGATAACTAATGCGGCACCTCGGGCCAACGCGGCCAGATTGCATTTTGCACAAGAAATTACACACCATGTTTCATTGACATGTGGTCCCGTGTACCAGATGAATCACTCCAAGTTCGACCACCGTGATGCTAGGTGCGAGCCGAGGAACACTGTTGGAGAGACCCCCCTCATAGTTTTCCTACATTGGTCGTTTGATTCATAGGATAGAATGATATAGGATTTTTTTCCCTATGTAATCATGTTTTAATTGGCAATCTAGCATCCACTCCAACTTTTGTTTCACTTCCTTTGATCCTACGAAGAGAGTACTTGCTCTAAATGATGTGCCGCTGCAATAGCCGCCTATATTAATTAACCATGCTCTAAAAAGGTGGACTAGCTTTGGCTATAGTAGTACTCTAGGTTAGTACGTGACCTTGCGCTTGGCTCTTCTCCTCTTCTGGAAGTCGAACAATAATTATGGTACTACTTTTGGCAATCTGACACCAAATGAACTGCTGCACGTCCACCGCTTGTAAGCAAAAGTTTCTCCTTGTGCTGCGAGCCACCGCACATGCGTTGGCGAGGGAGAAGGCGTAGTAAGCAAGCTTCTCGTCGTTCTGCGAGATGACGAGACACATCAAAGTTACGTATTTATTAGTACTCTCTTCAAAAAGGGCCAACCATGTCCATGGCTACCATCCCGTTCTCTGTCTTTGGCCCTGTTTGGATCCCTAAGTTAGAGTTAGTTTTAGTTAGTTGGGGCTCAAATAACCCAAAAGTATCCAAACATGATAGGTTAGTTTGGGTTAGTTGGATCTAACCCACCCCAAAAAACTAGCCCACACTAGAGGAGCTTATTTGGGTTAGTTCTCCTAGGCCCACTAAAAATATTAGTTAAAAACGTTACCCCTCCAACACTAGAGTAGTCAAATGATTGAGAAAAAACATTTATTATCCATCTAAACCTATCATACAAACTACTCTTTGGTTAGAGTTAGTTCAGGGTTAGTTCAGGGTTAGAATCTAACTCTAACCTCTAACTGAGTTAGAGTATCCAAACAGGGCCACTGAGTACATGTACTATTCACGTGCCATCGAGGAGAAAAAATATTGCGTAGTACTAGGTGCCATCGAAGTGCACGGCTCACTTACGCATTGCATATCTCCATTTTATTGCATGACATGCCACCTTGATGCTAGATGTCCCGCGTGTCATGGAGGCATATATTATGATTTTTTAAAATGGAGGCATATAGATGTCCCGCGTGCCGGCAACAGGATGAACAAAGCTTATGTCTTAAATGAAAGAGAGGAAGAACATAGATTCCCGACGACCAAGAAGGAGCTACAAACCTCGGGGTGGAGCGTCTGCACTCATAATATTTTATATTATTCAGCGGTATAAAATCAACCAAATCTCTCCATGTTCCTGTACCATTCTATAGTATGAGAATAACTTTGAACGTAAGCCATTGATTCACTCTATCCAATGGTCATAGTTGGAAAATCCAAACAAAACCAAGCATTTGATCAACTCTTTTTTCGAGATCAACTCTTTTAGCACTTTGATTGTTGCCGCCTGCCCACCTAGCCCACCTATATATCCGCTCACGTGTGATGACCATAGGAGCTATCCACTCAGATTGTATGTTAAAAAATAAAGGTCAATAACTAATGCGGCACCTCGGGCCAACACGGCCAGATCGCATTTTGCATGAGAAATTACACACCATGTTTCGTTGACATGTGGTCCCGTTCCAACATGTCAGTGAGACGACGGCGAGTCCTTTTGTACAATTTCCGAAAGGACATGTAGGCCGGGGCGCCTCTTCGTGTACCGTGGCAAACTGGCAACCGTCCATCGAATCTTCGCCTTTCCCTCTCGATTTGGAACTGCTATCGCACACTCTTCCTCCCTCCTCCATTTGCCTTCACCCTTCGTTCTGCCATTGTTCGGTCGTCTTCTCCATGGATGGAGCAAGCCGGAAACGACCCCGTTAATCTTGCCCCGATCTGAAAGATGACATGGTGGAGGAACTCATTGATCGGTGTGATGTCATCACCTCGGCTAGCATGGCAGGTTCGTTCAAGAACATTCTCGACTCAACTAATAACATCATTACAAAGAACCCAAGGGTCCAGGAGCGGTTTGATCTCCCCTATCTTCTTCGCCGCGACCCTGCTGACTGCCGCGGGGACGAGGGAAGCCTCACCTTGTGCAAGTTGATGCCGCTTGATAATGATACGTATGATGTTAAGATGCCATCGCTTGAGGGCAAGGATTGGGCAGACGCAAATGGATATTGGGTTGTTTATATTGGGTACAATTACGAGTGGGAACTTGTGAATGTGTACACTCGTCAGCGGATTCCACTTCCAAAAATCTCTGAGTGCCCTGAGGTTGATAACACAGATGATCTACGTACGTTCAAATATGATCATGGTGACTGTCGTCTACGGAAGATAGCAATTTCTCGAGTTCCCAACCGCTCTTGGAATTGCAAGAACTATCAAGTTGTTGCTATCTTCGACAAGTTTGTTGCCGTCCTTCCTGGTTTGACTGGATGGATATTGCTCAAAAATCAGTTTCTATACACGGATGTGTACTGTGATGCAATTGAATACGAGGGTCTTGTGTTTGCTGCCACCACTCGTGCCACTGTTTTTGCATGGGATCCTCATAGTTTCGGTACATTTGTCTTCCACCGTAATTATAATTGTTTCATCCACATGCATGCGAGTTAGCAAGTTTCCCTTCTCTACTAATTAACCTTCTTCTTGTGTTCCAAGGTCCTGTGAACATTCCACCACCTATACTTGAAAGTTTTTATAACCAAGGGGGAGATGACGATGGTGATGTACACGAGCATGAGGACGAGTAGGGCCCGTATGCTCACTGGCGACTGGCAACTAATTCCAATGGATCACCACTTCTTGTCTGTATACATCCCACTGTTGATGTTACTACTGAGGGAGCAGGTGTTGTCTCCCATGGTCGCACTCTCCGGTCCTATTCCAACACCAGTTGCATGGTATTCGGGATGGATACTAGTGTGCTAGAGCCAACACCTTCTCCCTGGTACAGTATTGATAGTCTTGGAGCAAACTCGCTCTTCCTTGGACAAAACTATCCAATGATGGTGAAAGGCGATCCAACTGCTGTTGACACAACGTTACTACCATTTATGAGAAGCAATTGTATCTATACATCGGACATTGCAGTAGCTCCCTACCCTGGTCGTGATATAGTAGGCCGCTTCAGCCTGGATGATCAGTCCTGCGTTGGTCTCGAGATTGACACTAGCTGGCCTTTCCCACAGAATCACTTGTGGTTCAAAGCAAGCATTTCCAACGCCGAGGATTGGTTGAGTTGAAGTTCATTTCATTGCTTGTTATTTGTTGTGTGATCAAAACTTTAGTATTTATAATGTATCCTCGTTGTCATTGTGGGTTGTTGACCTGTTGTAGGTAATAAAATGATATGCATGTGATAAACTTACTAAATTTATGAATGGCTTTCGAGTCGCTTCTTTGAGTGGGTGCTGCGACGAGGAAAATATAAATTTTCCGAATACATAATTGTACGTGCATTACAACAGCTATCGGATGAGGCCAATCAACAATAGTACACTATTTGTACTAGCTTCACATGCTGCACTATCTCTACGTCTACGTACGTAATACAACAAGTTTTAAACTTGAGACCAGCCACCCATCCTCACAAAGAACACTTTTTAACCTAGCACAGACTCCTGGAAATTTGGCCACAGTGTGAGGTGGGCCATATGTTAATGTGTTCGCTGTACATAACCAGCACCTCGAATCCTCGATACTACTACTATAAGTAGTAGGAGTAGTAGGGTGGCATGGGCCAGAACAAGCATTCACGTCCAGGAGTACGGCACACGCCACTAGCACGACTTCCATCTGACACCATATTTGTTGGAGTTCGTGCTACAGCAATCTCTTCAACCTTGTCATTCCTCTAACAGCCATCGCGCGGTAGGAGAGGTGGGGGTTTACCGATAGTCGGTTTCCTCAACTGCGGTCCCACTTGTAAGGCCTACTCCAACGCACGACCCCAAATGGACCTTCGTTTCGCCTGGATTCTGTCCGTTTGGGTAGGGCAATGGGGTCGTGTCCGGGCCATTTCTCGGATGTGGTGGTCGTGCGCCGAACGCGCGGACGCATGCCGGCCGCGTACATTTTTCTTTGCAAACACATATCTTTTTTTCATCATTGATTTTTTGGTACATGGAAATACATCACCAATTTTTTTACTAGAAAAACAAGAACCACAAGAATACATTTTAGAAGATATTCAACTTCCATAACTGCTCATGTAAGTTGGATTAGTGCCTTCTCAATACATTCATTGTTGATCTGTGGAGGCTCGATCCTGCGTGCTTCTTTCTTCTTCGAGAGTAAAGAAGTAGACGTGTCTAGCCTCTATTCTATCAACAAGTGGACTAGTCTCATCTCTAGCCTCTATGCTAGCTAAAAGTGCTAGAACATCTACTAAATTGCGCTCTATCAATATATCGTTGTACTCTTCTTCCCAATACCAAAACTTGCATCCATTCTACATAGTAAAATTTTAAGTTAGCACAACTAGTCTAATCCGAGAGCACAACCGAAGATTTGGTCGATTTCTTCCTCCTTTTGCTGACACGTGGTACATCCAACATCCAGGTCATGTCATGCAAGAAAATAGAGTGGTAGTTGAATCTACGTGATGTGCATCTTGGGTTAAACTATAAATAGAATCTTACTACTCTTGAGTAACTCCAAAAGCGGCCACCGAAGATCTTTGTTGGATTTGTTTTTATCAACAGCACGTCGAGGTGAAAGATGTGCAGGTTCAGTGGGTCCTCTTGCATTTTCATTGACATGTGGGACTGCATATGAGCAAACAGACAATGGGCCCCACGCGTCTGCTGGCTGGCTGAGAAGAGAGATAGAGGAGGGCTGAGCACGGACTCCAAGAAATTTGTTCTACGTAACCAGCACCTTGATATAGTGGGGTGGCATGGGCCATAACTAGCATTCATGTCTAGCAGTACGGCACACGCCACCCACACGAGTCCCATCCGACACCAATTTTCTTGGAGTTTGTGCTACAACCATCTCTTCTCCCTCCTGTTTTCTCAGCCATCGCACGGTGGGCGGGGTGGGGGTTTGCCGATAGTCAGTTTGCTCAACAATGGTCCCACTTGTAAGTGAAAATGCAACAGATCACACATTCCCCCTTGAGCAGCGTGCCGGACCAACCGTGTGGGGGTGCAACACGAACACGGCATGCTTTTCCTTTTGAACTTGTAACTTGTAAATTTTGGTTCTGCTCCATGGCGCGACCGATAGATAGAAATAATGATTTTCCCTAGAGTAATGAGAAGTTTGGTTCTGGCGCGGTTCATGCATGGAGTACGTAGGAAAAATATAAAGTTGATGTGAAAGGTAAGATAATTACTAGTAGTATCATATACTACTACATGGATTTGACGGAAAGATAAAGATACATACGGATCCATCAATGACATCCTCTCTCCCTATTGCAACGGGTCACCAACCGACGTGTGAGGAGCAGCGGCGTTGGCGGCAAGCTCAACGTGCTTCTGAACAATGCCGTCCAAGGTTGTCCTGCGGTCCAAGAAGGCCAGCGTCCTATCGTCCTCCTCTTGCATGTAGTAGTCCTTGTGGATGATTTGTGTGTAGATGTGGGTGATTATATCGATGGTGTCTTGCTACGCCAGGCGCTGTGCGGCGAGCGCGGCCTCGAGGTGGACATTATCCGGCGCGACAACGGGCAGTCGTAGGGCCACCAGTGCGTCGAAGAGGTTGTCACCATAGAGGCCGTTGAGGGTGGCATGCATCATAGAGCCTGGGCGCATGGGCTGGAGGCGTACGTCAAGGTCGTCCGCGAGATTCTTGACGACGATGAACTTGTCGAGGAAGCCGACATGGACCTCGTTGAACAAGGAGACGAAGCTGTCGTCCAAGCGGCCCCTCGCCCTGGCGGCCTCAAGCACTACCTAGAGACGTTCCTCAGTGCCGGGCCGCAGGCCGGCATCATGGACCATCTGGCACAGCCGGCTGATGCTCGCGCTCATCGCCTCCATGGGTCTAGCTTCTAGTCAACTACTCTTGCGATTGGAGTGATCACTCTTGCCCTTGGGTGCGTAGGTGCGTAGGATTTCGTAGATTGGACTGGTGGGAGCCTTTATATGAGAAGTGCAGACTGCATTGAATTCACGTGCGTGTTGGCCATCTACTCCTTGCCCCTCTACTGCACCTGCCTTTGGCTGTATGATAGGTTGGTCAGGCACCCGTTGGGCCCATGTGCCATACACCCAAAGGCAGGTGCAGTAAGTCAATGAAGCCGCGTCCCCCTCCATACCCGTGCAAGCTTTCAATGACTTGAGACTACCAAACATCACATGCAGTGGTTAGTTAATTGCATGTAATCCTATTAAGTAGCAAAAAGACATTAAGTTATATCGGCGATAGGAATAAAACAATACACCATGTATTTATTTACAGAGGGAGTAGTACATTTTTTGTGACATGCATTACTAGATATTGCTAGTCAAATACTAAATCCAGATGGACGTGGTAGTAATACTAAATCCAGATGGTGGTGCCAGTACTAGTAGTAGTAGTACTACCAATGTAGTAGCATTGTACTACCCGTTGGTCAAATTATAATGTGCTCCTCCTCATAGTGAAGTGACAAGACCCTACGCCGGAGATGACACCTGAGTATAGGCGCCGTGTTCGGCATACCATAGTCAGCCTCACCGTGTGCAATCACTATCATCATGGCTGTAGACCTAGCCTGCTTACAACTAGCCGTGTTCGACATAATTTCCCGTGTGTAGATGCCCATGCATTGCACGGAACACCAAGATTGGGGGGTGGACGGCGCCGGCAGCGGCCATCGCGCCAAATTTTTCCATGGCCTTCTAGATGTGGTGGGAAGGAGATAAGGTTGATTGTGAGAGACAATGTGTTGTTTGTAAATAGGGAACAAGTGCGGGCATCTTTTTGCAAAACTGGAGAAGTTTGCTTTGTATGCGTCAGATCTAGATCCGATGGCTGTTGGTGAAAGATGGAAGGCACAACATCATCACCAACTCAGGACCTGTTTGATTCACATGATTTTGAAAATGCAGGAATAGGACACGGCAATATTACAAGTTTAAAACTGATATTACAAATGTTAGGAGTAATGCTGCACCTACGAAGAGGGAATTACTAGGAAGTTTAGAACTTTCGTTACTTTAGGTGGATGCAGCATTATCATACAAACTAAAATCCACCGCCCTGACAAGTCACTAATGGGCAAATAAATTTTCGAGTCTCTGGCCACTTGATGTTTCAAAAAAAAATCAGCTTCTGCGGAGACTTTGTCATTTAGGCTTAGACGCTTGTGGTGATCAGCACGCCATTCATTGTTGCACCAGAGAATGCCAAACCTCATTACCTTGAGCACACTTTCTCATTTGGTGGGGAGGAGGCCGATGATGATGAGAAGCATGTCGTCGGGGAGGCTGCTGACGAAGTCCAGGCTCGCCGGATGTGGTTTTGGCTCGAGCCGCCTCCGCTTGTTGGCTGCCTCGCCATCCATCTCAACCGGCGGCAACACCGGTGTACACGTGTGCCGGTGTGTGTTGTGTGCTGGGTGTGCGCGAGTGCGTCCTTCTGTGCATGCCGCCGCGCTGTGGTGAATTGTGCGCGAGTGCGTCCTCCACGCGGAAGAAGTGTGTCCTCAATGCGCCCTCAATTTACTAGCGTGCGGGGTGCTACCCCAAGTGGTTTCAACTTTGCTTACTTCACCGCGTGTCAGATGGGCCTCTAGTTTACTTATTTTCACCCACTGCCACATGGGCCAGCACACAAAGATACAGAACATGAGCTGACAAGGCAGCATGTGGACTGGTTGACCGATCAACTAAACAATATACGGAGCTATATGCTGACACAGTGAGCGTATAATCCGTCGGTCTAGAGTGTTCGTGTGAGAGGGGAGGCTCGTGAGAGATAGCAGAGAGAGAGAGAAAGAGCTACTCCCTCCGTTCGATAATGTAGTTCCAACATTTTTTCAAAAGCCAAGCTTTTGAAACTTTGAACAAGTTTATAAATAAATTACTTATATCTGTAATACCAAAGATAAATGATAGTATGAAGTAAGTACATGTTGTGATGAATCTAATGATCTTTCCAGATGTAAATGTTTTTCTCCACATATACCTGGTCAAACTTTTCTGAGGTTTGACTTTTCAAAACATCCATATGCTTATGGACGTGAGAGAGTCCCTAACTAGGGAGAGAGAGAGAGAGAGAGTGAAATAGAAAGAGTGAGTGAAAAAAGTGTGTGTGTGTGTGTGTGTGTGTGTGTGTGTGTGTGTGAAAGAGACATGGACAACACTCGGTAAAAGTCGAGAAAAATGTGTGTGTCTTATGCAAACATATCACACATGCATCTTCGACAACGGAAGCAAGGTGAGGAGATAGTGTGTGGTTGTTTGCAACCGAGAGAGCAAGACCCCTAGCACGTGGCCAAGAGGGGTCTGACAAACAAGGGAGAGAGGTCGAGAGAGACGTACAGAGAAAATGCACACATGGGGAGGAGAGAGTGTATGTTTTTCATAGAGAGATCCCCTGGAGATCGTGATGGGACTACATGGGCGGGGGATTGAGTGACAAGGTGTGTGCACGATAGAAGATACCCCGAGAGATATCGAGATAGACGTATGGATGGAAGGAGACAATACGTGTGTTCCTGATGGCTAGTAAGAGATAATCATACTTAGGGGGGAGTGCTTGCGCCTATGATGGAGTGAGGGATTATGGTACTTATTAGGGGGTGCGTGTCACATAAAGAGAGAACAAGGGCGGAGAGTGTTGGATGGGTCAATATGTATAGCTCGAGTGAGACATGTGTATGTGAGAACTAGGGAGATATAAAGTTTGAGAGAGATTGAGGAGCCCCGATAAGGCTGAGTGGTGCGTCACATAGCTGAGTGGGGGAAAGAGATATTCCATCCGCTCGATAATGCAGTGCATGTAATTTTTTTAGAAGACAAACTTTGGAAACTTTGATCAGGTTTACACAAATGTTATTTATATCTTCAATACCAAAAATACACCATACGAAACTACATATCTTGGTGAATCTAATGGTATATGTTTGCCGTTCCAGATGTAATTGTTTTTCTCCACGTACATGGTCAAACTTTGTGATGTTTGACTTTTCAATAAATCAATATGCTATGGACCGACGGGAGTGCCTAAGTCGAGATGGATCAAGTGCGTGTGAAGGAGAATAAGTAAGTGTGCAAAAAGAGTATGTGTGTGAAAGAGAAAGTGACAACAAACGATAAATTAGAGAGAGTGTGTGTTTTTTCGTTTCTTAGGCGAACATATCACTCATGCATCTCCGAGATAGAAAAGCAAGGCGAGGAGATACATGAAGATAGCTAGTGTGTGATTGTTTGCAGCGGAGAGAGACACCCCTATAGCACATGTCCAATAGAGGTATGGTTAACTAGGAACAAAGATCGAGAGGGACACATGGAGAACATGGACGCATGGGGAGGGCGAGAGGGTGTGTTTGTGATAGAGAGACCCCCTCGAGATCGTGAGGGGACTATATGGGTGGGAGATCGAGGGAGGTGCGTGCGCGATAGAAAGATGCCCCGAGAGAAATCGAGATAGACCATGCACATGTTTGTGATGGAGACTAAGATTAGCTAGTCATATACATATAGGGGGACTGCGTGTGCCTACAATTGAGTGATAGACCATCATACTTGGCTAGCTAGGCATGAGATTGTGTATGTGTGTGTGCGTCTGAGATGGAGAGAGAACAAGGGAGAGAGATAGAGTTTTAGATGTGCCTATCGAGTGCGAGTGAGATATGCATGTGTATGTGCGACCCAGGTAGACGGAGAGTTTGAGAGAGAGGGGGAAGAGCTCCGAGACGACAGAGTGGTGTGTGAGAGAGTTACGGGCAACAAGCCAAGGTATTTGTGTGCGTACGATGAGTGCACCCAAGATATCTAGCTTGGACTAGAGAATCATACATAGTGTGCGAGAGAGACCTATAGATGGAGTATATATGCATGCGAACTAGAAAGACCCCCCCCATGCACACACACAAAGAGAGAGAGAGAGAGAGAGAGAGAGAGAGAGAGATAGAGAGAGGTGGAGAGAAAGAGAGAGGACCAACAAGGTTTGTGTGTTGGATGCGTGCGACAGAATTGAAGATTGTCGGAGAGAG
>LR738710.1:442231304-442279527 GCA_902687465.1 Secale cereale | reverse complement strand
CCCCATTCACACCTCGTGGGCTCCAAATCACCTTCTCCCTGGAAGCTCCCTTCTCCCGAGCCGCGAAACCTCAGCCCCTCCTCCATGGCGCCCCCCATCGCACCAATTTCATAGATTCCCTCCTCCCTAATGCCAGAGATGATGTCCATTTGCCATCGTGCACTGGGCCGTGTGCCTCTTACTTCGTGCTGCTGTAGCTGCCTCGACGACGGCCGTGTGAACCGTACCGGAGCCGATTCACCCCCACCGTTGTTCACGGCACCGGAGCGGCTCCAACTTCGGATCCGTCCAGAGTCCCGGCGCTGCTTCCCTGTAGCCGTCGACCGTCGCGACATCGTTGTTTCCTTGCCACCGGTGGCCACCGCAACCACGTCGGCCTCACCGACTCGACAGCTGGACCTGCTTACTTCACCATCCCGCCAGATAGGTCGCACCCTCATCTCAAATCACTTTATTTAGGCGTCAGTTATCTGAATTTTTATTCTGGGCCAATCGATTCCCAATGGGAAGCAGCACCCCTCGAGGCGGCAGAGCTCCTAGGCTGCCAGGTGGCTGGTGTCTAATGTAAGGGTGCGGGGCCGCAAGTTCGCCGCGGAAGCAGCGCTTAGATGGCTATCTTAGAGTTGCGTGGGTTCAAGGTACTGTCGCTGCCGGATCTGGATGATGGGGAGTCTTTGTGGATTGGCCCGAGGGCGACGCAACCACGGCAGTGCGGTGGGGCGAGGAGCGGGGCTTTGGCCGGGGCCACAGACGGCGGAGGCAAGTTGCTCTGCCGTTGGTCACTGGCTCTTCGAGGAAGATTCCTAACAGTGTCACCCGAGAGGCACAAGACGGCCATCAAGCCATCCGGCGTAGATCGGACAGTACCAAAATAAAATAAAATCGTGTGACCCCAATTTAGTCTCAGTCAATAGACGTGTGACCACTCTTGTACCTTGCTGTTGATCTCTTAGTGTATTTCTTCAGATCAAAGAGATGTGCCATTCTTAACATTATGTGTTATCTGCACCTTCAGCCACACCGTCTTCCGACTCACCGCAGCTGCTCTAACAGGGGAATCATACACCAGAAGGGAGCTATAGTCCCCACTCAACAGTTCCATGCATCGAATGCACGTGCCTGACATGGACATCCACAACAACTGCAGGTCCATCGACAAGTCAGCACATGATGCTCACTCATGTGGATGGCGGCCAGATAGGTTGTACCCTCATCTTACTTGTGTGCAACATTTATGGCTTTTTTATTCATCTAAGCATGGAAAATATATTATCACATTTCATTGTATATTCATGGTGATCTCTTACGGATCTTGTTCAGGAGTTAACGTTGTTCCATTGTTTAGCTAAGATACTTGTTCTTTAGGTAACGAAGTTCCATAGTTGTCATCCATCAGCCAATGCTATCCCATAGGCTGGTGATTATAGTATTATACCACTTCTAGTATTACCTATGTTGTTCTTTAATACTTTTGTGTGCCATCTAGTTAAGCTCGAGTACAAACGATACATATTATGTAGCTTTCATCTGTGTTCTCCCTTTAGTTTTTGAGACCTGTTGCTGCTAGTTAACCCCAGTTCTACTATTATGTTGTCTCCTACAGCCACTCATTACATAAACCTAACTACTAGTTGTCTTCCATGCATGTCAGATATAATTGCACACACTGATATATCCACAAGAACCTCACGGAGCAATGTAAAGGCCAATAAACTTGATGTCAATGATACCCAATATGATGGAACATGTAAAGGCAGTTCTACAGAAGACTTGCTGAAAAATGTTGAATCCTCTTCACCCCACAAGGTCATTGCTCTAACTTGGCCCGTGATATGGGTACAACATGCATATAATGTCCTGGAGTGTATCTACTCTATTGCAATGCCATGTGCTTAGCATGCTGATCATGCATGTAAATATGTCATGCCTTCCTGTTTTTCAGTACCTATTCCATTCATGATAACATGTTTTCAAATTCAAGTACTGTCATTCTACTCTATCGCAATGCCATCTGCTTAATTTGTACATCATGCTTCTGAATATCTTATGCATTGTTATTCATCAGTATGTACTTCATCTGTCTACCATACCATGTTTTTTACATTGAAGTGTTGTTCTAGTGCTCTGTTGCAATGCCATCTTAGTTTCCCAATCATACACGTGTATGTTGCCTTAGTTTTTTCTGTATGTATTCCGCTAGCATACAGTTTTACATTCAACTAGTGTTTTTTAGTGTGTTGTCCTGTCGTATCCCTAGCTCTTACACCATACTCCCTCCGTCCGTATTACATGTTGCCGAAATGGATAAAAAAAGATGTATCTAGAATTGAAATACGCCTAGACCCATCCATTTTTCCGGATGGAGGGAATACATGTCAATGTGTCATGCCTTTCTATTCTTCAGTACATATTCCATCTCTCTAGTGTAGCATGTTTTATAATTGAAGCACCATTCTTCTATACAAGGCATGCAAGGGGAAGACGACTATATTAGAATATGAAGGATTACAAACCAGGTCTTTGCAAAAGATCCAAACGCCAGGAGATAATAAACCAACTCCAGTTTTTATAGATACTGCTCCAGCATAGAGAAACCCAACTCCTACTAATAATAAGAAGATTCCAGTGGCCAAAGAACTAGTCCGCTCCAGTCCAGCAAAAATATGACAACTCCATTCTAAGAAGCGTGTGCGTATCCTTCCATCATGAAATTTTATAGCATGCTGATCATATTTACTACATGTTTCTTACCCATCTCTCTTTTAGAAAATAAGCTTAACAGATAGAAGAATTTCTGCACTAGTATCGTTTGTGAGAAAAGATTCTTGCAGGAATTCTCTGTACTCCAATGCAGATGTAAGTACCTGTTGTATATGACTATATTTTTACATCATCGTGTATTTTGTTAGAAGGCGTGAATCCAACCTTTATCTGATCTAAATTTAGTAGTAGCAAAATGTATGATTAAAGGCCATAATGTTGATTTTTGTAAGGAAAATTGCCTGGTAGTTTTGCATCCTGAGCTGCATGAGTGTACTATCTCATATCACTGGGTTTGATTACTTTGGTTCTGCAGTGGGTTTTCAGGTTTTTTTAACTGTGTTGTCCTGTCGTATCCCTAGCTCTTACATCATACTCCCTCCGTCCAGATTACATGTCGCAGAAATGGATAAAACTGGATGTATCTAGAACTGAAATACGCCTAGACCCATCCATTTATTTCCGGATGGATTGAATACATGTCAATATGTGATGCCTTTCTATTCTTCAGTACCTATTCCATTCTGCTATAGCATGTTTTATAATTGAAGCACCATTCTTCTATATAAGGCATGCAAGGGGAAGATGGCTATGTTAGAATCTCAAGGGTTACAAACCAGGTCTTTGCAAAAGATCCAAATCCCAGTAGATAATAAACGAACTCCATTTTTCATAGATATTGCTCCAGCACAGAGAAACCAACTCCCACTGATAATAAGCAGATTCTAGTGGCCAAAGAACTAGTCCGCTCCAGTCCAGCAAAAGAATGTCAACTCCATTCTAAAAAGCGTGTGCGTATCCTCGCATCATGAAATTTTATAGCATTCTGATCATATTTTCTACATGTTTCCTACCCGTCTCTCTTTTAGAAAATAAGCTTAAATGATAGAAGATTTCCTTCATTGGCATTGTATGCGAGGAAAATATCTTGCGGGAATTCTTTGTGCTCCAATGCTAATGTAAGTACCTGTTGTATATCACTATATTTTTACATCAGCATGTATTTTGTTAATCGACGTGAATCCAACCTTTGTCTGATCTAAAATTAGTTGTAGCAAAATGTTAAAGGCGCCAATGTTGATTTTTGTAAAGAAAACTGCCTGGTAGTTTTGCATACTGAGTTGCATGAGTGTACTATCTCATATCATGCACATTACTGAATTGTAGTGCTGCTCTGGTTGCCCATTCATTCATTGTGTCAATGTTGCTTTCGTATTACCTTACCTGGCTGATGATAGCTGTGCCATATTGTGTTAATTTGATGTTGGCTAGTTGCCCAAACGTTCGTTGTGCCAATGTTGCTTTCCTATTATCTGACTTGGCCAATGATAGCAATGCTAGTGTCTTAATTTGGTGCAGGCTCCTGAAGATAAGAAGACAAACTCTGAAAATAGCAAGGCAACCCCATTTTTTCTTTCCAATAAATCTAGGCCAGGTAATATGACAATAACTCATGATTAATCTGTTTGGTTCCCCTCCTAATTTATGTTATGATGTAGTGTTCAAGACACTCTCCACTATCAATAATACAAGCCTGCCAAAATCGCCATCTGAATCAGTTCAGTATCCTCTGTCTCGAACGCAATGGAAAATATGTATGTTTGTGAACCAATTAATGGTTGAAGGAATGATGGAAATGGTGGAGGATCCATGTTTTCAGAGACAGTGTAGCAAAGCAGCAAGAACTTGCCCACATGCTTATGGGCGTCATCTGTGTTGAGGTTGCAGATTGTGACGTTATAGATCGTTAGGTTCTGTTCATTTATTTACACTGGCATCAATCTTTGATTGCACGGTGGATGTAATTTCCTATAATATATGCTGGATGTGCAACGTTTTCCCCTGTATGTCGTACCTTTGCTTGATCGGTTTTGGTCCTGTACATAATTGCTCGTCGTAATGGGCTCAAATTATCTAATTTGGCCTAAAGACATGTACGAACTTTAGTGGGCCCATTAAGTTAATGGGCCATTACCAGGCCGAAAGTTAATGGTCGGCCCTCTTAACTCCCGGGTCGTTAACAGGCTGACATCGAAGCGGGAAACAAGTGGGCCCAATTGATTTTACGGGCCATTAACAGGCCGTTACTAAGTTCGGGCTACATATGGCCCAACTATACTATGGGCCTTTGGCAGGCCGAAAGAGACAACAGGCTTGTACTAGACCACGAAGAGCATGGGCCGCTGATAACCCACAAGTGTAGGTGATCAGTTGTAGCCTCTTTCGATAAGTAAGAGTGTCAAACCGAACGAGGAGCTAAAGGCAGAACAAGTATTCCCTCAAGTTCTATCGACCACCGATACAACTCTACGCACGCTTGACGTTTACTTTACCTAGAACAAGTATGAAACTAGAAGTACTTCGTAGTTTTTGTGGGATAGGTTTGCAAGAATATAAAGAACACGTAAATAAAACTAGGGGCTGTTAAGATAAAGAAGCAATAAAGTTAATCATAGCGACTGTGGAAAAGTGGTGGTAGGAGTTGCGAAATTGCCCCTAAGCAATTGACTATGTTACTAGACCAATAGCAAGTTTTATGTGGGAGAGGCCACTGCTAGCATGTCATCCCTTACTTGGAATTCTATGCACTTATGATTGGAACTATTATCAAGCATCCGCAACTACTAACGTTCCTTAAGGTAAAACCCAACCATAGCATTAAAATATATTGGTTCCCCTTCAATCCCGTATGCATCAATTTCTATGCTAGGAGAGTGGACCGCTGCAGATAGATGGGGGAAGGTGATGGAGATATTGGTGAAGATGACGGAGGTGTTGGTGTAGATCACCGTCAGACGATGATGGCCCCGGTGGCACTCCGGTGCCACCGAAAGCGAGGGGGAGAGAGCCCCCCTCCTTCTTCTTTTTCCTTGACCTTCTCCATAGGTGGGAGAAGGGTTTCCCCTCTGGTCCATAGCCTCCATGGCAGCGGAGGGGCGAGAGCCCCTCTGAGATTGGATTTGTCTCTCTGTCTCTCTCTATTTCTGCATTCCCAAATCCTGGCCCTTCACCGTTTCTTATATTCCCGGAGATCCGTAACTCCGATTGGGATGATTTTTTGACATGATTTTTATCTAGATATTAGCTTTCTTGCGGTAAAAGAAGGGCATCAACCTCCTTATGGAGTGGCCATGAGGGCCCAGGGCGCGCCTACCCCTGGTGGGCGCGCCCCCACCCTCGTGGGCCACTCGGGCATCATCTCACGTTGGTTCCGCTTCCCAGAATTCACATATATTCCAAAAAAATCTCCTGCCGTTTTTATGCCGTTTGGACTCCATTTGATATGGATATTCTGCAAAAGAAAAAACATGCAACAAACAGGAACTGGCACTGGGCACTGAATCAATATGTTAGTCCCAAAAAATAGTATAAAAAGTTGCCAAAAGTATATGAAAGTTGTAGAATATTGGCATGGGACAATAAAAAAATATGGATACGACTGAGTCGTATCAGCATCCCCAAGCTTAATTCTTGTTCGTCCTCGAGTAGGTAAATAATAAAAAAGATAATTTTTGATGTGGAATGCTACCTAGCATAATCTTGATCATGTAATCTAATCATGGCATGAATATTAAGACATGAGTGATTCAAAGCAATAGTCTATCATTTGACATAAAAGAATTTAATACTCGGGCATCCCAACAAACAATCAAGTATGTCAAAATATCAATGCTAAAGAACGTTATCCCTACAAAATCATATAGTCTTTTATGCTCCCTTTTCTTAACACAAGGTACCCCTCATGCCTATCCCGGTGTCAGCCAAGCAATTGTTTTCATACTTTACTTTTTCGAACCTTTTCAACTCTTCACGCAATACATGAGCGTGTTCCATGGACATAACACTGTAGGTGGAATAGAAGGTGGTAGTAGACAAAAGTAGGGAGAAAGTCTACATCGACTAGGCTTATCAATGGGCTATGAAGATGCCCATCAGTAGATATCAATGTGAGTGAGTAGGGATTGCCATGTAACGGATGCACTAGAGCTATAAGTGTATGAAAGCTCAAAAGAAAACTAGTGGGTGTGCATCAACTTGCTTGCTCATGAAGACCTAGGGCATTTGAGGAAGCCCGTCGTTGGAATATACAAGCCAAGTTCTATAACGAAAAATTCCCACTAGTATATGGAAGTGACAAAATAAGAGACTCTCTATTATGAAGATCATGGTGCTACTTTGAAGCACAAGTGTGGAAAAGAGATAGTAGCATTGTCCCTTCTCTCTTTTCTCTCATTTTTTAGGGGCTTTCCCCTTTTTTTAGCCCCTCTCTATATATTTTTAGGCCATCTTTTTTTTTGGTCTTTCCTCACATGGGAAAATGCTCTAATAATGAAGATCATCACACTTTTATTTACTTACAACTCGAAGCTAGAACAAAATATGACTCTATGTGAATGCCTCCGGCGGTGTACCAGGATGTGCAATGATCTAGCGTAGCAATGACATCAAAAACGAACAAGCCATGGAAACATCATGCTAGGTATCTTACGATCATGCAAGGCAATATGACAATGATGGTGCGTGTCATAATAAACGGAATGGTGGAGTTACATGGCAATATATCTCGGAATGGCTATGGAAATGCCATAATATGTAGGTATGGTGGCTGTTTTGAGGAAGGTATATGGTGGGTGTATGGTACCGGCGAAAGTTGCGTGGTACAAAAGAGGCTAGCAGTGGTGGAAGGGTGAGAGTGCCTATAATCCATGGACTCAACATTAGTCATAAATAACTCACATACATATTGCAAAAATTTATTAGCCATCGAAACCAAGTACTACACGCATGCTTCTAGGGGGGACGTTGGTAGGAGTTAGCCATCGCGCGCCCCCGACCTCCACACAAAGGATGACACCCAATAAATAAATCATGCTCCAACTTCGTCACATAACGGTTCACCATACGTGCATGCTACGGGAATCACAAACCTCAACACAAGTATTTCTACAATCCACAACTACCCACTAGCATGACTCTAATATCACCATCTTTATATCGCAAAACTATTGCAAGGAATCAAACATATCATATTCAGCGATCTACAAGTTTATGTAGGATTTTATGACTAACCATGTGAATGACCAATTCCTGTCAACTCTCTAAATAGATATAAGTGAAGCAAGAGAGTTTTAATTCTTTCTACAAAAGTTATGCCCACGCTCTAACAATTATAAGTGAAGCAAAATAGCATTCTACAAATGGCGGTTTTCTATGTGAAGAGAAACAAGCAATCCAAACTTCAAATGATATAAGTGAAGCACATGAAGCATTCTATAAAGCCATACTCAAAAGATATAAGTGAAGTGCAAAGTGCATTCTATAAATCAACCAAGGACTATCTCATACCAGCATGGTGCATTTATTAAAAGAAAAAGAAAAAGCACACGACGCTCCAAGAGTTTACGCATATCATGTGAACAAAACGAATCCGAAAACATGTCGATACTTGTTGAAGAAAGACGGGATGCCTTCCAGGGTATCCCCAAGCTTAGACGCTTGAGTCTTCTTGAATATTTACTTGGGGTGCCTCGGGCATCCCCAAGCTTGAGCACTTGCCTCTCCTCCTTCTCCTCGCATCGAGACCTCCTCGATCTTCGAACACTTCATCCACACAAAACTTAACTGAACTTTTAGTGGTGGGGGTTAATGCATATGATCAATAAAATCCCATCATGTACTGCTCTAACATTATTGTATAATTATAAACAAACATTACCCACTGTATTCTATCATAATTATATGGCCCCAAGTCAAGGAGGCATCAACAAGAATTCAAACATATGCAAATAATGAAGCTATAACAGCAATATGTGAAAACAAGACAGTCAGTAGTAATCTGAACATTAGCCATACTTTGTAACTCTAAAAATTCTGGAAAAATTAGGACAATAAACAATTTGTAAAGCAAGACTTTGCAAAAAAAAATCAGATCCTTTTGACGTTCCGGTACAAAATGTAAAATCGCACACTACAGCCAAAGTTTCTGTTTTTGCACCGCACAAACCAACAAGCAGTTTAATCATCCTAAAGGAAACTCTTGGCACATTATTTTTATAATACAATGGAATTGTACAAGGGATAATTATTTTTCTTGAAAACTTTTTGTAATGAAGGTTCACAAAGTTTCCATGGGCATGAACAAAGTTCAAGGCTAGCTCCCAATTTAACAATGCTCGTCTTTCTCACTTTCGCGTTCCTTTTTGAAAAAGTTTTAGGTTCCCCTCTTTAATTTTTTTTTGTTTTAAAACTTTATAAAAGCACATAACAGTAATAAATGACTCTCTAAAACTTCTGGTTGTCTCCCTGGCAGCGCTTTCTTTAAAGCCATTAAGCTAGGCATATAGTGCTCAAGTAATGGATCCATCCGGATCCCAAGGTATATCAAAGCCAATTTTAATTAGCAATGATTTGGCATTTAGTAGTGAGCACAAAGTGATATATATCATGCAACAAGGAAGTCTAACTCTCTTCCTATGCATCGTCATGTCATACAAGAACAATTCATGCACATCAAGTAAAGGCCAATGCATAGTATAAGCAGTTTCTTGCATAGTATAAGAGAGGCGGAGATGTAGTTCCTCTCTCATAATAATTGCAAGTAGGAGCACCAAGCACATGCATATTATATTCATCAAAATCATCATGTGTAACGGAAAAAGGCAACCCATCAATATAATCCTTAATAAGTGCAAACTTCTCCAATATAGTGTAGTTTGGAGAATTCAAAAAGATAATAGGACTATCATGTGTGGGTGCAATAGTAGCTATCTCATGTTTAACATAAGGAACTATAGCAAGTTCATCTCCATAAGCATAATTCATATTGGCATCTTGGCCACAAGAATAGCAAGCATCATCAGAAATGGATATTTCAAAAGAATCAATGGGATCATAACCATCATTATAGCATTCATCCTTCGGTAAGCACGAAGGGAAATTAAACAATGTATGAGTTGAAGAGTTACTCTCATTAGAAGTTGGGCACAGGTAGCTAATCCGCTCTACCTCCTTTTGTTCTTTGCTCTCCTCCTCATATTTTCCATCCAATGAGCTTGCAATGTCATTGATTTCTTCTTCGATAGACTCCTGCAAAATATTGGTCTCTTCTTGGACAGCGGAGACCTTCTCAATAAACGCATCAATATCGGAGTTATATTCATAATTCAAATAGCAATATTTCAATATAGCAAGATTTTCAGGCCTAGAAACATCATCATCAAAAGCACCATTCTTTTTAAACGGAGATTCAATTTCATAAGCACCCTTAAAAGCAACGAATTCTTCTATTAGTTCCACATCATAATAATCATATATACCATTAGCATAAGATGCTAAGGTTTCATTATCATTAAATTTGCATGAAAAGGGAAGGTGTGGAGCCTTCATCCTAGAGCAACAAGTATAATCATATCTCAAGCATAGTTGCCGAGCATACCAATGCAACAAATGAATTTGATCCCAGAACAGTTTCCCTTTTTGTGTCAAGCGATAATCCCTAAAGTATTCACGTTGATCCAACGTTACTCCCATTACATAGTTGAATGGGGTTTCTCGGGATTATCAAATTGTACATAATATCTTTCACATAATGAGCATCGTGGGTTTTAGGAGGTTCCCCATCTCCATGAGTAGCAAGTACACCTAAGTTTTTCGGTATTTCGTGTTCCATATCCATAACTAAAGATAGAGAACAACTTAGAAGAACAAATAAAATCTATTTAGTGATAAAGCAAACAAGCACACACGAGAATATTCACCCCATGCTATTCCTCCCCCGCAACGGCGCGAGAAAAATGTCTTGACAACCCACAAGTGTAGGGGATCAGTTGTAGCCTATTTCGATAAGTAAGAGTGTCGAACGCAACGAGGAGCTAAAGGCAGAACAAATATTCCCTCAACTTCTATCGACCATCGACACAACTCTACGCACACTTGATGTTGACTTTACCTAGAACAAGTATGAAGCTAGAAGTACTGTGTAGTTTTTGTGGGATAGGTTTGCAAGAATATAAAGAACACGTAAATAAAACTAGGGACTGTTAAGATAAAGAAGCAATAAAGTTAATAATAGAGTGTGTGGAAAAGTGGTGGTAGGAGTTACGAAATTGCCCCTAAGCAATTGACTATGTTACTAGACCGATAGCAAGTTTTATGTGGGAGAGGCCACTGCTAGCATGTCATCCCTTACTTGGAATTCTATGCACTTATGATTGGAACTATTAGCAAGCATCTGCAACTACTAACATTCATTAAGGTAAAACCCAACCATAGCATTAAGATATATTGGTCCCCCTTCAATCCCGTATGCATCAATTTCTATGCTAGGTTGAAGCTTCTGTCACTCTTGCCCTCCAATACGTAGTCCTATGAACATACAACTAACCCTATGGTGTGATCCACGCGCGCGCTCATATGATGGGCACCAAAGGACGGCAACATAACCACAAGCAATTTAAATCAATCATAGCAATTCACCAATCACCAATAGGACAACGATAATCTACTCAGACATCATAGGATGGCAACACATCATTGCATAATAATATGAAGCATAAAGCACCATGTTCAAGTAGAGGGTACAGCGGGTTGCGGGAGAGTGAACCGCTGTAGATAGATGGGGAAAGGTGATGGAGATTTTGGTGAAGATGACAGAGGTGTTGGTGTAGATCGCCGTCTCACGATGATGGCCCCGGTGGCACTCTGGTACCACCGGAAGCAAGGGGGAGAGAGCCCCCCTCCTTCTTCTTCTTCCTTGACCTTCTCCCTAGGTGGGAGAAGGGTTTCCCCTCTGGTCCATAGCCTCCATGGCTGCGGAGGGGCGAGAGCCCCTCCGAGATTGGATCTGTCTCTCTGTCTCTCTCTGTTTTTGCGTTCCCAGATTTTGGCCCTTCACCGTTTCTTATATTCCCGGAGATCCGTAACTCCGATTGGGCTGATTTTTTGACACGATTTTTATCTAGATATTAGCTTTCTTGCGGCGAAAGAAGGGCATCAACCACCTTACGGAGTGGCCACAAGGGCCCAAGGCGTGCCTGCCCCTGGTGGGCGCGCCCCCCACCCTCGTTGGCCACTCAGGCATCGTCTCACGTTGGTTCCGCTTCCCAAAATTCACATATATTCCAAAAAAAATATCTCCGTCCGTTTTTATTCTGTTTGGACTCCGTTTGATATGGGTATTCTACGAAACAAAAAACATGCAACAAACAGGAACTGGCACTGGGCACTAAATCAATATGTTAGTCCCAAAAAATAGTATAAAAATTGCCAAAAGTATATGAAAGTTGTAGAATATTGGCATGGAACAATCAAAAATTATAGATACGACAGAGACGTATCAGCTGCTAAGAGGCCGAAAGTCAGGTCGTATTGTAAATGGCTCAACTGTGTTGTTGGCTTTTATCAGCCGAAAGAGAAACCGGGCTAGTATTCGACCATGAAGGGCATGGGCCGTTAAAAGGCCAAAACACAGGTCCGACTACAAATGGCCCAACTCATTTATGGTCCATTAACAGGTTGAAAGGCACACAGGGCCGGAAATTGGCCCAACACTTAAATGGGTCGCTAAAAGGCCAAAACTCAGGTCCGACTACAAATGTCCCAACAGATATATGGGTCGTCACCAGGCTGAAAGAACACCGGGCCGGAAATTGGCCCAACACTTAAATGGGTCGCTAAAAGGCCGAAACTCAGGTCTGACTACAAATGGCCCAACTGATTTATGGGCCGTCAACAGGGTGAAAGACACACCGGGCCGGAAATTAGCCCAATATTTAAATGGGTCGATAAAAGGCCGAAAGATGTACATCGTGAAAATTGGCCCATCCACTCAATGATCCGTTAACAGGCCGAAATCTCATCAGGCCGATATTGAGACCAAATATATAGCAGGCTGGTAACGGGCTCGAACTGACGATGGGCTGCAATGGTGTCAAATCTTTAATGGGCCGTTGACGGGCCGAATTGGCACATCTCGTATGGGCCGTGGGCTTAAATGGACCTGACACAAGTAGGCCTTATATGAGTCGGCATGCTATTTTTTACTAGGCCGGCCTTTTTCACCGGAATGGGCCACAGTTGGGCCGTGCCACGTGTCGACCTATCATAGGCACCTCCTGTCCAATGAGTGGATGACATCTGTCCCAATGGTGAGGCAACACGTGTTTCCTCCAGCCAAAGATGATTTTACACGTGGAAAATCCCCATTGGTTGGGGCTGTTAACGGGTTATCGGATCCAAAACCGGACCCGATAGCTTAACGGTGTTCCGTTACGGTGGATGCCACGTGTCGGTCACATTTGACGAAAGCACTTATGTGTCGGACGATTTATCATCATGGAAGTGGACACTTCCATGATGATAATTTTGGTAATGTCATGGAACACTTCTACGACAGCACAGGTATGACTATCTTGATTCTGTCATAATTCTTTCATGGATGTACATGCATGATAGAAAATGTGACCTACTGTGACAAACACGTATGATCACGTAAGTGTATTTTTTTTGTAGTGCTCCCTAGGCCCAGCACCGGTGCCTCTAACCCTAGCCCAATCCAATCCCCACTCACCCCTCTCCCTCTCGCCCCTTAGCGCCGCCGCCTCTCTTCTCCCTCTCGACCCCCCACCTCTCTCGCTCTAGCCCGATCCCCTCCTCTTTCCTCTCGCACAAGCAGCCTCGCTACAACATCGTCGCCAGCCAGCAGTTGCCGCACCTCTCCTCGACCCCCACTCTCCTCTCGCGCCCGCCCTCACCGGACGCCATCCCCACCGCGTTGCTCCCACGACCCCACGCCTGACCGCCACCAGTTCGCCGCGCTCTCATCCTCTCCCATGCGCTGACGAGCTCTGCCAGCAGTCCGCCAGCCACCTCTCCGGCAAGCTAGGCCACTGGAGTCCCACCTCACGACGCCCGCGACCTCCTCTTCCCGTAGCCGCTCGCCGACCCCGAGCTCCGCCTCCCGCCGATGTCAGCACTCCACCCCTCCGGCCACCTCTTCCTCCGCGCCGGCGAGCACGAGCCGCCACCGGCCGCCGCGACAGCGCCGACGCCGCCACGCCTCCGCATCGTGCCCGTGCCCTGCTTGCGTACTCCCGTGCTTCGCCAAGCTCCGCCCGTCGCCGAGCTCCTTCCATCGTCACGCTGCCTGACGCCCAAGGCCAGCCATGGCCGCCTCTCTATCGGTGCCCCTCTGCTTTGTGCCATCCCTGCCGTCCTGGAACAGCAATAGCTCCAGCCTCCACTCGGTCCTCCTCGAGCTCCTCACCATGGCCCTCTGTTCGACTCTGTGTATGACTACACGGGGAGACGCCAAGTACCACGACACCCGGAGAGTTCGGATCCGTCAAGTTCGGCTACCGTCAACCCTCGCCAAGTGCCTCGACGACCTAGTGTGCGCCTACAGGGATTCGCCAAGTACCACACCGGCAAGCATGTACGCTCAAACGATTACCGTCGTCGAAGACTCATGAATGATCACACATCTGGAACACGACAAGTACCACGATGACCATTGCTTGCCGAGTTTAACGACCGCCGGAATGTACAACTACCGTCTATGTGCATTTCGACAAGTACCTCTACCGCCGTCTCCGGAATTGCCAAGAACGCCAAGTACATATACGAACCCGAAAGAACACGGATATCGCCAAGTACCGTGACGCCCGAAGACATCAGATTCGTCAAGTTCACATCCGAAACGAGTACGACTACACTTGGCGATGCGTCAAGTTCCACCACCATCGACCCGTGGACGCCAAGTTCCCCGCGTGACCCCGAACATCTACGAAACATGTACCACTAGTTCCACAACTGGACCGCGAGTACCACTACTACCCTCGACGACCAATGAACGACTACGAAACATGAATGACTACTTCCCTCGACGACTCGTTCCACCCCGAAACGCACGCTTCAAAGGTATACCGCGAGACGACGCCCGTGGACGAATGCATGTCGTGTTATATGAGATGCTCGTGTTTGCACCCCGTCTGTTTTGTCAACCGTTTCCATGCCACCGACATGGGGGACACCCAGTAAACGGGATCACGCCACCATTCTTGCATGACACACTCACGCCACACATCTTTTGCACCGATATCTCAATGAGTTATTGGAACCGGAATATTGTCGTGGCATCATTTCCGTTGTCGTTGTCGTGGCACCCCTTTCTTTCTGTCATGGCGACAAATGCTTGATATCATATAACATGCTCTTGTCAGCATTTCATAAAATTGCATATGACTTGACATGATACCCTCAAACATGTAAAGAAACACTTAAAATGTTGCTTGCATTTATTTTGCTTAAACGGCTAAGTCCCCGATTTATCATATTAGGTGTGCATCTTTGTCATGACATAACTTTGTGGATGTGTGTCCAAATTGAGCATATAATATGTCAAAATGTTCATCTCTTGATGCTCTACATGTTAGTTGCATTTTCATGCATGTTATTGTTCATCTTGATGCCATAATCATCGTTGCAAAATTGCATGTTGCTGTTAAGTGCTGAAAACTGATATAACTTGTTGTTTTGTCTTTTTGATATCTTTATGTGTGATTTTTGTTTGAGCATCATGTTAACATGTTTTAGGAGAACAATCTTGTCATCTTTGCAATGGTGTAATTAGTTTTTCATGATATGTCTTGTGGTGAGTGTAACAAGCTTTCAAAGTGACCTACTCACTGTTGTTGTTTCTTGAGACTTGTTGAGAACTGCTAAGTCTGAAACTGTTATATTATGATGCCATGTTTGCTTGATGCTACAGTCATATCCATGCATGTTTTGCAATGTCTAGTGACCATGTATTGAAGTGCATGTTATGATCTATCCATCCATGTCCTTGTTTGCAATTATAGGTTGCTGTAGCATCTCTCTTTCTTGCTCTCAAATTGATATATAATGTTTGTGGTAGCCTGTTATCAGTAAGGTCAGTTTTGCCATGGGAATAGCTAGTGTTCTATGCATCCTATGACCATGTTCTTGACATGAGTACCTGTATAAACATGTCTTCTTGCTGTTGGTTATATTCACATGCCATGATATGCTTTGAGATGAGTTGCACAAGCTTGCAAACATGCCTACTTGTCGCGTTCCCGCCATGTTCAGTTTATTTCACCAAGTCTGTGAAACGGTTATCATTTGCAATCTTGAGCATGTTCTAGTGGTATTTGGCAGTAGTTCAGTGATCATGTTTGTAGTGCTTGACATGCACATGCTTGCCATGACCTTTGATGCCATGAAATGTTCCGGTAGCATGTTGTTTTGATGATTGCAAAGTGCCTAGTTGTTGTTTTGTGACAGATTGTTGTTATATCTTGTTTTGTCTGGATGTGTTGAACCGTTTCTCTGTTTTGAGCATGCTCTATATGAAACTTGCTTGGTTTTGCATGTAGATGAATCATGTCATGTTACATCCATGTTTTGAGAGTGTGTGTTTGATGTTTGAATGCATTTTCAATCAATGCCATGTGTAATTTGTTTTGCTCATATCTTCTAGGCCTAAGCTCCGAATTAAATGAACTTTATATGTAACTTGACTAGAATTTCATGTAGATAATCATGGTGCATGTTAACTTGCTGTTTAACAAATTTAACATAAGGTTTTTAAGATCTGGACCAATTTCGAAATTTGCATATGAGGACTTACGAAAATTGTTATAAGTTGTTTCCGGCCTCATTTAAACTTGCTTGGTTGTGTTGTTCTTGTATGCATCATCTCTTGCCATGTTTAGAATCATGTAGCCTTGTCATGCATCATACTTGGATGAGCATCTTGTCTTGTTTATGTGTGGTGTGTTTACCATGTTGTTTGCTTCTTCTCGTTAGTTCATGTTTCGTTGCGATCGTGAGGATTTATTCAACTACGCTTGGTTCGTCTTCGTGGCTTCGTCTTCTTCAACGAATTGTTCTTCTTCCTTGCGGGGTCTCAGGAAAGATGACTGTCACCTTGGATCTCATTACTATCGTTGCTATGCTAGTTGTCTCGATGCTATCGCTATATGTCGTGCTACCCACCTTTTGTTTGTCAGCCTCTCTTTGTTGCCATGAAACCTCTAACCTTTGACACCATCCCAACAAACCTTTGTGTGGCTATGTTACCACATGCTCAGCCCCTCTTATAGCGTTGTTAGTTGCAGGTGAAGATGAAGATTGCTCCATGTCGGATTTTGGATTGTTGGAATATTGCAATATCTCTTAATTAAATTAATGCACCCATATACTTGGCAATGGGTGGAAGGCTTGGCCTTTTGCTCGGTGTTTTGTTCCACTGATGCCGCCTTAAGAACCGATAAACCGGTGTTATGTTCCTTGATTTTGTGTTCCTAACACGGTTGGGGGTATGGGAGCCCCTTGACAGTTCGCTTTGAATAAAACTCCTCCAGCAAGGCCCAACATTTGGTTTTACCATTTGCCTAAGAACTAAAACTTGCATAGGGAGTTAGCGCTACCCGTGGATTCTTAATTCAGCCCCCGGGCCAGTGCTCCTCATGAGTGTTGGTCCAAACTAGAGTCGTTTGTGGTGCCGCCCCTTGGCAACTTGGGGTATTTGGTCGCTGTACGCTGTGCTCATCCGGACGTGGCCTGAGACGAGATACGCGCAGCTACTATTAGGGTGTCGGCACGCCGGGAGGTATTGCTGGACTTGTTTTACCATTGTCGAAATGTCTTGTGCACCAGGATTCCGAGTCTGATCGGATTGTCCCTAAGATAAGAGGTTTTACCTCTACAGATCGTGCGAGCTTGTGATGGGCTAAGTTGGGACACCCCTATAGGGTTATGATCTTTCGAAAGCCGTGCCCGCGGTTATGTGGTCGATTGGAATTTGTTAATGTCCGGTTGTAGAAAACCTGACAGATGATCCGAAATAAAATACACCAACCACGTGAGTAACCGTGACCGTCTCTTTTCACTTTGAGAAGAGAACACGATGGGGTTATGTTTGACTCTTAGGTAGTTCAGTATCTCTTAGTGATCAATACTAGTTTGTGACCGTTTGCGTAGATGCTCTTCTTATTCTTGTAATCGTAAGTTAGCCACCATACAAATGCTTAGCCGCTGCTGCAACCTCACCACTATCATTTCCATACCCTTTAAGCTTTGCTAGTCTTGATACCCATGGTTATGAGATTGCCGAGTCCTCGTGGCTCACAGATACTACAACAACAGTTGCAGGTGCAGGTTTCCGATGACTTGACATGAGAGGGTGTTTACTTGTGTTGGAGTTCTTTCTTCTTCATCATCGATCTTGGGATAGGTTCCTGGTCAGCAACCTGGGATAGAAGGATGGATGTCGTTGTGCTTTTCATGTGTTTATCATCCGTAGTTGGATGTCTTGTGTATGGTGTGTTGTATTCTTGTGACTATTGTATGACTTGTATGTATCCGCTATCTATGTATGTAATGGTACGATGTAATGATATCCATCTTTCTAAGCGCCCGAAATGCGGTTGTGCCCCGATCACGAGTTCATCACGTGATTGGGATAGAATCGCATCTTGGGCGTGACATCAACGAAATGCAAGGTATGCGCATGGTGTGAAAAAATATATTCTCATATCGGAGATGATATGTATAATGAGAGGTGAACTCATCGGATGCTTTAATTATGATTACAGCTGGCGCCGCCAAGGTTCAGACCCTCAAATGCGCCCATGCCCATGTAATGCCCCAGATGTAACACTTTCCCAATATGGCAATACATAAACTTTGGCTTCATCAATTCCTTTCTGGGCTCTTCTTTCATATCGGGTTCTTCGTTTTGTCGTGTGCGTGTGTGCATTTCATCCATGTCATGTTGTCATGTGCATTGCATTGCATTTGTGTTGTCACTTGCATCCGGTTCCACTCGTCTCTTCCCATTGTCCGTTTCGAGTTCTGACGCTCACACACGTGCCCGTGGCATCCCCGAGTACTTCTTTTGTGTGTGGCCGTGTTAAGTTTCCGGAATGACGTGAGACTTGTCGTGCGATGTTATTTTGATACGTGTAGGCCGCATGTCAAGTTTCGTCGCGTTTGGAGTTCGTTTGGTACTCCAACGGTTAACCTAATGGGCTAAAAGAACCTCTTCTTTAAGGCCCAAGACCCCCTCCACAACAGCCCACTAACCCAGCACAACCCTTCCCATCATCTCGGTCGTCGGATCGTGATCGCGTGGCCGAAAACCGCTCCCCATTTGGAGTCTCCTAGCTCCTTATGCCTATAAAAACGTCCCCCATGTCCATTTTTCGTCCAAACCCTAGCTCTCTCCCCTCCACCGCCGCCCGACCAACCGCAACCTGCCACATGGGCGTCCGCCTCCTCCCGCCGCCGCGGCCCGCGGGGCCCGAATCGGGCTCGCGCGAGCCCAGCCGCCGCCGGCCTCGTCCGCTTCGCCTCCGGCTCCCTCGTCGCCATCGTTCCGCTCCCTGGCGCCGGATCCGCCGCCCGCCGGCTACCTCGGGCCAGCGCCGCCGCCCGCAAGTGCCTGAGGGCCCTCGCCGCCGGGCGCCCAGGAACGCCGCCGCCGCGCCTCCACAGCAGCTCCCGCTAGCCCCGAGCTGCTCCGGCCACCGCCTCCTCGCCGGCGCAGCAGCTCCGGCCACCGGAGGGCCGAGCTCCTCGCCGGAGCCGAGGGCCGCCGCCGCGCCGCGGCCGATTCCCGCCGGAGCGCCCGATCCGGGCTCCAGCCGCCCATCCGCCGGATCGCGATCCAGATCGGGCCGAAACCCTAACGGGTCCGGGTCCCGCTCCGCGCCCGCACCCGCTTCGCCGTTGACCCAATCCGCCCGTGGACCCGATCCGCGAGGTAGATCCCGTTTTTCCTCTAAGCCCCTGTTAATTTTTGTTGTCTGATGGCATATTGTGATGGTTGTATCTTCTTGTGTGTAAGTCCGATTTGTGCGTATGATATGTCAAAATGACCGTGGTGATGTGTACTACGTTTTGTTCCATTGTGCCATGCTTGTTTGAGTCCATCTAGAGGTCTTAATCTTCGTGACAAGAGTGCTACTTGATATAAACTGCTGCTACTAGTTATTTTCATGCCATGTTTGAGATGTGATAACTTGGTGCATGTTTATCCAAATGAAGCAAATGAGATGTCAAAATGTTGATCATGACATGCTCTACATGTTGGTTGCTGTAGCATGCATGTTAGGGTTCATATTGCCATGTTTATCTCTGTTGAAAAAGTGTACGTGGCTGTTAAGTTTTGTAACACGTTATGAGATGCTGATTTGAAGAGCTCGTTGCTATTGATGTGTTTGTCCCCTTGTCACATGCCAATATGTTTTAGAATCTCCATCATGTGGTCTTTTCTGTGGTGCAAACCATTTTCCATGATATGCCTTGAGGTGACTTAAACATGCTTGCAAACATGCCATGCCAATATATCTGTTTTAACACTTAGTGAAATTTTGGCAAGTCTGGAATCTGTCATATCCTGATGCTATGTTTGCTTGATGCCCTAGGCAAATCCATGTTAGTTTTGGGGTGGCCATTGATCATTCCTTGTTGTAAATGTTGTTGTCTATCCATCCATGCCCTCACTTGCTCATATGGCTTGCTGTAGCTTATTTAATTCTTGCTCCCAAGTTGCTATAAAATATAACTGTCAGGTTTTTAACGTCATGATCAAAATGTTGTAGCTTGTTGCTATTGATCCATGCCTCCTATGGAGTTGCTCCAATGGAGTTGTTTGCTATAGGATATGTCTACTTCATGTCCATGCTTGTTGTCACCATGTTTGAGTGTTGTAGAGTATATATTTCTTGCTCCAAAGTTGCTATGTGGCTGTTAATTGCAGCTTTGCATTGTTTCTTGTTTCGAGTGTATGTGTTGAACCGTTGCTCCGTTTAGCGCGTGCCCTACATGAAACTTGTGTGATTTTGCATGTAGATTCATAATACCATCTTGTTTACATGTTTGGAGTATGTTTGCTTGATGTTTGGGTGCGTCTTGCACCGTTGCCATGTTTAACTTGTTTTGCTCATATCTGCTAGACCGTTGCTCCGAATTGAACAAACTTTATATGAAACTTGACTAGAATTTCGTGTAGATCATCATGGTGCATGTTAACTTGCTGTTTAACAACTTTAACTTAAGGTTTGTTCAGATCTGGACTATTTGCAAACTATGCATATGGGGACTTACCTGATTTGTTATATGTAGTTTCCGGCCTCATTTAAACTTGTTGACTTGTGTTGTTTTTGAGAGCTTCCTGCCTTGCCATGTTTTGCATCATATATAGACTTGCCTTCCATCATACTTGCTTGAGCATATTGTCATGTTCTTGTGTTGTTTCTCTGTGCTTCCTACCTTGCCATGTTTTGCATCATATATATACTTGCCTTGCAGCATTCTTGCTTGAGCATATTGTCATGTTCTTGTGTTGTTTCTCTGTGCTTCCTACCTTGCCATGTTTTGCATCATATATAGACTTGCCTTGCATCATACTTGCTTGAGCATATTGTCATGTTCCTGTGTTGTTTCTCTGTGCTTCCTACCTTGCCATGTATTGCATCATATATATACTTTTCATGCATCATATGTGCATCATGTTGATTGTGCATTGCACCTTGTTTGATTTCGTGCCTCGTGTGTTCTTGTGTTGAGTAGAGGCAGAAGACGAGACCGAGAACGAGAACGAGGTTACTACCGAGGTTGAGTACGAGGAGCCGTCTTACGATCCCATCGATGACTCGACAGGCAAGATGACCTGACCCAGATATCATTACTATCTTTGCCTATTGCTAGATGCCTCGCTCTTTAGCTTATTGCCTCGATGCCCATGTTTGTTTGTCAGCCTCCGATTGTAACCATGAATCTGTCTAACCACCCAACCTAGCGAACCATTGTTTGGCTACGTAAGCTTCGCTCAGCCCCTCTTATATCATTGCTAGTTGTAGGAGAAGATTTGAAGATTATTGCTTCATGTTGAAGTTATTGTTGGGATATCACACTATATAAACTCTTAAAATAAATCATCTATATATTGGCAATGGGTGGAAGGCTGAGCCTCTTGCTCGGTGATTTGTTCCACTCATGTCGCCCTAAGAACCGTATAAACCGGTGTTATGTTCCTTGATTTTGCGTTCCTCACACGGTTGGGGTTATGGGACCCCCTCGATAAACCGCTTAGCGCTAAGGCTTTTCCAGAAGTCCCAACATTGGTACTCCATTTTCCTAACAACTAAAACTTGCATAGGGAGTTATAAACCATCTTCTTAATCAACAACCCGGGCCAGTGCTCCACATGAGTGTTGGTCCAAACTGGGGGTTACGCGGGGCCACCTTGGGGGAACCCGAGGGCTGGTAAAAACCTATGGGATCACCCATCCGGTCGTGGCCGGAGACGAGATACGCGCGGCTACTATCAGGGTGTCGGCACGCCGGGAGGATTTGCTGGATTAGTCTTACCTTAGTCAGAGTATCTTGAGCACAGGATTCCGAGAATACTCGGGCCTTCCCACCTTGGAGTTGCGAATCCGCGGATCATGAGCTTGTCATGGGCTAAGTTGGGACACCCCTGCAGGGTTTTGAATTTCGAAAGCCGTGCCCGCGGTTATGTGGCAGATGGGAATTTTTTAATATCCGGTTGTAGAAAACTTGACACCATGTTCAGAACACACTACTAGCGTGAGTAACCGTGACGGTCATTTTCCGAAAGGGGTTCGGGAAGTGAACACGGTGGGGTTATGATTGACGTGCTTAGATAGGATCACTTCGTGATCACTTTGACGCTTGTGGCACTTCTCTTCTCGCTCTTAACACGTAAGCTAGTGCTAGTACAGCTGCAACCTTTTATCTTTCTTTAGCCTTGCTCCACACCCAAGGCTTAGATAGTTTTGCTACCCGGGAACGGGATTGCTGAGTCCTCCGTGGCTCACAGTTTCTACACCACACCAGATGCATGTACTGTGGTGAACTACTCAGGTGACGGCACGGAGCTGTACTGGGAGTTCGACGAAGAACGTAGTCATTACTATGTGCACTATCCCGGTGATCAGTAGTGGTTTCTACTAGGGGCGATTCGGACCTGTGGCTTTATGTTTTTGGTATCTTTCATTTTGATCTTCACCCGTAGTCGGGTTGTGATGTTATTTGGATGATGATTTGCTTATGTAATGTATTGTGTGACGTGGCGAGTGTAAGCCAACTATCCTTTTGCAATTTCATCCCTATTTTTACATGAGTCGTGCAAAGATACCAAACTTGAGATCATTCCAGAATGGGTTTATACCTTTAAGTCGTGCCTCGACACGTAGGAGGTATAGTCCCATCCTGGGCATTACAAGTTGGTATTCAGAGCCTTCTCCGACCTAGAAGCCCCCACTGATTGATCGAATCGTTGACGGTTGAGTCTAGGCACACACTTAAAATGTTTTGAGTCCTATATATATCGAAGAGTAGGATTTCTTTGGCTCCTCATCTCTTTTCACTCTGGTGAGGACTCCTGACGATTACTTTTATCTCTTCTACTCTCAAAAATTCTCCAAATTTGTTTTAGGATCACGCGAGTATTGTTTGGATTTTTCCAATGTCTTTGTGACGAGAACATTGTTCTCGATGCCTCCTGTCATTTAGGGGTTGTGGCAGTGTCCCGGGGAGTTGAGCTCCGAGGTGTTGTCGTCACAAATATATCGCAGCAGTTCTGGAATACTTAAGACGGCCGACATCGAAAACTCTCCTATGCAGTTAGTGGCAAGATAACCCCGACATCACCCAATACTGGGGAGGTAGTTCGGGAGTATTGCCATAGCTTGTATAGTAGATGCGTTTCGAAGGTCCGAGGTAAACGGTTTCCGAAAATAACTGGTTACGTGTTGAAGGATGGATATAGCTGGATGTAGGATTAGAGTTGAGTGCGCGATGCTTCCCCTGTATCCCCAACACCTGATTGCATAACTGGAAACTTTCGGAAATTAATAGGTGGGTTCATCTAGTAGTTCATAGGCATTCTTCCAACGAATGCATGATATGGAGTTCGGGGTTCTACATTGAGTGAAGTAGTTTTATGGGTGTTGTTCCCATCGGGAGTTGCATCTTAAAGGTTCCTTGGCTATGCTGATCTGGGGATTGCAAAACCCTTTTGTAACACGTTCCATAAGCTTTCAGCACGAATATGTTGAACGAAGCTTCTATCTTGTATTTGTTCTATCTGCTCCTTGTTGTTTTTATTTACCTTTTGTTCTCCCAAGTGGCTTCTCGTGAAGATTGTTGTTACTATTAAACTGTGGATTACATTCGTTCATCTTGTTCGAATGTGCTTGTGAAGACTATGTTGCAATTTCTAGCCGTTGATTCAGCTTATATATTCTTTCAATCAATGGCTAATAGTTGTCATCTCATTCAGGATGGCTCCTAAAAGGGTTCCCAACGCTAACCCAGAGGGTGAAGAGGTTCCTGATCGTCCTCCTTCCCCTCCTCCTCCGTCTGAGGCCTGGAGAGCAATTATGCAAGCGACGAACCAGAACACCCAGATGCTTATGCAAATGATGCAGAACATTCAAGCGAATCAAGCAAATCAGGGTGCTCATGGGAACCAAGGCCAAGGCAATTTGTTCAACCAACCTCACTTTGCTACACTCAACCAGTTCCTGGCAAACCAACCAAAGGCATTCAGTTACCATGTGGACCCTCTAGATGCTGAAGACTGGATAACAGATATCAAGAAGCATTTCGAGTGCAGTAACGTCAGGCCCGAGGACTATGTGAAGTTTGCCGCCTTCCAACTCAAGGACCAAGCCGCTGATTGGTGGCAGCAGTACAAATATTCCAGAGAAGGGCGTGAAATCTCGTGGGCTGACTTCTGCAAGGACTTTCGCTCCCACCACATTCCAACAAGTGTCATCGAGGGTATGCGTGAGCAATTCCGCAACCTAAAGCAAGGCTCAATGACTGTCTACCAATATAATGTCAAGTTCCAGAACCTTGCCCGCTATGCCAAGAAAGACATCCCAGATGCCAAGAGCAAGATCTATCAGTTTCGTGGTGGTCTGAAGGATGAACTCCAACTAGCTCTCACCTTGTTCGAGCCTAATGAATTTGATCAATTCTATAACATGTCACTTAAGCAAGAGGCAGCCCAGCTCAAGATGGAAGCTTCCAAAAAGAGGATCAGAGACGCTGTTCACTCCTCCTCTTCTTCCCAAGTGGTCTAAAAGCAACAGAAGTTTTGTCTTCCACCTCCTCCAGTGATTCGACCTCCCAACAACAACAACAAGAATTCTAGTGGCCGTGGTTTCTCCCACCCACCCAACCCAAGCAACCAGTCAAAGAACCACTTTCAAGCTTGAAAGTCAAGTACTCATTATCACCGTCCTCTCTCAGAAGTGGTTTGCAATAAGTGCACTCAGAAGGGTCATTATGCTAACAAGTGCCCCAACCCAAGGCGCCTTCCGCCTCCTCCACCTGTCAGTACTGCTATTGTCAAGCACAACCCCAAGTTAGCAAGAGTGAATCTGATGAATGCAACTCAAGCAGAGAATTCTTCAGATGTGATACTTGGTAAACTTCCAGTCAACCTTAAACCTGCTAAAGTCTTGTTTGATTCGGGTGCATCAGTTCTTTCATGTCTCAACCTTTTGCATCCAAGCATAATGTTGACATCAAAAGTTTGCCAAGGGAATTATCAGTTGTTTCTCCGGGTAAACTAATGCATTCAAAAATATTTGCTCCGGATGTATCTATTCGCATGGGTGATTACCGCTTTCTGGCTTCTCTGGTTGTTCTCGGAAACTCCGACATTGATCTTATTCTTGGGATGGATTGGCTTTCACAGCATGATGCTCACATTGATTGTGCAAATAAGGAAGTCAAGCTTACTCATTCTGACAAAGACGTGATTATCTTTGCCTCTCGAGATAACACAATCAGGCTATTCTCTCTCAATGACAAGGGCGAGATTAATGCCATCTCTCAAATCCCGATGGTCAATGAATATGAAGATGTTTTCCCTGAAGAACTTCCAGGCATGCCTCCGCATCGTCAAGTTGAATTCGTCATTGAACTCGAGCCCAATACCGAGCCAGCTTGTCGGCGTCCGTACAAGCTTTCCCCTGAAGAGTTGAAGGAGTTGAAGAGACAACTCGATGAGCAAGAGTGTATGGGTCTAATCAGGCCTAGCACTTCTCCTTGGGGCTGTGGTGTTCTATTTGTCAAGAAGAAGGATGGCACGGAGCGCCTTTGCGTTGATTACTGGCCATTGAACAAGAAGACAATAAAGAACAAGTATTCTCTCCCCAACATCAATGAATTGTTCGAGCAGCTCAAAGGAGCTAAAGTGTTCTCAAAGCTCGATCTCCGGATGGGTTATCACCAGATCCGCATCTGTGAAGAAGATATTCACAAGACTGCATTCAAAACAAGCTACGACTCCTATGAATACACAGTCATGTCTTTTGGCCTCGCTAATGCTCCACCCACCTTCTCGAGAATGATGCACTACATATTCAACCCCTACACCAACGAATTTGTGCTTGTCTATCTGGATGACATCTTGGTATTCTCCAAGAATGAAGTGGATCATGAAAAGCACCTCCGTTTGGTTCTCGACAAACTTCGTGAACATAAGTTCTATGCCAAGTTCTCCAAGTGCAAATTCTGGCTCGATAAGGTCTTGTATCTGGGCCATATCATCTCTGCTGACGGTATTTTTGTCAACCCCGAGAAAGTTGAAGCGATTGTCAACTGGGAACCTCCTCAGAACGTCAAGCAACTCCGAAGCTTCCTTGGTCTTGCTAGCTATTGCAGAAGGTTCATTGAGAACTTCTCCAAGATTGCCAAGCCTCTCTCCAACTTGTTGCAGAAGAATGTCAAGTACAACTGGTCTCCGGATTGTGATGTGGCATTCAAAACTCTCAAAGCAAAGCTCATCTCTCCTCCGGTTCTTACTCCTCCGGATGAGTCCAAGCCCTACGAAGTATTCTGTGATGCTTCTCTTCAAGGACTTGGTGTTGTGCTAATGCAAGACAAGAAAATTGTGGCATACAGTTCTCGTCAATTGAAGCCAAGTGAGAAGAACTACCCCACACATGATCTCGAGCTAGCAGCAGTGGTACACGCTTTGATTACGTGGAGACACCTTCTGTTGGGCAGAAAAGTGGACATGTTCACCGATCACAAGAGCTTGACGTACATCTTCACACAGCCAAACCTGAACCTTCGCCAGACTCGTTGGGTTGAGATGATCCAAGAGTATGATCCAAGCATCGAATACACACCTGGCAAGGCCAATGTCATTGCAGATGCCTTGAGCAGAAAGGCATATTGCAACAGTCTCCTTATCAAGCCGTTTCAGCCTGAGCTTTGTGAAGCATTCAGGAAGCTCAACCTCCAAGTTGTTCCGCAAGGCTTTCTTGCAAATCTTCAAGTTGCTCCTACCTTGGAAGATCGGATCCGTGAGGCCCAACTCAGTGATGCTATGGTGCAGAAAGTGAAACATGGTATTGCAAAGGGTACTCCCAAATACAAGTGCTATCGCATTGATGAGAAAGACACCTTGTTCTTTGAGGACAGACTTGTGGTTCCCAAGGGTGATCTCAGGAAGCTCACAATGAACGAAGCACATGACTCCCTCCTCTCAATTCATCCTGGAAGTTCCAAGATGTACCAAGACCTCAAGCAATCTTACTGCTGGACTCGCATGAAAATGGAGATTGCCCAATTCGTGAATGAATGTGATGTCTGCAGAAGAGTGATGGCAGAGCATCAACGTCCAGCCGGTCTCCTCCAACCTCTTCCTATTCCCGAGTGGAAATTCGACCACATTGAAATGTATTTCGTCACTGGGTTTCCCAAGTCCAAGAAGGGGAATGATTCTATCTTTGTGGTGATTGATAAGCTAACCAAAGTAGCTCACTTCCTTCCAGTCAAAGAATCCATCAATGCAGCTCAACTGGCAGAGTTGTACACTTCCAGAATTGTGTCCCTACATGGAATTCCTCAAGTTATCTCCTCAGACCGTGGAAGTTTGTTCACATCCAAGTTCTGGGACTCCTTCCAGTCGGCCATGGGCACTAAGATCCATTTCAGCACTGCGTTTCACCCTCAGACTAGTGGTCAAGTCGAGAGAGTGAACCAGATCCTCGAAGACATGCTCGGAGCTTGTGTCATATCTTTTGGCATGAAGTGGGAAGATTGCCTTCCGTTTGCCGAGTTCTCTTACAACAACAGTTTCCAAGCAAGTGCCGGCAAAGCTCCGTTTGAAATCCTCTATGGCAGAAAGTGTCGTACCCCTCTCAACTGGTCCGAGACTGGTGAACGTCAACTTCTTGGCAATGACTTGATCTCAGAAGCCGAAGAAATGTGCAAAGTCATACGTGAGAATCTCAAGGTCGCTCAGTCACGTCAAAAGAGCTACTATGACGGAAAGCATTGTGATTTGGCTTTCGACATTGGAGACCATGTCTATCTCCGTGTTTCTCCTATGAAAGGCACCCAAAGATTTGGTATGAAAGGAAAACTTGCTCCTAGATACGTGGGCCCTTTCAAGATCCTTGGCAAAAGAGGCGATCTAGCCTATCAACTTGAGCTCCCTTCCAACTTTGCAAATGTTCATGATGTGTTTCACGTGTCTTAACTCCGCAAGTGCTTCAAGACACCTAAACGCACCATTCCGTTCAAGGAGATTGATCTTCAACAAGACTTGTCTTATCGTGAGCACCCCGTTGCTATTCTTGAAGAAACCGAGCGCAAGACCCGCAACAAGTCCATCAAGTTCATGAAAGTTAAGTGGTCACACCATACCGACCGAGAAGCTATGTGGGAACGAGAAGATCACCTTCGTTCCGAGTACCCTTGCTTCTTCCAGTCCTAGATCTCGGGACGAGATCTTTTCGTAGTAGAGAAGAGTTTGTAATGCCCCAGATGTAACACTTTCCCAATATGGCAATATATAAACTTTGGCTTCATCAATTCCTTTCCGGGCTCTTCTTTCTTTTCGGGTTCTTCGTTTTGTCGTGTGCGTGTGTGCATTTCATCCATGTCGTGTGCATTGCATTGCATTTGTGTTGTCACTTGCATCCGGTTCCACTCGTCTCTTCCCGTTGTCCGTTTCGAGTTCCGACGCTCACACACGTGCCCGTGGCATCACCGAGTCCTTCTTTCGTGTGTGGCCGTGTTACGTTTCCGCAATGACGTGAGACTTGTCGTGCGGTGCTGTTTTGGTACGTGTAGGCCGCCTGTCAAGTTTCGTCGTGTTTGGAATTCGTTTGGTACTCCAACGGTTAACCTAGTGGGCTAAAAGAACCTCTTCTTTAAGGCCGAAGACCCCCCCCCACAACAGCCCACTAACCCAGCACAACCCTTCCCATCATCTCGGTCGTCGGATCGTGATCGCGTGCCCGAAAACCGCTCCCCATTTGGAGTCTCCTAGCTCCTTATGCCTATAAAAACGTCCCCCCATGTCCATTTTTCGTCCAAACCCTAGCTCTCTATCCTCCACCGTCGCCGGACACGTCCGGACGGACCGGACGCATCCGCCCGCCGCCGCCCGACCAACCGCAACCTGCCACGTGGGCGTCCGCCTCCTCCCGCCGTCGCGGCCCGCGGGGCCCGAATCGGGGCCGCGCGAGCCCAGCCGCCGCCGCCCTCGTCCGCTTCGCCTCCGGCTCCCCCGCCGCCATCATTCCGCTCCCCGGCGCCGGATCCGCCGCCCGCCGGCCACCTCGGGCCAGCACCGCCGCCCGCCGGTTCCTGAGGGCCCTCGCCGCCGGGCGCCCAGGAACGCCGCCGCAGCGCCTCCACAGCAGCTCCCGCCGGTCCCGAGCTGCTCCGGCCGTCGCCTTCTCACCGGCGCAGTAGCTCCGGCCCTCGGAGGGCCGAGGTCCTCGCCGGAGCCGAGGGCCGCCGCCCCGCCGCGGCCGATTCCCACCGGAGCGCTCGATCCGTGCTCCAGCAGCCGATCCGCCGGATCACGATCCAGATCGGGCCGAAACCCTAACAGGTCCGGGTCCCGCTCCGCGCCCGCACCCGCTTCGCCGTTGAGCCGATCCGCCCGTGGACCCGATCCGTGAGGTAGATCCTGTTTTTTCCTCTAAGTCCCTGTTAATTTTTGTTGTCTGATGGCATATTGTGATGGCTGTATCTTCTTGTGTGTAAGTCCGATTTGTGCGTATGATATGTCAAAATGACTGTGGTGATGTGTACTACGTTTTGTTCCATTGTGTCATGCTTGTTTGAGTCCATCTAGAGGTCTTAATCTTCATGACAAGAGTGCTACTTGATATAAACTGCTGCTACTAGTTATTTTCATGCCATGTTTGAGATGTGATAACTTGGTGCATGTTTATCCAAATGAAGCAAATGAGATGTCAAAATGTTCATCATGAGATGCTCTACATGTTGGTTGTTGTAGCATGCATGTTAGGGTTCATATTGCCATGTTTATCTCTATTGCAAAAGTGTATGTGGCTGTTAAGTTTTGTAACATGTTATGAGATGCTGATTTGAAGAGCTCGTTGCTATTGATGTGTTTGTCCCCTTGTCACATGCCAATATGTTTTAGAATCTCCATCATGTGGTCTTTGTTGTGGTGCAAACCATTTTCCATGATATGCCTTGAGGTGACTTAAACATGCTTGCAAACATGCCATGCCAATATATCTGTTTTAACACTTAGTAAATTTTTGGCTAAGTCTGGAATCTGTCATATCCTAATGCTATGTTTGCTTGATGCCCTAGGCAAATCCATGTTAGTTTTGGGGTGGCCATTGATCATTCCTTGTTGTACATGTTGTTTTATATCCATCCATGCCCTCACTTGCTCATATGGCTTGCTGTAGCTTATTTAATTATTTCTCCCAAGTTGCTATACAATATAACTGTCAGGTTTTTAATGTCATGATCAAAATGTTGTAGCTTGTTGCTATTGATCCATGCCTCCTATGGAGTTGCTCCAATGGAGTTGTTTGCTGTAGGCTAAGTCTACTTCATGTTCATGCCTGTTGTCACCATGTTTGAGTGCTGGAGAGTATATATTTCTTGCTCCAAAGTTGCTATGTGGATGTTAATTGCAGCTTTGCATTGTTTCTTGTTTCGAGTGTATGTGTTGAACCGTTGCTCCATTTTGCGCGTGCCCTACATGAAACTTGTGTGATTTTGCATGTAGATTCATAATATCATCTTGTTTACATGTTTGGAGTATGTTTGCTTGATGTCTGGGTGCATCTTGCACCGTTGCCATGTTTAACTTGTTTTGCTCATGTCTTCTAGACCGTAGCTCCGAATTAAACAAACTTTATATGAAACTTGACTGGAATTTCGTGTAGATCATCACGGTTCATGTTAACTTGCTGTTTAACAACTTTAAATTAAGGTTTATTCAGATCTGGACTAATTTCAAACTATGCATATGGGGACTTACAGGATTTGTTATATGTAGTTTCCGGCCTCATTTAAACTTGTTGACTTGTGTTGTTTTTGAGTGCTTCCTGCCTTACCATGTTTTCCATCATATATAGACTTTCCTTGCATCATACTTGCTTGAGCATATTGTCATGTTCTTGTGTTGTTTCTCTGTGCTTCCTACGTTGCCATGTTTAGCATCATATATGGACTTGCCTTGCATCATACTTGCTTGAGCATATTGTCATGTTCTTGTGTTGTTTCTCTGTGCTTCCTACCTTGCCATGTTTTGCATCATATATAGACTTTCCTTGCATCATACTTGCTTGAGCATATTGTCATGTTCATGTGTTGTTTCTCTGTGCTTCCTACCTTGCCATGTATTGCATCATATATATACTTGTCATGCATCATACATGCATCATGTTGATTGTGCATTGCACCTTGTTTGATTTCGTGCCTCGTGTGTTCTTGTGTTGAGTAGAGCCGGAAGCCGACACCGAGAACGAGAACGAGGTTACTACCGAGGTTGAGTATGAGGAGCCTTCTTACGATCCCATCGACGACTCGACAGGCAAGATGACCTGACCCAGATATCATTACTATCTTTGCCTATTGCTAGATGCCTCGCTCTTTAGCTTATTGCCTCGATGCCCATGTTTGTTTGTCAGCCTCCTATTGTAACCATGAATCTGTCTAACCACCCAACCTAGCAAACCATTGTTTGGCTACGTAAGCTTCGCTCAGCCCCTCTTATAGCATTGCTAGTTGCAGGAGAAGATTTGAAGATTCTTGCTTCATGGTGAAGTTATTGTTGTGATATCACACTATATAAACACTTAAAATAAATCATCTATATATTGGCAATGGGTGGAAGGCTGAGCTTCTTGCTCGGTGATTTGTTCCACTCATGCCGCCCTAGGAACCGTATAAACCGTTGTTATGTTCCTTGATTTTGCGTTCCTCACACGGTTGGGGTTATGGGACCCCCTCGATAAACCGCTTAGCGCTAAGGCTTTTCCAGCAAGTCCCAACAATCGTACTCCATTTGACTAACAACTAAAACTTGCATAGGGAGTTATAAACCCTCTTCTTAATCAACAACCCGGGCCAGTGCTCCACATGAGTGTTGGTCCAAACTGGGGGTTACGCGGGGCCACCTTGGGGGAACCCGAGGGCTGGTAAAAACCTGTGGGATCACCCATCCGATCGTGGCCTGAGACGAGATACGCGCCGCTACTATCAGGGTGTCGGCACGCCGGGAGGATTTGCTGGATTAGTCTTACCTTAGTCGGAGTATCTTGAGCACAGGATTCCGAGAATACTTGGGCCTTACCACCTTGGAGTTGCGAGTACGCGGATCGTGAGCTTGTCATGGGCTAAGTTGGGACACCCCTGCAGGGTTTTGCACTTTCGAAAGCCATGCCCGCAGTTATGTGGCAGATGAGAATTTGTTAATATCCGGTTGTAGAAAACTTGACACCATGTTCAGAACACACTACCAGCGTGAGTAACTGTGACGGTCATTTTCCGAAAGGGGTTCGGGAAGTGAACATGGTGGGGTTATGATTGACGTGCTTAGATAGGATCACTTCGTGATCACTTTGACGCTCGTGGCACTTCTCTTCTCGCTCTTAACACGTAAGCTAGTGCTAGTGCAGCTGCAACCTTTTATCTTTCTTCAGCCTTGTTCCACACCCAAGGCTTAGATAGTTTTGCTACCCGGGAACGGGATTGTTGAGTCCTCCATGGCTCACAGTTTCTACACTACACCAGATGCAGGTACTATGGTGAACTACTCAGGTGACGGCACAGAGCTGTACTGGGAGTTCGACGAAGAACGTAGTCGTTACTATGTGCACTATCCCGATGATCAGTAGTGGTTTCTACTAGGGGCGATTCAGACCTGTGGCTTTATGTTTTTGGTATCTTTCATTTGGATCTTCACCCGTAGTCGGGTTGTGATGTTTTTTGGATGATGATTTGCTTACGTAATGTATTGTGTGACGTGGCGAGTGTAAGCCAACTATCCTTTTGCAATTCCATCCCTATTTTTACACGAGTCGTGCAAAGATACCAAACTTGAGATCATTCCAGAATGGGCTTATACCTTTAAGTCATGCCTCGACACGTAGGAGGTATAGTCCTATCCTGGGCATTACAGCCCATGCCAAAAGGAGGCAGAGGCGGATAAGGCAACCGCTGACAAAGTGGCTGCCGAACAAGTTGCCCACCGCCAACACGAAGCTCGGGTGGCCGAAGTCGAGCAGGAGCTGAAGGATGCCATCAGCAAATGCGAAACATTGGAGCAGTAGGCTTCGGCCCAGTCCTCCGAGCTTGCCAAGGCTCTGCGTGATGCCAAAGAGGCACGGAGAGAGTCCTGAAGTGCTCGTGAAGAGATCCACCAGGCGAGGCAGATAGCGGATGGTAAGACCTTTCTTTTGTAGAGTATCTTTGGAGGTCAGAGTTATGCTTTTCTCACGTGAGTGTGGAGTTTTCCAGGCGCGTTTGCGGATCTTCCGACGAGTGCCGCCGATGCCGCATAGTTCTTTAGAGCCTAGGAGAGGAACACGACAGAGAAGTTATTTTGGTCGGAATTTCTTGCACCGGAACACCCGATGCCTCTAAACGACCAGCTGAAGCAGGTGGTGGAGCTACATAGGGTGGCAGGTTTGTCCATGAAGGACTTAATAGTCCAACTCTGGCCAACCGAGTCGATCCCTAGCAGCTACTTCGACATGGTGAAGTGGCTTGTCGATGCACGATCACGGATTGATATTGTGAAGCACTTGGCCTGCATAGAGGGTGCCTAGATGGCCCTCGTCCAGGTCAAAATGCAATGGGAGAAGATGAAGGCCACCAAAGTGGCAACCGCAGGCCCGCCTGAAGGAAAAGATCATCGGAAGCCGGAGAGGTACATCGACGATGTCCTAGAAGGAGCCCGAGCTATAGACGGCCAATGTTCTAAGGACGTAATATTTAATTGAATGTATTCGGGTTGTACAAACTATGTTATAAACCTAGGATGTTATATATCTATGTTTGCACCTTTCATTTGAGGGACTTTTCCTCCTGTGCGGCCATTTATTGTTGTATTTCTGAAAGTTACCATTCGTCGACTTCAACCCCCAAGTAGATGATGCAGGGGTGTTTGGCATGACGCGTGACCACACTTTATCCAACGTATTGGTCCGTAAAGGAGGTTTTCATGAGGTGAACCAAGCAATCAGACTATGCGGTTTTATTACTTTCACTTAGCCATCAGAGTTTGACTGTGGGTCTAAGTACTAGCCCCTTGTGCGTGTGGGGCTATCCGGATTACGGTGCCTCTTCCATGTGGCTGGGCGAAGAACAACCCCCCGTGTAACACGGGGTGAATCGCTAATGATTTGTAGTATAGTACTAAGTCACCGAACCGTCGACCAGCTCTCACCTATCATGATAGTAAGTTTTCGGCTTTCTCTACTGAGGTACTTGACTGGACGAATCAGAAATACAATCGCAGTAGTTCTCCCTTTACTACCTTAGCCAAACAAGCGAATGTAAGGTGGTAAACACAGGAGCCGGGCAACACAACTATAGACCCAAGACATGATTCGGAGCCGATGCATATAATGCAATATCCGAGACGGCGAAAAGTTCCCTATAGGTGTTCGGACTTGAAATGTGTTGGGCAGCATACAGCCCCCCTGTGTTTAGGCCGGATTGAAGCACATGTGGCAGTCTGAGGGAGGGAGGGAACACAGATGATAATAAAATAATATGGCTGCCAAACAAAGTGGTGATCAACTATTTCCCTTATACCCTGACTGATACGGCGAGCCGTGTTGTTACAGATAATGCCAAAAACATCGAGGTCATTTTACATGCCAGAAGTATATATAAGGGAAAGGTTTACATAGAGCCTAAATGAAATGGTTTCAGAATCCCAATGATGCCCTACCGCACGTCTGTGCCATTTCTCCTTGGTGATACATCCTTGAAGGGGAGAAGTCTGATGGTCGTCTGGTGAAAAGAGGAACCTAAAAGCGATCCCCGCACGATCGTAGATCAGGTAGGTTCTGTAACAAACCTACAGTGGAAACATATTTGTGATCCGAATAGGGTCAAACCGTACTATGAACCTGTTCTGTAGTGTGCCTCCGCCGCTGCCCAAGGTATTTTAAGGGCGTAGTTATGTACGCGAGGTACGTATACCACAACCTTATGGGACAGTTGGCGGAGGCTAAACTGCTACTCAAGCTCAGGTTCCACCAGGCTACTGCATTGTAATGAGGGTAGGACACTTTAGAAGTGTCTCAGGTCTTGATGACTGATGGAATGTTCAGCTTGATGAGGCTGCCCTGAACTTCTGGTGCTAGGGCCTTGGTATGCTCCTCAATACGGAGGGAGCGCTTCGTATTCCCATTTACTGTGATGACTCCGCAAGGTCCAGGAATTTTGAGCTTCTGATAAGCATAGTGCGGGACAGCATTAAAGCGGGCGAAAGCAGTTCGTCCGAGCAGTGCATGACAACCACTACGAAAGGGGACGATGTCGAAGATCAATTCTTTGCTTCGAAAATTGTCTGGAGAGCCGAATACTACTTCCAGTGTTAATGAGCCCATGTAGCGGGCCTGCACGCAGGGTGTCACTCATTTAAAGGTAGTGTTGGTAGGCTTGATTCTTGACGGGTCAATCCCCATCTTGCGGATAATATCCTGATAGATCAAGTTGAGGCTGCTGCCGCCGTCCATAAGGACTCTAGTGAGATGGTATCCGTCGATGATAGGTTTGAGTATGAGGGCTGCCGTACCTCCGTGATGGATACTGGCTGGGTGGTCCCTACGATCAAAGGTGATCAGACAAGCCGACCATGTGTTGAATTTTTGGGAGACAGGCTCTACGGCGTAGATGTCCCTTAATGCGTGTTTGCGCTTCCTCTTGGGGATGTGGGTAGCATAGATCATGTTCACCGTTTTCACCTCGGGGGGAACTTGTTTCTGTCCGCCAGTGTTTGGCGGGCGAGGCTCATCATCGTCCTCGCTTTGGGGTCCTTTCTCCTTGTGTTCGGTATTTATTTTACCGGCCTGTTTGAAAACCCAGCAATTTTTGTTGGTGTGGTTGGCATGCTTGTTAGGGGTGCCATGTATCTAGCGAGGTCTCTCTAGTATTTTGTCCAAGTTAGATGGACCATCACGATTGCCCTTGAACGGCTTCTTCCGCTGGCCAGATTTGGAGCCATTGAATCCGGCATTTACTTTCGTATCCTCTGCTTCTCCGTTGTTGTTCCCACGCTTGTTTTTGTTGCATTGTGGCCTGCCATTGCCATCCCTCGCCTCAGAAGTGTCGGGGTCGCTGATACTGTTGTTTCTACGAAGCAACCAGCTATCTTCGCCCGCACAAAAGCGGGTCATAAGTGCAATGAGAGCTGCCATATTCTTCGGCTTCTCCTGACCGAGGTGTCTGGCAAGACATTCATCATGGACGATGTGTTTGAATGCCGCTAAGGCTTCGGCGTCTGGACAATCGACGATTTGGTTCTTTTTAGTTAAGAACCGATTCCAGAGTTTGCGGGATAACTCTCAGGGTTGCTGGACTATGTGGCTCACGTCATCAGCATCCGGTTGCCGGACCTAAGTGCCCTGAAAGTTGGCACATAAAGCATCCTCTAAATCTTCCCTGCTTCCAATGGAGTTCTCTGGGAGGCTGCTCAACCAGTGCCGCGCTAGTCCTTTCAGCTTTAGTTGGAGGTATTTAATGGCATGGAGTTCATCTCTGCGAGCCATGTGGATATGGAGAAGAAAATATTCAATCCATACGGAAGGATTCGTCGGTCATCATACTGCTCGATGTTCACGGGTTTAAACCCTTCCAGAAATTGGTGATGCGTTACCTCATCAGTAGAGGACATAGGGTGTGCGGCGCCACTGTACCGGGCGACATCACGATGGAGTTCAGATGACATCTGTGTTTGCTGCTGACTTCGAACTTGATTATATTTTTCGTGCCAGGCTTGTTGGCCGTCGTCCCGTGTGGGCATATGTCCTCTTGATCCATACATTAATCTGGTCTGGCTGGCTCTATTGGCCAGGTCCTGACGTAGGTCGTACTTGTGGCCCGGGGCTGCTGCCTCCCTGCCTCTATGGTAAGAGGGTGCGGCCCGGTGTTCGGCCTTATTAGCCGTTTTGTCCCTTCCATGTGGTGATCGGTCTGGTTGATCAGCCTGATTGTATCTCGATGGTACTAGCGCAAGGGCCTCGTCATCGAATTGTGGCAGTAACTTGTGTTTGGGATAGCTCTTTGTTTCACGCTCACGACCATATACTTCTTCAGCGTCTAAGATTTTATTCCATCTGTCGTTGAGCGTATCCTGTTCGGCTTTAAGCCATTGCTGCTGCTTTTTCGGGCTCCTTGCTATGGCGATAAGCCGTTGCTTGAAGCGTTCTTTTTCGAGGGGTCCCTATGGGACAATGAATTCTTCATCACCAAGGCTAACCTCCTCTTCCGAGACAGGTAAGTAGTTACTATCTTCTGAATCCTCGTGATCGGCGAGTTTCTCGGGGCTGAATTGACCCTCTTCCATTTCCTCCTGGTCTAACGCTGGTTCCACGGGGTTGTCGGGGTCATCGGCATTATCCGGAATGTCATTTTCTCCGGTTCCCTTGTTGCTTTCCCTCCCTTGACGCGATCATGAGCGGCGTCACTACGCCGTCATTTTGGTGGTTCATCGACGAGCTTATCCTCATCTGGATCTTTAGTGCCATCGTCGTCTTTCTTCTCAGGCGTGTCCACCTTGTATACATTGTAAGTAGAAGTGGCCGTCCAGCACCCGGTGATGGGCGGGTTTTGACCTGGTTTGGCTTCGATATCGTCGTCCATGCCATCAATGTCTTTAGTAGCGTTGTCTAGCATGTCGGTTAAATCCTCGACAGTGGATACCAAGTGGGTGGTGGGTGGGACGCAAAATTCCCTAGTCTCAGCCCCCAGTTCAAACTGGGCATAGTTCGTAGGTGATACCTCTGTGATGGCGAGAGATTGTAGTAAGTCCAGCACCTCGTTTAAGAGCGAGAGTTGGACATGGGTCTGGGGATCGAGCCAGGAGGACATAGACCCCAAGAGTTCGAAGCTCGTGATCGGAGATGACTCCGGCTTCCCAACAACGGGAAGGGTCCTGTTTAATTTCGGGTCCACAAACGGCGTGATCTCCTCTGAGTCTCCGGCAAGAAGCTCCATGGATGGAGAGAGTCCAGTGGGGTTTATCCTCCCGTCTTCGGATGAAGTGGTCTACTCTAGATCTAAGTCGAGAACGGACATGAGCGTTGACCCCTGGATGGGATCTGATAGTAGATCCAAAGGTTTATCTTCATGCGGGTGGGGAGCTGCAGCGGAGGCCGCGAACCCCTAGAAGATCAGATCTCCTCGGATATCGGTGATGTAGTTAAACTTCCAAACCTGATCTGGTGACCAGGGGCATAGCTGTCGACCTGCTCAAGGTGACCGGCTGAGTTGGCACGTAGCACGAAGCCGCCAAACACGAAAAGCTGACCAGGGAGGAAGGTCTCCCTGGAGACAGTGCCATTGTTGATGACAAAGTGAGCCATCGATCCTTCTGTCAACAACATAACGAAACTCTCAATGAAAGCACCAATGTCGATGTCAAAACCGACAGATCTCGGGTAGGGGGTCCCAAGCTATGTATCTGGGGATCAATGGTAACAAGGGACAACAAGGACATGATGTTCACCCAGGTTTGGGCCCTCTTAAAGAAGGTAAAACCCTACTTCCTGCTTGATTGAACTTGATGTGTACAAGAGTTGATCTACCTCGAGATCATATTGGCTAAACCCTAGCAGTCTAGCATGTCATTATTTTGATAGCCTCTACGGACTAAACTCTCCGGTTTATATACACACTGGAGGGGCCTAGGGTTGTAAAAAGTTGGCTTGCAGAGGAAGGAAACATTACAGCCGGACACGAAACTTGCCATTCTACACACATAGGAGTCATACCCAGACACGGGGGATAATCTTCTACTTTATCTTGACGGCCCATCAGTCCGGCCCATATCGAATAGTTCGGACACCCGAGGACCCCCTAGTCCAGGACTTCCTCAGCGACGCCGGGGCTGCTGAAGCACCGGGAGCACAGCGTTAATATGAAGACAAAGGTTTTCGTCGCCGCCGCCGAGGTTGCCAACAAGCGAAGGCGAGTCGAGAAAGAACCGCAAGCGGCTCCAGCAGGCATAGATTTCATCAGCAACCTCCCCCATGATATGTTGATAGTCATCATATCCCTCCTCCCAATCAAATATGGGGTGAGGACAACCTCCATTTCCCGACGGTGGCGCCCCCCTATGGCTCCCCATCCCTCTCGACCTCCTCGACACCCACAAGCTCTGCCATGGCTATCGCAAAAGCTTGGATGCGTTCTCCCAGATCCTCGTTAGTCACCATGGCCCAATCAGAGGCCTTATCATGGGCAAGTTCCATTCCAATCACAAGGACCAAGCCAAGCTTGACGAGTGGTTCTGATCCCCCCTCGTAGATCAGCTCGAGGAGCTCAGTTTTAATGATGGGCATCTGCGCTCGCTAACAACGTCCGCGCTCTGCTTCCCGCCCACACTAGTCCTTGCCAAGTTCATGAACTGACATCCCCCCCTTAATGACGCGCCCTCTCTTTTTCTACCACGACTGAAGCATCTCGAGCTTGTCGCCGTCTGCATCCCAAAGGATGACATGGAGCGCCTACTCCGCAGCTGTACTACACTCGAGTTCCTTCGTCTGCAGGCGATGAATTGGTCTACTAGCTTCCACATCACCTCCATGACTCTCCAGACTATTTATGTGTGTTGCTAGTGCTGCAACAAGAGATCACGAAAGGTAGACCACAATATGGTCATTGAGTACACACCTTCACTTGAGATATTACTTGTAGTTGATCAAAAAGGTCCAATAAGAATCAATGTCATTTCTGCGCCAAAATTGGCAGCGGTGGTCTATTCATCTATCAAATACTCTGAACTTGTTATTGGATCCACATCCATTCAGGTACAACAGTCACCTTCCACCTCTCCTTGATATCAAAATTAGTTCTAATTTTGAACATGTATGTTCGTCTATCATCCAAAATAGCTTGGCCCAGATTCTGCGCATAGTGAAGGTCTTGGCACTAGAATCTATCGGCCCCAACATGCACAAAGTTGTCAGTTTCCTGAGATGCTTTCTGTGCTTGAAGAAGCTGTATATTGAGTTGATGTTCCTTTCCTGTTAAATGTTAGTCATAAGGGAGTTCAATTTTTTAAACCTTTTCCCAAGTTTACAATGACAATGTACTACAATTTCTGAAGGAATTTTGGAGGATTTTATGACATACACCCCCCATATTGGTTGCTTGATTCATATGGTTACAATCCATAAGCATTTCTCCTCTGGATTCATCTGTACTAGTTTTCTTAGGGAATTTTTCATCCACTCCAACCTCTTGTGAAGAAGGCTACATTTTTCTAGATTGTAATCAAATGCCCATGTTAATTATGTCAAATCGAAGATGACACGTTCGTGCATTTTACAAATCCTGCAAACCAAATAGGCCTGTAGTAGTGTTCAAAACTGCATGTGGGCACTAACACATTCTCTACATTTGCAGATAATAATAGGCCCAGTGGTGGATAATGTGATACAATATAACGACACTCACGTCGAATGCCTAGATCTGCATCTCTCACAAATTACTTTGAACTCCTATCGAGGTACCTTATCGGATATTATATTCACCATGTTCTTCGTTGTCAAAACAAGGGTGCTGAAGGTAATGAGTTGAACATGCATTAATATAGAAAATATGAATGGTTTTGTTGATTAGAGAGGCAGCTACTACAGAATGGAAGAGGCTCCAAAAAATCAAAACTTCATATTGGAACTGCATATGACAGAGTAATTGGAAGTCATTGTGTCAATCCCATACATGACTTGTTAGCGGCTGATCCCTTTGCAGAAATGATGAGGTTTAGAAACCGAACCTCTCTTATATACATGTTTAGCTGATCAACACAGGCGTTTGAAGCTGAATCAGCTGAATTTAATTTCTAATATCAGTTTGAACCTTGTAATCTTCGAATTTGAACCTAGTAGTATTTCGGGCTTTTGTGGTACAATCGTTGAAATGGCATTGTATGAGACTCGTATATTGGTAGTACTATTTTGACCTTAATATGCAATAGACTTAGATTTTATTAACCATTCACGACGAGGGATCCAGCCGGAAGCAGAGCAATGGCAAACGTCGTTGCAACAAAGATGTAGATGATTAGATGATCATTTATCCTAGTTTAGTATGCATGTAATTGCTTACTTTGGTGTGTGGAAATGTTTTGTGTGTAGTCATTTATGTAATTGTATCTTAATTTGGTTATGCAATGTTGTTCTTATAAGTATATATCTTGATGTTCTATAGAAAGAGCTTATCACATCGCACACGGACCGCACTAGGAAACCCGTCGGTCATGAATACATCAATCGCATACGGTTGTATACCAACAATTGTTTGCCCACAACACACACATCTTATTCCATCACAAACAACTCATGTGGATCAATTGTATGCCATGTATCGCACACGCAACTCGAATCTGATTCATGCTTGATGTCTTCGACATCGCTCGCATAGTTCGTCTTATTTGCCATGTATCGCACATTGTCAAAAAGTAATGCGGTAGAGCTTCTTCAACATGTGTTAAAAAATAAAAAATAAAAATAAAACAAGGACCTCGAGGTTAAATTAACTGATGGGATGGATCATAAAGGTCATTTGATTTGACGTAGATGATCCATTCATTCAGTTAATTTAACATCAAGGCAACTTCCCATCTAGTCACCCATCTGATGGCTACACCAGCCTGAGCACAGTTAACTTGAGAGTTCTATTAAATGAGATATTGGTGGAACAATTCATCCTTGCTGATATAGGATGCCTCTTCACATCCTTATGGCGTGCCCGGATGACCGCCCGTCGCTCAGTGGCCAATAGATGTTGCGTAGATAGAGCATATCACATCACACATGGACCACACTAGGGAACCGGTCGGCGATGAATTCATCAATCGCAAATGATTGTATACTAGCAAGTGTTTGCACACAACACACACGGCTTATTCCATCACAAACATCTCGGATGGATCAACTGTATGTCACGTATCGCACACAAAACTCTAATCTGATTCGTACTTGATGTCTCCACCATCGCTCGCACACTTCGTCTTATTTGCCATGTATCACTATGATGGTCTCTGCTCGCGTCCTTCGGCGTGCTCTGCTTGCTGTTAGGCACCACAGCGCTCTGTGCTCACTGTTAGGCGCTGTGGCGCGCTTTGCTCGCGTCTGTCAGCGCGCTCTGCTTGCGTACCTCCACGCGCTCGGCATGTGGACATCTTTTCCTTTCGTGTTCAACTGCTATATGCATATATATGGTTGCTCGCCGTTGAGGCGATCGCGGAGCGCTCTGCTCGTGTCCCTACGCGTGCGCTCTGCCAGCGGTTGGGGCCTGTGCACGATCATGTAGGGGGACCATATGCATGCGGTTGCGCTGCGCGCGTTGCCACGATGCAGTTACGTGCAGCAGGATGGAGTCAGGCACAGCAAATTAGAACTGCCATCTGGGTGTGTGGATATTCCAGGACGTCTGGCTTTCCCTTTAATTCTCGCGACCATTATAACCTTAGTCTTTTTTAACCTTTCGATCGCGCCAGACAACACTACAAGCACACCCACGATGACACATAGAGAGGGGATGTCTAGCGGCAATCCAATGGAGTTCAGCAAGCATAAAGTGGAGTCCCACGCGAGAGATATGGATCTCTTGATGGTGTACACCATCGACCCGGACGTGGTGGATGACTACATCAACACCATTGAGCAGTTGCTTGCTCGAGACAAGTACAAGATAGTCGGCACCGACCTCCAGTACACCGGCGATCGTCCCAACATAGATCATAAGGTTGACGTCGCCCAGTAGTGCATGCGCAATCATGTCCTCATCTACCATGACTACATGGCCACAGAGCCTTGTGACCGTTTCTCTAGGTTTGTCAATAGCACCCACTACAAGTTCGCAACGGTGGATACCACCGACGATGTAAAAGTGCTCAGGGTTATGGGCTTGGCCTGCAAGAATCTTGTCGAAATCCTTGGCCACTACCAGGTCTGGTGCAGCACGAAGAAGGACTCCCTTGTTGAACTCACATCAGCCATCATTGACCCCTACTACGAAAAGATGAAGCAGGATGCCAACAAAACACGTCCCTTATCCTGGTAAGGGGCCTGGACGCGACAACTGGAAGAACCTCACCTCAGGTTCGGGGCCAAGAGCGTGTACACATGCTACGAGATGCACATGCAGATTGCTAACATGAGGAACTGCCTCGTTACCAAAATCGATGAGGCCGGATCGAGCCACAAGCAGAGCAGTAGCGGCAAGCGTCACAAGAAGTAGATGATGGTCAGATGATCATTTATCCTATTTAATTATGCATGTAATATATAGTTGACTTTGGTGTGTGGAAATGTCATGTGTGTAGTAGCCACCTATGTAATTATGCATGTAATAGTTTAGTTTGGTGTGTGCAAATGTCATGTGTGTAGTAGCCACCTATCTAATTCGATGTTTACTGTGGTTATGAAACCACGTCCTTATAAGTGTGTATATATGTGTTGTTGTTCAGTATGCAATCCCATCACACAACACACACATCTTATTAGCAGCAATCTTATGTGTTGTTATCGGCCTTCGCACACAATTCTGATTATAGACCTGTTTGCCACGTATCACACACATCTTGTTAAACTGAATCGTTTCTGTTCTCTTGGCTCAACTTAAACAGTTCATCCGAGTGAAATGTTTGCTCTCTATCACACACACCTTGATCTGGCTGACCATTTCATTTGTTCTGCCTAATCACAAACAGTTCATCCGAGTTAACTGTATGATGTACATCGCACACACGTTCATCTGGTTGCTCGTTTCTGTTGTTCTGCCTCATCACAAAGAGTTCATTGTACTGAACCATATGCCCCGCATGTCACATGCAACTAAAATCCAAACCGTCTTTGAGGTATCCTCCATCGCAAACGTTTTGCATCTTTTTTATGATTTTTTTACATCACCGTTTGCGATTATTGCATCTCACACAATTTCATCGAAGGGCACTGATTGTAGTGGCGCGTTAGCAGCATCCTGCAGTAGTGAGAGGGCGAGGCCTCCACATTGTGGGTGCCCTCCTCATAGTGGTGTGTTTCCTGAGCCGCTCCGGGCACCAACCTGCTGGCTCTCGAGTTTACGTAAGAACAGGCACGCTGAGAAAACACCTCGTAGTCTTTGTTGAAGGCACCAATGATGGCCTCGAGAAAAATGCCATGAACTGTCACTTAAAGTAGCCAACCGTGTGGCGGCATCGGCACACGAGGCATCGCGATCGCCTCGACGGCATGGTGCGCCTCCAAGATCTGGGGGTCAGCACGAATGGCAACCATCGCGACCTCATCCGCGCGTGTAGAAGCGATTTGTGTCTGCGCTGCCAAATGCTCCTTGAGCTCCTGGCTATACTATGTGCACCATGGCTTGGGGCGGCACTTATTTGGAGGATGGGTCGGTGATTTGGGTGGAAAGTGTCATGCCGACGGTCGTGATATGTGGGATGTTGAAGGAGGAGGAGGATGGGGGTTGGGTGTGGATTACGTGCCTGGGTCGACGAGGCCGAGTAGCATGAAGGAGCGTCGCTGGTGAGGAGGCGGCGCTGCAAGCAAGCAGTGAAGGTTTGAACTTGGAAAGGCAGGCGGAAATAGGGGAAATATGGATTTTGGTCATGGGGAGGGGGCGGGGGGAGGTAGATATTTCGGCGAAAGTCGAAAATTTTGGCTCGATGCAGCCAAAAATTGGCGCACAAAGTGTCATCACACATGATCCCTTATTCAGCATTGTCTACGATATGTGAACATCACAAACGATTCATATAGCTTACCCTGTGTGTGATGAGTTTGAACCAGAAATTTTTTGTCCGAATTTCCCTCGTTACACTGGCCCTCCATGTCATTACATAATTTGGGTACACAAAAGAGCCTACAACACACCCACACTTCTTAAACGAGCAAGTTCAACAATTAAACAGAGCTAGTTGACCTAAACATTACTCTAACAAATTACAGATCGGTGCTCTAAACAAAGAGTACTACTCCAGTTGGCACTCGTCGATCTCCGCCACGTCCTCCATGTGCAGCTCGCGCCCGACGATCTCCTTGGGAAGGGGATCCATGGCATCCATCACACCATACTCGGCAAGCATCTCACGATCAGCGTCCGCCATCTCTTTGGAAAAGGCCACCACAAGCTGGGCGTGGGTGGCCGCGGTCTGGGATTGTATGGGCTCCATTCTGGCAAGGTATGCCTCGAACGAACTAACGGATGCTCGAACACTCTCGACGATTGCGAAAATTTTGGCCGTGGGTTGCCGACCATGGTCAGAGAAGCTTCGTGCGATCAGTGCGGTGACTGCCAGGAGATGGGCTTGGTCCGCCTCGACATGGTCATGGGTAGCCTCCATCAGGGCTAAGGCAGCCGCTGCGTAACGAAAAATTGTTGTGCCGGTCTTGCCAGCTGCTATCCCTGTCGCAGATGTTCCTGCCACTACCTGAGCAGCAACAGTGGCCGTTTGGGCTATCATGGCCACCCAGTTATAGATTGCGGCCGCGCTCATGTAGGTTCTTAGCACCCTCATGGCGGCTGCGACTGCGCTCTCTCCGTAGTGGACCGCCGAAGTTGCTCCCAGGACGTGGGTCCACGTCCCCATCTTTGACCGCCGACGATTGAACAGTGAAATGATATTTGTGGAGCAAGCTTGTTTGCTTGATGTGTCGGCTGTGGACTATACAATGTAGACGACGAGCCTTCTCGCATAAGCCATATACTACTCCGACGGTGCTCCAAGATATTTTGTACTGCACCTCACACAGTTGGTGAAAAAAATATTGTGTGTGAACAACTTGATTTTTCGTCTTGATTTGAAATACATAATGGGGTCACGGCGGCAAAGGAGGGTGTTTGAATTGCTAGAACTTTTATCTACAGTGACATGAAACTATAGGAGTGTAGTGCTAAAGTTTGGAATTATTCAGGGTTCGTTTGGACATTTTTATACATTAACTAAGGTTTCTAGGCATTTAAGGTGCATAATTCAAAATTAAACTACATGCACACGCTCGCGTGCAGAAAATTGCGTTAAAAAGTCAAATGTGTGTCCTTGGTTGCATTCTTAGGTCTCATGGAAGAAATGGGAATGAATTTCGAACACCTGGGCAGCGTGGCTCGCCGGCAAATCTTGAGATACTTGGTTTTTAAATTTAAAAAAAATCCGAAACTCGTCTGAAATCCATGAAACTTGGTATGCTATCATGGAATGGCACAAACGTGTTGCGGTAAAAAAATGTCTCATTTGGGGCAGGTTTTGGTATAAGCTTCTCACAAACCAGAGCTTCTCACAAGAAGCCTCATGGTTCCGGTAGGGAATGTGTCACCTTCGTGGACTAAATGATATTCGTTGCCTCTTCTAGCTTTCAATTTTTTTTCTAGTGTCAACATAGAACAATAGGAGTGTTGTTTTTATATTTGGAATGTTTCGGGTTTCGTTTGGACATTTTTAGACATTAACTTTGTTTTCTAGGCATTTTGTGTGCATAATTCAAAATTAAACTACATGCACATGCTCTGGTGCAGAAAAATGGGTTGAAAAATCAAAAGTGTGTCTTTCGTTGCATGCTTAGGTCCCATACAAGAAATGGGGTTGAATTTCAAGCACCTCAGCCCCGTCGCTCGGCCCAAAACATCGAGATACGTGGTTTTTTATCAGTGACTCAGATTTCTAAGCATTTTATGTGCATAATTCAAAATTAAACTACATGCACATGCTCCAGTGTAGAAAAATGGGTTGAAAAATCAAATGTGTGTCCTTGGTTCCATGCTTAGGTCCCATGCTACCGCTGCTTGCCGGCAAACTTTGAGACACTAGGTTTTAAAATTCTAGTAAATCCAAAACTTGTCTAAAGTTCATGAAACTTGGCATGCTATCATGGAATGACACCAACATGTTGTGGTATTTTGCGTGGCCAATTTGAAACAGGCGCACGAATTAATAGCCAACAAATGCATTTTGAGAAAATTGCTGCCACGTTATCATCTCAAAGGTTTGTAAAATTTAAATCGTGGGCACTCTGCTAACATTCACGTGATGTCACGCGTCACTTTTAATGGCTAGGCGGTGTCATGCAGACATTTGCTTAAGTAGACGGGAGGTGTGCGGGTGCATTCTGCTGTGCAGGCTGACTGGGAGGCGTGCAAGCAGTCCTCCAATGCACAAGCTCACTGGGAAGCATGCTAGTTGTATGATGTGCAAGCTCACTGGCAAGCGAGCCTTTCGACATCCATGGTCGCCCGCCTCTCTCCCAACCTCTCCAATAATGGTGCCTGAGCGGTTGTTTAATACAGGCGGCCCTACTCTTTGCCTCACATGCCCCTCCCGCAAACATCCACCAGCGCCATGGCGTAGATGGATCATTTACCACTACTCTTCCAGTTCAGTGAGGTCGATTCCGAGCCAGATGGGATAGAAAATAAGGAGGAATAGGGCCTAATGGACATGGCGCTGAATGAGCAGGCCGCGTGGATGCTTCCTCCGCGCCTGTCCCAGGTCCCATCCTCGCGCCCGCGCCAGTGACCATCCCTGTAGCATTGACGGGTTAGTCCCCGAGCACTATCGCCGTGCTGGAAGCCGCAGGCGTCAATGAGGTCCCCGCGGACCCGCACGTGCTCATGTACATGTCAGCGCTAGCGCCCCCGTCCGTGCTCGTGCGCGCCCCTGCACCCACCATAGTGCCGGTCCCTATGCACTTGACTGCAGCACCCACACACATGCGCACGCGCCCCTCAGTGTCATGGGACACCACTGACTATTGGTACCTAGCAGCGCTGCGAGTTGCCATCCTCCCGCGCCCTGCCCGCCGATTGCGGGATGATAGGGTCTTTGATTTCCATGTGAAGAACATTTTGTGCTATCTTGAAGACTTCAACAACGGTGTCCCTGAGGATGACAACGACAACGCCGGCGCCACGATTT
>LR738710.1:442179448-442231264 GCA_902687465.1 Secale cereale | reverse complement strand
AATACTACATCTTGATCAGATGAATTATGATACAAAGTCATATTGTGAATAAATGAAACCTATGGTTTGAACAAACTTGCGTTTTTCTCTGTGAATGTATGGACTTAAATTTTAAACACTCATCGTAAACGTTTTATATAGAACACCCGTATGCAAACCGAGAGATTCCCTAGTAAGCCAAGGGAAAATGTGAAGCGCAAGAATTGTGCATCTCTTCATCGCAAACATTTTAGATATAACACCCGTGTGCAAAGAGAGAGCTATAGTCCTTCCCTAGTAAGCCAAGGGAAATTCCGCCACTCAGGATTTGTGCATCTCTTCATCGCATACAGTTCAGATTGAACATGGCATGCAAACTGAGATCTATGGTTCCTTCGCAACTAAGCCAAGAGAAAATCTAGCGCACAACATTTGTACATCCCTTCAACGGAATGATTTTTTCTGATGACCCGTGTGCAACCATGTATAGACAATTTTGTGAGTTCTGCATCAGTCATATTGGGTATATATATAATTCCATTTGTCAAACTGGAAAGATTGGCAGTTGTCGATCTGGTAACATTGCCCTTTGTCAACCTTGTAACACTACCATATGTCAAAATTTGCAGCTAAATAACAATGGCACTATCTAATTTTGCAACTGAAATTGAGTAAGCATAGATTTCATTCATAGATTAAGCAGTCATTCTTTATACAAACAGTTCAACTCGACAGTTGAACCGACCAAACTTTTTTGCAATTATTGCCAACCATGTACTGAAATAGCTAGTTCAACAATATATACTAGTTAATTTTAAGTACGTAGTACATTTCAACCATATCTATAGTCAGATGAACTGAACAAAAAATCCCCTAAATACTACTACTATGGAGGGGCTTTGTACTACTTCCAGCAGCCTCTCATCTGTCGAGCACGCTCACTAAGAGGCAGACCGACAAGCTAGATAACTAGAATCTGATGTCTGCCGCTGCTGCACCATTAGTGATGCTCACCTCGAACGCCCTGTGCCTCTCCATATGACCCCTCTTGAAGCGGAGTGACTCCACGTAGATCTCCTCATTCCGTGCCTCTACAGAGGTGTGTGCTGCGGCCAAGGCGGCTGTAAGAGTCTTTGCGTGCTCGAACAGGTGCTCCTCCTTCTGTAGGAACTCGAGGTAGCGCGCAAGATCGCCGACGCACATGCGGGGCTCCACCTCCACCTTGAATCTTCGAGCGGTGGTGGTGGAGTGGGTGATGACCTTGGGGGTCGATGATGGGGTGGCGGCCACGGCGGTCGACTGTGCGGTGGCGGCCACAGCAGCCACCTCCCGCCTTCCGGTCGCGGCTGCAGAGCGGATGATGATACGTCTCCAACGTATCTATAATTTTTTATTGTTCCATGCTATTATTTATGAAGTCTTAGATGTTTAATGGGATTTATCATTCACTTTTATATCATTTTTGGGACTAACCTACTGTGGGGACCCCGATTTAGAAGTCGAGATCACCGAATGCACGTGTATAGTGATCCCAGAGATCAATGCTCACAGAACACACAGAAGCTGAAATAACAAGAGTCTTACATCCATACAAATAGTCTTACACGAATTAAGGCCATTATGGCCAAGTCTTACATAGATAGAGCCTCTCGGGCTGAATAGGAAATAACTCAAATAGCGGAAGTCTTCGATAAAACGGGTAGAACCCATGTCATCTGCCTTAACCCTACAGGCATTCTGACTGGGATAGCGTCCTAGTTCGCATGTTCGTCTCCAAAGAATTCTTCCTCATATTCCTGCTCTTCCATGCCTGGCCAATTAAATAACCAGTGGCAAGCCAATGAGTACTTCGAATGTACTCGCAAGCAACCCATGATGTGGTAACAATGCAATGGAACAATAATGAACAATCTAGCAGGGAGCTAGAACAATATGCTATCATCAAGTTTATGCATCAAACCTCGCGTAACCTCGAGAACAGGTTACCGATATCAACATGATTATGAATTCAACTCATCGAGTCAAGTCACCATCCTTGACTTGTCACACACAATTTATCACCAATGAAGTAAAATTCTGGACATAGTTTAAGTAGCACCACCCAACTGTCCATGACCATGGACACAACTATTCGAATAGTTTTACACTCTGCAGAGGTTGCGCACTTTACCCACAAGATCCGGGGAACTTCCGTGTCATCCATGACCCGCGGTACCTCAAGTACCCGGGGTAAGCATCCGGTCATTACCTTTCCTTAGACGACACTAACATAGAGTCCACTCGTTGGTACACGGCCCTCGGGTACAAACAGTAGATCACGGGACATGCCCTAATTTCAATGTCACGCGTACCCGAAGGGACCAACGGTGTGTCCGGTGCCCTGTAAAAACAGTCATGGCCGTCTATCCAAGCACGACCCCGTCCCGGGAAAGACCTCAAGTCTTCCCGTCACTAGTAATGCGGGCACCATGCTAGTATCGACCTAAGTAATCAATAAAGCCCCGTCCCATAAGGGGTAGTGTGGTTGCACATGCTTGGTTGGGACGGTAGTCACACATAAATCTAATCCATCATTCCACCATGCACATGATCTACCGGCACATCACTTCTTCCTCAAGTGATGACCTAACACTTCATCACCCTCGGGCATTAGGGGCACCCGATGGGTTCAAGCAAAGATTTCAACTACTAAGGTTCATATCACACATGCTTCATATAAGCATCATGACCAACTATTTGCATGCCATCTAGCACATAGCAAGATCAACAATAAGGCATGCATCATGTGGTGGTTCATCTAGGTTACCATCGTAACCCTAATATCATGCATCGGAAACAAACGGGTTCCGAGGAACAAGTGTATCATGGTCAAAGGGCTGCTTGCCTGGATTGGCTTGGTCTTCAAAGTCTTCAAGTCCTTCTCCTTCTTCTTCCATAGTAACTTCGTCAAATATGGGATCTATACGTCGCATAATAACCACGGGAAAATAAGAATACAAATAAAACAAAAAAACCAAAGTGCTCAGAAAAATGTCAACTCATTTTTGTAAAATACTAGAGGGATTTCTAAGATGGGGAAAAATCTTAGTTGGAGTTTTGGAGTTACAAAATGGAATAGATTGATTTTTGAACAGGAGTATTACTGCCCAAATTTGAATTTAAATTTGAACAGTACAGAGAAGTTTCATGGATTTGAGTGAAAGAAGTATCATTAAATAGGTTGGAATATTACAAGATTTTAGGAGTTGGAAATATTTAATTTGGATCAATATTCTTTTCTGTAGAAATGTTTAAAGTATTTACAGAAAAGAAAAATGAAAAAGGGGGTCCTGTGCACTGGGCCAGAGAAGGCCACAGTGCACGGCCCAGACGGACTGGCCCAGCCGCACGGAGCCAGCGCGCGCGCACGTCAGGTTTTCAAACCTGACGGGCGGGGCCCGTGGGTCAGCGGCACAGAGAAGGGGGAGAGAGGTGGGGGGATGACAGGCGGGGCCCGCCTTTCATCTCTAACCCCACGACCACGGCGGCGGCGAGCTCACCGGCGAGGATTCCGGCCACGGCGATGGCAACGGAGGGCAGGGTTGAGCTCAGCGTCGTGTTGCGGTTGCTGTGGTGGTGGTGCGGCACGGCGGGGAGTCCTGGTTCACCGGCGGCGAGGTGGGACGGCAGAAGCTCGTCGGAGGGTAGTTGCTGCAGCCGTTTCCGACTGCAAACGGAGGGGGAAATAGAGGGGAAAGAATCAGTGGAGTGTGGCGGTTCCGAAACGAGTGGAAGGAGAGGCAGGGGAGGCCCGTACCTCGAGATCGCCGGCGGCCCGACGCGGCGGAGCTCCGGTCGATCCCGAGCACTGGGACCTCCTGGGGTCGAGCTGGTGGTGCAGGAGTGATGCTGGGGAGGAGGAGGTGCTGCTGGTGCTGTTGGAATGGCTCGGGAGGGCCTATTTATAGGGGCTCGACGGAGACCCGTGGTCTAGTGCGCCGGCGAGCTCCTGCTCGACGCTACAGCACACGGGAGGCCAGGGGAGTGAGTCTGGGGAGTTCCTGGACGAGCTCTACGTCCAGTAGAGGTGAGAGGAGGAGCGGGGGAGCGTCAGGGGCGCGCGCGCGTGTGAAGCAGAAGAATAGCCGAAGCGGGCGGCCGGTGCGCGTGCGACGCCGTTCACTGGAGGGCGCAGGAGGAGGGGGGACAGCGTCGGGGAGGTTCCGGACGTCGAGGCGCCTCGACTGGCGCGAGGGGGAGGCCCGAGGCTGTCGGGGATCGGCGATTGGCTGGAGCCAGCGTGCGAGGTGCACTGTTTGCGCGCTCCAGAGCGTGCGTATGACTGGCATCGCCGCGCTCTCGCTGGTTTGGTCCGTTCCAACGTGTCCAACAGTGTCCAGCAAGTAGAGGGAGGAGTAAAGAAATGCCCTGAGGCCTTGGATGCCCTGGGGATGCAGAGAGAGAGTGAGAGTGTTGGTGAAATGGTAGAAACCTACTGTACAGCAAGGTAAAACAGAGGTTTCACCCCTCAATCATGGAGCTGAGGTGCTGGGGGAGTTACTGGAGGTAGCTGGTAACTCAATGAGCCTGTGGTAAGAAGTTGAGGCCATGGAGAAAAGAAAACGTGATCAAGTTGAGGGTTTTAGAAATTTTGCAGAAGGTGTTTGATCTTTGTTTGATCAAGTAAATGAAGTCCACTTGATATGGCACTTGACAGGGTTGAAAGACATGGGAAAATAGGGTGCTTCACCAAATTTGGGCTCATTTGGAGAAACTAGCCAATGTAACTTTGGTGAACCCTAGAAATCAACAGAAACAGTTTCATCTAGATTGAGTCAAGCTAATCATCTCCCCTTGATGCACCACTTGGTGTAGCATCATCATTTGGGGTATTGATCATGCCTACAAAGTTTGAAGCTCCAGATAAAAAGTTGGTAATGTAAAGTTGTTCAAATTTGCATTTGAACAGAAAGGGTTTTGAGGTGATCTGATCAAGTTGCTCTATTCAAATTCTTGTGCCATTTGGTCTAGGTGCTTTATTAGGCCATTCTAGCATGTGCACCAAGTTTGAGAGCATTTGGACAAGTTTGGCAATGTAAAGTTGCTCAAACTTCAAATATGGACAGAATGGTTATGAAGGGGTTTGAGGAGGTTTTCTTGCTTCCCAAGGCATGGGACTTGGCAAGATCATCAAATATGTCATATATGACATGATAGAATTTCCCTGGAATTTTTGGAGAAAAATTCCTTTGTAAATATTTCAAAAGCTTGAAATATCCAGAAAGGGTTTTGTAAGGTTTAGCCCATTATTTTTAACATGACCAAGTGTTGAAACTCTTATATATGGACAATATATGTCCTATGAGTCTCTCTGAATTTTGGCAATTATTTTTGAAACAGTTAAATAATTTTCCCCTATTAAAGACCATTTCTGGCCTTAAGGAAAAGCTTTTAAATAAAATAGGAACATAACTTTTAAAATTATACCTTTGTGGTTTCTGGGAGTCCTATGACTACTAGGTCTCAAATAAACCTTTTGAAATAATTTTCACACCCTAAATCAAGTACTTGCAGTGCAAATCTCAATTCAGGGGTTTTTGGAAAACTAAATTTATAAAATACTTTTTGGCCAAAATAATTTTGTGAGAAAATACTATATTGTTATATGACACTTGGCATGATCATTGGGCAGAAGTTTTGGGTGTGGAGATGAAATCCACAAGAGATCATAGTTGACTTTAATGAGCACATGAAAAAGCAAATGAAGAAAACTCAATTCCAAATAGAAGCCAAATGATGCTAAAAAAATTTGCTGGTCCAAATTTTCATGCTTCAAAGATACAAATAACATGTTACAAAATGCAGGGTGTGACAGACCTACCCCCCTTACAAGAATCTCGTCCCCGAGATTCCTAAACTAGGGCTTAAAAGAGGTCGGGAAACTCGGATCTAAGATAGTCTTCTCGTTCCCAGGTTGCTTCTGCTTCGGTGTGGTTGCTCCACTGGACCTTGAAGTACTTGATGGTACGGCTCCGCGTACGTCGTTCTGCTTCGTCCAGAATACGAATGGGCTTCTCGCGGTAGGTCAAATCAGGCTGCAGATCAATGGCTTGGTGATCCACATCCTTGTAGAGATTGGGCTTGTCTGGAACTTGGAGACATTTCCGGAGTTGTGACACATGGAACACATTGTGCACATCGGATAGCTCAGGTGGCAGTTCCAACTGATAAGCCACTTCTCCTCGTCGTGCAGTGATCTCAAAGGGTCCAATGAACCTTGGTGCGAGCTTCCCCTTGACATGGAAACGCTTGGTTCCCTTCAGAGGAGTTACCCGCAGGTACACATGGTCCCCAACATGGAAACTCATGTCTCGGCGTCGAGTGTCAGCGTAACTCTTCTGCCTTGACTTGGCTGCCTTTAATCGCTCTCTGACTAGTTGGACTTGCTCTTCTGCTGCGCGGAGATTATCCGGCCCAAAGACTAGTCCTTCACCAGTTTCTGACCAGTTGAGGGGTGTGCGGCATCTGCGTCCGTACAACACCTCAAATGGTGCCATCTGAAGGCTTAATTGGTAACTGTTGTTGTAGGAGAACTCGGCAAAAGGGAGACAGTCTTCCCACTTGGCTCCATATGCCAGGACACAGGCTCGGAGCATATCTTCGAGAATCTGATTGACTCGCTCAGTCTGACCTCCGGTCTGTGGGTGGAAAGCTGTGCTGAAAGACAACTTGGTTCCCAAGGCTTCTTGGAACTTCTTCCAGAACCTTGAGGTGAACTGGGTTCCTCGATCTGACACAATCTCCTTGGGAACACCGTGAAGACTTACGATTCGGTCGATGTAGAGAGCTGCCAGCCGGTTGCCATCATAAGTGGTCTTGACAGGAATGAAATGGGCCACCTTGGTCAAATGATCGACTATGACCCAGATAGAGTCATGTCCTCTATTCGACCTTGGTAATCCAGTGATGAAGTCCATTCCGACTTTATCCCACTTCCACTCAGGAACCTTGAGTGGTTGAAGCAATCCAGCAGGTCGCTGATATTCAGCCTTGACCCTTTGGCACACATCACATCTTGCAACATAGGTTGCAATCTCTCTCTTCATACCGTGCCACCAGAATCGTGCCTTCAAGTCTTGGTACATCTTGGTTCCTCCGGGGTGGATGGAATACGGAGTGTCGTGGGCTTCTTGCAGAATCAGCGTCTTCAACTCGGTGTTGTTTGGCACGCAGAGGCGACCTTTGTACCAAACAATCCCGTGCTCGTCTTCGGAGAATCCTGGGGCCTTGCCCAGCTTCATCTTCCTCTTGATACCTTCAATGCTTGCGTGTCCATCTTGTGCCTTCTTGACGTCGTCCATCAGGGTCGGTCTGACTTCCAAATGATCCAGAAATCCAGGGGTGACCAATTCCAAACTGAATTGTTCGATCTCCTTAAACAAGGCAGGCTGCCTTTCCTGAATAATGGCATTCAAAGAGCAAGCCTTCCTGCTTAAGGCATCGGCCACCACGTTAGCCTTCCCAGGGTGATACTGAACACTGAGGTCATAATCTTTGATGAGTTCCAACCATCTCCGCTGCCTCATGTTCAACTCTTTTTGGGTAAAAATATACTTCAGACTTTTGTGGTCTGTGTAAATCTCACACCGTTTCCCTAGGAGGTAATGCCGCCATGTCTTCAAGGCATGAACTACAGCCGCTAGCTCAAGATCGTGAGTAGCGTAGTTCTCCTCATGGGGTCGTAGCTGCCTGGAGAGGTATGCTATGACGCGGCCTTCTTGCATCAGAACGCTTCCCAATCCGGTTCGAGAGGCATCACAATATATCACGAACTCCTTGTGAATATCAGGTGTTGCCAGAACTGGGGCGGTGGTCAATCTCTTCTTGAGCTCTTGGAAGCTCTCTTCGCATTTTGGCGTCCACTTGAACTTCTTGTCCTTCTTGAGGAGCTGAGTCATTGGTCGTGCAATGCTAGAGAATCCTTCCACGAACTTGCGGTAATAGCCCGCTAATCCGAGGAAGCTTCTGACTTCCTTGACGGTCGTTGGAGATTGCCATTGGGTCACAGCTTCGATTTTTGCAGGATCAACAGATAATCCTTCCTCGGTCAAGACATGACCTAAGAATCCAACTTTATGTAGCCAGAACTCACACTTGCTGAATTTGGCATACAGTTGGTGCTCACGAAGCTTGTCTAGGACCATCCTCAGGTGCTGCTCATGCTCTTCCTCCGACTTCGAGAACACAAGAATGTCATCAATGAAGACAACAACGAACTTGTCCAAATATTCCATGAAGACTTTATTCATGAGATACATGAAGTAAGCTGGGGCATTGATTAACCCAAATGACATGACCATGCACTCGTACAGGCCATATCTGGTTACGAATGCCGTCTTCAGAATATCTTGGGGTCTGATCTTCAGCTGGTAATACCCAGATCTGAGGTCGATCTTGGAGAATACCTTGGCTCCGCTGAGCTGATCAAACAGATCTTCGATCTTGGGAAGTGGATACTTGTTCTTGATTGTAACTTCATTGAGGGAACGATAGTCAATGCATAACGGGATGGTACCGTCCCTCTTTGCCACAAACAGAACAGGAGATCCCCAAGGGGAGGCACTAGGGCGGATAAATCCCTTCCTTAGCTGCTCTTCTAGCTGCTTCTTCAACTCGGCTAATTCTTCCGTCCCCATTCTATAAGGCTTCTTATAGATGGGTCCTGCTCCGGGCACGAGCTCGATGATGAACTCAATGTCACGGTCAGGGGGCATTCCCGGTAGTTCATCCGGAAAGACATCAGGATACTCACATACCACCGGTACTTGATCTAGCCCAACTTCAGATAGACAGTTGACTTTAGCGGCTTGAGCGGAAGAGGAGTTGGGGGCAAACTTGACTTCGACTCCTTGGTCATTGGTCACAGTGACTGTCCGATTGGCACAGTCTAACAAGCCTTGGTGCTTGCTGAGCCAATTCATACCTAGGATCACATCCAAGCCTTGCGATCTCAGAACGATAAGGTCTGCTAGGAAGTCTACACCGTTAATGGTAATACTGACTCCTTTATAGCCTATCTTGGCTCTCATCTCGGCTCCGGGGGTTTGTACCACCATAGGGTTATTCAGGGGTGTAGGGGTCATGCCACTTTTTAATGCAAATATTTGAGTGACAAATGAATGCGTTGCTCCAGAATCAAACAAGACAGTTGCAGGTGCTGAGTTGACAAGGAACATACCCAGCACGACATCCGGGTCTTCCTGGGCTTCTTCAGCAGTGACGTGATTCACACGCCCCTTCCCATAGTTCGATGGATTGCGAGGAGCTGGGTTCCTTGGTGGCATACCACGGCCTTGTCCCTGGTTCTGCGCATTGGGGCGCGGGGCATCAGGCTTCTTGTTGGGGCACACCCTTGAGATGTGTCCGGGCTGACCACATCCAAAGCAAGTGACTTGGTTTGGAGTGTTGATCTTGTTGCCACCACTGGTATTGGGGTTGAAAGCTGGCCTGGGGTTGGCATACTGCTGAGGCTGAGGATTGTCACGAGGTGCAGGAGCTTTTGGCTGCTGATAGGTTGGCTTGGCCGGGGCTGACTGCCACGGACGAGGCTTCTGGTTGCTGGAACTTCCCTTATTGACCAACTTGCGCTTGCGAGTGTCTTCCAAAGCATGCCGCTTGTCTTCAAGCATAAGTGCCTTGTTCACCAGGTCAGGGAAAGACGGGCAGTCGCACACGACAAGCGAGTATTGCAGAGTCTGATTGAGGCCTTCCATGAAGCGCTCCCTTTTGGCAGCATCAGTGCTGACATCCTCAGGGGCATACCTTGACAGAACACTGAACTTCTGCATGTACTCCTTGACAGTGCCACTTCCTTGCTTCAGGGCTCGGAACTCGCGCTTTTTGATAGCCATGATTCCGGAAGGAATGTGGGCCTTGCGGAATTCTGCCTTGAAGTTAACCCAAGTGATGTCTTGTTTAGCATGCATGACCTTGAATCCATCCCACCAAGCTCTAGCAGTTCCCCCGAGGCAGTGGGCTGCATAAGCCACCTTCTCGCGATCTTCGGTGCATCCGACTAGTTCCAGTATATCCTCAATGGAACGGACCCAGTCGTCTGCATCCAGGGGTTCGGCAGTCTCGATGAAGGTTGGCGGTGCATGCTTCTTGAACTCTGCCAACGTGGAACGTCCGTTGCCATTCCCCGCCGGCTAGCGGTTGTTGGCGACAGCTTGAGCAATCAGCTGGAGAGCTGCAGTGTTGGCTTGGCGTTCCTCTCGGAAAGCTTGGAGAAGCTGAGCCATGTCCATGCTTGGAGGAGGTGGTGGTGGAGCTTGCTCGTTGGTTTGGTCGTGGCCTGCCTCTGGCTGAGAGGATGCTCCGGCTTTGGGCTGCTGGGTAGAGGTACCAGTACGAGTTACAACAGGCATCCTGTTGGAGTGGTAAAAGGTCTCATGACTCGGAAGAGGGAAAGCAAGATAGATGGGTGCCTAGTAAGGGGGTGGGTGTGACACTAAATCAAATCATGCAAAGGCCGTAAGGCCAAAACACATTCATTAAAATACAAATGGGTGATGTAGTCGTCTACACATTCCCGAAGGAAGAATACGACATACATCCAGACACAACAAAAGCAAACACTAGGTGGTTTCATAGGAACCATACAAGGACTCGACTGCGCATAGGGGTTACACGACCTATCCTACCGTAGGGGTTACAACTGGCATATCCGAGTAGCGAATAATGCATAAGCGGCGGAATGCTCGGTCGCGTATTACGGCTCTTCTGGGTCTTCCTCCTTGTCTTCATATGTCTGGGCTCCCTTGCCACTTGAGGGAGTGGGGGAGTGGAGGAGTTGGATACGACGGTGCTTCGATGGTGGTGCAGGGAAAAGCTTGCGATATTCCCTTGCTGTCATCCGGCGTCGCCGAGGTGGTTCTTCACCCTTGGAAGATACATCCTCGGAGGGCCTTCCGCCTCGATATGCGATAGCGGGTTGTCCAGAAGGTGCTCCTTCCTTCTTGATCCTGTCTGCCTTCTCTTGAGCTCGACGAAGAAGTGCCTTGGTCTTGTGAAGTTCTTCTCGAAGCTTCATTGATTCCGAGGCCAGGTCTTGTGCCAAGCTGTCGGCACATAGACTGAAGTAGGTCTGGAACCGAAGCGAGAGTCCTTCCTTCAGTGGAGGGGCTAGTGCGCTGCTTTCTTCGTCACCTTCCTTCCGGTAAGGTAAGAAGCGAGTTGCCATCTTGGTTGCCACCTCCGGAAGAAGCTCGCGGAGACGGGTTAACGCCTTGAGTGCAGCAGCCTCGGCAGCGAGTGGTAGTGTTGCCATCTGGGGTCCCTCGAAGAACCAACTCGTGGGAGGATCGTTTGCCTTCACGATCACTTCCACTTGGTACTCCACCTCAGTATCGCTCACCCAATGCTCAAGGTAGGTGAGGATGGGTGCTCGGTGGAACTGACACTCCTGGAGGCTATCCTCGAGAAGTAGGGGAAACCCAGTGGTCAGGTGCTCTTCGGGAACAGCGGCCATCTACAAAGGTGGAATAGGAGGGGTTAATAAGCTGAGAAAATCTCAGGTTTAGAAAAGAAGAGAGGTTCAGAAGGTTTTTGAAAAGAGGTCTCAACTAACTAACGCCCATGATAACTAAGGCTTCCTACAGTCAGGATGGCTCTGATACCAGCTCTGTGGGGACCCCGATTTAGAAGTCGAGATCACCGAATGCACGTGTACAGTGATCCCAGAGATCAATGCTCACTGAACACACAGAAGCTGAAATAACAAGAGTCTTACATCCATACAAATAGTCTTACATGAATTAAGGCCATTATGGCCAAGTCTTACATAGATAGAGCCTCTCGGGCTAAATAGGAAATAACTCAAATAGCGGAAGTCTTCGATAAAACGGGTAGAACCCATGCCATCTGCCTTAACCCTACAGGCATTCTGACTGGGATAGCGTCCTAGTTCGCATGTTCGTCTCCAAAGAATTCTTCCTCATATTCCTGCTCTTCCATGCCTGGCCAATTAAATAACCAGTGGCAAGCCAATGAGTACTTCGAATGTACTCGCAAGCAACCCATGATGTGGTAACAATGCAATGGAACAATAATGAACAATCTAGCAGGGAGCTAGAACACTATGCTATCATCAAGTTTATGCATCAAACCTCGCGTAACCTCGAGAACAGGTTACCGATATCAACATGATTATGAATTCAACTCATCGAGTCAAGTCACCATCCTTGACTTGTCACACACAATTTATCACCAATGAAGTAAAATTCTGGACATAGTTTAAGTAGCACCACCCAACTGTCCATGACCGTGGACACGGCTATTCGAATAGTTTTACACTCTACAGAGGTTGCGCACTTTACCCACAAGATCCGGGGAACTTCCGTGTCATCCACGACCCGCGGTACCTCAAGTACCCGGGGTAAGCATCCGGTCATTACCTTTCCTTAGACGACACTAACATAGAGTCCACTCGTTGGTACACGGCCCTCGGGTACAAACAGTAGATCACGGGACTTGCCCTAATTTCAATGTCACGCGTACCCGAAGGGACCAACGGTGTGTCCGGTGCCCTGTAAAAACAGTCATGGCCGTCTATCCAAGCACGACCCCGTCCCGGGAAAGACCTCAAGTCTTCCCGTCACTAGTAATGCGGGCACCATGCTAGTATCGACCTAAGTAATCAATAAAGCCCCGTCCCATAAGGGGTAGTGTGGTTGCACATGCTTGGTTGGGACGGTAGTCACACATAAATCTAATCCATCATTCCACCATGCACATGATCTACCGGCACATCACTTCTTCCTCAAGTGATGACCTAACACTTCATCACCCTCGGGCATTAGGGGCACCCGATGGGTTAAAGCAAAGATTTCAACTACGAGGGTTCATATCACACATGCTTCATATAAGCATCATGACCAACTATTTCCATGCCATCTAGCACATAGCAAGATCAACAATAAGGCATGCATCATGTGGTGGTTCATCTAGGTTACCATCGTAACCCTAATATCATGCATCGGAAACAAACGGGTTCCGAGGAACAAGTGTATCATGGTCAAAGGGCTGCTTGCCAGGATTGGCTTGGTCTTCAAAGTCTTCAAGTCCTTCTCCTTCTTCTTCCACAGTAACTTCGTCAAATACGGGATCTATACGTCGCATAATAACCACGGGAAAATAAGAATACAAATAAAACAGAAAAACCAAAGTGCTCAGAAAAATGTCAACTCATTTTTGTAAAATACTAGAGGGATTTCTAAGATGGGGAAAAATCTTAGTTGGTGTTTTGGAGTTACAGAATGGAATAGATTGATTTTTGAACAGGAGTATTACTGCCCAAATTTGAATTTAAATTTGAACAGTACAGAGAAGTTTCATGGATTTGAGTGAAAGAAGTATCATTAAATAGGTTGGAATATTACAAGATTTTAGGAGTTGGAAATATTTAATTTGGATCAATATTCTTTTCTGTAGAAATGTTTAAAGTATTTACCGAAAAGAAAAATGAAAAAGGGGGTCCTGTGCACTGGGCCAGAGAAGGCCACAGTGCACGGCCCAGACGGACTGGCCCAGCCGCACGGAGCCAGCGCGCGCGCACGTCAGGTTTTCAAACCTGACGGGCGGGGCCCGTGGGTCAGCGGCACAGAGGAGGGGGAGAGAGGTGGGGGGATGACAGGCGGGGCCCGCCTTTCATCTCTAACCCCACGACCACGGCGGCGGCGAGCTCACCGGCGAGGATTCCGGCCACGGCGACGGCAACGGAGGGCAGGGTTGAGCTCAGCGTCGTGTTGCGGTTGCTGTGGTGGTGGTGCGGCACGGCGGGGAGTCCTGGTTCACCGGTGGCGAGGTGGGACGGCGGAAGCTCGTCGGAGGGTAGTTGCTGCGGCCGTTTCCGACTGCAAACGGAGGGGGAAATAGAGGGGAAAGAATCAGTGGAGTGTGGCGGTTCCGAAACGAGTGGAAGGAGAGGCAGGGGAGGCCCGTACCTCGAGATCGCCGGCGGCCCGACGCGGCGGAGCTCCGGTCGATCCCGAGCACTGGGACCTCCTGGGGTCGAGCTGGTGGTGCAGGAGTGATGCTGGGGAGGAGGAGGTGCTGCTGGTGCTGTTGGAATGGCTCGGGAGGGCCTATTTATAGGGGCTCGACGGAGACCCGTGGTCTAGTGCGCCGGCGAGCTCCTGCTCGACGCTACAGCGCACAGGAGGCCAGGGGAGTGAGTCTGGGGAGTTCCTGGACGAGCTCTACGTCCAGTAGAGGTGAGAGGAGGAGCGGGGGAGCGTCAGGGGCGCGCGCGCATGTGAAGCAGAAGAATGGCCGAAGCGGGCGGCCGGTGCGCGTGCGACGCCGTTCACTGGAGGGCGCAGGAGGAGGGGGGACAGCGCCGGGGAGGTTGCGGATGTCGAGGCGCCTCGACTGGCGCGAGGGGGAGGCCCGAGGCTGTCGGGGATCGGCGATTGGCTGGAGCCAGCGTGCGAGGTGCACCGTTTGCGCGCTCCAGAGCGTGCGTATGACTGGCATCGCCGCGCTCTCGCTGGTTTGGTCCGTTCCAGCGTGTCCAACAGTGTCCAGCAAGTAGAGGGAGGAGTAAAGAAATGCCCTGAGGCCTTGGATGCCCTGGGGATGCAGAGAGAGAGTGAGAGTGTTGGTGAAATGGTAGAAACCTACTGTACAGCAAGGTAAAACAGAGGTTTCACCCCTCATTCATGGAGCTGAGGTGCTGGGGGGGTTACTGGAGGTAGCTGGTAACTCAATGAGCCTGTGGTAAGAAGTTGAGGCCATGGAGAAAAGAAAAAGTGATCAAGTTGAGGGTTTTAGAAATTCCGCAGAAGGTGTTTGATCTGTGTTTGATCAAGTAAATGAAGTCCACTTGATATGGCACTTGACATGGTTGAAAGACATGAGAAAATAGAGTGCTTCACCAAATTTGGGCTCATTTGGAGAAACTAGCCAATGTAACTTTGGTGAACCCTAGAAATCAACAGAAACAGTTTCATCTAGATTGAGTCAAGCTAATCATCTCCCCTTGATGCACCACTTGGTGTAGCATCATCATTTGGGGTATTGATCATGCCTACAAAGTTTGAAGCTCCAGATAAAAAGTTGGTAATGTAAAGTTGTTCAAATTTGCATTTGAACAGAAAGGGTTTTGAGGTGATCTGATCAAGTTGCTCTATTCAAATTCTTGTGCCATTTGGTCTAGGTGCCTTATTAGGCCATTCTAGCATGTGCACCAAGTTTGAGAGCATTTGGACAAGTTTGGCAATGTAAAGTTGCTCAAACTTCAAATATGGACAGAATGGTTATGAAGGGGTTTGAGGAGGTTTTCTTGCTTCCCAAGGCATGGGACTTGGCAAGATCATCAAATATGTCATATATGACATGATAGAATTTCCCTGGAATTTTTGGAGAAAAATTCCTTTGTAAATATTTCAAAAGCTTGAAATATCCAGAAAGGGTTTTGGAAGGTTTAGCCCATTATTTTGAACATGACCAAGTGTTGAAACTCTTATATATGGACAATATATGTCCTATGAGTCTCTCTGAATTTTGGAAATTATTTTTGAAACAGTTAAATAATTTTCCCCTATTAAAGACCATTTCTGGCCTTAAGAAAAAGCTTTTAAATAAAATAGGAACATAACTTTTAAAATTATACCTTTGTGGTTTCTGGGAGTCCTATGACTACTAGGTCTCAAATAAACCTTTTGAAATAATTTTCACACCCTAAATCAAGTACTTGCAGTGCAAATCTCAATTCAGGGGTTTTTGGAAAACTAAATTTATAAAATACTTTTTGGCCAAAATAATTTTGTAAGAAAATACTATACTGTTATATGACACTTGGCATGATCATTGGGCAGAAGTTTTGGGTGTGGAGATGAAATCCACAAGAGATCATAGTTGACTTTAATGAGCACATGAAAAAGCAAATGAAGAAAACTCAATTCCAAATAGAAGCCAAATGATGCTAAAAAAATTTGCTGGTCCAAATTTTCATGCTTCAAAGATACAAATAACATGTTACAAAATGCAGGGTGTGACACCTACTAACCCAAAGGCCCAGTCCAGATTGCTGTTTTTTTGCCTATTTTAGGGTTTTGCACAAAAGGAATATCAAACGGAGTCCAAACGGAATGAAACCTTCACAGGAGATATTTTTGGAGAAAATCACGTGAGATAAACTCCGGGGCCAAGCCAGAGGACAGGGGGCCCACCCTCGAGGGTGGGGGCGCGCCCCCCTTCCCAGGGCGCGCCCCCCTGCCTCGAGGGCAGGCCCGGTGGCCCCTGGTGCCCCTCTTCCTCCTATATATGCCTACGTACCCCAGGAACTCCATACGCAGAGAGAAAACCCCAATTCCACCGCCGTAGCTGCTGTTCTCGTGGAGATCCCATCTTGGAGCCTATTCCGGGAGGGGGATCCATCACGGAGGCCTTCATCATCATCATCATCGCCCTCACCATGAGTTGTGAGTAGTTTACCACCGACCTTTGGGTCCATAGCTAGTATCTATATGGCTTCTTCTCTCTCTCCGGATCTCAATACAAAGTTCTCCTCGGTCTTCGAGGAGATCTATTCGATGTAATCTATTTTTGCGGTGTGTTTGTCGAGATCCGATGAATTGTGAGTTTATGATCAAGGTTATCTATGAAAGATATTTGGTTCTTCTCTGAAATTTTTTATGTGTGCTCATAATATCCTTGCAAGTCTCTTCGAATTATTGGTTTGGTTTGCCCTACTAGATCTATAGTTCTTGCAATGGGAGAAGTGCTTGGCTTTGGGTTCAATCTTGCGGTGTCCTTTCCCAGTGACAGTAGGGGCAGCAAGGCACGTATTGTATTGTTGCCATCGAGGATAAAAAGATGGGGTTTTCATCATATTGCTTGAGTTTATCCCTCTACATCATGTCATATTGCTTAAGGCGTTACTCTATTCGTATGAACTCAATACACTAGATGCATGCTGGACAGCGGTCGATGTGTGGAGTAATATTAGTAGATGCAGGCAGGAGTCGGTCTACTTGTCTCGGACGTGATGTCTATATACAATAATCATGCCTAGATAGTCTCATAATTATTCGCTTGTCTATCAATTGCTCGACAGTAATTTGTTTGCCCGCCGTAGAATATCGCTATCATGAGAGAAGCCACTATAGAAAACTATGGCCCCCGGGTCTATCTCTATCATATTACTTTCCCGTTAATTTCTTTTGCCGTTGTTTATTTGCTGTTTTATTAAACCAAAAATATAAACTATCATCTCTATCAGATCTCACTATCGTAAGTGACCGTAAAGGGATTGACAACCCCTTATCGCGTTGGCTGCGAAGTTCTTATTTGTTTGTGCAGGTGCGAGGGACTGGCGCGTGGTCTCCTACTGGATTGATACCTTGGTTCTCAAAAACTGAGGGAAATACTTAAGCTACTATGCTACATCTCCTTTTCCTCGTCGAGGGAATACAACGCAAGCTCAAGAGGTAGCAAGTGATGGCCAGGGTGACCGACGGTGGGGTGGCGGCCACGATGAGCTACTCCCGCCTTCAGGCCGCGATGGCGGAACGGGCGATGGACCTGGCTTTCGATGGTGGTGTGGCGGCCACGACGATAGCCGGTGGGGTGGCGGCAACGACGGCTGGCAACAGCTGCCGACGGGCATCGGCGGCAGAGCGTGTGTTGGGTGTTGTGCGCATACCCAATAGGTACGCCACGGGCACTACACTATGCCTGGGACTGCGCTGCCGCCGCGGTGTAACCTCCCAAATGGAGTTGTCCTCTGATGACGACAGAGTGGCTGAGCAATGATGACGGACCGGTGCCATTGGCGATAGTGGGAGAAGAAGACGAGATAAGCTACAGGGAGCAAGGGGAAAATGCGACGCAGGACTCGCCGGTCGTGAGGGTATTATATAGCAGGCCGGTAAGCATTGGTATTTTGGGGGATTTTGCCGAGTCAGGTGGGAAGCTTCCACTCTATGCGTGGGAACCTGTGCGGTTGCTCAGGAACGGGCTCTTCGATGATCAATGGCGCCACTTCGAGCCATCGTTTGGCTAAAAGAACGCATGCGCGGTGCTCAAGCTTGCACTCGAAGCCGTCTATGCCAGCGGGGTGACAAGACGTGTGAGGGGAGGACAAAATGACACGTACATATATGGTTAATAAAAATGTTTGAAATTGAATTAAATACTACCTCTGTCCTGGTTTATGAGTGTAGTTTGTATTTTTGTACCAAGATTTGACTAGAGATTTAACTAATAAAATATGAACGCATGTCACCACAGATTATATTGTTAGATTCATATTTGAACATTGTTTCTAATTATATGTTTTTATAACATGCATTAACATTTTGTTGGTTAAATTTAAGGTAAAAATTGGCACAACATTTAAAGGAAACTGATAAACTAGGACGGAGGTAGTAGCAGACGGCAACTCTCTATGCAGCGTCGCGAATGATTGTTCGACCATCGTGTGATGTGGAACGCGACGTAGTTTCACATCATACCACCGGCTCGCAACTGCCAGCCGGCTCTGCGTGTTCAACTGCTCTATGCGTGCGGTTGCTCGTGGTTGAGACGGCCACGACGTGCTCTGCTCGCGTCCCTCCATGCGCGCTGCCAGTGTTCGGGGCCATCGCATGATCACGTATGTTAGTGCTGCCATTATACATGTGGTTGCACCGGGCGTAGTGCCACGATGCAGTTACTCGCTGCAAAACCATCTTGCAGACGTGCCGAGAATCCAGGCGGCCCGGCCCCATTTATTCCTGCAACCATTTACCTTAATCTCTCGTGCCACGTGACACAATAAGCACACCCACGACAACACATACAGAGAGGATATCCAGCGTCTCCAATGGCGCTCCCCATGGCTCCAATGGCGCTCCCAGCGGCTGACGACGACAAAGTGCGGAAGTTCACCACGCATCACGTAGTGGACACCCACATGAGGGGGAAGGACCTCTTGGTGGTGTACACGAACTTTGAGTGAACTTTGAATGATATATAGAACAAACTCCCCCACAATATATGCATGTACGAATGAACTTTTCCTGTCATTGCATATATTGGTTGACATAAACTAGGTCAAGTTTTCTCTGTATACAATACGCATACATGTGACACACATATATAAAAAGGGTAGGTAAGCATGACTGACAACAAGCATACTAAGTACACATACCTTTAAACCCTCTATACTTCTCCCACATTGGCATCAAATTCCAAAATGGAAAAAATATAGAAGCCAATATAGTATGACTTCCTTCTTTATGTGTGTAGTTGCAAAATATGAGTCAAAATCAAATGCACATATTTAATGAAGAAAAATTGAGGGGCTTGAGATCTATAGAATCAAACAATATACTATGATTGAAACTATGCATTCTACATGCGAGCAAAACATTCGAAAGATCCAAATAACATACTTTGGACAAGATATAATATGAACTTCTTCATGAATAAGCCAAACACACAATGTTTCTCCGTTGTACCTGAAACAATTTAGGTACAATATGGTCCCCAAACTTATTGGATCCAAAGTACTTAGTATAATGATGTCTACTACACAACTTTTTCTTGTAGACTCGTGTTGGGCCTCCAAGCGCAGAGTTTTGTAGGACAGTAGCAAATTTCCCTAAAGTGGATGACCTAAGGTTTATCAATCCGTGGGAGGCGTAGGATGAAGATGGTCTCTCAAACAACCCTGCAACCAAATAAGAAAAAGTCTCTTGTGTCCCCAACACACCAAATACAATGGTAAATTGTATAGGTGCACTAGTTCGGCGAAGAGATGGTGATACAAATGTAATATGGATAGTAGATATTGATTTTTGTAATAGGAACAATAAAAAAACAGCAATGTAGCAAGTGAAAAAACGAAGCACAAACGGTATTGCAATGCTTCAAAACAAGGCCTAGGATCCGTACTTTCGCTAGTGCAATCTCTCGACAATGCAAATATGATTGGATCACATAACCATCCCTCATCGTGCGATGAAGAATCACTCCAAAGTTCCTATCCAGCGGAGAACATAAGAAGAAATTGTTTGTAGGGTACGAAACGACCTCAAAGTTATTCTTTCCGGTCGATCTATCAAGAGTTCATACTAAAATAATATCAAGTTATCCTTTCCGATCAATCTATCAAGAGTCCGTACTAAAATAACACCATATGATACACATCAACCAACTCTAATGTCACCTAGATACTCCAATGTCACCGCAAGTATCCGTGAGTTAATTATATGATATGCATCAAACAATTTCAGATTCATAATACTCAATCCAACACAAAGAACCTCAAAGAGTGCCCCAATATTTCTATCGGAGAACAAAGACAAGAACATGCATCAACCCCTATGCATAGATTACCCCAATATCACCTCGGGAATCCGCAAGTTGAGTGCCAAAACACATATCAAGTGAATCAATATGATACCCCATTGTTACCATGGGTATTCATGGCAAGACATACATCAAGTGTTCTAAAATCCATAAAAGTATTCAATCCGATAAAACAAAATCTCAAAGGGAAAACTCAATTCACAACAATATAGAGAGGGGAAAACACCATATGATCCAATTATATTAGCAAAGCCCGCGATAAACCAAGATTGTGACAAGCAAAAAAAAACAACAACTGGCACTGGACACTATGTCAATAGGTTAGTCCCAAAAAATGATATAAAGTTGCTATAAAATGATTGTAAAACATCCAAGAATGATAATATAATAGCATTAATACTCCATAAATTATAGATACGTTGTATACGTATCACATAACTATAAAAGATGAGGCAAAACCAATTAAATACGTGCATATGGATATGGGTTTGAGTTTCATGCACATCTTAATGGTTAATGATTTGCTGGATTTAACCAATATATTGGATCAAATAAAGCAGAGAATGCATGAAGATATATAACTAATAAATATGCATGCACAAGCCTACCAAGATCCAAGGAGATAAATTTTTTACACAGGAACACATAAACTAGGGGTCCTCCAATAACGTCACAAATCATCCATGTAGGCGAAATTGCATCGATGTGATGAATCAATACATGATCACACACAAAGTTCTACAAGAGAACTAAGCAAAGCCCATGGGCATACAAGATTACATTTCAGAGATTCTCATAGGCATATCTTACCTGAGTGGATACTGGATAGTGAAAGCAATGAGATAGCCAGCTCCCATAACTACCAAACAAGATGATGAACTCGAATAAAAGCAAGAGAGAACACATTTCATGGCAAAATAAAAATAAAATGCAATTTGAAGCAAGAGACAAGATACATATTATCATGAGGGTCTACCACATAATGAATACCATGCATTAGAGAACAAAATGGTATTTTTGAATTATCATTCGGCGGTAGATTCCAAAATAAGCACACGATTATCTATACTCACACAAGCATAACATGAGCATTTAGCAATAAGCACAAATCTTGGATAACGTATTCTTAACATCCCAATTAGGTAGATCATCGTGTAATGCAACAATTGGAATGGCTTCAATCAAACATTTTTCAAGTATGATCTATAAGATAAACCATGGATAACACCGTACAAGAATATCACTCTCAAAACAAAGCATTGCATGCCGTAGAGATATAAGACAATCTTAAATATACATTATGGGACGCCCTTGTTTATAATAGTGCACTAATCATACTTTCATCATGCACGATCACGAACGGTGTCTCACGTCAATATCACACCACAACTCTATGACACAAAGGATAAACATAAATATCATATATTATGCATCCAGAAAACATAAGCATTCACGGCCAGCGGTAGAGTCAATAATTTGGTCGATGCGCGGAAGAGCAAATGGATCCTTGGGACAGGTCTTATTAATATATGTGTAATAAACACACATGCACCAAGTGTCGTTTTTCTTCAAAACAAGCAATCGATTTGCCAACCACTCATGTGAAAAACTTCAACATTGAACCAGGTAGCTAAGGGCCGAGCCACTTTTTCGCCAATAGCCTTGCGTCTCTCCTCGTTAAAACAACGGTGGTATTGTCTGATAGGTTTCATCTTTGGATCCACATTAAGGTGGTGCTCAGCGAGTTCTCTCGGTACACCAGGCATGTAAGAAGGTTTCTGATGACCCACAAGTATAGGGGATCAATCATAGTCCTTTCGATAAGTAAGAGTGTCGTATCCAACGAGGAGCAGAAGGAAATGACAAGCAGTTTCCAGCTAGGTAATTTCTGCAGGCACTGAAATTGTGGTAACTAGTTGTTTGATAGCAAGATAATTTGTAACAAGTGACAAGTAGCAATAGTAACAATAGGTGCAGCAAGATAGCTCAATCCTTTTGTGGAAAGGACAGGCCAGACCAGTCTCTTATAATAAGCAAAGCATTCTTGAGGACACACAGGAATTTCATCTAGTCACTTTCATCATGTTGGTTTGATTCGTGTTCGCTACTTCGATAATTTGATATGTGGGTGGACCGGTGCTTGGTTGTCGTTCTTACTTGAACAAGCCTCCCACTTATGATTAACCCCCTTTGCAAGCATCCACAACTATGAAAGAATAATTAATATAAATCTAACCATGGCATTAAGTGTATGGATCCGAATCAGCCCCTTACGGAATAGCGCATAAACTAGGGTTTAAGCTTTTGTCACTCTAGCAATGCATCATCTAATAACTACCCAAGAAGGCATTCCCTTAGGCCCAATTATGGTGAAGTGTCATGTAGTCGATGTTCACACGACACCACTAAGGGAATCACAACATACATATCATCAAAATATCATATATATATATATATATATATATATATATATATATATATATATATATATATATATATATATATATATATATATATATCAAATTCACATGATTACTTATGACGAGACTTCTCCCATGTCCTCAAGAACAAAAGTAACTACTCACAAAGCATATGCATGTTCAAGATCAGAGGGGTATTAAATAGCATAATGGATCTGGACATATTATCTTCCACCAAATAAACCAACTAGCATCAACTTCAAGATGTAATCAACACTACAAGCAACCCACAGGTACCAATTTGAGGTTTTGAAAGTGCAACTATCCCTAGGTGATTTTGGTAATTACTAACAACATATAGCTCATTGAACTAATGCTATCTCAAGATAAATATTTCAGGAAATTTCAATGATTGGTATGGCATGGATTAGAAATGTGGACCCCTCAAAATGCTAAGGACACATATTGGCTCAAGCTCAAGACTCTACATTTTCTATTTTAGTGATCCAAGATCACATTGACTCCATAGGAAAGCCAATACTATTAAAAGGGGATGAGGTGTTGCTTAATGGGTTTCTTGCTCAAAATGCTTAGTGATATGCTCCAAAACCCTCAACTACTTTCTCACATCCACATATGTCCCAAACCAAAAGTCAAACTCGGCCCCGCCGAAAACTTCTATCCCGCGCCACCGAGTTCAGTTGACACAGCCACTGCAACAAACCCTAGTCACTTCGGTCTCACCGATAGGGATCTCGGTCTCACCGAGATGGGATTGCACACTCTCTGTTTCCCTTCGTAACGTTTTGGTCTAACCGAGATGAGCGATCGGTCCCACTGAGTTCGGAATGCAAACTCTCTGTTTCCCCTTCGTAACGTTTCGGTCCAACCGAAACGAGCGAATCGGTCCCACCGAGTTTGCCTGACCAAATCTCTCGTTAGCTTATTACCAAAATTGGTCCTACCGAGTTTGTGTAATCGGTCTCACCAAGATTACGTTATGCCCTAACCCAAATGAAATCGGTCCTACCGAGTTGATCATATCGGTCCCAACAAAATGCCTAACGGTCACATTATGAACTAAATCGGTCTGACCGAGTTCTCTGATTCGGTCCCACTGAGTTTGGTAAATTGTGTGTAACGGTTAGATTTTGTGTGGAGGCTATATATACCCCTCCACCCACTCTTCATTCGTTGAGAAAGCCATCAGAACATGCCAACACTTCCAACATACATTTTCTAAGAGTGAACCACCTACATTTGTGTTGAGATCAAGATATTCCATTCCAACCACATAAATCTTGATCTCTAGCCTTCTCCAAGTTGCTTTCCACTCAAATCATCTTTCCACCAAATCCAATCCTATGAAAGAGGGTAGAGTGTTGGGGAGACTATCATTTGAAGCACAAGAGCAAGGAGTTAATCATCAACACACCGTCTATTACCTTTTGGAGACTGGTGTCTCCTAGATTGGTTAGGTGTCACTTGGGAGCCTCTGTCAAGATTGTGGAGTTGAACCAAGGAGTTTGTACAGGCAAGGAGATCGCCTACTTCGTGAAGATCTACCCTAGTGAGGCAAGTCCTTCGTGGGCAATGGCCATGGTTGATAGACAAGGTTGCTTCTTTGTGGACCCTTTGTGGGTGGAGCCCTCCGTGGACTCGCGCAGCCGTTACCTTTCGTGGGTTGAAGTCTCCATCAACGTGGATGTACGATAGCACCACCTATCGGAACCACGGACAAAAAATCTTTGTGTCTACATTGCGTTTGCTCCCTCAAACTCCTCCCTTTACCTTCATATGCAATTGCTTTACATTCCGCTGCTATACTCTTAGAATTGCATGTGTAGGTTGATTGCTTTACTTGTGCATAATTGCTAAAATCTGCCAAGACTTAAAATTTGGAAAAGGCTAGGTTTTCATTTGGTGAAGTAGTCTAATCACCCCCCCCCCCTCTAGACATACTTTCGATCCTACAAGTGGTATCAGAGCTTTGGTCTCCATTTGCCTTGATTTCCATAGCTTTGTTGATCATAGCCTTGGTTTCACAACCTAGGAGAGTATGGCGCCTAGCGAGGGAAATTAGCACCGTAGAGGTCCTTACTTTGATGGTACTAATTTTGCTAGTTGGAAGCATAAGATGAAAATGCATATTCTTGGACATAACCCCGCCGTTTGGGCTATTCTGTGTATTGGTTTGCAAGGTAAATTCTTCGATGGGGAGGAACTGAATTGTGAAGCATCCACAGAAGAATTGAAGATGTTGCAATGCAATGCTCAAGCTTGCGATATCCTCTTCAACGGATTGTGCCCCGAAGAATTCAACAAAATCAGCCGTCTTGAGAATGCAAAGGAAATTTGGGATACTTTGATTGATACGCACGAATGTACCGACTCTGTCAAGGAATCCAAGTTGGATGCGCTTCAAAGTCAACTTGATAAGTTCAAAACGAAGGATGGTGAAGGTGTCGCTGAAATGTACTCTAGGCTTGCTCTCATCACAAATGAGATTGTGTCGATACGAAATGACACCTATGGGATCACTGGAATCCCTTCTACGGTTGGCGGGCGCGAAGTTGTGCAAAGAGCATGTCTAAGAGTCAGCACATCGATCGTTTACCCAGGTTCGGGCCGCGAGGATGCGTAGTACCCTAGTCCTACTTTGGTGTATATTTGAGTGTTCTTGAGTTCTTCAGCTAGCTACGGTGCCTATCCAGCTTTTCAGGATCCGAATCCTCCTCCAGCACGTCGCGGGCCTCCTTTTATAGTCTAAAGGGGCTGCCACAGTGGCACATAGGAGGTGGAAAGGTGTACAGTGTATAGGCTTACCCACGCCATTACGGGACAAGGCGCATTCAATGCGCTGCTTAGGTGTCTATTTACTTTATCGGGGACAAAAAAGAAGCTCGTCCCGTCTGTGGCCGCGCTGTCTGGTCGCGACACTCGTCTAGGCCAGCGAGGCAGGCAACTGAGGTGGCATCGCAGTAGGGTCTTCACGATGATATGCATGCCACCACGCAGGTGCTTGGCTAGCTGGCTCAGGAACCACGTATCACCACGTGGGTGCCTGCTGGGGCCAGCGGGTCGGCCACCGAGCTGGGGCGGCGACGGGGCGACAAGAGCTTGCCGCAGACTTCCTTCTATTCCCGGCAAGGGTCTTGTCGGGGCCTCCGTGAGTGCCCTGCGGCAAGAGCCTTACCGGGGCTTCGGGGTGTCTTCGGCAAGGAGCCTTGCCGGGGCCTCGCTGGTGTCCTCGGTGAGTAATCTCGTGATTGCCATGTCTTCTGTTTCTCATCTTGGGAGTCATAGATCTTTGTCTTCACAAAGATCAGCATGCCCTCATGTGGGCGCTTCCCGAGCCTTGGCTCTAATGTTGTTGGTATCATTGGAGCCCATAGGCTTCAAGGGTGGCTGCGACGGAGGCGTCTGTGTGGATCACCCCGGCAAGAGCCCTTGTCGGGTGGCGCGCAGGCCGCCCCGGCAAGAGTCCTTGCTGGGGGAGCCTATCTCCTTGCTTGGTCTTCTCGTGCTGTCTGTCTTGGCGTCTGTTCTGGTAACTCTGTGTTCCTGGCTTCCTCCTTCTGCCCTGTTATGTTCGGCCATAGGCGTGGCTCTGACTGTCCGTGCACAAGTACGGGGTAAAAAAGAGCACCCCTACTTTTGTACACCGATTGGAGCCCCCGGGCCTAGGCCATTCATAAGCGCAATGCTTTGTTGGGCTAGGCCCGGAATGGTGCGCGGGCAGTGGGGATTGATTCCCTTTTACCGCAGTAACTCCTCCGATGGTTGCGTTTCCCCACGATCTGTGCTAACGTGGGGGTCGCGCGTGGGATGACCGCAGCGTGCTTGCGTCATCTTGTGATTCCAAAAATAGTATTTAGGCGGTTCGCGCCCCCTCATAAATAATAGAGGAAGTCGTGGGGGCGCAGCCTATTTACTAAGTGGACTCGAGTTGCTCCACGATCACGGGGGTGCAAAACGGCCATACCACGCATCACCCAACTCCCGATCCGCTCGCCACGTATCCCTCATGCATCGGGGAGGGCAAGCGGCGGACGTGGAGGGCGTGGGCATTAATGTCGAGGGGGGGGGCAGACGCCGCTGATTGGAGCAGCGGGTCGGTCCTGTTCCCTCATTCCATTGGCATTTGGACTGGTTGATTCGGGCGGTCGCCCTTCTATAAAGAGGGGAGGAGATTAGCGGCGCTTCTCACCTTTCCACCCATCTTCTTCCTATTTGATTCCTTCCCTCCCCAAGGTATGCCGTGAGGGCGTGATCGTGGCCGTTCCTCCGCGGAAGCGACCAGGTCGTCTTCCCGTCAGAGGGCCGTGGTAGTCAAAGAGGAGCCGGATGCCTCAGATGGGGGGCATGCTGGAGGCAGAAGCGCCGGCCGGGGCCGTGACCGGCGAGGCGGTCGAGGAAGAGGCAGACGGGGTCAGGGGACACCCGCACCGTCGTCCTCTCCGTATTCATCTCCTTCGTCGTCTCCTCCTGCCTCCCCACGTGGCCATGTCAAGGACACGGTGCTGGAGTTCATCGTACAGCTGCGCGAGCCGCCGCGCAGTCGCCTCCGCCTTCCTGGAGCGTTCGCGAGGGCATTGGAGGTCGATCAGCCACCAAGGCTAAGGCTTCACATGGAGGGGTGTTGCCATGGCGCCATGTGGGTGGACACCAGGTTTCCCACCCCTCACGTGATGCTTCTTCACCGGGGGTGGAAGACCTTCACGCATGCCCATTGCTTGGTGAAGGGGCACGTCCTCTGCTTCAGGCTAGCGGAGAGTGATCTGCTCTCTGTCAAAGTCTTCGGGCGCTCGGGACACAAGCTAGGGTGTTGTGTGGAGAGCTCAATCGACGACGAAAACTCCTCCTCGAGCGAGAGCGATTGGGAGGACAGCGACAGCGACAACGAAGGAGGCGGGCCTGAGGATGACGGGTCTGACTAGGCAGAGGATACGCCGTCCCTGGGCGGTGCTGGCAGCACTATCATCTGCACCGCCAGCCCCTCGAACTTCTCGGGGTCGCCTCCTTGGGCGGCTGGCGTTGGGAGGCCGGAGAAGGCGAAGAAGGTGGGCGGCGGTCGTCATGTCGGAGTACGCAAGCGTCAACCCGTGCATTGCCGGCCCGCTGCCCCATCTTTCGGCTCTTCTCCCGGCGCCATCATCATCAGCCTCCTTTAGGACGGCCGCCGGGATGTTCTCTTGGTTCTTTCTGCTGCTTGCACTTTGCCTAGGCGCTTTTTTTGCCCTTCACCATCTTGTTCCATTTTCTGAGGAGAGGGACGAGAAAGGGATTACGAGCATCTTATCTCTTTTTAGTTTTTAAGCCTACGGGCCTTTGTAAGACTTAAATCCAGTAGCCCCCTTGCTTATGTATGCATTTTGTACGAATTGTACTTGTTTACAACGTATTTATGAAGAGAAGGGTGTTTGCCGGGTTTGCTTCTGCGCGGGCAAGAGCCACACCAAGGAACGGATCCTTGTTATCTTAAGATAAGCAACGTGCCCCGGCAACAAGCCTTGTTGTTCCTTCCTCGCCTCATAACTATATCCGTGCCGTTGGCGGGAATAGTAACGGGGCAGGGTCAGGCCCTTTGCTTGCTCCCTTCCCATCACGCTACCACCCAGCCCCGGTCCAAGACAAAGTTTGTTGGACATAAGGAAAAGGGGAGCACGATGGCATAGGAGTGAGTGAAGCTCTGTACGTTCATGTTCCATACGAAAAGAAGGAGCGGGGGGGGGGCGAAAGACTTATCTGGGTTCTGTAGCTCCGGGCAACCTTGTCTTGCCGTGGGTTGGCCCTTGGTTGTGCAACCCTCGGCAACCTTGGCCTTGCCGGGGTCGGAGCGTCGGCCCGCCCCTATCTTTCAAATGGCTCAACGAGGACGGCCATGGATCCTGCGAATCAAGAGGACAGAAAGGAGACAGAGAGACGCAAACTCGACCTCTATGCTAGGGGTTAGCCGCCATTAAGCTCTATCAACCCTAACAGAGAAAGAGACTCAACCTAGCATGCATGCTAAAACTTAGGGTGCCAACACTTCATTTATTTATGCTCAGGGTCTGCGCCTGGCTTTGTACAAAGGGTTACATGCCTTGCCGACAAGGCTTGTACAAAAGGGTGGCTTGCCGGGAGGCCCCGCAACCGCGCCTTAGGGGTAAAACTTGCGAAGATGTTCGATGCTCCAGGAGTTACTCACTGGGATCCCATCTTCGGTCTCCAGGCGGACTGCGCCAGGCCTGGTGACTCGTATTACCCGATAAGGGCCTTCCCACTTTGGCGTCAACTTGTTGGAATTCTTGGCCGACTGAACGTGCCGGAGAACAAGGTCGCCTTCCTCAAAGCTTCGGGCATGGACCTTACGGCTATGATAGCGGCGCAAGGCTTGCTGGTAGCGTGCTGCTTGTACAGCCGCTCGAAGACGATCTTCCTCGAGGAGCGTTGCGTCATCTTGCCGCAGTCTCTCTTGCTCAAGCTCATCATAAGCGATCACTCGGGGTGACCCATAAGTGAGTTCTGTGGGGAGAACTGCCTCCGCCCCGTAAACGAGGGAGAAGGGTGTCTGGCCGGTGGCTCGATTTGGCGTCGTTCTGATCGACCAAAGAACCGCTCGCAAGTCATCGATCCAGCCCTTTCAGCACTTGTGTAGTCTGTCAAAAGTCCTTGTCCGGAGGCCCCGCAGTACTTCAGCATTTTCCCTTTCTGCCTGACCGTTGCTTCGTGGATGTGCAACAGAAGCGAAACAGACTTTGCCGCCAAGGTCTTGCATATATTGCATGATGGTGTTGCTTGTGAAATGCGTACAGTTATCGGTGATAATTTTGTTTGGTACACCAAAACGGCAGACCAGGCCCTTGAAGAACTTGACAGCCGACTGTGATGTCACCTTTCTCACTGCTTCCACCTCTGGCCACTTTGTGAACTTGTCGATTGCTATGTACAAGTACTCAAAGCCCCCGACAGCACGGGGAAAGGGGCCCAATATGTCGAGCCCCTAGACAGAGAAGGTCCGGGAGAGAGGGATTGTTTGGAGAGCTTGATCTGGTTGATGAAGTTTCTTCGAATGGAACTGACACGCTTCACACTTGGTTACTAGTGTCGTTTCATCCTGGAGGGCAGTGGGCCAGACGAAACCTTGCCGGAATGCCTTGCTGGCAAGGGCTCTTGACCCTATGTGGGAGCCACATACGCCTCCATGTATGTCTGCCAACAGCTCCAGTCCTTCCTCCCGGGTGATACACTTCAATTTCACGCTGTTCGGTCTTTTCCTGTACAGGATGTCGTCGATGAAATGTTACATGGCGGACCGATGGGCTACTTTCTCCGCTTCTTCCTGCTCTTCATGAAGTTCCCTGGTCTGGAGCAATTGGATGGTATGTCGCGCCCATGTCGGAGCCTGGGGCTCGACGGCAAGGACCAAAGGCATTTCCTCTGCTACGGGGGCGATTGCCTCTACGGCTCGGGCTTGACGCCCCGCCGGAGTCTGTTGCCCCACGGCAGGCTCAGCGTCTCCGGCAACTCTCTTGCAAGCCACCCCTGCAGGTTCGGCAGGAAAGTACTTGCCGGGGCCTGATTTCCTTCGCTTGCTCAGCTCAGTCGATGGTTCAATCGATGGGTGAAATAATCGGAGCACAAAGGTACCTGGTTCCATAGGTAGTTTGAGGGTGGCGCGTTTCGACAAGTAGTCGGCGATGTCGTTCTCCGCTCGGGGGACGTGTTCAGCTTGTATACCGTCGAAACGCTCCTCTAGTTTCCTTACTTCATCCACGTAGGCTTCCATCAATGGGCACTGGTAATCTTTGTTTACTTGCTTGACGACGAGCTACGAATTTCTCTGACGATGAGCTTCTTGATCCCGACGTCCGCTGCGATCCTGAGACCGGCAAGCAGTCCCTCGTACTCGATAGGGTTGTTTGTTGATACCTCCCTGGGGAAGTGCATCTGGATCACATACTTGAGGTGCTCTATGGTGGGTGCAACGAGCAGCACACTAGCACCGGCGCCTTGCAGCGAGAAAGCCCCGTCAAAGTACATAATCCAGTCGCGACTCTCACCCTTGCCAAGGAGAGTAGTCTCCTGGATCTCCTCGTCGGGCGTTGAGGTCCATTCTGCAACAAACTCTACCAAGACTCTACTCTGAATCTTCGAAGTACTTTCAAATTTCAAACCGAAGCTTGACAGCTCCAGGGCCCACTCCACAATCCTCCCAGTCGCATCTGGGTTATGCAATATTCGTCGCAACGGGAGGCGAGTAACGATGGTGATTTCATGTGCTTGGAAGTAATGACGCAGCTTCATCGAGGCCATAAGGAGGCCGAAGAGCAATTTCTGCACGCCGGAGTATCTTGACCTAGGCCCCTGTAATAGGAAGCTGACAAAGTAAACCGGGTACTACATCATCTTCTTCTTCTGCATCACTCCATCCGATTGCGCCTCTCCGGCCCCATTGGCATCAGGTGCTGCTGCTCCTATCGCTTCCGTATTGACCTCCCTCTGGGCTACTAGCGTGGCACTGACAACTTGGTTCGTTGCCGCTAGATACAGTAGCAACGGTTCTTGTGGTTTAGGCAGGACCAGTAATGGTGTAGAGGAGAGGTATTTCTTCAAATCCTGCAGTACTGCTTCGGCTTCTGGGGTCCACTCCATCAGGCCTGGCTTTTTCAAAATTTTGAAAAAGGGGAGGGTGTGCTCGGCAGATTTGGAGATGAACCTGCCCATGGCGGCAATGCACCCAGCAAGCCGACGCACATCCTTGATTTTCCTGGGCGCTTCAATCTGCTCGATGGCCTTAATCTTGTCGGGATTTTCTTCAATTCCACGGTGTGACACGAAGAAACCAAGAAGCTTGCCGGATGGGACGCCAAAGACACACTTTTCAGGGTTTAGCTTAATGTTGATCTTGCGCAGATTCGTGAATGTCTCTTCCAAGTCTTGCACGAGCGTTGCTTTGTCCTTGGTTTTGACCACAATATGATCCATATAAGCTTCCATATTTCTATGTAGCTGAGGCTCAAATCCAATCTGGACTGCCCTCGCAAATGTTGAGCCAGCACTCTTATATCTGAAAGGCATCTGCATAAAGCAATACGTACCACATGCGGTGATGAATGCTGTCTTCTCTTCATCTTCTCTCGTCATGAAGATTTGGTGGTAGCCTGAGTAAGCGTCGAGGAATGATAACAAGTCACACCCGGCTGTGGAGTCCACAATCTGGTCGATGCGTGGCAATGGGAAGGGGTCTTTTGGACAAGCCTTATTAATGTTTGTGTAGTCTATACACAGCCTCCACTTCCCATTTGCCTTAAGCACTACCACCGGATTGGCCAACCACATTGGATGGAGCACTCCTCTCACTAAGCCGGCTGCCTCTAACTTCCTGGTCTCCTCTCTGATGAACTCTTGCCGCTCCAGAGCTTGCTTCCTGACCTTCTGCTTGACGGGTCACGCATGAGGGCAGATAGCAAGATGGTGCTCAACCACCTCCCTGGGAACGCCGGGGATGTCAGACGCTTGCCATGCAAACACATCGACATTCACCCGCAGGAAGCTAACAAGCACGTCTTCCTATTTGCGGTCGAGGGCGGAGCTTATGGTGAAAGCCCCTCCCGTGCCATCCTCCTCGACGGACACCCGCTTGGTTTCTGGTGGAGCAGCTCTGGATTTCTTGCTCTTGCCGGTGGAGCTCTCTGGCGCATTCTCGACGGGAATGCTACACTCCGAAGAGGAGCGCTTGCCGGAGTAGGCGCGAGATGTCTTACCGGTCTTATTTCCTCCCGGGGCTTCAGTGGCAGGAGCAAGCGCCTTAGCGACAGACGCTGCAACTGCCTCCCGGTAAAGCTGATCAGCGTAGATCAGCACATCCTTCTTGTCAGAGGGGACGGTAATCATGGACATCGGCCCAGGCATCTTCAGCGTGTTGTAGGCATGGTGCGACGCCATGAACTTGGCCAACGTTGGGCGGCCGAGGATCCCACTGTAAGGCAAGGGGATCTCGGCTACATCAAAGACAATCCTCTCTGTCCTAGTAGTTTAGCTCGCCCCCTAATGTCACGGGCAGCGTGACTTTACCCTTGGGCTGGCTTCTCCCTTGGTTGGCTCCTTGAAACGAGCATGTCTCCTCGAGGTCCTCATCAGGGATTTGCAGCCTTCTAACCACGATGGGCGTGATCAAGTTCAGGTCGGCTCCGCCATCAACCAGCATCTTCGTCACCTTGAGGTTGGGTATCATTGGTGAGACCAACAACGGCAAACACCCGACTGCAGTACTGTGGTCAGGGTGATCCTCGGCGTCAAAGATGATAGGAGTGCTGGACCACCTTAGCGGCCTTTGGGCATCGAACGACGGCTCCACGGCTGTGATCTCACGCGCCCACTATTTAAGTTGGTGGTGGAAGGAGTGCAAGGAGGCGCCGCCGTAGACACACATGGCCTCCGTGGCCTTCTGGAAATATTGCTCGCCGGACTCGTCGTCCTCCTCGCGATCATCGTCTTCTCACTTCTTGTCACGGCCCCGGGCGGGTCATTCTTGTTGGTTATCTTTGCCGTAGCGGCCAGGCTGGCAGCCACGTTTCTTGCTAGATCCTTCAATACCATCTTGGCCTTTCTCCTTGTCTCGCCTCTCGTATTCATCCTTTTGCTTCTTTGCGAGCTGCTCGACTTGTCGGCAGCTCTGGGGGTCATGGCCTTCGGTGCGGTGGATCTTGCAATATTGCTTGTCAGAGCTTCCCAACTTATCGGCGGCCGCCAAGGCCCAGCAGGCGACACATCAGACGATTTCCTTGCCGGGGTCGTCGGCCTTGGTTTTCTTGGCGGCGCTGGCGGCGTTGGATACCTCAATGGCAAGCACGGCCTTGCCCTTGCATTTTCTGTTACGGCGCCAACTCTTTTTCATTGGGGCGACGGCGTCTTCATCCGAGGAACCGGTTTCCACACCAGCGTCTTCGCCGGGGTACTTCCTCCCCTCTTCAGCCCGGGCGCATCTGTCGGCTAGAACGTAAAGTTTGGCCACATCCTTGACTTTATTCATCGCTAGCTCCTCACGCATCTTGCGGTTGCGCATGTTCTGGTGGAACACGCTGATGACGGCGACAGGATGAACGTCTGGGATGTTATATTGCACCCGGCTGAACCTCTGTATGTACTTGCGCAGGCTCTCACCTTCCTTCTGGGGGATGACATGCAAGTCGCTTGCCTGGCCATGAGCCTGGTGGCCTCCCGTAAAAGCGCCAACAAACTCATGGCACAAATCCGACCAGGAAGAAATGGAATCCACCGGCAAGTGCATCAACCACGACATAATGTTGGGTTTAAGCGCCAACGGGAAATAATTGGAGAGCACCTTGTCGTCGCGCACCCCAGCAGCTTGCACCGCGATGGTGTAGATGCTGAGGAACTCCGATGGGTGAGTCTTGCCATTCTACTTCTCGTCGACGTTGGGCTTGAAGGTGCGGTGGGTGGGCCACTAGAAACGCCACATCTCATGAGTGAAGGCTGGGCAGCCTACCTCGTAAGGTAAGCCTCCAGATCCTCCCGGTGCTGCATTGTCCGACTGGTGGTGCGCCTCATGTCGGCACTCGATGGTGGTTCGAGCGTCCTCGTGGGCATTCTCTCAAAGAACTTGGCGCTGATCACGGTGGGTCCGTGGTTCGGACAACGCTATGGATACGTCGTCGCAAGCGTCGTCCCGATGGGCCGGCACGCGTGATAGCTGGCGAGGAGGAGGAGAATGCACCGTGCCCGCGGCGCCTCTAGTCCTTCCACCGCTGGCGTGTGGTGGCTCGGGAGAGCATCGGCCCGAAGGCTCCGTCGGCCGAGGTTCGTCCATGTTGGCGATGGCGACAAGGCTAAGAACGGTAGCTCACCACTCGTCGAGCTTCTCCGCAGCAGGAGGGAAGTCGAGGAGTAACTGCACGCGTGCTAAGGCTTCCGCTGGCGTGGGTGGCGGGGAAAGCTGCGCGGATCGAGACGCGCTACGACTTCTAACCATGTTAGAAGGAGCTCTATCGCGGTCCCGCAGCTGCACGCCATCCTCGTCAGCGCCTCGGCGAGCATGCTGACCTTCTGCATCTCGTGACTGATACGTGAGGCCCTTTTCGCGGCGGCGCCCGGGATCCTCCGCACGGCGATGCTGCTCATCGCGCGCGACCTGGGAGGAACGCTCTGTGGGCATTGCCGTGGGCGTCTTGGAAGTCACCGCGTCGCCCATGCGGGGTACGACGCCGCTCTTGGAGGGCCCTGCACCGCCTGCGGGGGGCCCGGCTCCACCCTTGGACTTGGTGGCATGCGGCTCGTCATCTCGCGCACGAATGATGCCGATTGCCAGGCTTCGGCTGCTGGAACGGCGTGGGTGTTCGTGGGTCGCGCCTCGGCTCCCATCCGCGAGCACCCCGTCGCGAGCCTGCGCCGGCATGGGCCGTTCGGCTGCAGACGAACCGACCACCGCAATCGTCTTCTCTTAGGAGCCATGGCGATGAGGAATCGCTACCCTAACTACTAGACCAGATTTTCACAACTGCGCCCCCTACCCGGCGCGGCAAAGATGTCGGTATGAAATGACACCTATGGGATCACTAGAATCCCTTCTACGGTTGGCGGGCGCGAAGTTGTGCAAAGAGCAGGTCTAAGAGTCAGCACAGCGATCGTTTACCCAGGTTCGGGCCGCGAGGATGCGTAATACCCTAGTCCTGCTTTGGTGTATATTTGAGTGTTCTTGAGGTCCTCGGCTAGCTACGTTGCCTATCCAGCTTTTCAGGATCTGAATCCTCCTCCAGTATGCCGCGGGCCTCCTTTTATAGTCTAAAGGGGCTGCCACAGTGGCACACAGGATGTGGAAAGGTGTACAGTGTATAGGCTTGTCCCGCGCCATTACGGAACAAGGCGCATTCAATGCGCTGCTTAGGTGTCTATTTACTTTATCAGGGACGGAAAAGATGCCCGTGCCGTCTGTGACCACTTGGTCTGGTCGCGACACGCGTCCAGGCCAGCGAGGCAGGCAGCTGAGGTGGCGTCGTGGTAGGGTCTTCACGAAGATCTGCATGGCAGCACGCAGGTGCTTGGCTAGCTGGCCCAGGAACCACGTATCGCCACGTGGGTGCCTGCCTGGGCCAGCGTGTCGGCCGCCGAGCTGGGGCGGCGACGGGGCGGCAAGAGCTTGCCACAGACTTGCTTCTGTTCCCGGCAAGGGACTTTACGGGGCCTCCGTGAGTGCCCTGCGGTAAGAGGCTTGCCGGGGCTTTGGGGTGTCTTCGGCAAGGAGCCTTGCCGGGGCCTCGCGGGCGTCCTCGGCGCGGAACCTCGTGATCGCCATGTCTTCTGGTTCTCATATTGGGAGTCATAGATCTTTGTCTTCACAAAGATCTACATGTCCTCATGTGGGCGCTTCCCGAGCCTTGGCTCTAATGTTGTTGGTATCATTGGAGCCCGTAGGCTTCAAGGGTGGCTGTGACGGAGGCGTCTGAGTGGATCGCCCCGGGAAGAGCCCTTGTCAGGTGGCGCGCAGGCCGCCCTGGCAAGAGTCCTTGCCGGGGGAGCCTGTCTCCTTGCTTTGTCTTCTCGTGTTGTGTGTCTTGGCGTTTGTTCTAGTAACTCTGCGTGCCTGGCTTCCTCCTTCTGCCTTGTTATGTTCGGCCATAGGCGTGGCTCTGACTGTCCGTGCACAAGTAAGGGGTAAAATAGAGCGCCCCTACTTTTGTACACCGATAGGTTGCCGGCTTAAGAAGCGAATAAATGACCGATGGATTCATCATCAAGAAGATCCTAAGAGCCTTGGATGGAAAATATGATATCGTGTGAACATTGATCCAAATGATGCCCAACTACAAAGATCTCAAGCCTAAGGAAGTCATTGGAAGAATTGTTGCTCATGAGATGTCACTCAAGGATAAAGAAGAGCTTCACAACAAGTCTAGTAGTGCTTACAAAGCCTCATGTGATGCTCCTACATCATCAAGTGAGAAACAAGTCTTCAATGAAGAATTGAGCTTAATGGTGAAGAACTTCAACAACTTCTACAAGAATAGAAGCAAAAATAGAAGTTCCAAGTCAAGGTCCTACAATGACCAAGGATCTTCTAGTCGTGACCGGAATTGCTACAATTGTGGAAGACCCGGACACTACTCCAATGACTGTACGGCTCCCCTCAAAAGAAGAGAAGACTCACCTAAAAGGAGAAGTAGAAGAGAAGAATCACCACTAAGAGAGAGAAGGAGTAGAGATGATCGTTATGAACGAAGACCCTCTCGGAGAAGCAAGGATTCGGAAAGGAAGGACAAATCATCAAGGAGCTATACAAGACGAATACATTAAGCTCATGTTGGTGAATGGGTATCCGGTTTCGACTTCGATGACCACTCCGAGAGAAGCTATAACTCCGACTCGTAAGATACTCAAGATGAAGGTGTTCCTAGAATTGATCTTGTGTCAACAAACTCCTATGACATATTTGACTCACCAAATGAAGGAACTGGAAGATGCTTCATGGCTAAAGGCCCTAAGGTATCACACCCGAGTATCTTTATTTCAATAGTGATGAAGATGACTTGCTAGGAGATGATGATTTACTTGTTGGTAGCAATAGTGATGAAACCTATGATGAAATTGCTATTAATCATCATAATCAAGATAAAACGAATGAAAATGATAAGGAGAAGATTGGGCATCTAACTAAAGAACAAAACACTCTTAAGTTAGCTCATAAAACTACCTTGGAAGATCATCGAGAACTTTTAAAGACTCATGAGAAGTTACACTTTGAAAAGCTCAACCTTGAGCGAGAGCATGAGTTCTTAAAAGCAATCAATGATGATCTTTGCAAGAAAAGTTCTTCTTACATTGCCAAACCTTTACTCTTGTCTACTTACATGCCACAAGTAAAATCTAGCAACAAGAACAAGAAAGATTCTTCCTCTAGTAGTAACAACAATCATGCTAAATCCAATATTGTTGCTTCTAGTAGTACTCTTGATTCCACTAATGATTCTCTTATCCAAGTTACACTTGAGCAAGAAAATAGCCTATTGAAGAGAATTATTGAGAAAAGTGCTTACAAGAGCCTTGCCTGAGGTAAGCAATTTGAGGAGATTGTATGCAAGCAAGGAAGACACCGGAAGAATCAAGGTGTTAGTCTTGAACAAAAGTTCAATGCCAATGGAGTTGAGTGGGAAGAAGATCAATACCCCAAGATGAAGTTTGTTCCTCAACAAGAGAAGTATGATCCTACTTCTTTCCAAGGAACACAAGCTGAAGTTGATCTTCCACCACAAGACCACAAGCTAAAGGGCAAGGACAAGCTTCAAGAAGATATTGATGCATTTGAAGAAGCTCCTAAGGCCTTGGTCAAGTGGGTTCCCAAGACTACTTCAAGTTCTACTTCATCAAGTACGACTAGAACTCCAAGGATTCCCATCAAGATGGTGTGCATCCTGAAGAAGAAGAACTAGAGAGTTCTTGAGGGTGACCCCGCCAACATACTTCACTCATATCATTTTAGCGAGGACAAGTGCAAACAACTTCCATATCTTGCACTAGTTCAAGGAGTCACATAGCCTCTTGTTGGTAAGACAAGGGATAAGGTAACCAAATGCTTTCATGGACATCATCTTATGTGAACATCACTCTATGTCTATGGATATCCTTGTTTGTTCCTTGTGGGACTAACCCGTGTAGGTATTGAAAGTGCGACTCACTGCAATGGATTGCTCCAAATGATCTACATCAACATTGCGCATCTACATCTTCAACACCTACATGAAGTCATCATCGACAAAACCCAAGGTTAGTTCATCCCTTTTAGGGGGGATATCACATCTAGGGGGAGCTTTACTCTAATCAGTTGAGCTAAATCAACTCTAATGATGTGAACACAACAATGCTTTATGTAATAGTGGTAACCCCACTTGTGCTTAAACGATGAGTATGACCTATGATAAAATGTTCTCATTTACTCCTAAGTCAATATACTCATATATAGATGACCTAGTCACCGCCAATTGCTTGATAGATGCTAGAATGGTTGTGCATGCTTTGCCACATGTTTCATTTGCTATCTTATTGTGTGAGCATGTTGAATGCATATTTTTCTCATTCGAGGACATCCATTAATTGCTTTGATTGTTTGGCTCTTTTTCTTTTGCCGAATGGATGGACAAGAATGCCTAAGAACCCCCTCTAGCTATCTATGCTTTTCTTGTCTCAAACTCTATTCATGCTACATCACAAAGTTTGATCAAGTCAGATTCGAACCACTCTGTGCGAGGAGCACTCGGAGTCCCCGATTCGTCATAGACTTAAACTTCCAAAACCTCTCTATGCATTTTGGTGTGACCGATTCGCCCTTTTCGGTCATACTGAGTTCACTGAGTTGATCTAGATTTTCAATCTCGGTGCAACAGATTTGAACTTTTCGGTCACACCGAGTTGCAGTAACTGCTAGCAGTTTTGCATCTCGGTGCCACCGAGTTGTTCCACTAGGTTACACTGACAGGGTCGGGTTATATGTACCGTCAGGGTCAAATTTTGGAAAACTTTCCAAAACCTCTCGCCTGCACGTGACCAGCTCTGCCGTCTCGGGTCTCCGGATCGTCTTCACGCCGCCAGCGGCCTCCCGCCGCTGGTCTCTGCCGCCGTCAACGGGATTCTGCCCCACTGTTGCCTCCGTAGAGAGCTCACCGCCAAGTTAGGGTATGAGCTCGATCTCTGTGCAATCCTAAACTCCGAGTCTAAGCACAAAGATATTGCAATGATTCTTGCCACGATTGAAATCATCCTGTCCAGCAGAAACTCCATATAGATTAGTTTTGATTCGAAAATTTAGTGTTAGGTCTCCGCCGAACTCATTTCGTACAGACTGAGTTGTAGAAATCAGTCTCACCAATTTGGCTTAGGCCATTGCACTTGCGCTTTTCGGTCTAACCGAAAACTGCAAATCAGTGTGACCGAGTTTGACTCTCTGTGAAACCCTAGCAATCTCGGTGCCACTGAACTGTGACTCGGTCTGACCGAGTTCACTAGTTTAGGTTCCAAAATTGCTTCGGTATCATCGAGTTTAACAAATCGGTAGCTCCAAAATGCTTTCTGTGGAGAACTAAAACTAAGTTTTTGAGTCATCTGTTTTGCAAAAACTTTGCACTTTGTGATGATCATCCACTCTTATCTCATCTACATCTATTCACAGGGTTTGCTGTCAGTGTATTTGTCAAGATGTCTAACCAGGGTGACAGTCAGAACAGGTCTGAGGAGCAAGTTAACATGAGTGAGGGCACTAGTCCCTCAAGCAGTATTGATGAGGGTAGCAGGAGCACACCAAGTAATCTTCCAAAGGCTGCTACCAAGACAAGGAAGAAGAAAACTTCTGATAGTGAGGATGAGCATTTTGTGGCTGATGAGGCCACTTCAAAGAAGCAAGCTATAAAAGAATCAACTAGGGCTATCAAGCCAGGTTTGAACAAGAAAGCCCCTGCCAAAAGAGCTCCAATGTCAAAGGCTAGAGCATCAACTCAAGAAACAATGGTGTTCACTCTTGAAATCAGATATGATGAGCCAGCAGGAACTAAGAAGAGAGCTAGGAAAACCACAGCCATAGTGATTGGCAAGCCATCCATGAGAGATGATGATGATGATGAAGCAGCATAAGAAGAAGAGGATGTTGCACCAACACCTAACTCTGAGAAGCTGATGGGGGTGTCATTAAGTCAAGGGCTGCTCCTTCAAAGCCCAAGACTGCCCCCAAAGCTGCTGCTCAAGCCACCAAGTCTGCACCCAAGAGAAGCACGAGGAACATTCCAGCTGCAGAAAAGAACAAGGCCCCAGTGCCTGAAATTGAAGAAGATGATGAAGTCCAAGTGCTTAGGAAGCTCAAGCCCAAGATCCCTGATCATGATGATAATCATATTGTTGCTGAGGACATGAAGTTGAGGAAGGATGCATGTCTCAGAAGATGGAGACAATCTGATCCATATGCTGTGAGGAGAAGGACTGCGGTGGATTACAGGTTCCACACAAAAGAACAACAAGATTTCTATGAGACCATTCTCGTTGACAAGAAACAAATCGTATGTGACATGAGATGGGTTGATTGGGAATACATCAAGGAAAATGAAGACCACTTCCCAAGTGTGCATGAAAGTTTCAAATCTTGTGGTGTTGACAAGTTTGTGGGTCAAAAGCTGACAAAATGGAATGATGAACTCGTCATGCAATTCTACGGCATAGCTCACTTTTATCCAGATGGTAGAATTGTGTGGACGTCTGAAGGTACAAGGTACCAGTCAACTGTTGATGAGTGGGCCAAGTTGATAAAAGCCCCTGAAGAGCATGAGGATGACTTGGATGTGTATGCCAAGAACAAGAAAGACCACAACTCTATGGCCAACATGTAGAAAGAGATCCCAGACAAAGCATTGGAAACACACAAGTTTGGATCTATACATTACTTGTTGTCTGGTCTAGCTACAATCAACACTATATTGAGGCATACATTGTTGCCCAAATATGGAGATCACAAGATGATCAAAGGACATTCAATCAACTTTCTACACATATTTATGTCCCTCAAAAGTTCAAGGTCATGAGCCGGATTGTTGAAACAATCAAGAGGACTACTGCAGACCAGAAGAGATCATGTGGGTATGCTCCACACATTCAGGAGCTCGTCAACTCCAAGATGGGCACATGCACATACTTGTTGGACAAGGAACATCTACCCCTATATCCTGAATTTGAGGACAACATAGTTGTGATGGATGAGAATGAACCTTCTTCAGTGCAAGCACAAGAGAAAAGAGCCAAATCTAGAGCTGAGAAAGCAGCATGCCAAGTGTTGAAGAGGCATCTCGAGTGTCCCTCAAGTCAAAACAAGATCAAATGGAATATCTGATTCAAGCAACTTTGAGGATTGAGAAGGGCATGGCAAGGAGAGCTTGGAGAGGATCATTGAAAGAAAGTTCTATGATCTTGATCTGAAAGTGACTGACATACAGACTACAGTTGAGCAGGTCGAGGAGGAAGCAGAGGAGAGGAAAGGGCAAGCTACCACATATGCCTTTCAGAGAGTGCCTAGAGGTCAGAGATCTGCTGCAGTGCCCATACCTGACACTAGAGCTACTATATCAGCACCAACAGCCACAGCTTCAGTGCCACCTCCAGTTGCCACTCCACCAGCTCCAACTACATCAACTGATGCCTTCGTCCTTGGAGTTCTCTCAACACCACCTCCCGAATATCAAGCCTAGAGAGACGCATAGCATTATGCATATTTGAACTTTTTGGTAACTTGTTGCCAAAGGGGGAGAAATATGTATAGATCATAGGCTACGAGAGAGAGTGTTTTGCTTCTTTGTGTCGCTTGTTTTGGGTTGAACTTTATTGTGTGCTTGGTTTATACTCTATGTCCTTGTGTGAGATACTTGTTTGGTCATGTGATTGATCATATGCTACTTTAATGCTTGCTTGAATGATATTATCTTTTATATCCCTATATGATCATCACTTGGTGATGAGTGCATGCTTTTAGTTTATATCATTTTGAGCGCTCCACCAACATGTATGTGACATGGAAGAGTAGCCCATGATCCTAATCGATTGTGCATTTGCATTCAAATGCAAATTTTAAATAATGCACAAATTTAGGGGGAGCTCTTTCGTATCACATACTTCTCAAAGCGACGATGTATTTAAATCTTATTATCATTTGTTGAAGCTTTGATCTATATGTTTTCATCAATTACCAAAAAAGGGGAGATTGAAAGTGCAACTATCCCTAGGTGGTTTTGGTAATTACCAAGAACATATAGCTCATTGAACTAATGCTATCTCAAGATAAATATTTCAGGAAAGTTCAATGATTGGCATGTCATGGATTAGAAATGTGGACCCCTCAAAATGCTAAGGACACATATTGGCTCAATCTCAAGACTCTACATTTTCTATTTTAGTGATCCAAGATCACATTGACTCCATAGAAAAGCCAATACTATTAAAAGGGGGTGAGGTGTTGCTTAATGGGTTTCTTGCTCAAAATGCTTAGTGATATGCTCCAAAACCCTCAACCTCTTTCTCACATCCACATATGTCCCAAACCAAAAGTCAAAACTCGGCCCCACCGAAACCTTCTATCCCGCGCCACCGAGTTCAGTTGACATAGCCATTGCCACAAACCCTAGTCACTTCGGTCTCATCGATAGGGATATCGGTCTCACCGAGATGGGATTGCAAACTCTCTGTTTCCCTTCGTAATGTTTTGGTCTAACCGATATGAGCAATCATTCCCACCGAGTTCGCAATGAAAACTCTCTATTTCCCCTTCGTAACGTTTCGGTCCAACCGAAACGAGTGAATCGGTCTCACCGAGTGTGCCTGACCAACTCTCTGGTTAGCTTATTACCAAAATCGGTCCTACCAAGTTTGTGTAATCGGTCTCACCGAGATTACGTTATGCCCTAACCTTAAAGAAATTGGTCCTACCGAGTTGATCATATCGGTCCCACCGAAATGCCTAACGGTCACATTATGAACTAAATCGGTCTGACCGAGTTCTATGATTCGGTCCCACCGAGTTTGGTAAATTGTGTGTAACGGTTAGATTTTGTGTGGAGGCTATATATACCCCTCCACCCACTCTAAATTCATGGATAAAACCATCAGAACATGCCTACACTTCCAACATACATTTTCCGAGAGAGAACCACCTACACTTGTGTTGAGGTCAAGATATTCCATTCCAACCACATAAATCTTGGTCTCTAGCCTTCTCCAAGTTGCTTTCCACTCAAATCATCTTTCCACCAAATCCAATCCTATGAAAGAGAGTTCAGTGTTGGGGAGACTGTCATTTGAAGCACAAGAGCAAGGAGTTCATCATCAACACACCATCTATTACCATTTGGAGAATGCTGTATCCTAGATTAGTTAGGTGTCACTTGGGAGCCTCCATCAAGATTGTGGAGTTGAACAAAGGATTTTGTACGGGCAAGGAGATCGCCTACTTCGTGAAGATCTACCCTAGTGAGGCAAGTCCTTCGTGGGCGATGGCCATGGTGGGATAGACAAGGTTGCTTCTTCGTGGACCCTTTGTGGGTGGAGCCCTCCGTGGACTCGCGCAGCCATTACCCTTCGTTGGTTGAAGTCTCCATCAACGTGGATGTATGATAGCACCACCTATCGGAACCGCGGATAAAAAATCTCCGTGTTTACATTGCGTTTGCTCCCTCAAACTCCTCCCTTTACCTTCATATGCAATTGCTTTACATTCCGCTGCTATACTCTTAGAATTGCATGTGTAGGTTGATTGCTTGACTTGTGCATAATTGCCAAAATCTGCCAAGACTTAAAATTGGGAAAATGCTAGGTTTTTATTTGGTCAAGTAGTCTAATCACCCCCCTCTAGACATACTTTCGATCCTATAGGTTTCGATACAAATATTGAATACAAGAGATGAATTAGGGTTTGAGATGAGATGGTGTTGGTGAAGATGCTGATGGACATTGATCCTCTCATGATGAGATGTTGTTGGTGCTGACGATGGCTTCGATTTCCCTGTCCCAGTGGGAAGTATTCCGCCGGAGAGCAAAAGTGCTCCTCCCTGGTTCCACCTCGAGATAGAGGCGCTCCATCCCAAAAGTCATCTCCTTATTATTTTTCCTAGTTCAATGTGAATATATACAAGAAGTTGGTCGCCAGAAGTGTGCCAGGTGGCGCTAGGGGGGTGGCGCGCCGTATGAGCTTGTGGCCCCCTGGACCTCCAGCAACCCTAACTCCAACTCCATATATACATATTCGCCAAGAAAAAAAATAAAAGAGAAGGATTCATCGTGTTTTACGATTCAAAGCCGCCACCACCTCCTGTTCTCCATCGGGGAGGCTAATACGGAGTCCGTTCGGGGCTATGAATGGTGGAATCTATCACCGTCATTACCACCAACCCATCTTCACCACCAATTTCATTATGCTCACCGCCAAGAATGAGTAATTCCCGCGTAGGCTTGCTGGATGGGGATGGTGTTGGCTGAGATTTAGCATGTAATCGAGTTAGTTTTGTTAGGGCTTTGTCCCTAGTATACACTATGTTATGAGAATGATGTTGCTATGACTTTGCCATGCTTAATGCTTGTTACTAGGGCCCGAGTGCCATGATTTTAGATCTAAACCTATTATGTTCTAAGGAATATATGTGTGTTCTTGATCCTATCTTACAAGTTATATGCACCTTATACATGTTATGATCTGCATACCCCAAGGTGACAATAATTGGGATTCTTTCCGATGATTACCGTAGTTTGAGGGGTTCATGTATTCACTAACTACTAGTGCTTTGTTCCGGTTCTATATCAAAAGGAGGCCTTAAAATCCCTTAGTTTCTTTACGGACCCCACTGCCACGGGAGGATAGGACAAGAGATGCCATGCAAGTTCATTTCCATAAGCATGTATGACTATATACGAAATACATGCCTACTATACATTGATGAATTGGAGCTAGTTTTGTGTCTCTCTAGGTTATAACTGCTACATGATGAATATCATCCAACGCAATTATCGATCACTGATCCAATGCCTATGCTTTTCATATATTGATCATTGCTAAGTAACTTTCGCCGGTGCTGCTGCAACAATTAAGGATGTCAATTTCACCCATGGACATGGATATCCACGGATATCCGACCCGTATGGGTAGGGTTTGGAAATGCTTTTGTGCCCATGGGCGGTGCCCAAACCCGACTCGATTACTCGTGGGTAGGGCATGGAGATAATCTTGTACCCATGGATATATCCAAACCCGACCCGATAGTATGACTTAATGGCAATATTCTGCTATCCCTACCCCATAGTCACATGTCCCACTGTAATTTCACCCATTATAATCTAAAAAATTCAAAGAAAATTGCACAATCCCCACTGTAACTTTTATTATTTGACATTCAACCCCCCCCCCCTTAATATTAATTCTGCCCCCTTCTGATCTTTTATGTCATTGCTAAATAGCTCATCATTAAGTATCATTCTACTGTCCTCTTCTTACTACTCCTGGATCCCAAGAGATGGTCAACACTGTCTGCCGCTATTGCCATCTATGGTGGAGCACTTCAATAGCCAGCATAACTGGCCTATGACAACGCAACTTAGTATCCCCTCGACCCTTCCATCTCTACTTTTTGACACGCGCATTGATGCATGGGTGCAACAGCTTATGTGCATGTTGTGTTGTGTCTTATTTATATGACTTGAGAGGACCGCATGGATATCCAATGGATATGGATATCCATCGGGCTTGGACATGGATATAATTTTTCGCCCATGGGGTTTTTCATGGGCGGACAGAGACTGTCTTCATGGATATGGATATGGATTTGATATTGTTCAACCCGATCCAAACCCGGCCCATTGCCATCCTTAGCAACAATCGCTACAAAACTGCTACTATTTCTACTACTGTTACTATTGCTACTATTACCGTTACTATCAAACTACCATACCACTTTCCTACTGATCACCTTGCTATAGATATTAAGTCTTCCAGGTGTGTTTGAGTTTACAACTCAATTGCTAATACTTGTGAATATTCCTTGGCTCCCCTTGTGTCGAATCAATAAATTTCGGTTGAACACTCTACCCTCGAAAACTGTTGCGATCCCCTATACTTATGGGTTATCAAGACCTTTTTCTGGCGCCGTTGCCGTGGAGAGTAGGACAAAAGATGTCATGCACGTTCTTTTCCATAAGCACGCATGACTATATACGGAATACATGCCTACATTACATTGATGAATTGGAGCTAGTTTTGTGTCACTCTAGGTTCTAACTGCTACATTATGAATATCATCCAACACAACTATCCATTACTGATCCAATGCCTACTCTTTTCATATATTGATCTTTTCTAAGTTACTTTCGTTGTTGATTCTGTTATAATCACTACAAAACTACTATTGTTTCTACTACTGTTACTATTGATATTGTTACTATCAAACTACCATACCACTTTGCTACCGATCACCTTGCTGAAGATATTAAGACTTCTAGGTGTGGTTGAATTGACAACTCAACTGCTAATACTTGTGAATATTTTTTGGATCCCCTTGTGTTGAATCAATAAATTTGGGTTGAATACTCTACCCTCGAAAACTATTAGGATCCCTGTACTTGTGGGTTATCAAGACCTTTTTCTGGCACCGTCGCCAGGAAGCATAGCACTATTTGTTGAGTCACTTGGGATATATATCTATTGGTCACTATGATCTAAATGATGATAGAACCAAGATTGTTCCCTCTAAAATGAGGGGGTAAGGAACTGTTATCTAGCTCCGCACTTGATTCCCCTTCTATTTTGAGTAAGCTTGCAACACAAACACCCGCTATTAATGCTGATATGTCGCAAATAATTGATGATGCTACTTCTACTTTGAATTGTGCTATGAATGATGTTATTTATGATGCTAGTAACTTGCTTGATGTTAATGTGCCACTAGATGAATTTCTTGATGAACAACTTGCTAAAGCTAAAGAATTTGAGAATACTGAAACTGATGAAATTATTGAAACCAAAAATTATGATTCACCTACTAGACTCGATTATCCTAGATATGAATTGCCTAAGATACTTAAGGGCTATGTTATGGATGTAGTGATAGCTAGGGAATTTCTTGCTTGCAATGATAGAGATGATCCTAAGAAACTTACTAAGTTGAATGATATAGCCACCCTATTTGCTCATGAGGAAAAAAATCTACTACTATAATCCTAAGTTCTTTCCTTTCTCATTAAAGGGTGATGCTAAGATATGGTTTAATTCTCTTGCTCCTAGTTGTGTGCGTAGTCCAAAGGATATGATTTATTACTTCTCTGAAAAATATTTTCCTACTCATAAGAAATAAACTTATTTACAGGAAATATTTAACTTTGTGTAAATTAAAGAAGAGAATCCCTTCAAGCTTTGGGGAGGCTTCTCCAGTTACTTAACGCTTTGCCCGATCATCCTCTCAAAAAAATGAAAAACTTGATATCTTTTATAATGGACAAACCGATGCTTCAAGGGACCACCTATATAGTTGTGCTTGTTGTGTTTTAAGGGAACAAACTGTTGAACAAGCTCAAGAACTATTGAATAATATATTAAGGAATGATAATGATTGGACTCTTCCTGCACCACCACCCAAGCCAACTCCAAAGAAGAGAGGTGTTCTTTTTCCCAGTCCTGAAGATATGCAAAAGGCAAAGAAATCTATTAAAGAAAAAGGTATTAACGCTGAAGATGTTAAGAATTTACCACCTATTGCAGAAATACATGGTCTGGATACCCCGACACAGGTAGTAGAGGTAGATTCTCTCTCTATAGATTTGTTGAAGGTGATGTTCCTTATACTAAATCTGCTAGTCAATCCCTTGACGTCGTGGGGAAAGCATGATCACCTATGGGGAAACGTAGCCCCTTTGTGGTTTGGTGAGGGGGATGATCACATAGCACAAAGATCAGAAACAACAGGACAACATGATGAGATACATCGCTCTTTTACTCATGTTTGGGCCGCTTTGCAGCGTAAAACCCTACTCCCACTTTCGTGGATTGACCTTGAGGAAGACGAAGGCACGGAGTTCTCTAGCCCTACAAGGGTGCCTAGGGAAGAGCAACTATGTGCATACAAGTGTTGGGGGTCGACAAGTTCCAACCCTTTTCTAGGTTGCATCGGGCCTCCTTTTATAGGTCAAGGGGTCACCACAATGTCAAAAAAGTCATTTTGGTATGACTAGATGGCTAACAGTGTTATCATACCTAACTCTGGCAATTAGGACAAAGTGCATTAAATGCACTAAGGTTGAAGCCTGGCAAGCCTATCGCGTCACTTATCCATCTCTTCCTTATTAGCGTGACATGCTGCTTGGATGGGTGTCAATAAAGTTAACATCCTCTCCAGCTTGCTTGCCACATACCTAACAGGATCCACATAGCTGCTTGAGAGCAAGGCACCACATCGATTAATGACTTGCGTGCGATGAGGTGGAGGAGTGGCGTCTTGGCGGAGGGTTATGTTGATGTGGAGCTTGCAGGGGTCTTGTTTGAGCCTTGCTTCGACGTTGACGAACCTCGAAGGACTTGCTGGGAAGAGGCTTGGCCTTGGCCCCAGTTCAGGTCTCGACCCCGCCAGGCTTGCCCGCCCGATGGGGAAGACCTCTCCGGCGGTTCTTGTGGTCGCTCTTTGTCTTCTTGATTCGCTCCTTGATCTCATGAAGAGTGGTTTCTCTGGATCGCCTTGCATCAAGCATTTCTGCTTGAAGTGTGATCTGCCACGTGCATGTACGCAAGTTCGGGCAGCGAACACGAGTGTTCGTTGCACCGACAGGAGCCCCTAGCCAGGCTCATACATGTCGATGGGCATCGTTGTGGTAGGCCCAACAGGTGCACAGGCGCTCGTGTTGACCTTGCCGGGGCAGTCATTGCGTTTCTTGAGATCTTCTTTGCTTCTTCATTAACCTGGACTGGGCTAGGTCCTAGGTTCTTCGTGGTGTCTTCGGAACCCTCAGGCATCACGCGCCATTCGTATCATAGGAAAGAGAGAGCTTTTCACTTTGTACGTGACGCCATGAAGGCATTCGCGCATTGAGGGAAACATTCATTTTACCTTTAAGTCCAGCCATCACCTCTGCCGTTTTTGCCACGCGTGCGGCATGCAATGCGCGGGATAGGCGGCTAGTAGTTGAGGCGTGGCAACATGGGCTTTGGCAGGAGGCGCAGCGCCATGGATTGGCATGGAAGGGCGGTTGCTCGCATGACGCGCCCTCCCGTGACCCCTTGCCTAGGGATTGGAGGATCAGGGCGGTTGCTCCGGGGCAGTGGAGAGCCAACCCCCTCCCACATCCTCGCTATAAAGAGACGAGGAATGTCGGTGGTGAGGCTTGTCCATCCCCCATTCCTTCATTTCTACCAAGCTCGTCGTCGCAATGCCGAGAGGACGACGTGGCCTTCCTGCCCCCACTGGGGCGATGAGGTCCTCCCCTCGAGATCATGCTGGTGCTTTGGCTGCTGCAACAAAGGCTGGCTCTAGTGCATGGGGCGGAAGTGCCGGAAGAAGCCGAGGCCGGCGCGGGGCTCGCGATAGGGGGGAAGTAGAGCAGCATGCTCGACGCCCCTTCTCCGATGGTTCCTCCCTCGGCGGTGGGTCATACGAAGGGCACGATGCTTGAGATCATTGTCAAGCTGTGCGGCCCTCCACACAGTCGTCTGCGGCTCCCTCGCCCTTTCTCCTGGGTGATGGAGGTTGATAAACTGCATGGGATGTGGCTGCGCATTCATGGCTGCTGTAATGGTGTCGTCTGGGCGGACGCCGAATTTCCTATGACCTACATCATGCTTCTTAAATGCGGGTGGAAAACCTTCGCACGTGCCCATTATTTTGTGGATGGGCACGTCCTCCGCTTCAAGTTGGTGGAGGCCGACATGCTCTCCGTCAAGATCTACGGGCATTCGGGCGCTCGTCTTGGCTGCTGTGAAGAGAGCTCGAGTGATGACAAAAGCTCCTCCTTGAGCGACAGTGACGATGAGGACATTGTCGATGAGGATGACGACAGCGAGCCTCCGCACGTCAAGGTTGATGTCGATGATTTAGACACCAACCGAGCGCCGGCCGCACCATCACCGTCACCAAGGCGCCGACAACACCATCATCTGGAGCTGGACCCCGGGAGAACAATTTGCCGGGGGCAATGGGCCTGGACGACACCGCTTCCACTTGCAGGTGCTATTTCCTGATCCGAGGACAGAGTTAGGTCATGTTCATCGTGATGGCAAGGAGAGGTCACCATGGGCTCGAATCCGTCGAAGATCAAGTCTCCGAGGATATGAGCAACGCAGTTTAAGCTTCCGAATCTAACTTGATGGCCAGGGGTGTAGCTCTCAATCTGCTCAAGGTGGCCTTCAGGGTTGGCATGGAGCGCAAAGCCGCCGAACACGAAGAGCTGTCCGGGAGGGAAAATTCCCTCGGTGTCGCCGTCGTGGTTGATGACGTGATCCATCCGTCCTTCGGTCGACGACATAGTGGAACTCTCAATGAAAGCACCAATGTCGGTATCAAAACCGGCGGATCTCGGGTAGGGGGTCTCGAACTATGCGTCTGAGGATTGATGGTAATAGGAGGCAAGGGACATGATGTTTACCCAGGTTAGGGCCCTCTTAAAGGAGGTAAAACCCTACTTCCTACTTGATTGAATTTGATGTGTATAGGGGTTATAAGAGTAGATCTACCAAGAGATCGTATTGGCTAAACCCTAAAGTCTAGCCTATGAGGATTTGTGATTCTCTATTACCCTCCACGGACTAAACCCTCCAGTTTATATATGCACCGGAGGGGCCTAGGGTTTGTACATAACCGTCTTGCAGAGGAAGGAAAGATTACACCCGAACGTAAAACCTGCCATTATACGAATACAGGAGTCCTATCCGAATACGAGAGACGATCTTCAACAATGATCTTCACGGCCCACCAGGCCGGCCCACCACGAGTTATCTGGCCCCATGAGGACCCCTCAATCCAGGACTCCCTCATCTACCATCGGGAATTATTTCCAAATACTTCTTGTCTCTTGACAATTGGTAATAATTTATGTGGTAGAAATTATTGATCATATTTACCTTGATTTTTTATTTTTATTTTCCCTTATTCCTTGCCAAGATTGTGGCATCTCCCATACACTACTAGAATCAGCTACTTTGCCATCTGCCAGCTCTTTGCCGTCTGCTAGCGGACGGCAAAGAAGCTCTTTGCCATCAGCTACCCAAAAGCAGACGGCAAAGAACGGGCTGATGGCAAAGAAAGCCTTTGCCATCAGCCAGATCTTTGCCGTCCGCTATCTGACGGCAAAAGAATCTTTGCCGTCCGCTAGCAGACGGCAAAGAGGGAGGGGGGCCCACTGAGGAGCTGGTTAAAAAATACTTAACGTCCCCCCGCTTTGCCGTCCGCCGCAGATGGCAAATATGAAGAAAAGCGCACGACAAAGGCTACCCTAACTAACCTAACTAACGGTCGAGCCCCCTGCCCCGCCCGTTACTCATCTCGATCTCCCTCGACCTCCTCCGGCCCCGCCTCCACCGCCCGACGCCGCCCCC
>LR738710.1:442090458-442175446 GCA_902687465.1 Secale cereale | reverse complement strand
GCGTGTGTGTGTGTGTGTGTACATATGTTTGTGGAGTTTGTCCTATGTATTGGTGTTTCTAGCTCTTTGATCCCAATGAGTTTGGGTACCATTTTGTTTGTGTTGTTGTTCTAGGAACAATTGGAGATGCATTGGAGGCTCGGCTCAGTCACAAGGAAGGTGTTGTCACCATGCGCTTATTGGAGTCAAGTTATAGGATGATCAATGAACTACTATCTACCTTCATTTGGTATCTACTACATCCTTCCAATGCTATCTCACTAACAAGTATCATCATCTACTTCATGCACACATTTCTTGCATCAACCTTGTGTAGGTTGTATCATGGCATGTTATTCATTCTTTATTGTGATACTTGTTTCCTTTCTCAAAGCATCCCAACAATGATCTCTTGCTGCTAGTTGTGATGTCTTTGATGCTCGTGTGGTTGGAATTCATTTACAGACAATAAGACCATATCTAGCCATGGGCTATGCTTTCAAGCAAATATCTTATTGGTATATTTATAACTTCCTTGTGGATATCTTATTCTTTCCTTTTTGTAACCATTTCTTGTGTGCATCCTTCTTTGTGGATTGATATCATCATGATTTTCATCTACCTAGAATCTTATACACTTGAGAGAAGTTACATCTTTAGTGGATATCCTTATTCTTTCACGTCCACCTTCCTTTCCTTTGTATTTCTTAGGTGGCTCCGTGAAAGGATTTGTCTTGAGTGCGGATCTTATATCTTTGCATCTTGTTGCACTCTTTTGTGGTGAAGATTGTTTTCCTCTTGCTTGTCATGATGAGGCTTTTGCCAGTTCAATTGGCATCCCTCCTCTTAACGAAGCTTCCTTTTATATCTTCACCATGGGTTGTCACAAGCATAGGTTCTTTATATGCTTATTAGTGAGCTTGTGAACCCATTTGCTTGTTGTGTATGGGAATGACAGGCCTTGCTTCATGTATCTCATTCATTTAAGACTATATTGATGCTTAATGCTCATCCGTACCTTAGTCTTCTCAAGTGCATTTCCTTGACTCACACACATCAGTTTTGGTTGAGCCTATTCCTAAGATGCCTCTTTTACATGTTGCTCAGCCATGTGTTTGTTGCAAGTGCTAAGCTTAGTTTCCTATATGCTCACTTGCTCTTGTTGTGAGTTGCTACTGATTTTGGGGGAGTGATGATCCTATTTTGTGCATGTTGTATTCAAATGCAAATATTTTTATTTGTGCACAAATCATGGGGAACTTCTCTAGTTTCTTTAGAACACTCCTTTGCTCATATCATAATATCTTATTCATGTGGCTCATAGGAGCATTGGTCTAGTTAGTTCAATTGGTATCTTTCGATAGCTTGGTTCAATTGGTATCTTTTGATTGCATGATTGCTTGTTTCTCTCTTCGTTACGTATTTGTGGCATATCATCCTTTTGCAATCTTCGGATCCTCAATATAGTTTGTCTACCTCCAAGTATTTATCTTTGGATATGTGTATTGCATTCCACTCATTTTCAGAAATGCACAATCTATGGAGGAACACATTTTATATTGATCTTCTTGCTTTTCACCCATTTTGGCAATCGATGCCAATGGGGGATAAGTTTTAGAGACGTTTTTGGAAAAGATATGATAGTCATCTCCTCTTAATTTGGTTGTGTTCCTAAGCATTTGCATCTCATATGCATGCATTATTGGTTGTTGCATTGCATGGTGATGCATAATTCCTTGTATAAACTCCCTTGAAAGTGATGGTCATCAATTACCAAAATGGGGGATATTGAAAGAACATGCGGTGCCCCATGTTTGGTTTTGGTAATTGATGACAAATCTCTATGGACTAATGGTTGCCTTAAGTTATATTTGAAGGATTTTTCCACAGGCTTTTCTTGGAGTCCATGTGTTAGTTTCAAGGAGATTTTGTGTCGACCAAGGTGCTATTCAAGGAATTATATAAAGATTGGTCATGTGTGAGGTTGATCAATACTAAGTCAAAGAGTGAATCAAGGTGATCAACACACAAAGCATAGAAGATGTAGCGAAAGGGATCAAGCGATCCCATGGTATGGTAAGCATTTTCAATTACGCTTTGTGTACTAACCCATGGTCTTTGTTAGAGTTCTATGTGGGTTTAGCTTATCTTCCATGGGCTTGAGTCAAGAGTAAGATCACATACAACGCATGGAGGATGACATTAAATCAAGGTTGTGGTGTGCAAGTTCAAGTGATGCATCATGAAGAGATCAAGTGCTTGAAGCTTGCTGTCCATTTTGGTGACAATGACTTGTGAAGATGTGTCAAAGAGTGTATCACCCATAGTGGAGTATTGGGGAGCAATCTACTAGTCTTCACCGAGCCAACGCAATCAAGAAAGGTGGTCCAACTTGAGGAAGTCAAGATCGTCTACATCTAGCTCAAGTGGGCTTTGTGCAAGGCAAAGGTTTGACCTTGATAGGTTCTCTATTTTACCGGTCTCATGGTGGTAGTTTGGAGACCAGGTTATATGATCGGTTGCCGTACTATCAAGGGGGGATCTCAAGTGAGTAGCTTTATCGTATCGTTCGTAGAGATCTCAAACCATTGCATGCTTGCATCATATTTCTTGGTTCTTGTTTGGTTTTCTCCTTGTGATATTTGGAGCTTTTGGTCATACTAGCACATATGCATGTGTGTTGCAACAGGAAAATTTGATGTTTTGTGCAAGCATAATGTCTCGCAGCGTCGATTCACTATGAAGAACATGCTGCAACGCAACATCCTTCTACAAAATGAACATAAAAAATACGATGCAATTTATCCATGTTATATTTTCTTTGCCGGGCATAATCTCCCACATATTCCATTTAAGTATAATCCTTCCTTTAATTATCATGGCGTCCTCACCTGTTTTAGTGGGGAATCAGATCCTTCCTGGTCTAATTTAGTAGCCCCAACACATTGAAGCCTACAAATCTTTCCTTTTAATTATCCTAACTTTTTACCTCAAGTCCTTCCTTTAGTTAGCCTCATCTATTTGAATATTCTATTCATTAAGACCACAATCTTTCTCTTAAATATTCCATCGATTTACCCATAAACCTTTTTAATTGGCCACATTTGTTTAAATATTTTATTTAATCCCACAATCCTTCCTTTAATTAGCTTATTCGCTTAATTAGCTCGCCCTAAACACAAGGACTGCCCCTCATATATTTAGAGCGAGTTGGGAATAATAAATGTGAATGGCTCATAGGTTGTTGGTTGCTACATCGAAGATCCAGATAGGAGGTCATGTGATCAATTCCCACAATGTTGATTTATTTTGACACAATTATTTTTCATGGTCTCTATGAATGCCCATAGAAGGTCCATCAACGTACAAGTACCTGGCCCAGATCGCTTAGCGTGCACTCAAACCAAACAAAAAGGACTAAACAAAACCAATAATAGCTATTCCCTTTAATAGTAGATATATATTTTTCACAAGCTTGAGTTCATCGAAAACGGAGTTCACATGCTTCTTCTATTGCGTTTTCGGTGTTGGAGGTTTTACCGGTCTCTTTCGAGGAAGGGTTATCACCATTTTCTTATGGGACTTTTCTCATTTGCTTCTTATTGTTATTTCTATCAAGATTGTGTTAGCCCATGTCGTTAGCTTTCCAAAAAACTTGGTTTCGTTGAATTCGGAGTCCGTTTGCAGAAGTTGTGTCAGTTTTGGTGTCCTCAAAAAGGCTGCAGCGGTACTACCGCTCATGGGAGCGGTACTACCACTTGGAGGGGGTGTAATTTTTTACTACCGCGGCTACTTCCGTGGCTACTTCCGCTCCAGACCAAAAACTTGTCATAAGTTCAACGGTGGTAGGCACAGATGTATTTTTTAGTACCGCTCGCAAGCAGTAGTACCGCTACCCTTAGCGGTAGTACCGCTACCCCTAGCGGCAGTACCATGAGGACAAGCGGTAGTACCGCTCTGGCGGTTCTAGTGGCCGTTTGCCTTCTCGATGTTGTTTTTCAAAGGGCTTCCTCTACCCTAGCGGTAGTACCGCTTTCATGAGTGATAGTACCGCTCTGTGCGGGTTCTCAGCATAACGGTTGGATTCTTCCCCACCTATAAAAGAGGGTATTCTTCCCCAATGAACCTTATATTTTGAGCTCATGTTCCTCCCCATTGTTGACCTTCGTCGAGCTTGTTGTAATGCCCAGGATGGGAATATACCTCCTACGTGTCGAGGCACGACTTAAAGGTATAAGCCCATTCTGGAATGATCTCAAGTCTGGTATCTTTGCACGACTCATGTAAAAAATAGGGATGAAATGCAAAAGGATAGTTGGCTTACACTCGCCACGTCACACAATACATTACATAAGCAAAACATCATTCAAAACATCACAACCCGTCTACGGGCGAAGATCCAAAAGAAAGATACCAAAAACATAAAGCCACAGGTCCGAATCGCCCCTAGTAGAAACCACTACTGATCGTCGAAAACGTAACAAGCATATGGCCACGCTCTTCATGGAACTCCCGAAAGTTCTGATCCATCTCCTGCATCAATCTCGGCTGAACCTGCATCTGGTGTTGTAGTATCTGTGAGCCACGAGGACTCAGCAATCCCATAACCATGGGTATCAAGACTAGCAAAGCTTTATGTGTAGGAAGAGGTAAAGTGGTGAGGTTGCAGCAGCGGCTAAGCATAATATGGTGGCTAGCTTACGAGTACAAGAATAAGATGAGCATCTACGCAAACGGTCGCAAACTAGTAGTGATCGCTAAAGATCCTGAACTACCTACAAGTCAAACATAACCCGACCGTGTTCTCTTCTCAAAGTGAAAAGAGACAGTCACGGTTACTCACACAGTTGTGTGTTTTACTTCGGATCCTCTGTCAAGTTTTCTACAACCGGACATTAACAAATTCCAATCTGCCACATAACTGCGGGCATGGCTTTCGAAAGATCATAACCCTGCAGGGGTGTCCCAACTTAGCCCATCACAAGCTCTCACGATCAACTGAAGTGATAAATATAATATCATCACCCCTTATCTTAGGGAAATCCGATCAGGCTCGGCATCCCGGTGCACAAGACATTTCGACAATGGTAAAACAAGTCTAGCAAGACCTCCCGGCATGCCGACACCCTGATAGTAGCCGCGCGTATCTCGTCTCAGGCCACAACCGGATGGGCGATGCTACAGGTAAAACCAAACCTCGAGTTTCCCCGTGGTGGCCCCGCAGGACCCCCGTTTGGGACCAACACCATCAGCACTGGCCCCCTGCTATGTAGAAAAAAATCTCCGAGGGCGCGACCCCCTATGCAAATTTAATTATTTAATTAAGTTGTTATTATGAGGCAAATTAAAACCAATGTTGGGCCTTGCTGGAGGAGTTTCATTCAAAGTCGAAGTGTCAAGGGGTCCCCATATACCCATCGTGTAAGGAACGCAAAATCAAGGAACATAATGCCGGTTTATCGGCGCCTAAGGTGGCATGAGTGGAACAAAACACCGAGCAAAAGGCCAAGCCTTCCACCCATGCCCAGTATATAGGTGTGTTAATAATAATAATAGATATGGTGATATTCCAACAACAAGTTCCCTCCTGGAACGATCTTCATCTTCACCTGCAACTAACATCGCTATAAGAGGGGCTGAGCAAGCGGGTAACATAGCCAAACAGTGGTTTTGCTAGGAAGATGTCAAAGGTTAGAGGTTTCATGGCAACAAGGAGAGGCTGACATAAAAGGTGGGTAGCACGACATGTAACGATAGCATCGAGACAACTAAGCATGGTAATGGTAGTAAAGGTATCCAAGGGTATGATCATCTTGCCTGGGATTCCGCGAGGGAGAAAAACAAGTCCACACAGAAGACGAAGAAGAAGTCTTGAAGACGAACCACGAGAAGACGAACGAATCCTCACGATCGCAACGGAACAATCACTAACGAGAAGAAGCAAGCAATACGGTAAATACACAACACGAGACACGACAATATGCTCAAACAAGTATGATGCAAGATAGTTCTATATAGGATGCACCACAAGTCTATACAGGAAGCAAAACATAGCAAGGTAGGAAGCACAGCAAAACAACACAAGTCTATATGATGCAATACATGGCAAGGTAGGAAGCACAGAAAAACAACACAAGTCTATATGATGCAATACATGGCAAGGTATGATGCATGACAAGTCTATATAGGAAGCAAAACATGGCAAGGTAGGAAGCACAGCAAAACAACACAAGTCTATATGATGCAATACATGGCAAGGTATGATGCATGACAAGTCTATACAGGAAGCATTACATGGCAAGGTAGGAAGCACAGAAAAATAACACAAGCAACATGACAATATGCAATACATGGCAAGGTATGATGCATAATAAAACTACACTATTTAGGCATTTTAAATGAGGCCGGAAATAACAACAACAATTTCGGGGAAATCCCCATATGCATGTTTAGAAATTTTAAGCAACAACAATTCACACATATTAATGTTGTTAACATGATGCGGATGACATGATCAAGTTTTATGCAATTTTTAGTAAGAGTTAACATGAAGAGATATGAAGTATTGTCACCGTGGTGGAAGGAAAGGGTGCCACGGCAATGATCCCAAAATGATGCAACGGCAACATCTCGGTTCCGGTAACTCGTTGAGAGACCGGTGCAAAAGAAAAGGTGGCGTGAGCGAGTCGAACAAGATGAAAGGTGGGGTGATCCCGTCACCGGGCTCCCACGGGTTGGCGACGAGGAAACCGAGGAGCATGACAAAAGACGAATCGGGCATGGTGCACACAAGGGAAACATCTCATACAACCACAAGCATTCGTCCACGGGTCATCGTCTCGGGGTTATACCTTCGGAACGTCCGTTTCGGGGCAGTTCGAGGTCGTAGAGGAAGTAGTGGTACTCGCGGGTCGTGGTACATGTTCGTAGAGGGAAGTAGTCGTTCCGTTCGGAAATGTACTTGACGAATCCATCGTGTCCGGGGCGACGGTAGTCGTACACGTTGGCGTTTTCGTTCACGGTTCTTCGACGACGGTAGTGGTACTTGACATGTCGCCGTTCTCGTTTCGAAGATGTACATGTCGTCGGACGTAGTTGAACTTAGCGCAAAGGTCGTCGTGGTACTTGGGGTCTCGGGTCTTGGCGACGGAAGATGCACACGGCGAGGAACTTGACGCATCATCTTGTAGTCGTACACGAGGTCATCGTGGTACTTGGGTCTTCAAACTTGTCGGTCTTCGGGCGTCACAACTCTCCCACACTAACAGAGGATCTCGACCCGAGATCCTAGAGATGGCACCGGGTAAAAACGGAAGAGGAGGAGGTAAAACAAAGTTGCTTCTTCGACAAACGAGTGAAACCACGAACCTGAGAGGTTGATCAAACTTGAAAGAAAGAATAGAACGGAGATGAACGAAGTTGAACACACTCCGTTAGAAAAGAGTAACAAGGAGCATTATGAGAACCTTGTAAGTTGTAGGACATGAAACAAGAGCTTACGAACCAAAAGAATATGAAACCGCAATGGTATAGCCAAGGAATAAGAATGACAGAATTTGGACAGCACTCCGTCGGAAAATCTAAGGAATTAACATGAACTTGAGGAGATGATATGATACTTGATGAAATCAGCAACACATTGCCTCCGAAACAATTGAAAGAATGGCACGAGGGTAAGAAGATTTCAGACAGCACTCCGGTTGAAAAGAGAGGCAAACTTGATAAGGTGAGAGAACTTGAATGGAGGACACAACACTCCGGTTAAATGATAAGCAAGGGAAAGACATGATCTCGATAAGACGATGTGATGGTTTGGAGAGATCAACATCACAATGCCTCCGGAATAAAGAATAGCATATAAATCAATGAAAGAAATGAATGGAGAAGAAAATGACAACTTCTCCCACGAATGAATTAGGAAATCCTCCTTACAAAGAAGGGTTGAATGGGGTTGAAGGAAAAATCAACACGAAACGAATAAGCTTGATGTGGGCTTATGGAAAACATCACAAAATTAAGAGGTGACAACCAGCCACTTACGAAAAACATTTGATTGGATTGAGATCAACAAGGAGACGATAAACTTATCTCACCGGAATGATAAATGAAGAACTTGGGTCATTTATAAGCACCATAATAGCAACAATTCTTAGGGAAAGCTTTTAGGTAAATTATAATCCAAGATAACTCCAACGAATAATTGAAGGGTTGAAAAGATCTCCTGAACAAGGAAAATGATGGTTTTACATATCTCATTCTTGATAACTCGTGAATCATAATTCATGAAGGAAAATTATCAAGAATGACATAACACCACCTACACAGATAAGGGAGCAAGAATTGCACTTGGAAAGCATGATGAAGAATGCTTGAGGTCCAACAAGAATCTTGAGGAACACTTCGAGGATGAATTAAATCATGATGAACCACCCAGAAGAAATCCGGTAATAAAGCATGAGAAGTGAAAGATGAAAAGAATAAGATTCAAGGCCTGCGATGAATTAGATGGAGGTTTGGAATGGTATAATTGAAATAACTTGGAGCTCCGGAAAACAAGATGAACAACTTGAAACCTAGAATTTATTCCTCATGAATAAACTCTAAACAAAGGGATTAATCCACTTGGAGGAAAATAAGAATAAGATTTACAGTATGCTTATCCTTCATCAAATTAAATTGACGAAAAGCAATGGATTTGGCATACTACTTAATCTCGTTGGAAAGAATTAAGAGAGATCTCGCACAAGCTTGGATAAATCTTCAACGAACCACCGGTAGGATTATGAAAAAAACGAGTGAATTAATGTGATAACAAGGAAGAGTAAACTTGAATGAACCACTGTAAGAATTGAGACCGGTGATGAAAGATAATAATCCACCAGAAAGAATAAGCACTAGAGGAAATTTAGATACAAGAGAACGAAGAGATCGCGAACTGATTACAGAATACTTGAACAAAGCACCGAAAGAATATGTAGACGAACGAAGAGGCATCAATAAAGAATAGTTGGAGGGCGAAGTTGAAAACAGAGAACGAAGAATCTTCTGAAATGATGGCCTTCGGAGGATCACAATGGAAAGAATTCATGAAATGCTTTGGATGGTTATAAAAGAATTCCTCACAATCTGAACAATAATGAGGATGGCATGAAGCTAGAACCACGAATCTTTAGAAGACCGGGTAAGGATTCAAGAGGAACTCGTCTTCGGGTCTTTAAAATCTGAGAAGACGATGAGATACACCACCATGAATTGTATAGGCACTCCGTAATGAAGAATTAAAAGGTTGAACCAATGATCGAAAAGAATTTGAAAGCGGTCCTAGAGAAGGACTGTGACTGATGGGATTCATACTTACGTCACACGTCGAAAAGAATTCTCCGGAAAAAGAAGAGTTAGGTAAGATCCTGGGAAAATACCTGTGGGTTAGGGCCCACTAAAGCAATCGCCATTGAAAAAGATTGCTGAAGAGATATTGCACCGGATGAATTGAATGGCTTGAATAAGATGATAATCCTCAAAATAGCTTGAACGGATTAAGAATGGAAACACGAATCTTCTGACTTGTCTTGTACACTCCGGATAAGAATAGGAGAGTTGAATAAATAAGAGAGCCTTCGGATAATAATTTTCAACATGTGAAAACATGTGAAACAAAAAGGAAGAGATATGATCATTACGGAAGCTTGGATTTATTCCACCGGAGAAGAAACGAGAACGGAGAATGAAAAACTTGAACCTGTTGAGCATCTTCACGATAATTCACAGGATAAGAACATTGAAGGAAAAGAATGAAGAAATATCACAAGAATAAAATGGATACTTGATCAAAGACTCTGGCTCCAAAAGAAAAGGGAGGAAGGGTGGGGAAAAACAAAGACAACTTGGGATGAATGAAATAGACCCGTTGAGGGAAGATTGAGATATGATCTTGCAAAAGATGAAGAGAACGGATTAACTTGAAGAGAAGCATGCCGGTTAAAAGAATTCAACATAGCAATCTTGATGATCAAGAAGGATTAGCACTCCCATAGAAATATGAGAATACCGATTAGGAAAGGTATGGAATCAACACTTGACATCGAAGCAACTCGAATACCAGAATCAAAACAAGAACAAAGGATAGATATGTTGTAACATATTCTTCACAATATCATCCGAACAGAGAATTGAACGAATGAATTCCGTAGGTACATCAACTTGTCGAGAAGCCACTTGGGAGAACAAAAGGTAAATAAAAGCAACAAGGAGCAGATAGAACAAATACAAGATAGAAGCTTCGTTCCACATATTCGTGCTGAAAGCTCATGGAACGTGTTACAAAACAGTTTTGCAATTCCCGGATCAGCATAGCCAAGGACCCTTTAAGATGCAACTCCCGATTGGAACAACGCCCATAAAACCACTCCACTCAATGTAGAACCCCGAACTCCATATCATGCATTCGTTGGAAGAATGCCTACGAACTACTAGATGAACCCACCTATTAATTTCCTAAGGTTTCCAGTTATGCAATCAGGTGTTGGGGATACAGGGGAAGCACCGCGCACTCAACTCTAATCCTACATCCAGGTGTATCTATCCTTCAACACATAACCAGTTATTTCCGGAAACCGTTTACCTCGGACCTTCGAAACGCATCTACTATACAAGCTATGGCAATACTCCCGAACTACCTCCCCAGTACTGGGTGATGTCGGGGTTATCTTGCCACTAACCGCATATGAGAGTTTTCGATGTCGGCCGTCTTAAGTATTCCAGAACTGCTGTGATATATTTGTGACGACAACACCTCGGAGCTCAACTCCCCAGGACACTGCCACAACCCCTAAATGAAGGCATCGAGAACAATGTTTTCGTCACAAAGACATCGGAACAATCCAAACAATACTCGCGTGATCCTAAAAAAAATTGGTGAACTTTTGAGAGTAGAAGAGATAAGCAATCGTCAGGAGTCCTCACCAGAGTGAAAAGAGATGAGGAGCAAAAGAAATTCTACTTGGGTCGTCGTGGTACTTGGGTCTTCAAACTTGTCGGTCTTCGGGCGTCACACTTGTTGTCTCTCAATCCCTCCATAGATTCTTGCTAGTTTGGGGGGGGGGAGAGACAGGAGATTTAGATCTACGTTTTCACCAATCGCTTTCTCCTCTACGTGTGGAGAACCCCTTGGATCGAGATCTTGGAGTTCTTTGTGTTCTCTTCTTCGTTCTTCCGCTCATTTTCCTCCCTAGCATTTATTGCTTTGGTGGGATTCGGGAGATAAAGACTTGGGCACTCCGTGTGCCCATGCCATTGCATTTGATGCATCGGTTTGAGTTCTCCACGATGATACGTGGAAGTTACAAGTTGAGAAGCTTATTACTCTTGGGTGCTTGGTACCCTTGAGCTTGTTCCTCTTGGGTGCTTGGGTGCCCTAGCCGATTGAGGTCACCTCGAAGCCATATTCCATTGTGGTGAACTTCGTGGTGTCATTAGGAGCCAATTAAGTTGTGGAGATAGACCCAACCTTGGTGGTGTTCGGTGCTCAGTCATTGTGGTGTGAAGCTCCAGGGTCTCCAATTAGGTTGTGGAGATCACCCTGAGCAATTTATAAGGGTTCGGTGACCACCCTCAAGGGTCCCTTAGTGGAATCACGGCATCTTGCATTGTGCGAGGGCGTGAGGAGATTACGGTGGCCCTAATGGCTTCTTAGGGAGCATTGTGCCTCCACACCGCTCCAAGCAGAGATTAGCATCCGCAAGGGTGTGAACTTCGGGATACATCATCGTCTCCTCGTGCCTCAGTTATCTCTTACCCGAGCCCTTTGCTTATGCACTTTACTTTGTGATAGCCATATTATTTCTTGCTATATATCTTGCTATAACCTAGTTGTTTATCTTGCTTAGCTTAATTTGTTGGTGCACATTGATGAGCCTAGTTGTTGTAGGTTTTGTGCTTGACAAATTAACCGCTAGGTTTATTCCGCATTTGTTGAAGCCTAAACTGTAATTATTTTAAAGCGCCTATTCACCCCCCCCCCTCTAGGCGACATCCATGGACTTTCAGCAGTCATCAAAAGAAGTTCTGTAAACAGAAAATTCATCCTTGAAAACCTCAACAATCTTTTCACAAAATTTTGAGAATATAGAAGTCATACATCTTTGAAAGGTAGCAGGTGCATTACATAAACTAAAAGGCATACATCTATAAGCATAAGTTCCAAAAAGGCAACTAAAAGTGGTTTTCTATTGGTCCGATTGTAATATAGGTATTTGAGAGAAACCAGAATATCCATCAAGAAAGCAAAAGTGTGCATGCTTAGACAATCTTTATAACATATGATCAATAAAAGGTAAGGGGTAATGATCTTTTCTAGTAGCTTTATTCGGTTTTCGAAAATCAATTACCATCCTATAACTAGTCACAATTCTTTGTGGAATAAGTTCATTTTTATCTTTAGGAACAACTGTAATGCCTCCTTTCCTAGGGACACAATGAACATGACTTACCCATCTACTGTCAACTATGGGATAGATTATACCTGCTTTCAGGAGTTTTAATATTTCAGTTCTTACCACTTCCTTCGTCTTAGGATTTAATCATCGTTGATGACCAACAACTGGTTTAGCGTGTGGCTCCATATTAATTTTATGTTGACATGGAGTGGGACTAATGCCCTTAAGACCATCAAGAGTATATCCAATAGTAGTGTGGTGCTTCCTCAGAGTTTTTAATAATCACTTTTCTTCATGCTCTGAAAGGTTAGCACTAATAATAACATGATATATCTTCTTTTCATCAAGATAAACATATTTCAATGTACCTGGAGGACCTCCAAGGGTTTCAACGGTCAAATTGTGTTTAAGAATAGGTGGTTGATCAAAGAACATCTTATCTATTTCATTTCTTTCGATCAAGTACATATCATTTTCATGGTCTAGCAAATATTGTTCTAACGGATTAGTAGGAGATACAACAATAGAAGCAAGATCAATAATTTCATCTTTACTAGGCAATTCTTTATCATGAGCTTGTCTACAAAACTTAGAGAAATTGAACCCATGAGATATATCACCAAGATTAACACTTACAATTTCTTTAGCACAATCAATCTTAGCGTTAACGGTATTCAAGAAAGGTCTACCAAATTTTTTGGGACAAAAATTGTCTTGTGCAGAACCAAGGACTAGAAAATCAGAAGAGTATTTTATTTTTCCACACAATACTTCAACATATCCAACAATCCCAAGTGGTGTAATAGTATCTCCTTTTGCAAGCTTAATAGTAACATCCACTACAGGAATCATGTACTTTGTCTTCTGCCATGGCAAACGGCAAAGGACGGGTTCGTGGACGGCAAAAGCCTTTGTCGTCTGCTGGCAGACAGACCCACTTCCAGCAAATAAAACATTGGTAAAGGGCTACTTTGTCGTCTGCATAAATAAAGCAGACAACAAGGACCTTTGTCGTGTGCCTTACAGGCCAAACAGACGGCAAAGTTAGTAGACGACATAGCACTGAGGTTAGCCCCGTTAGGTGGCTAACAGCAGACTTTGTCGTCTTCCTGCAGACGGCAATGATACAAGCTCCTTTGCCATCTGCCAGGTGACGTCAGCTAGCCTTAGGTGGCTATAGGCACACTTTGTCGTGTGCCACTGACAGTTTAGTCACACCAGCCTTTGCCATCTGCCACCAATGGAAAAGTAACCAAATGGGTCGAGCCCAGTGATCCCAGGTTGTTGAAACGTGTCACCTTTGTCGTATGTGGCACACGGCAAAGAGCCCTTTGCCGTCGGTGGTAGAAAGCAAAGTGTGCGTATTGCCCCTTTTTATGTTTTTTGTTATAAAAATATTTGATATATATATATATATATACCAATATGTGCAAGTTTCACAGCAAATATATGATATCCAACACATAAGAAACTATATCCCTGCCATATGGATATGATCATCCAACACATATACCAAATCAAAATATATGTGCAAGTTTCACCATATTACAATAGTTTCATCCATATTACAATACTTTCATCCATAGGTAGCAAGTTTCACATTGTTCATTGATACAAAATAAAAAAATGTAAACACAAGCACTCCATCAATGCAAGCCTCTGTGAAGTGAATCAAATCTGCAAAATGGGAAATAAGAAAGTTAGAAGAAGAAGACTAGAAGAAGAAGAAGAGTGTTTCTTCTCTTTCTTTTTCTCCTCTTGTTTTTCTTCTTCTTATCGCTTATTTGTGTCATTTCAAAGCTAACCTAGGTAATTATGCCATTTTTTACCTAACTAAGCTTATTATGTTATTTTGGAGGGAAGTAAGCTAAGTATTTCACATTTATGAGGTTGCCAAGGTTATTATGCCATTTTTGACCTAAGTAAGCTAATTATGCTATTTTTTACATAAGTAAGCTAAGTATATGTCATTATTGAGCTAACCTAGGTAATTATGCCATTCTTGAGTTAACTAAGCTTATTATATCGTTTTGGAGGAACAAAGATAAGTATAGGTCATTTTAGAGCTAACTTAGGTTAAATAGGTCATTTTGGAGCTAAGTAAGCTTCTTATATCATTTTAGAGGAAATAAGCTAAGTATATGACATTTATGAGCTTGCCAAGATTATTTTGCCATTTTTGACCTAAGTAAGCTAATTATGTCATAAATGAACTAAATAAGCTAAGTATAGGTCATTATTGAGCTAACCTAGGTAATTATGACACTTTTGAGTTAACTAAGCTTATTATGTCATTTTGGAGGAAACAAAGCTAAGTATAGGTCATTTTAGAGCTAACTTAGGTAAAATAGGTCATTTTGGAGCTAAGTAAGCTTATTATGTCATTTTGGAGGAAAATAAGCTAAGTATACGACATTTATGAGATAACCAAGGTAATTATGCAATTTTTAACCTAAGTAAGCTAATTAGTCATAAATGAACTAAATAAGCTAAGTATAGGTCATTATACATTTGTTAATTAAGCAAGACACTAGAGAAAACTTACCGTCATCACGGAGGTGAAGGACCGGGGTTGCTTGTACCAGTTACACCTAGAAAAGGTTCGTGTGATGCTTGTTTGGAGTTACACTGCACCAAAGATCATTTGCAATGTCTCGTTAGCATGATGACACTCAAATGTTAAGACTAGTAACTAATGACCATTAAAACGAAACTCACCGTGGTCACCGGAACAATGACTGGCATCGACGGAGGGGTCTGAGTGGTCTTCTCGCACAAAGATTGCACATTTGGTTTTCACAAGTCAGTCATGTTAGTTAGTAATGAAATGAACATTACGTGCATGATTTGGATAATGTGCATAAGAAACTTACCACGAGGAGCTCGTACATGGCCCGATGAGCCGCATCATTCCGTACCCTCTCTGTAATGCCCAGTATGGACCAACACTCATGTGGAGCACTGGCCCAGGGTTTTTAATTAAGAACTCGGGTTTTCTAAGCCCTATGCAAGTTTTTAGTTATTAGGCAAATGTAAAACCAATGTTGGGCCTTGCTGGAAAAGCTTTAGCGCTAAGCGGGTTATCAAGGGGGGCCCATAAACCCCAACCATGTTAGGGACGCAAAATCAACGAACATAACACTGGTTTAAACGGTTCCTAGGGTGGCACGAGTGGAACAAAACACCAAGCAAAGGCTTAGCCTTCCACCCATTGCCAAATATATAGATGATTTATTTTAACAGATTATATATTGTGATAACCCAACAATAACTTCATCATGAAGCAAGAATCTTCAAATCTTCACTTGCAACTAACAACGCTATAAGAGGGGCTGAGCGATGCTTACGTAGCCAATCAATGGTTTGCTAGGTGGGTGGTTAGAGAGTTTCATGGCAACAATAGGAGGCTGACAAACAGACATAGGCATCGAGGCAATAAGATAAAGAGCGAGACATCTAGCATAGGCAAAGATAGTAGTGATATCTGGGTAAGGTCATCTTGCATGTTGATTCCACGGAGGGATCGTAACCTTGCTCCTCACACTCAACCTCGGTAGAAACCTCGTACTCCGCATCTTCACCGGGCTCTAACCAAGCACAACAATGCAACAACGGAACAAAATCAATCAACATGCAATGCTCAACCACATGATGCATGAACATGATGAACAAGGGCAAGAATAGATATGATGCATGGCCTAGGGACACAAGAGAGCAACATCATCATATTCAAACAAGTTCACCCACAAGAAAGAAAAACAAACAAAGACAACTACCAAGTTTATGTTCATTATACAAACAAGCATCCAACAAGTTTAAAGGGGTTGGTTAACATGGCAAGGGTGCAACTAACAATACATCAACATGCTAGCACATTTAAATGGGCTGGAAATAATAAATAACAATTTCCAGAAACTCCCATATTAATTTAAATGCATTTGGGACAGATCTGAAAAACTTCTGTGATAGAGTTGTCAAACATGCTAAACAACAGCACCAAAATATTCTACACCTTTTTCCACCCCAAATTCATATAAAGTTTGTTAAATTTGGAGTTGTAGATATTTAGATATGAATTTTACAAGTTTAAGCATTTTTAAAACAAGATTAAATTCAAACATCATTTTAAATGTTTTTAAACATCGCAACAAATAGAATATTCATAATCTACATAAAATTCTAAGCACTTTTCATATAGAACTCATTTTCATCAGAAACAAATTTCAACAAATATGAAATTAACAAGAAAAGGATAGAAAAAGAAAAAGAAAAACACAAAACAGAAAAAGAAAAACAAAGCGCAAAGGCGAGAGTGACCCAAGCTCAACTAGCCACGGACACTAACAGGAGGGGCCCGGCTGGCTGAGCTGGGGCCAGTGGGTGTGCGCAAGGGTGGAAGCAGCTGGTGAGGCTGGCAGGTGGGGCCTACCTGTCAGCCACACAAGAAAATCAAAAAGGGGGCGAATAGCCACTGCGCCCGCAAGGATTCGAACCCAAGACCTCTCGCTTAACTGACGGAGCACAAACCACTGCGCTACTGAACGTTTCTCGACAGATAATAGGCACTATGTCTGAAGAAGTATCTGCAGAAGCAGATGACTGAAGAAACCAGAGCCTCGTCGGAGCTGCTCCGGCGACCAAACGAGACGGCGGAGTGGTGAGAATTGCTCGTCAAAGAGTTCCGCACCCACCTAATGCACTAGCAGCACCTAAAGAGCACTACAGCACCGGCGACGAGCAACGACAGAACGGCAGCGACGGAGCAACGGCGAGGCGATGCAGAGCCCTAGGCGGAGCAGCGACAGAATATGTGGCACCTACATGATGCACTGAAGCGAATGGACAGCAAAGTATGGCCTAGAGGGGTCGGAACACTCGCCGGCGACGAGGTCCGACGGCGATGCGCTCGGGCGCTCAATGAACTAGGACCTAGAGGGCGCGCGGGGAGGGGAAAAAGGCATGGGGAGAAAGAGGAGCTCACCACAAGCACGGAGATGTGCTCGGCTGGCCCAGTCGTGGACGGAATCGACGGCGGCAGGTCTCGAACAGTTACGGCCACAGGAGATGAAGAAGATCTCGACGGCGAGGCGACCGGCTCCACGTAGGCGACGTAGTCGAAGTAGTCGACATCGTGGAAGCAGAAGGACACCGTTAGCGTGGCTGTGGTCGACGAGGAGCTCGCCGACGACGAGGTGGCGCTCTCAATGCGTGCTGGTATCGGCTGGAGCGGCGGACCTGGTGGTGCTGGGCTCTCCAGGCGGCGACGAGGAGGATGGGGAACCCTACAGAGAGGGGATGGACAAGCTTCGGGTTTAAAAGGGGGGTTCGGGCCATGAGACCTCGACGTCTGTGAGTTCACGGCACGACGGTGAGCGCGTGCTCTGCTGTGCTTTTCGCTGACTGGGGAAGATGAAGGCGCGGGGTGAGAGGCAGACAGCTGGGGCCAGGCGCGAAGGGAGAGACGGCGCGACTGCTGCGGCCTGCTGGCTGGGCCTGCGGGTGGAGCTGGGCCTGCGCTGTTGTGGGGGAAAAGAGATGGGCCTGGGGGAGAGAGAAGGAGGAGGAGGCCCAGGTCACTGTGCTGGCTGCTGCTTTTCTTTCTTTTTCTTTATTTCTTCAGACAGAAAGAAAAAGAAAAACACAGGCTAAAAGAAAAAGAGTTAGGGGAAAAGAAAAATATCCCCATGCTCAAAGATTTAAACCCTATTTAATAAAATTCACTTGGACATTTTTGGAGGCAGAAAAATAAAAGGAGTTTGAATATGGTTCAAACTCTTGGTATTTTAAAACCCAACCAAATCAGTTTCAAATAGGGTGATATTTGGTGGAGAGGTTGTAGACATGGGGCAAAGTTTTTAGGAAAAGAAAGAACAATAAAAGGGCTTCGTTAGGTGGCTTGCACAAAGGGGTAATGAATGGAAAGAAAAGAAACAGAAGAAGAAGAAGAAGAAGAAGAAGAAGAAGAAGAAGAAGAAGAAGAAGAAGAAGAAGAAGAAGAAGAAGAAGAAGAAGAAGAAGAGGAAGAAGGGGGTTAGGGTTTAGCTAGGCATAGATCAAGCCACACACACAACACAAGGCCTCACACACACTCATCATACAAAGAAGTAAACTATGATGTCATGATGCTATGATGATGAAGCAATGCAAGGGTGCAAAATAATAATGATATGGCGATGCAAAATAAAATAAATGACAAGAACCCCCAAGGATAAGGACAAGGATCAAATTGAGAAGCTTTATTGCCATAATTGGAAAGTGTTACATCTGGGGCTTTACAAACTCTCCTCATCGTTTCCGAACTGCATTGTAATACAGCCGGTCTATTCTCATATCATTATGAGAATAATATTCTCATAACACTTCAGAACTGCATTGTAATACTGCATTGGAAAGCTATACGCACCGCACCACAGAGACCAGCGAACTTCATGTTTGAAAAAACTATACGTGTTGTTTTCTCGGTACCTTTTTTGCTCTAGTTTTTTAACCGTTTATCGGAATTATGCGTGTAATATACCGTTGAAAAGCTATGGAGTATACGCAACTTCGCCATGTTGAACACTTTTCAAAATTCATCATAGTTTAAGAGAAGTTTCGAAAATCGTGCAGCTCACAACGAATGGCAGCGAGCGTTTTTTGGCTTTTTTTCTAAACCCCTCGTCGGAATGAAACATATGATACACCGTTGGAAAGGTATCGTCGGTGCACATCTTTTTCATATCTATTATTTTTTCTAATTCGCTACGGTTTAAGAGCAGTTTTGAATTTACTAAATCGCGGAATTGTGTTTTTCGAATTTTTTCAAATTTTCGGTACTATTTTCACTCTAGTTTTCTAACCGTTTGTTGAAACAAGGCGTGTAATATACCGTTGGAAAGCTACGAACGAGGCGCAACTTTCATATGTTGAAATGTTTTTGAGATTCCTTACGGTTTTTAGTTAAATTTGAAAATCGTGCGGCTGACTACGAAGGGCAGCGGCCATTTTTTCGTCAAATTTTTACAAAACGTTGGCCGAAATGATCCAAATGATACACCGTTGTAAAGATATCGTCGAGACGCTACTTTTTCATGTAGAACACTCCCTCTAATTCGTTACGGTTTAAGAGCAGTTTTGAAATTACAAAAACGCGGAAACTCTGTTTTTCGCGACAACAAAATCGACGCGTGCACTGCATCGGACAGAAAAGCGCACTGCTTCCAACTGAAGAACGCACTGCATCAGACAGTCAATCGAACTTCATGATTTATTTTATTGGACGTGGATTTTTCTCAGAGGAGTTTTGTTGTCTTTTTTCCAACTTTTTTTCGAAGGAAAGTGGACCGCAACACTCCCGAAAGTGAAGCGGAACATACCAAAAGTGAACCTCATGATTTGCTGTTGTCTTTTTTCGTACTAATTAATTTTTTATGCGCGTTTGAGAAGTGTTGAGAAGTGAGCTGCTTTCCGATGTGTTTTTGTTTTTGGATCACCAAGAGAACCACAACGGTTTTTTATGGCCAACTTCGTGGGAGAACAAAGTGAGCTTCAAAGAGTCCTTTGCAATGGACTTTTTTTAGACCAAAGTGCACTGCATTTTTACATGTTTTTAAATGCATTTTGTTCGAAATGAACTATACTGAGGCGTCCTTCGTAGCAGACTTCTTTTTTACCCAAGTGCACTGCACGTTCACTTACCTAACAGACCACCACAAAATGAACCAGACACCTTTCATAGACACCACAAAATGCGTTTTTACTTTGGGTCTGTTCTCTTCTTTTACATCGAATAAAATAGAACCAGACACCTTACATTTTTGTTTCTCGAAGTACATACCATGAAAAATAAACCACAAACCGCTAGTTGTTTGTCTGTTCTCTTCTTTTACATCAAATAAAATAGGACAAGCCGCCATGCACAAACAAATGGACCCCTGCACAATGTACAAAAGAACCACCCGACGCCGAACGGGAAGTGGATGCTCGCCGGCACCACTTAATTCTTTTTTCCTGCAAAATAAGCAAATGAACCTAAGAGAAAATCATAGTGCACTGCATTTACAATTTGATTTTCACCGATGGAGTCGCTCCTTTCACCGGTGGAGTCGGAGACATAGCCAACCAAACAGAAGAAAAAAGACAGAAAAGAACTACAGTCGGAGGGAGACTTGCAAACTGAAATAGGCAAGCTGGAGGAGATAAGGGGACGGTCAGTGGACCTCCACGGGTGAACTACAAGCACGTCACCGCCGAACTGGAACGACATTGCCGATCTACACGGCGAAGCAGCTTCCAGCGATGAAGGGCCCCGACCTGATGCCTCCATTTTTCGCCCCAGGCAAATGGATCCGCATGCCTCGAGCAGCCGAACTGCATGCTGAAGAGGAAGGGGAGGCGGAAATCACGAGGGCCCATAAGGCGAACTGCATAGGAGCTGGGGAGGAGAGGGCCATGGGGTGCACGCCGGATCCAGAGAGGAGAGGGCCACGGCGACCTGAACGCGGGGGAGGGGCATCCGGCGGCGCCGCGCTCCACTTGCACCGGGCAGTGGTAGGACTCCCCAGATCCAGGGTAGCTGCTGATGGCGACGGTGGATCCACGCCGGATCCGGGGCGGGACTGGCGACGGAGGCGCTGCGGGCTAGGTGGAGAGGGTGGCGCGGGGCGGCGCGCGGTGGTGGCTGCGACGGGGCCGCGCGTGGTGATGGCTGTGGCCGGGCGGCGGGCGGTGGTGCTCGGGGTGGCGGCTGTCCGCAGTAGGTGGGGAGGGGAGAAAGCGGGTAGGGGATGGGCGACATCATTGTCGGCCGCTCCCGCAAAAGGAGGTGGGGAGGGGAGGTGCGGCGGCTCTCCCGGCCGCTCCCGCGGTAGAAGGCGGGGAGGGGAGGGGGAGCGACGTGGAGCTGAGGGTGTTAGCAGAATAAGCTTTTTTGTTATGAGAATAAGGTCTTAAGGGGTGTTATGAGAATAGACCCACCCTATATATATATATATATAGACACACACACACACACACATATATATAGGACTCAAAATATTTTCATGTGTGTTCCTAGACTCAACCGTCAACGATTCGATCAATCAGGGGGCTCCTAGGTCGGAGAAGGCTCTAATTACCAACTTGTAATGCCCAGTATGGACCAACACTCATGTGGAACACTGGCCCAGGGTTGTTAATTAAGAACTTGGGTTTGGAATGCCCTATGCAAGTTTTTAGTTATTAGGCAAATGTAAAACCAATGTTGGGCCTTCTGGAAAAGCTTTAGCGCTAAGCGGGTTATCAAGGGGGGCCCATAAACCCCAACCGTGTTAGGGACGCAAAATCAAGGAACATAACAGCGGTTTAAACGGTTCGTAGGGTGGCATGAGTGGAACAAAGCACCAAGCAAAGTCTTAGCCTTCCACCCATTGCCAAATATATAGATGATTCAGCTTAGCAGATTATATATTGTGATAACCCAACAATAACTTCATCATGAAGCAAGAATCTTCAAATCTTCACCTGCAACTAACAATGCAATAAGAGGGGCTGAGCGATGCTTATGTAGCCAATCAATGGTTTGCTAGGTGGGTGGTTAGGGAGTTTCATGGCAACAATAGGAGGCTAACAAGCAGACATAGGCATCAGAGGCAATAAGCTAAAGAGCGAGACATCTAGCATAGGCAAAGATAGTAGTGATATCTGGGTAAGGTCATCTTGCATGTTGATTCCACGGAGGGATCGTAACCTTGCTCCTCACACTCAACCTCGGTAGAAACCTCGTACTCCGCATCTTCACCGGGCTCTAACCAAGCACAACAATGCAACAACGGAACAAAATCAATCAACATGCAATGCTCAACCACATGATGCATGAACATGATGAACAAGGGCAAGAATAGATATGATGCATGGCCTAGGGACACAAGAGAGCAACATCATCATATTCAAACAAGTTCACCCACAAGAAAGAAAAAAAACAAACACAACTACCAACTTTATGTTGATTATACAAACAAGCATCCAACAACTTTAAAGGGGTTGGTTAACATGGCAAGGGTGCAACTAACAATACAGCAACATGCTAGCACATTTGAATGGGCTGGAAATAATAAATAACAATTTCCAGAAACTCCCATATTAATTTAAATGCATTTGGGACAGATCTGAAAAACTTATGTGATAGAGTTGTCAAACATGCTAAACAACATCACCAAAATACTCTACACATTTTCCACCCCAAATGCATATAAAGTTTGTTAAATTTGGAGTTGTAGATATTTAGATATGAATTTTACAAGTTTAAGCATTTTTAAAACAAGATTAAATTCAAACAACATTTTAAATGTTTTTAAACATGGCAACAAATAGCATATTCATAATCTACATAAAATTCTAAGCACTTTCCGTATAGAACTCATTTTCATCAGAAACATATTTCAATAGATATTAAATTAACAAGAAAAAGACAGAAAAGGAAAAAGAAAAACACAAAACAGAAAAAGAAAAAGAAAGCGCAAAGGCCAGAGTGACTCAGGCTCAACTAGCCACGGACACTGACAGGAGGGGCCCGGCTGGCTGAGCTGGCGCCAGCAGGTGCGCTCAAGGGTGGAAGCAGCTGGTGAGGCTGGCAGGTGGGGCCTACCTGTCAGCCACACAAAAAAATCAAAAAGGGGGCGAGTAGCCACTGCGCCCGCAAGGATTCGAACCCAAGCCCTCTCGCTTAACTGACGCAGCACAAACCACTGCGCTGCTGAATGTTTCTCGACCGATAACATGCACTATGTCTGAAGAAGTATCTGCAGAAACAGATGACTGAAGAAACCAGAGGCTCGTCGGAGCTGCTCCAGCGACCAAACGAGACGTCGGAGTGGTGCAAATTGCTCCTGGAAGAGTTCCGCACCCACCTGATGCACTAGCAGCACCTAAAGAGCAGTACAGCGCCGGTGACGAGAAACGACAGAACGGCGGCGACGGAGCAAGGGCGAGGCAATGCAGAGGCCTAGGCGGAGCAGCGACAGCACAAGCGGCACCTACACGATTCACTCAAGCGAACAGACAGTAAAGCATGGCCTAGAGGGGTCGGAACAATCACCGGCGACGAGGTCTGACGGCGATGCGCTTGGGCGCTCGATGAACTAGGACCTAGAGGGCGCGCAGGAAGGGAAAAAGGCATGGGGAGAAAGAGGAGCTCACCACGAGCACGGAGATGTGCTCGGCTGGCCCAGTCATGGACGGAGTCGACGACAGCGGGTCTCGAACAGCTACGGCCACCGGAGATGAAGAAGAGGAAGAAGAGCTCGACGGCGAGGCGATCGGCTCCGTGTAGGCGACGTAGTCGAAGTAGTCGACGTCGTGGAATCAGAAGGACACCGTTGGCGAGGCTGAGGTCGACGAGGAGCTCGCCGGCGACGAGGTCGCGCTCTCATATGCGTGCTGGTATCGGCTGGAGCGGCGGATCTGGTGGTGCTGGGCTCTCCAGGCGGCGAGGAGGAGGATGCGGAACCCTAGAGAGAGGGGCTGGACAAGCTTCGGGTTTAAAGGAGGGCTCGGGCCACGAGACCTCGACGTCCGTGAGTTCACGGCACGACGGTGAGCGCACGCTCTGCTCTCTTTTCGCTGACGGAGGAAGACGGAGGCGCGGGGTGAGAGGCAGACAGGTGGGACCAGGCGCGAAGGGAGAGACGGCAGAAAAATAGGGTGATATTTGGTGGAAAAATAAAAGGAGTTTGAATATGGTTCAAACTCTTGGTATTTTAAAACCAAACCAAATCAGTTTCAAATAGGGTGATATTTGGTGGAGAGGTTGTAGACATGGGGCAAAGTTTTTAGGAAAAGAAAGAACAATAAAAGAGCTTGGTTAGGTGGCTTGCACAAAGGGGTAAATAATGGACAGACAAGAAAAGAAAGAAGAAGAAGAAGAAGAAGAAGAAGAAGAAGAAGAAGAAGAAGAAGAAGAAGAAGAAGAAGAAGAAGACGAAGAAGAAGAAGAAGAAAGAAGGGGGTTAGGGTTTAGCTAGGCATAGATCAAGCCACACACAGTCAACACAAGGCCTCACACACACTCATCATACAAAGAAGTAAACTATGATGCCATGATGCTATGATGATGAAGCAATGCAAGGATGCAAAATAATAATGATATGGAAATGCAAAATAAAATAAATGACAAGAACCCCCAAGGATAAGGACAAGGATCAAATTGAGAAGCTTTATTGCCATAATTGGAAAGTGTTACATCTGGGGCATTACACTCTCGTCCTCCAACAACGTAGCCGTCCTCTCCTCCAACTCCCTCTCCTTCTCCGCCGCCTATCGGTCCCTATCCTGCAGAAGCGCCTAGGTTGCCTCTCTCTTTTCTGAAGAGCAGCTTGCAACACCACTCCTCGTTATCATTGTAATCATCGATGTCCGCACACAATGTAATGGAGGAAAGATATTTGAGTCTGTATAACTATCCTCAATGGCGAGCTCGACTGGCCATGGACGAGGCCTTATCTCAGGACAGGAGCTCGTTTGGTGCACCTTGATCTTCGAGAGAGTGCGAGGACAACGTACAAGTCCAATTGCTATCGAGCCATAGCGCCTCCCGCCACCAGATAGCATCACCAGCTCTGGATCAAAGGGATGTTGGCCGGGTTAAAGTCCTCCCCTTTCCTTGCCTTCCCCTCATCTATGTACCTCATGAGCTTGTGCTGGGAGGAGATGTTCGTGAAGTTCTCTAGATGATCGAGGTCAGAATCGGAGAATGCCTTGGCCTTCTTGTATGAGACAGTATGGGCCATGGCACAGAGGTCATACACCTCTAGCACCTCCGTGTTATTGTGTCGCACCTAAACGATAGGAACAAAGTATTAGTAATTAAATGGATCAAGCTAGCATGGAGAATGAATTGCATGAATTGTGAAGAAAACCACATACCCAGTTTCGCCCGAACTAATATAAGTTGGCGCTGCCTCGATGGTGTGGCACACCAACCATTTGGGCACGCGGTCCTTGGCATTGTTATGGAGGGATAGCCATGTGTCTAAGCACCACTCGTCCACCAACGCCTCCCAACAATCCATCTTATCTGCACACCATCTTGGGGGCACCTAAGTTAGTAAAGAGAAAATTGAGCGCTACGCCTACGAATGAAATCAAGGGAACTAAGTACAAGGCCTTAAGAATAGGTAATTACCGTCATGTACTTCTCCTTCTTAAGAAACTTTGTGCGGCACGACGACTTGGCCTTCTTAACAGCACGCGATGCGTAGAAGTCTCGAACAGCCTGCACCCGAGCCTCGTGCCGTAAGTTTTGTAGTAGGCGCTTGCATTCGACATTGATAACCTATGCCGCGAGCTCCTCGTATCCCTCCTCACAAAGAAAGGTATGCAATCAAATGAGAGAACACTAATTAGTACAATAAATAGGTATTGTTGATTTTTAATTGTGTAAAGGAGAAATTACCCAAAACTTTCTGATCACCATGTCGGTCCTATCGGATTCAGGGCTCCACAAAACCCTTGTAAGTTCGAACACTGGGTGCGTGCGAAGAACTCAACTCCTCCTATCAGTCTACTCGCCATTTCTACGAACTAGCTCAAGGAACAAGAAAGAACACGACACAGGGCAGTTTACCTAGGTTCAGACCACCTAGCGGTGAGTGGCCCTACTCCTGCAATGTGGCGGATTGCCTCAAGGTGGGCTGAGTAAGAACTAGTACAGTGGGTGAACGACCTTGCGAGGTGTGTGTAATGCCCCGGATGTAATACTTTCCCTTTTTGGCAATATATAACTTTGGCATCATCAGTTCCATTCCGGGTTCTTCGTCTTTTCGGGTTTTCGTCGTTTTGTTGTGTGCGTGTGTGGCATTCATCCATGTCATGTTGTCATGTGCATTGCATTGCATTGCATTGTGTTGTCGTTTGCATCCGGTCCCACTCGTTCCTTCCCGTTGTCCGTTTCGAGTTCCGACGCTCTCACACGTGCCCGTGGCTTCCCCGAGTCCTTCTTTTGTGTTTGGCCGTGTAACGTTTCCGGTTTGGCGTGAGACTTGTCGTGCGATGTTGTTTTGATACGTGTAACCCGCCTGTCAAGTTTTGTCGTGTTTGGAGTTCGTTTGGTGCTCCAACAGTTATCCTCGTGGGCTAAAAGTACCTCCTCTTTGAGGCCCAAGACACCCCTCCAACAGCCCACCAACCCAACTCAAACCCTTCCCTTCATCTAGGTTGTTCAATTGTGATCTCATGGCCGAAAACCTCTCCTCATTTGGACTACCCTAGCTCCTTGTGCCTATATAAACGTCCACCCCCTCCAATTTTGCGTCAAAAACCCTAGAGTTTGCACCTCTGCCGCACCGTGCTTCCACCGTTGCTGACCCGTGCTTCCACCTCGCCGCACCCGTGCTTCCGACCCCGCCGCGTGGGCCCGCGGGCCCGAGGTCAGCCCGCCGATCGGGCCAGGTCTCGCCCGCCGCCGCGCCTCTTCTTCTTCGCCTCCGGCTCATAGCCCGCCGCCGCCGCCGGGACTTCTCACCGGCCAGCCCGCCGCCACACCGGTCTCCGCCTCGCCGCCGCCTCCGGCCAGGCCTCTCGCCGCCGGAGCTCCGCGCCGCCGCTCCTCCATCTCGCCGCCGCGCCCGGCCGCCTCGGCCCTCGCCGCCGTCCCAAGCCAGGCCGCCGCCCGGCCTCCTTCCCGCCGGCCCTTCCCGTCCTCCCGACGCCAGCCGGTCGAAGCAGCCGCCACCCGTCGACCTCGATCGATCGAGGGAGATCGAAGCCAGCCGCCAGCGCCTCGATCCGATCGGGATCCTGGGCGCCCGAACCCTAGCGGGTGGACCCGATACGCCAGATCCGCCCCGCCCGGTGGACCTGTTGACCGATCCGCGACCCGCTTCTCCGACCCGATCCGCTCCAGATCTCCGCCCGTTTGACCCTGAGGTTGACTCTTGTTTTTTTGGCTAAGTGTTAGAGTTTTCAGTGTCTGATGCAGTTTTGTGATGTGGATAACTTTTACTGTGCATGTCCGTTTTGTGCAAATGACATGTCAAAATGATCGTGGTGACATGTACTATGTTTTGTTCCATTGTGCCATGCATGTGTGAGGTAATCTAGATGTCTTAATCTTCATGAGAAGAGTGCTACTTGTTATAATCTGCTACTAGTAGTTGTTTTCATGCCATGTTTGCAATGTGATAACTTGTTGCATGTTTATCCAAATGAAGCAAATGATATGTCCACATGTTCATCATGAGATGCTCTACATGTTGGTTGCTTTAGCTTGCATGATATAATTCATCTTGCCATGTTTATCTCCTTTGCAAAAGTGCTTGTGGCTGTTATGTTGTTAAACTTGTTACGAGATGCCTAGTTGAGGTGCTCGTTGCTATTGATGTGGTTGTCCCCATGTTGCATGCTTATATGTTTTGGACTCCCCATCATGTGTACTTTGCTGTGGTGCAAACCACTTGCCATGTTATGCTTTGAGGTGACTTAAACTTGCTCACAAACATGCCATGATATTACTGCTGTTTTAACACTTAGTGAAATTTCACTAAGTCTGGAATCTGTAATTTCCAGATGCCATGTTTGCTTGTTGTTCTAGGAAAATCCATGTTAGTTTTGGGGTGACTATTGCTGATTCCTTGTTGTATATGTTGTTGGCTATCCATTCATGCTCTCACATGCTCATTTGGGTAGCTGTAGCATAATTAACTCTTGCTCCCAAGTTGCTATAAAATACTGCTGTCAGGTTTTTGTTGTCATGTTCAAAATGTCATAGCTTGTTGCTACTCATCCATGCCTCCTTTGGAGATGCTCCAATGGAATTGTTTGCTGTACGATATGTTTATTTTATGTCCATGCTTCTTGTCATGATGTTTGAGTGATGTAGACTATATATTTCTTGCTCCGAAGTTGCTATGTGGCTGTTAGTTTCAGTTTTTGCATGTTTATTGTTTTGGGTGTATCTTGTAGCCCGTTGCTCCGTTTTGAGCAAGTCCTATATGTAACTTGTGTGGTTTTGCATGTAGATTCATAATATCTTCTTGTTATCATGTTTTTAAGTATTTTGCTTGATCCATATTGTCATGTTCCTTGTGCTGTACCTCTGTGTTTCCTATGTTGACTTTCTGTGCATCCTAAGTGCTTCTGCAGTGCTTCCTTAGTGCATCAGCCATGCATCCTGTGGTTTGCGCATTGCATCTTGTTGATTTCGTGCCCCGTGTGTTTTGTGTTGAGTAGAGACGGAAGCCGAGTACGAGTACGAGAACGAGGTTACTACCGAGGTTGAGAACGAGGAGCCCCCTTACGATCCCATCGACGACCCGACAAGCAAGATGACCCGACCCGGATATCATTACTATCTTTGCCTATTGCTAGAAGTCTCGCTCTATAGCTTTTGCCTCGATGCCCATGTTTTCCTGTCAGCCTCCTATTGTAACCATGAATCTGTCTAACCACCCTACCTATGCAAACCTTTGATTGGCTAAGTAAGCTTCGCTCAGCCCCTCTTATAGCATTGCTAGTTGCAGGAGAAGATTTGAAGATTCTTGCTTCTTGTTGAAGCTTGTTGGGATATCACACTATATAATTCTTAAATGAAATCATCTATATATTGGTAATGGGTGGAAGGCTAAGCCTTTTGCTTGGTGATTTGTTCCACTCATGCCGCCCTAGGAACCGTATAAACCGATGTTATGTTCCTTGATTTTGCGTTCCTCACGGTTGGGGTTATGGGACCCCCTCGATAAACCGCTAAGTGCTAAGTCTTTTCCAGCAAGTCCCAACATTGGTACTATTTGCCTAATAACTAAAACTTGCATAGGGCTTTGCAAACCCGAGTTCTTAATTAACAACCCCCGGGCTAGTGCTCCACATGAGTGTTGGTCCAAACTGGGCAGACTGCGGGGCCACCACGAGGAAACTCGAGGATTGGTATATACCTATAGGCTGACCTATCCGGTCGTGGCCTGAGACTAGATACGCGCGGCTACTGTCAGGGTGTCGGCACGCCGGGAGGATTTGCTGGATTAGCCTTACCTTAGTCGGAGTATCTTGAGCACGGGATTCCGAGGATACTCGGGCCTTCCCACCTTGGAGTTGCGACTCCGCGGATTGTGGGCTTGTCATGGGACAAGTTGGAACACCCCTGCAGGGTTATGAACTTTCGAAAGCCATGCCCGCGGTTATGTGGCAGATGGGAATTTGTTAATATCCGGTTGTAGAAAACTTGACACCATGTTCAGAACACACTACCAGCGTGAGTACCGTGACGGTCATTTTCCTAAAGGGGTTCGGGAAGTTAACACGGTGGGGTTATGTTTGACTTGCTTAGTTAGGACCACTTCGTGATCATCGTTTCGTCCGAGGCACTTCTCTTCTCGCTCTCTTTTACGTAAGTTAGTGCTAGTGCTGCTGCAACCTCTTATTCTTTCTTCAGCCTTGTTCCACACCCAAGGCTTGGATAGTTGTGTTACCCGGGAACGGGATTGCTGAGTCCTCTGTGGCTCACAGACTCTACACCACACCAGATGCAGGTACTCAGGCGATCTATTCGAGTGACGGCACCGAGCTGTACTGGGAGTACGACGAGGACCGTAGCCGTTACTATGTGCACTATCCCGACGATCAGTAGAGGTTTCTACTAGGGGCGATTCAGACCTGTGGTTTTATGTATATTTGGTATCTTTCATTTGGATCTTCACCCGTAGACGGGTTGTGATGTTTATTTGAATGATGTTTGGATATGTAATGAATTGTGTGACGTGCCGAGTGTAAGCCAACTATCTTTTTCCCTTTCATCCCTATTTTTACATGAGATGTGCAAAGATACCGAACTTGCGATCATTCCAGAATGGGCTTATACCTTTAAGTCGTGCCTCGACACGTAGGAGGTATAGTCCCATCCTGGGCATTACAAGTTGGTATTCAGAGCCTTCTCCGACCTAGAAGACCCCACTGTTTGATCGAATCGTTGACGGTTGAGTCTAGGCACACACTTTAAAATGTTTTGAGTCCTATATTTATATCGGAGAGTAGGATTTCTTTGCTCCTCATCTCTTTTCACTCTGGTGAGGACTCCTGACGATTACTCTTGCCTCTTCTACTCTCAAAATTGCACCAAATTTTTTTTTAGGAATCTCGCGAGTATTGTTTGGATTGTTTCGATGTCTTTGTGACGAGAACATTGTTCTCGATGCCTCCTGTCATTAGGGGTTGTGGCAGTGTCCCGGGGAGTTGAGCTTCGAGGTGTTGTCGTCACAAACATATCGCGGCAGTTCTAGAATACTTAAGACGGCCGACATCGAAAACTCTCCGATACGGTTAGTGTCAAGATAACCCCGCCATCACCCAGTACTAGAGAGGTAGTTCGGGAGTATTGCCATAGCTTGTATAGTGGATGCGTTTCAAAGGTCCGAGGTAGACGGTTTCCGAAAATAACTGGTTATGTGTTGAAGGATGGATACAGCTGGATGTAGGATTAGAGTTGAGTGCGCGATGCTTCCCCTGTATCCCCAACACCTGATTGCATAACTGGAAACTTTCAGAAATTAATAAGTGGGTTCATCTAGTAGCTCGTAGGCATTCTTCCAACGAATGCAGGTTATGGAGTTCGGGGTTCTACATTGAGTGAAGTGGTTTTATGGCCGAATTTCCGATCGGGAGTTGCATCTTAAAGGGTCATTGGCTATGCTGATCCGGGGATTGCAAAACCCTTTCATAACACGTTCCATAAGCTTTCAGCACGAATTTGTCGAACGAAGCTCCTATCTTGTATTTGTTCTATCTACACCTTGTTGTTTTTCTTATTTACCTTTTGTCTTCCAAGTGGCTTCTCGTGAAGATTGTTGTTATCATTAAACTGAGAATTTCATTCATTCCTCTTGTTCGAATGATTCTTGTGAAGACTATGTTGCATTTCTAGCCGTTGTTTCAGCTTATATCTTCTTTCAATCAAATGGCTAATGGTGGTCATCTCTTTCAGGATGGCTCCTAAAAGGGTTCCCAACACTAACCCAGAGGGTGAAGAGGTTCCTGATCGTCCTCCTTCACCTCCTCCTCCGTCTGAGGCCTGGAGAGCAATTATGCAAACTAGGAACCAGAACACCCAGATGCTTATGCAGATGATGCAGCAAATGCAAGCAAATCAAGCAAATCAAGGTGCTCATGGGAACCAAGGCAATTTGTTCAACCAACAGCATTTTGCTACGCTCAATCAGTTCTTGGCAAATCAACCAAAGGCTTTCTGTTACTGCGTGGACCCTCTCGATGCTGAAGACTGGATAACGGATATCAAGAAGCATTTTGAGTGCAGCAACGTAAGGCCCGAGGACTATGTGAAGTTTGCAGCCTTGCAACTCAAGGACCAAGCAGCTGATTGGTGGCAGCAGTACAAAGACTCCAGAGCAGGGCGTGAAATCTCCTGGGATGACTTCTGCAAGGACTTTCGCTCTCAGCACATTCCAACAAGTGTCATCGAGGGTATGCGTGAGCAATTCCCCAACCTGAAGCAAGGCTCTATGTCTGTCTACCAATATAATGTCAAGTTCCAGAACCTTGCCCGCTATGCTAAGCAGGACATTCCGGATGCCAAGAGCAAGATCTATCAGTTCCGTGGTGGTCTGAAGGATGAACTCCAACTTGCTCTCACCTTGTTCGAGCCTGATGAGTTTGACAAATTCTATAATATGGCACTTAAGCAAGAGGCAGCCCAGCTCAAGATGGAAGCTTCCAAAAAGAGGATCAGAGACGCTGTTCACTCCTCCTCATCTTCTCAAGTGGTCGCGAAGCAACAGAAGTTTTGGCTTCCACCTCCTCCAGTGATCCGAGCTCCCTACAACAACAACAACAAGATTGCTGGTGGCCGTGGTTTCTCCCACCCACACAACCAAGGCAATCAGTCCAAGTCGCAGTTCCAAGCTTCCAAGTCAAGTGTTCCTCCTGCTCGTCCACTTTCTGAGGTCACTTGCTACAAATGTGGTCTGAAGGGTCATTATTCCAACAAGTGCACCAACCCAAGGCGCCTTCCGCCTCCTCCACCTGTCAGCACAGCTATTGTCAAACACAATCCCAAGCATGCAAGAGTGAATCTGATGAATGCAGCTGAAGCGGAAAATTCTTCTGATGTGATAATTGGTAATCTTCCAGTTAACTCTATCCTTGCAAAAGTATTATTTGATTCTCGTGCATCTCTCAGTTTCATTTCAAAACCATTATTCACCAAGCATAATTTCACTTCGGTATTTCTGGATAAGAAGTTGTCAATTATCTCTCCGGGCAAGCACATGACTTCCAATTTGAGGGCTCCGAATGTATCTATTCACAAGGGTGATTATCGCTTTCTGGCTAATCCGGTTGTTCTCGGCAACTCCGACATTGACCTCATTCTCGGGATGGATTGGCTTTCTCAGCATGATACTCACATTGATTGTGCAAATAAGGAAGTCAAGATTACTCATCCTGATGAAGACGTGATTATCTTCGCCTCTCGGGATAACAAAATCAGGCTTTTCTCTCTCAATGACAAGGGCGAGATTAATGCCATCTCTCAAATTCCGGTGGTTAACGAATACGAAGACGTTTTCCCTGAAGAACTTCCAGGCATGCCTCCACATCGTCAAGTGGAATTCGTCATTGAACTCGAGCCTGGTATAGAGCCAGCATGCCGGCGTCCGTACAAGCTCTCTCCTGAAGAGTTGAAAGAGTTGAAGAAACAGCTTGATCAACAAGAGCGTATGGGTCTGATCAGGCCTAGTACGTCTCCTTGGGGCTGTGGTGTCTTATTTGTCAAGAAGAAGGATGGCACGGAGCACCTTTGCGTTGATTACCGGCCATTGAACAAGAAGACAATAAAGAACAATTATCCGCTCCCCAACATCAATGAATTGTTCGAGCAGTTCAAAGGAGCTAAAGTGTTCTCAAAGCTCGATCTTCGAATGGGCTATCACCAAATTCGCATTCGTGAAGAAGATATCCACAAGACTGCCTTCAGAACGAGCTACGGCTCCTATGAGTATACAGTCATGTCTTTTGGCCTCGCTAATGCTCCACCTACCTTCTCGAGAATGATGCACTACATTTTCAACCCCTACACCAACGAGTTTGTGCTTGTGTATCTGGATGACATCTTGGTATTCTCCAAGAACGAAGAGGATCATGAAAAGCACCTCTGTATGGTTCTCGACAGACTCCGTGAACATAAGTTCTATGCCAAGTTCTCCAAGTGTGAATTTTGGCTCGATAAGGTCTTGTATCTGGGCCATATGATCTCCGCTGACGGTATTGCTCTGAACCCCGAGAAAGTTGAAGCGATTGTCAACTGGGAACCTCCTCAGAACGTCAAGCAACTCCGAAGCTTCCTTGGCCTTGCTAGCTATTGCAGAAGGTTCGTTGAGAACTTCTCCAAGATTGACAAGCCTCTCTCCAACTTGCTGCAAAAGAATGTCAAGTACAACTAGTCTCTAGATTGTGATGTGGCTTTCAAAACTCTCAAAGAAAAGCTCATCTCTGCTCCAGTTCTTACTCCTCCAGATGAGTCCAAGCCCTACGAAGTATTCTGTGGTGCTTCTCTTCAAGGACTTGGTGGTGTGCTAATGCAGGACAAGAAGATTGTGGCATACACTTCTCGTCAACTGAAGCCAAGTGAGAAGAACTACCCCACACATGATCTCGAACTAGCAGCTGTGGTACATGCTTTGATTACGTCGAGACACCTTCTGTTGGGCAGAAAAGTCGACATCATCACCGATCACAAGAGCTTGAAGTACATCTTCACACAGCCGAACCTGAACCTCCGCCAGACTCGTTGGGTCGAAATGATCCAAGAGTATGATCCAAGCATCAAATACACACCTGGCAAGGAAAATGTCATTGCAGATGCTTCGAGCAGAAAGGCATATTGCAACTGTCTCCTTATCAAGCCGTTTCAGCCTGAGCTTTGTGAAGCATTCAGGAAGCTCAACCTCCAAGTTGTTCCGCAATGCTTTCTTGCAAATCTTCAAGTTGCTCCTACCTTGGAAGATCATATTCGTGAGGCCCAACTGATGGCTTCTCGCCCCTCGTTGGTTACCCCAAGTGGAAGGTTGAGATGTAGCGTAGCGGCAAATTTCCCTTGGCAAAGATACCAAGGATCGAATCCCGTGAGACTCCGACGGTCGACAAGTAGGTGTCAACGGCGCCACTTAGCGGTTGACTGGACCTGCACACAGATAAATGTAACTTTGCTCCCAATGAGTACAGAGAGGTTGTCAATCCCTCTGGCCTTGTTGTTTACAAAGGATCAAACACAAGAGATAATAATGATAGCTATGACTGCAACTAGGAAATAAAAATAGGAAGTAAATAGAAGGTGTGATCAGCAGTGGTAATATGGACCGGGGTCCCATGATGTTCACTAGTGATGTCTCTCTCCCAAAAGACGATAAAACAACAAAGCGAGGTAAACAAATTACAGCTGGGCAATTGACAGGATTATGTGTGCAAACCAATGCTAACTATGCTGCAAAGAAAGGTAGAGGCTCAAAAGCATGGGCGGTACGCCAAGGCAAGTAGACCGAAATCCATCTGCATCTACTACTAATCATCCACCTTGAGATATCTATCTAGAACATCTCGCTGGTATTAAGTTGCGAATCCCACCCAAAGTGTAAACTCAAAGCAACAGACAACTGCATTAAAAGAACTTTGCGTAAAGTAAACAATCCTTGCACCCGCAAGTACAAGCACCGTTGTTTTCTCCCTTTTGGCAACAACACACCCCCTAGACTCATGTTTCTGTCACTCAAGCTAGTCATCAGGGGGCATGAACCCACAATCAAGCATAACGCTCCCTCTTGGAGTTACTACCTACTACTTGGCCAAAGCAATAAACAACAACGGAGAACATGCAAGAATTACTCAAGAACAAAGATATAAAAGAGGTGAATCAAATATATTACTCAAACACAATCTGAACATAGTCTCATAATCCATCAGATCCCAGCAAACTCAGCAAAGCAACAGCAGAAAGATTATATATGTGCCTCGATCATGTAGGGCAGCTCACGAGGTCTAAACCATGAAGAGCAAAGAGGGGAGGAGAACATCATATAGATACTGATCATGGACCCATGGTCCAAGGAGGACTACTCACGACTCATCCGGGAAGCGTCCATGGTGGTGGAGAAGCTCCCGGTGGTGGTTCTCCCCTCCGGCAGGGTGCCGGGAAGAGTTCTCCTGATGCTCCCGATCTTGGAAGCGCTGCGACGGCGGAACAGAGGCGAGATCGCGAAAAAGGGTTCTGTCCTCGAGGGTTTCGGGACGAGAGGGATATATAGGCGAAGGGGGGCAGCCAGAGGCGGAGCAGGGGCCCCAGGCGCCCCCTGGCGCGGCCAGGGGTGGGTCCGCGCTAGGTGGCTGCCTGGGCCTCCCCTGGCTCGCTTCTGGCCCATCTTTGGTTCTTCGCGAAGCTTCCTGTACGCTAATTTTTCCTATATTTTTCCTGGAATTTTTGGAGCACTTTTAATATTGGGGAAACCTGAAATAGGAAAACAGCTGAAAACAGGAACTGGCACTGTGGTGCACTGAGTTAATAGGTTAGTCCAAATATGATCAGAAGTGTATGAAAGTGCATCAATATCATAGCAATATCACACAAAAGAAGCATGGAGCAAGCAGAAATTATAGATACGTTTTGGACGTATCAACATCCCCAAGCTTAATTCCTGCTCGTCCTCGAGTAGGTAAATGATAACAAGCATAATTTCTGTGGTGACATGCTACCAACCATATAAGAAATTTTTAAGTAAAGGAATCAAGGCATGTAATTCAATTCAAGTCATAACAAGCAAGAGTCTATATTAGCATTGTAACAAGCAACATAAGAACATAAAGGTGCAAGAGCTCTCGCTGTCCGTGACTCGAATGTCTCCAAATGGTGTTTGCGTGCAAGAAAGGGGATAGGGATATGCGAGAGAGTAAAACATAGTTTTTGTATTGTTGAGAACTTAATCTACTAAAGTTTCACACTTGGTCTTCTTTGGAATCTTATCTTGACTCATCCCCAGACCACTAGCCAGGTACAAGTCAAAATGATCCACTCCCTTTCGATATTTTGAGCACTCATGCAATGGATGAGCGTAAGCAAGAAAGTTGACACTTAGGATGGCAAAGAGAGAAAAATGATGAAGGGGGAAGACAAAAAAGGTGTGAAAGGCTCACATCAATGAGGACAATCATAGGCGAGAGAAAGCCAAATGATAGATATGATGTGAGGAGTAAGGATTGCCATGCAACGGTTGCACATATGAGCTAAGGTAAGCTCTCCAATGGAACTAGTGGGGTGCATCCAACTTGCTCGCTCAAGAAGACCTAGAGCTCTTTTGAGGAGGCTCATCATTGGAATATACAAGCCAAATTCTATAGTGTGAAGGTCCCCACATAGCTATATGCATGAATGATAATCTCTATGTAGTACAAGGTATAAGATGAAGTACGAGTGTGGATCTCTCAAAAGGAATAGTAGTGTGCCCCCTTCTCTCTTTTTATTACTTTTTCTCTTTTTTTGTGGCCTCAATGGCTCTTTCTATTTAACTCTCATTTGTCCTCTTTGGGATCTTTTCCTCACTTTAGGGGCAACACTCTATGTATTACAAGAAGTATAGAAGATCTTTCACACTTTACAAAAGTACTCAACATAAAGAAAATGAAACTATCATGATGTATGCAAATGTATGCCTCTGTCAGTGTAGCAGGACATGCAATGATACTAGCGCGTCATGTAGCAATGATTAGGGCAAGGCCCAACTAGCATGCGGCTCATCGATCAAGCAAAAGCATGTATGACATGAAGATCAAGTCATGAGAAGATGGATGTTGCATGGCAATGTATCTCGGAAAGGCTATGGAAATGCCTTGATAGGTAGGTATGGTGGTTGTTTTGAGGAAGGATATAATGAGGCTTATGATGACAGAGCGTATCATGCCAAGGATTTGGATGCACCGGCGAAGTATGCACCAACTCTCGAGGTGAGAAAGGGCAATGCACGGTACCGAAGAGGCTAGAAAAATATGGCTAGGTGGAAGTGTCAACTTTCGAATACTCACATTAGTCCGAAGAAATCATGCACTTATTATCGGTAACTCTCAGTCTAATTAGGAGATTCACAAAGAGACAAGTACCCCGAGGAGGAGTGTATGGGGGTTTGGTTATGCTTGCGCATCCTCGACTCATGGTACGTGAGTGTACTCTAATATTCGATCCCTCCAAAGATTAGTGATCCATCTAGTAGCTAAAGTTCTCAACTATTTTGTAGGTTTTCGAAAATAAACACGGATTGCCCAAAATACTACATCTATCACTAATAGGCTAAAGCTCTTGACACCAAAAGTTCAGACATTACTCATGGCAATACCTCAAAACTATTGCAAGTTACTACTAAAATTAAATAGCAACCTCAATTACCTACTTTAAGTTAAGACACACAACTCAGTGCAACAGGCAAACTCTCTTAACAAGATAAACATGAAAACTCAAGAGAGTTCAGCAACCAACTAAACAAAAGCTCTTTAAAAAGAAAAGCATGAAAACTAAGAGCTAAACATGACAGCAGCTATGGAAAGACAAAGAACACACACAGCAAAGATAAGCATGAAAATCCTATGTTGTGTTCTAGGTTGAAGTGGAGCGTGTTTCTCTCCCACACAAAGAAAGTTGGGTTCTAACTTGTTATGAACAGCAAGCAAAGCTAAAGAAAACTAAAAAAAGAAACTAAGAGCAAGACGCTCCAAGCATAGCACATAACGCATGAAGTGATAAAATTATAGTGGAACGAAAGACGAACTGATAATTGTTGATGGAGAAGGGGATGCATGGGGGCATCCCCAAGCTTAGACGCTTGAGTCTTCTTGAATATTTCTTGGGGGTGCACGGGGGCATCCCCAAGCTTGAGCGTTTGACCCTCCTGAATCTTCTTTTATCATCTTCCCTCGCACACTTGAAAACTCCCTTCATACATAACTCATCATAATCTGATTAGCGAGGTTAGTACCCACAATAAAATAATTTTTCCCTACTGGAAATAAACATAATCTTGAAGAGCTGCTGTTTCTCAAGATTTCCAAAAGTTTTTTGCAAAGAAAAAGCAAGCTCAAGGTTTGCAAAACGAAGAAAAGGCAAAACAGGACAGAATCTGTGAAAAACAGACCAGTAGGTAGTAAATAATTTTTTCGGGGCACTTCTGCAACTCAAATAAAAAAACTCAGAACAGACGCTCGAAAGCCAATTGTATAGAGCATGCTGTAAAAACATCAGATCAAAAAGATGATCTGGCGATTTTATTCGAATTTTCTGTCCAAGGACAGAATCTGTTTTCTGGACAGCACGTCACAACTTTTGAACTTTCTTGCAATCGGCGGCTAAACTTGGCACAAAGCTGAAAAGAAAAGATACAATGATGATGCTACTGTAGTAACAAACATCAAGACACAACAAAAGTAAAATAAAACCTAATTCGTTGTGGGCTGCCTCCCAAAAGCGCTTTCTTTTATGCCTTTAAGCTAGGCATGATGCAAAAAGAGAAGATCAAGTTTTATCAAGAGTAAGAGAATAGCTAGCCCGTGTAACGGACTCAAAAGGCAACTTAATCTTCTTTCTAGGGAAGTGTTCCATCCCTTTCTTGAGAGGGAATTGGAATTTTATATTCCCCTCTTTCATGTCAATGATAGCACCAACGGTGCGAAGAAAAGGACGTCCCAAAATAATTGAACATGAAGGTTCACATTCAATATCCATAATAGTAAAATCAAGGGGAACATAATTGTCATTGACAATGATAAGAACATCGTCGATCTTCCCCAAAGGTTTCTTTACGGAAGAATCAACAAGACGAACACCAAAAGAACAAGGATCAAAAGGTTTCAATTCAAACATATCGTACATTCTTTTGGGCATAACGGAGGTACTAGCTCCAACATCACATAAAGCATAGCAAGAGAAGTTATTCAACTTAATTTTAATCATAGGATCCCAACTATCTTCTAGCTTTCTAGGTATGGAGGCTTCTACCCTAAGCTTCTCCTCCCTAGCTTTGATAAGAGCATTAGTGATATGCTCCGTGAAGGCAAGATTAAGTGTGCTAGTGTGGGGATCTCTAGACATCTTGTGAAGAAAACCAATAACTTCAGAAAGGGTGCAATTATCAAAATCAAGGTCACTACTATCAAGTAAAGTGGTAGTTGTGTCCTTTAGGCTCACTTGTTTGGTAGCTTCTATGGTTATAGGAGTTTCTTCTTCTACGGTTGAGGTCATAGCATCACCATTAATAGGTCCAATGGGACTAGGAGTGCATTGGGTGCTAAGAGTTTGGATATCCTCAACAACTTGGATAGTAGCAATAGTGTGGTGGGTAGGAAGGCTCTTAATTCTATCTTCTTCCTCCTTTTCTCTAGCCCATCTCTCTTTAAGTTTAGCCATCATCCTAATATTTTCATTAATTTGCACTTGAATAGCATTCATAGGAGTGGTCTTCCTCTCCTCAAGAGGAGAAGTTCTAATTTTAAGCAACTCTACCTCATGGGCTAAATTGTCTACCTTCGAAGAGAGATTATCTAGTTTGTCTAGTTTTTCTTCTACACTCTTATTGAAGGCCTTTTGGGTAGTGATGAAGTCTTTAAGTATAATCTCTAGTTCAGAAGTGGAGTTCTTGGTGCTAGGATAAGTATTGTTGTTCCCATAGGAATTAGAGAGGAACGGTCTAGGGTTGCTACCAAAATTACTCCTATAAGCATTGTTATTGAAGTTGTTTCTAGAGATAAAGTTCACATCTACTTGATCTTGAGCAATCAAAGAATTTAAAGGAACATCATGAGGATCAATAGAAGATTGCTTGGAAAGTAGAGACATGATCAAGTCAATCTTTTCATTTAGGGAGGAAATCTCCTCGACAGAGTTTACCTTCCTACCTGTTGGAGCGCGTTCGGTGTGCCATTGGGAATAATTGTTCATCATCTCGTCGAGAAGTTTCGTGGCAGCACCAAGTGTAGTTGACATAAAGGTTCCTCCCGGGCCGAATCTAACATGTTCCGCGAGGTAAAGTTCAAGCCTGCATAAAAAGTTTGGATAACCATCCAAGTAGTCAAACCATGAGTAGGGCAGTTCTTGACAAGAGATTTCATGCGTTCCCAAGCTTGGGCAACGTGTTCATTATCCAGTTGTTTAAAATTCATTATGTTACTCCTTAATTGGATAATTTTAGCAGGGGGATAGACTTCCCAATAAAGGCATCCTTGCACTTGTCCCAAGAATGTATACTATTCCTAGGCAAGGATTGAAACCAGATTTTAGCTCCTCCTCTCAAGGAGAAAGGAAAAAGCTTAAGCTTAACAATATCACCATCTACTTCTTTGTACTTTTTCATATCACATAGCTCAACAAAATTATTTAAGTGCAAAGCAGCATCATCTCCAGCACCGGAGAATTGATCTTTCATAACTAGGTTCAGCAAAGCAGGTTTAATCTCATAAGAAGGTGCTGAAGTGGCAGGTGTAGCAATAGGCGTGCAGATAAAGTCACTGTTGTTATGACTAGTGAAGTCACACAACTTGGTGTTCTCGATGGAACCCATAGCAGCAGCAAGCAAGATAACTATTTTTGTGATTTTTGGTAAGGGACACTAAAGCAAAAACTGAAAGGTAAACTAACAAGACTAAAAAGCAAAGATAAAAGATAGCGTGCAACTCCCCTATCTTGAAGAGTGGAGTGCCCGGCAACGGCGCCAGAAACTTGCTTGATGGCTTCTCGCCCCTCATTGGTTACCCCAAGTGGAAGGTTAAGATGTAGCGTAGCGGCAAATTTCCCTTGGCAAAGATACCAAGGATCGAATCCCGTGAGACTCCGAGGGTCGACAACTAGGTGTCAACGGCGCCACTTAGCGGTTGATGGGACCTGCACACAGATACCGATAACTTTGCTCCCAACGAGTACAGAGAGGTTGTCAATCCCTCCGGCCTTGTTGTTTACAAAGGATCAAACACAAGAGATAATAATGATAGCTATGACTGCAACTAGGAAATAAAAACAGGAAGTAAATAGAAGGTGTGATGGGCGGTGGTAATATGGACCGGGGTCCCATGATGTTCACTAGTGATGTCTCTCTCCCAAAAGACGATAAAACAGCAAAGCGAGGTAAACAAATTACAGCTGGGCAATTGACAGGATTATGTGCGCAAACCAATGCTAACTATGCTGCAAAGAAAGGTAGAGGCTCAAAAGCATGGGCGGTACGCCAAGGCAAGTAGACCGAAATCCATCTGCATCTACTACTAATCATCCACCTTGAGATATCTATCCAGAACATCTCGCTGGTATTAAATTGTGAATCCCACCCAAAGTGTAAACTCAAAGCAACAGACAACTGCATTAAAAAAACTTTGCGTAAAGTAAACAATCCTTGCACCCGCAAGTACAAGCACCGTTGTTTTCTCCCTTATGGCAACAGCACATCCCCTAGACTCATGTTTCTGTCACTCAAGCTAGTAATCAGGGGGCATGAACCCACAATCAAGCATAACGCTCCCCCTTGGAGTTACTACCTACTACTTGGCCAAAGCAATAAACAGCAACGGAGAACATGCAAGAATTACTCAAGAACAAAGATATAAAAGAGGTGAATCAAATATATTACTCAAACACAATCTAAACATAGTCTCATAATCCATCAGATCCCAGCAAACTCAGCAAAGCAACAGCAGAAAGATTACATATGTGCCTCGATCATGTAGGGCAGCTCACGAGGTCTAAACCATGAAGAGCAAAGAGGGGAGGAGAACATCACATAGCTACTGATCATGGACCCATGGTCCAAGGTGGACTACTCACGACTCATCCGGGAAGCGTCCATGGTGGTGGAGAAGCTCCCGGTGGTGGTTCTCCCCTCCGGCAGGGTGCCGGGAAGAGTTCTCCTGATGCTCCCGATCTTGGAAGCTCTGCGGCGGCGGAACAGAGGCGAGATCGTGAAAAAGGGGTCTGTCCTCGAGGGTTTCAGGACGAGAGGGATATATAGGTGAAGGGGGGCAGCCAGAGGCGGAGCAGGGGCCCCAAGCGCCCCCCTGGCGCGGCCAGGGGTGGGGCCGCGCCAGGTGGCCGCCTGGGCCTCCCCTGGCTCCCCTCTGGCCCATCTTTGGTTCTTCGCGAAGCTTCCTGTACGCTGATTTTTCCTATATTTTTCCTGGAATTTTTGGAGCACTTTTAATATGGGGGAAACCTGAAATAGAAAAACAGAAGAAAACAGGAACTGGCACTGTGGTGCACTGAGTTAATAGGTTAGTCCAAATATGATCAAAAGTGTATGGAAGTGCATCAATATCATAGCAATATCACACAAAAGAAGCATGGAGCAAGCAGAAATTATAGATATGTTTTGGACGTATCACCAACTCAGTGATGCTATGGTGCAGAAAGTGAAACATGGTATTGCAAAGGGTACTCCTAAATACAAGTGCTATCGCGTTGATGAGAGAGATACCTTGTTCTTTGAGGACAGACTTGTGGTTCCCAAAGGTGATCTCAGGAAGCTCATAATGGACGAAGCACATGATTCCCTCCTTTCGATTCATCCTGGAAGTTCCAAGATGTACCAAGACCTCAAGCAATCTTACTGGTGGACACGCATGAAAAGGGAGATTGCCCAATTCGTGAATGAATGTGATGTCTGCAGAAGAGTGAAGGCAGAGCATCAACGTCCAGCCGGTCTTCTCCAACCTCTTCCTATTCCCGAGTGGAAATTCGACCACATTGAAATGGATTTCGTCACTGGTTTTCCTAAGTCCAAGAAAGGGAATGATTCTATCTTTGTTGTCATTGACAAGCTTACCAAAGTCGCTCACTTCCTTCCAGTCAAAGAATCCATCAATGCAGCTCAACTAGCAGAATTGTACACTTCCAGAATTGTGTCCTTACATGGCATTCCTCAAGTTATCTCCTCAGATCGTGGAAGTTTGTTCACTTCCAAGTTCTGGGACTCCTTTCAGTCTGCCATGGGCACTAAGATCCGTTTCAGCACTGCATTTCACCCTCAGACTAGTGGTCAAGTCGAGAGAGTGAATCAGATTCTAGAAGACATGCTCAGAGCCTGTGTCATATCTTTTGGCATGAAATGGGAAGATTGCCTTCCGTTTGTCGAGTTCTCTTACAACAACAGTTTCCAAGCAAGTGCCGGCAAAGCTCTATTTGAAATCCTCTATGGCAGAAAGTGTCGTACCCCTCTCAACTGGTCTGAGACTGGTGAACGTCAACTTCTTGGCAATGACTTGATCTCAGAAGCCGAAGAAATGTGCAAAGTCATACGTGAGAATCTCAAGGCCGCTCAGTCGCGTCAGAAGAGCTACTATGACGGCAAGCATCGTGATTTGGCCTTCAACATTGGGGATCATGTCTATCTCCGTGTTTCTCCTATGAAAGGCACCCAAAGATTCGGTATCAAAGGAAAGCTTGCTCCTAGATACGTGGGCCCTTTCAAGATCCTTGGAAAAAGAGCGATCTAGCCTATCAACTTGAGCTCCCTTCCAACTTCTCTAATGTTCATGATGTGTTTCACGTGTCTCAACTCCGCAAGTGCTTCAAGACACCTGAACGCACCATTCCGTTTGAGGAGATTGATCTTCAATAAGACTTGTCTTACCGAGAGCATCCCGTTGCTATTCTCGAAGAAACCGAGCGCAAGACCCGCAACAAGTCAATCAAATTCTTGAAAGTCAAGTGGTCACACCATACCGACCGAGAAGCTACGTGGGAACGAGAAGATCACCTTCGTTCTGAGTACCCTTCCTTCTTCCAGTCCTAGATCTCGGGTCGAGATCTTTTCGAAGTAGAGGAGAGTTTGTAATGCCCCGGATGTAATACTTTCCCTTTTTGGCAATATATAACTTTGGCTTCATCAGTTCCATTCCGGGTTCTTCGTCTTTCCGGGTTTTCGTCGTTTTGTTGTGTGCGTGTGTGGCATTCATCCATGTCATGTTGTCATGTGCATTGCATTGCATTGTGTTGTCGTTTGCATCCGGTCCCACTCGTTCCTTCCCGTTGTCCGTTTCGAGTTCCGACGCTCTCACACGTGCCCGTGGCTTCCCCGAGTCCTTCTTTTGTGTTTGGCCGTGTAACGTTTCCGGTTTGGCGTGAGACTTGTTGTGCGATGTAGTTTTAATACGTGTAACCCGCCTGTCAAGTTTTGTCGCGTTTGGAGTTTGTTTGGTGCTCCAACAGTTATCCTCGTGGGCTAAAAGTACCTCCTCTTTGAGGCCCAAGACAGCCCTCCAACAGCCCACCAACCCAACTCAAACCCTTCCCTTCATCTAGGCCGTTCAATTGTGATCTCGTGGCCGAAAACCTCTCCTCATTTGGACTACCCTAGCTCCTTGTGCCTATATAAACGTCCACCCCCTCCAATTTTGCGTCCAAAACCCTAGTGTTTCCACCTGTGCCGCACCGTGTTTCCACCGTTGCCGACCCGTGCTTCCACCTCGCCGCACCCGCGCTTCCACCTCGCCGCACCCGTGCTTCCGACCCCGCCGCGTGGGCCCGCGGGCCCGAGGTCAGCCCGCCGATCGGGCCAGATCTCGCCCGCCATCGCGCCTCTTCTTCTTCGCCTCCGGCTCGTCGCCCGCCGCCGCCGTCGGGACTTCTCACCGGCCAGCCCGCCGTCGCACCGGTCTCCGCCCCGCCGCCGCCTCCGGCCAGGCCTCTCGCCGCCGGCCGCGCAGCCCCTCGCCACTGGAGCTCCGCGTCGCCGCTCCTCCATCTCGCCGCCGCGCCCGGCCGCCTCGGCCCTTGCCGCCGTCCCAAGCCAGGCCGCCGCCCGACATCCTTCCCGTCGGCCCTTCCCGTCCTCCCTACGCCGGCCGGTCGAAGCAGCCGCCGCCCGTCGGCCTCGATCGATCGAGGGAGATCGAAGCCAGCCGCCAGGGCCTCGATCCAATCGGGATCCTGGTCGCCCGAACCCTAGCGGGTGGACCCGATCCGCCAGATCCGCCCCGCCCGGTGGTCCCGTTGACCGATCCGCGACCCGCTTCTCCGACCCGATCCGCTCCAGATCTCCGCTCGTTTGACCCTGAGGTTGACTCTCGTTTTTTTGGCTAAGTGTTAGAGTTTCCAGTGTCTGATGCAGTTTTGTGATGTGGATAACTTTTACTGTGCATGCCCGTTTTGTGCAAATGATATGTCAAAATGATCGTGGTGACATGTACTATGTTTTGTTCCATTGTGCCATTCATGTGTGAGGTCATCTAGATGTCTTAATCTTCACGAGAAGAGTGCTACTTGTTATAATCTGCTGCTAGTAGTTGTTTTCATGCCATGTTTGCAATGTGATAACTTGTTGCATGTTTATCCAAATGAAGCAAATGATATGTCCACATGTTCATCATGAGATGCTCTACATGTTGGTTGCTTTAGCTTGCATGATAGAATTCATCTTGCCATGTTTATCTCCTTTGCAAAAGTGCTTGTGCATGTTATGTTGTTAAACTTGTTACGAGATGCCTAGTTGAGGTGCTCGTTGCTATTGATGTGGTTGTCCCCATATAGCATGCTTATATGTTTTGGACTCCCCATCATGTGTACTTTGCTGTGGTGCAAACCACTTGCCATGTTATGATTTGAGGTGACTTAAACTTGCTCACAAACATGCCATGATATTACTGCTGTTTTAACACTTAGTGAAATTTCACTAAGTCTGGAATCTGTAATTTCCAGATGTCATGTTTGCTTGTTGTTCTAGGCAAATCCATGTTAGTTTTGGGGTGACTATTGCTGATTCCTTGTTGTATATGTTGTTGGCTATCCATTCATGCTCTCACATGCTCATTTGGGTGGTTGTAGCATAATTAACTCTTGCTCCCAAGTTGCTATAAAATACTGCTGTCAGGTTTTTGTTGTCATGTTCAAAATGTCATAGCTTGTTGCTACTGATCCATGCCTCCTTTGGAGATGCTCGAATGGAATTGTTTGCTGTAGGATATGTCTACTTTATGTCCATGCTTCTTGTCATGATGTTTGAGTGATGTAGACTATATATTTCTTGCTCCGAAGTTGCTATGTGGCTGTTAGTTTCAGTTTTTGCATGTTTATTGTTTCGGGTGTATCTTTTAGCCCGTTACTCCATTTTGAGCAAGTCCTATATGTAACTTGTGTGGTTTTGCATGTAGATTCATAATATCTTCTTGTTATCATGTTTTTAAGTATTTTGCTTGATGCATATTGTCATGTTCCTTGTGATGTACCTCTGTGTTTCCTATGTTGACTTTCTGTGCATCCTAAGTGCTTCTGAGGTGCTTCCTTAGTGCATCAGCCATGCATCCTGTGGTTTGCGCATTGCATCTTGTTGATTTCGTGCCCCGTGTGTTTTGTGTTGAGTAGAGCCGGAAGCCGAGTACGAGTACGGGAACGAGGTTACTACCGAGGTTGAGAACGAGGAGCCCCCTTACGATCCCATCGACGACCCGACACGCAAGATGACCTGACCCGGATATCATTACTATCTTTGCCTATTGCTAGAAGTCTCTCTCTATAGCTTTTGCCTCGATGCCCATGTTTTCCTGTCAGCCTCCTATTGTAACCATGAATCTGTCTAACCACCCTACCTATGCAAACCTTTGATTGGCTAAGTAAGCTTTGCTCAGTCCCTCTTATAGCATTGCAAGTTGCAGGAGAAGATTTGACGATTCTTGCTTCTTGTTGAAGCTTGTTGGGATATCACACTATATAATTCTTAAATGAAATCATCTATATATTGGTAATGGGTGGAAGGCTAAGCCTTTTGCTTGGTGATTTGTTCCACTCATGCCGCCCTAGGAACCATATAAACCGGTGTTATGTTCCTTGATTTTGCGTTCCTCACATGGTTGGGGTTATGGGACCCCCTCGATAAAACGCTAAGTGCTAAGTCTTTTCCAGCAAGTCCCAACATTGGTACTATTTGCCTAATAACTAAAACTTGCATAGGGCTTTGCAAACCCGACTTCTTAATTAACAACCCCCGGGCCAGTGCTCCACATGAGTGTTGGTCCAAACTGGGCAGATTGTGGGGCCACCACGAGGAAACTCGAGGATTGGTATATACCTGTAGGCTGACCTATCCGGTCGTGGCCTGAGACTAGATACGCGCGGCTACTGTCAGGGTGTCGGCACGCCGGGAGGATTTGCTGGATTAGCCTTACCGTAGTCGGAGTATCTTGAGCACGGGATTCCGAGGATACTCGGGCCTTCCCACCTTGGAGTTGCGACTCTGCGGATCGTGGGCTTGTCATGGGCCAAGTTGGAACACCCCTGCAGGGTTATGAACTTTCGAAAGCCGTGCCTACGGTTATCTGGCAGATGGGAATTTGTTAATATCCGGTTGTAGAAAACTTGACACCATGTTCAGAACACACTACCAGCGTGAGTACCGTGACGGTCATTTTCCGAAAGGGGTTCGGGAAGTGAACACGGTGGGGTTATGTTTGACTTGCTTAGTTAGGATCACTTCGTGATCATCTTTTCGTCCGAGGCACTTCTCTTCTTGCTCTCTTTTACGTAAGTTAGTGCTAGTGCTGCTGCAACCTCTTATTCTTTCTTCAGCCTTGTTCCACACCCAAGGCTTGGATAGTTGTGTTACCCGGGAACAGGATTGCTGAGTCCTCTGTGGCTCACAGACTCTACACCACACCAGATGCAGGTACTCAGGCGATCTATTCGAGTGACGGCACCGAGCTGTACTAGGAGTACGACGAGGACCGTAGCCGTTACTATGTGCACTATCCCGACGATCAGTAGAGGTTTCTACTAGGGGCGATTCAGACCTGTGGTTTTATGTATGTTTGGTATCTTTCATTCGGATCTTCACCCATAGACTGGTCGTGATGTTTATTTGAATGATGTTTGGATATGTAATGAATTGTGTGACGTGGCGAGTGTAAGCCAACTATCTTTTTCCCTTTCATCCCTATTTTTACATGAGATGTGCAAAGATACCGAACTTGCGATCATTCTAGAATGGGCTTATACCTTTAAGTCGTGCCTCGACACGTAGGAGGTATAGTCCCATCCTGGGCATTACAGTGTCTTCTTGATGGTGTGTGTCTAAAGGGAGGTCTCAATGTTATGGTCGATCTGGAACCCGATCCCCTCCTATGGTGGTGGCTAAGCTATATTTGTAGTGGCCTTGGTCCTCTTCCCCCAAAATATAGGCGGGAAGGGATCCCACAATGGCCAAATTTGAAGGGAGACAACTAGTACATCTTATCCTGACTAAAGGTTGTCTTCGCCTGCAAAGCTTCTGATCTTGGCGCCATGGTGGGCTCGACGATGACCTTCGTCCTGTTGTCCTGGCGATACTGGTCTTGTTGCATGGAAATGGAAACCTTTGGTTGATTCCTCGGGACTCCGCGCCTGCGCTTGCCTCTTTAGCACTAAAGAGGAAACTGGTCGTCCTGCGCCCGCTGGCACCCGCATGGCCTTGGTCATCATGGCTTGCGTCATTCGAACCTCACAAGGTGATGGATTGCATAGAGTTCTCCGCCCCTTAGGAGCTAGCCTAGCAAGACTGCTCTGTACAGAGGTCTTGCTGTTGTCCGCCTCGCGAGGCTTGCCCCCCCCCACGAGGGTTTTGAGTGTCGATGATGAAGATGGGTCGTACCAGGCCAGTGAAGGAGCCACGTCATGGGCCGCAGGCAGGCAAGTCTGGGTACCCTAGTTCCCAGAACACCGACAGTAGCCCCCGGGCCCAAGGCGCGCTCGGACTTGGCTTCGAGGCGATGCCAAAGGGCAAGGGCAAAGCGTTGCGGGCCCCAATCGCCTGTGGCCCAGTCGACACGTGGCGCCCTGATGGGATGTGGGCATCTCCACTTCCGCATGCTGCCTCGACAACCGTTTCCACTTGACTGGAGCCTACAACATGCAAGGAAAATCTTCATTACCTGCGAGCATGGAGGCTGGCGGTTTGCCTCCTTGCTATAAATGACGAGGGGTGGAGGTATCTACTCATTCCCATCCTTTGCTTCTCATCCCTCCTTCCTTTTCCTAGCTCTACTATCTCGTCGAAGAGTCCATGGCGCTGATAAGGAGGTTTTCTGGGGGGAGAAGGACAATGCTCCCCGAGAGGAGCCCGGGCCACTCCCACCGAAGAAGAGGCTTGACCGCTCCCGTGACATCGGTGAGGGTCTTGAAGTGACGCGGCCCTGGTTGGAGCGGCCTCCTCCAGCTTCTTGATCCCTCTGTACGCCCTGGAGCAAGGCGCATGGAAGGAGGGCGTCGCCCACCCCCCTGTCGGCGAGGATCGTAGAGGGCAGGCCATGTTCAGGCTACCGGCCAGCGTGCGGGCACACGTGCACGCCGGGAGCTCGCCTCGCGAGTTCATCCTATGGGCGGCGACGTCGCCGCTGTCGTGGATTCGGCTCCCGAGGTTCTTCGCCGAGCTGATGCCGCCGAGGGGGCCTACCGAGCTATGGTTGCGGCATGCCGGGTGCTGCAGCCAGGCTACTAAGGCGGAGGTCAAGGTCGTCCCCCAGGCGATGTCTTCATGACTCGTGAATAGGGCGGGATCGCCCGGGCTTGTCGTTCTGGAGGGGCCTCTGCCATCCATTTCAGTACGACCAAGCCTCCATGCTTTTCTTCAAGGTCTTTGGCGAGGACGGCCAGCGCCTGGAGTGCTGCCCCAGGAGGGGTGATCTGCACGACACGGCCACGGGCGGTGAACTTGACCTTGGCCTTGTTAGCAACTCCTCCAGCAGCGACAACGAGTCCTCAGAGTCCATTGATTCTCCGGAGACCAGCGACAACGATAGCTACGAGCCCACCAAGATCTCGCCACGCACGGAGCAGGGCGTCGGCGTCCGCCCGGCGTCGGAAGTGATGTTCCCGACTCGGTTCTCCTAGCTTCCTCCTTTTGCTTCCCTGCGCGGAATCATGTCAAGCCCCGTGGGAGTATGTAAGAAGTTGTAATACCTTTGTCTTAATGTCACCACTCCTCGCTTAGCACTGGGGCTGCATGTCTCGCCAGGGCATTGTATTCTTTTTCGTTCTCATGGTAGCTTGGTGCTCTATGACAACAGGACCCAGTCCCCAGGCAGGGTTCAGCCATCGCAGGTATGCCAGGTCGCGGTGCCGTGGTCAAGGCCAGGAGGTGAGTGGCCCGAGGTCTGGTAAGAGCCCCTAAGGTACAATTCTTAGGGGGTCCCCTTTAGCGCGCAAGCAGCTTTCTAGAGGCCGAAAAAGGAAAATGACATTGCCCGAGCAAGATCTCAGAGATCGTTACGTCAGGCTACGCAGTTCAAGGTATCATGCGAGGGTGACTTATCTCGCGATGAAGTCCTTGCGGGTTCCTGGTTGTGCCCTTGCGATAGCGCCTCTAGGTGAGGCTCGCGCCGGTTTCTCCCCCCTTAGCTAAGGCAAGCGAGGTACGTCCTTGGGTCCCGGTCCTCGAGTGAAGCTCAGCCGCCGTTGGTATGACAGGTTGCAATGTCATGGTCAAGGCCAGGGGGTGAGGGTTCATGGACTAGTAGGAGCCCCTAAGGCACGATGCTCAGGAGCCCCCCTTTAACGTGCAAGCGGGGCGCGTCGACAGGAGTGGCTGGTGAGGCCACCTTAACCTGACTCCAAAGGTCCTTGCAAATCAAACTGAGGAAGTGGTCATAGTACATGGCAGCGCTTGCCTCACTATCGCTGATCTTTCCACTTGCATGCATAGGCACCGAGGACCTGGCGAGGTGATGTGCACAGGGCTGGCTGTGAATCAGAGCTCGGTCTCTCGGGTTTTTCGGCGCTACAGGGATGGACCTGAGCACAGGCACCATGCCACAATTCTTTGGAACGAGCAACCGACAATTTGGTGTCGCGCGAGAGCCGCGGTGGGTGTCGGAACACCAGGTGAGCAGGCGACAATCTCATGATAACTCATGACAATAATAAGGCAAGTTCTTAATAGATGCAAAAATGATGCATGCCATAGGGGCACACCCACATGGCTTGGGGATGACGCATCCCAAGGGGCGCCCCCAACTGAATGAGAAGAAAAGACGATAAGCTTTGTAGGGACGGACCCACATGGCTTGGGGATGATGCAGCCCGTGGGGCGCCGCCAATTAAACACAACAAAAAATGCCACCTGGCACCGTTGCGGGAGAAGTGTTGGAGTAGCTGAAGATGCATGCCGCTGAAGTCGCCCCTCATGGGTCGTCCAGCCCCTAGACCTCACGGAGCTCCTGTGGTCCAGGAGGCTCACGAAAGACAAGAGGATCCTCCGCCAGGATCTCCTGGTACTTGGCCTCGTGGGCTGCCAGGGTGCCCCGCATGCGAAGCTGGTGCAAGGCAGCGTTGTTCAGCAGGCCGAAAGGCTTTCGAATGTAGCTGTGAGTGGGGCCCTCGCACCGACCTACTTGGTACGGACGGAAGAGCTCCTGAGACGTGGCTCTGTTGAGCCCTGGGATGTTGACGCAGACTCGCAGCCCCCTGCCCTCGTCGGTAGAGGGAGCGGTCATTGGTGATGCGGGACGACGCTTGCCTCGCATCGCCCTTTCCCTGAAGATAATTGATTGCCTTGGTGAAAAACTCCTGAGCACTTGGTGCCGCGCGCCCTGTGCTCTCTTTGCGGAAACACACGCTGAAACACGCCTCCACATGGTGCTCGAGCGCCTCCCTCGTGACGTTGGCCAGGTAGGAGGCCATCTAAAGGAGAGCCCCCGAGTCCAGCCTGATAGGGGCGCCGGGCGCACCTTCCAATGCGAGAGGGGAAGGCGCCCCGTCCGTGGGCGCTGGTCCTGAGGCATGGTGGTTAGGTGCTCCACTCTCCTGAGGCCCCAGGTGAGCAGCAGCTTCTTCTTCTTCTTCGGGGCAGCTTCAGGTGGGTAGGCAAAACCCTCGGCATCTGAGTTCTCAACCATTGTAGCTTGGTAGGCGCGCTCGAGGGAGCACACCGCGTCTTTCTCATTGCAGGCGACCGTGATGATGCCGCCGCTCCCTGGCATCTTGAGGATGTTGTAGCCATGGTGGGTTGCTGGCATGAACTTGGCCAACACTGGGTAGCCGAGGATGGAATAGTACGGGAGACGAATGTGGGCAACGTCGAAGTCGATGAGCTTGGTGTGGTAGTTCTTGCGATCGCCAAAGGTGACAGGAAGGCGGACCTGCCCATCGGGGTGGTGGAGCCGTCGATCACACCTGAGAAGGGATTGGTCGGCTGAAGCCGATCATACGGCACTTGGAGTGTATCAAAGGTCTCGACGGAGAGGACATTGAGTCCAGCTCAGCCATCGATGAGGTTCCTGATGACGAGCACGTTGCTGATGGTGGGAGACCAGAGTAGCGGGAGGGTGCCAGCCGCGGCCGCGCACTTGACCTGGTCGGCTGAGTCGAAGGTGACAGGGTACTTGGACCACTTGAGCGGGCACTTTATCTTGAGCTTGGGGAGGACTGCATTCACCTCACGAGCAAATTGCTTGAAGACGCGGTGAGATGTTGGGGCCTGAGCGTCACCTAAGATGTAAGCGATGGCACGAGGCTCCTGGAAGCCCCCAGCCCCATCGTCTTGGTTGTGGTCTTCGTCCCTTCTTGGTGGTGGAGGCAGTGGAGGAAGACTAGCGGTGCCTTGCGGACGGTTCTCATGAGACTGGTCCCTCCATGGGCCCTCACGAGGCTGGTGTTGGAAATATGCCCTAGAGGCAATAATAAAATGGTTACTATTATATTTCCTTGTTCATGATAATTGTATGTTATTCATGCTTGAATTGTATTATCCAAAAACAGTGATACATGTGTGAATACATAGACCACAACATGTCCCTGGTAAACCTCTAGTTACTAGCTCGTTGATCAACAGATGGTTACGGTTTCCTGACCATGGACATTGGATGTCATTGATAACGAGATCACATCATTAGGAGAATGATGTGATGGACAAGACCCAATCCTAAGCCTAGCGCAAGATCGTGTAGTTTGTAATGCTAAAGCTTTTCCAATGTCAAGTATCTTCTCCTTAGACCATGAGGTTGTGCAACTCCCGGATACCGTAGGAATACTTTGGGTGTGCCAAACGTCACAACGTAACTGGGTGGCTATAAAGGTACGCAACGGGTATCTCCGAAAGTATCTGTTGAGTTGGCATGAACCGAGACTGGGATTTGTCACTCCGTATGACGGAGAGGTATCTCTGGGCCCACTCGGTAAGACATCATCATAATGAGCTCAATGTGACTAAGGTGTTGGTCACGGGATGATGTATTACGGAACGAGTAAAGAGACTTGCCATGACGAGATTGAACAAGGTATCGGTATATCGACGATCGAATCTCGGGCAAGTACTATGCCAATAGACAAAGGAAATTGTATACGGGATTGATTGAATCCCTGACATCGTGGTTCATCCGATGAGATCATCGAGGAACATGTGGGAACCAACATGGGTATCCAGGTCCTACTGTTGGTTATTGACCGGAGAGTCGTCTCGGTGATGTCTACGTGTCTCCCGAACCCGTAGGGTCTACACACTTAAGGTTCGGTGACGCTAGGGTTGTAGAGATATATGCGCCTCCCTCTCCCTCCCGTTACACCTCTCCCTCCTCCCGCGGTGCTTGGCGAAGCCCTGCAGAATTTCCGTTGCATCCACCACCACGCCGTCGTGCTGCTGGAACTCCATCAACCTCTCCTCTCCCCTTGCTGGATCAAGTAGGAGGATATGTCGCTGCACCGTACGTGTGTTGAACGCGGAGGTGCCATCCGTTCGGCGCTGGGATCATCGGTGATTTGGATCACGACGAGTACGACTCCATCATCCACGTTCTCTTGAACGCTTCCGCTCGCGATCTACAAGGGTATGTAGATGCACTCCTTTTTCCCTCGTTGCTAGATGACTCCTTAGATTGATCTTGGTGAAGCGTAGTATTTTTTTTAATTCTTCTACGTTCCCCTACAGTGGCATCTAAGCTAGGTCTTTGCGTAGCATCTTGCAAGAGTAGAACACACAAAGCAGTTGTGGGCGTAGATTTGTTCAATTCTCTTGCCGCTACTAGTCTTATCTTGATTCGGCGGCATCGTGGGATGAAGCGGCCCGGACCGACCTTACACGTACGCTTACGTGAGACAGGTTCCACCGACTGACATGCACTAGTTGCATAAGGTGGCTAGCGGGTGACAGTCTCTCCCACTTTAGTCGGATCGAAATCGATGAAAAGGTTCCTTATGAAGGGTAAATAGAAATTGGCATATCACGTTGTGGTTTTGGCGTAGGTAAGAAACGTTCTTGCTAGAAACCTATAGCAGCCACATAAAAACTTGCAACAACAATTAGAGGACGTCTAACTTGTTCTTGCAGCATGTGCTATGTGATGTGATATGGCCAAAAGATGTGATGAATGATATATGTGATGTATGAGATTGATCATGTTCTTGTAATAGGAATCACGACTTGCATGTCGAGGAGTATGACAACCGGCATGAGCCATATGAGTTGTCTTATTTTATTATATGACATGCGTGTCACTGAATAACGCCATGTAATTACTTTACTTTATTGATAAACGTTAGCCATAGTAGTAGAAGTAATGTTTGGCGAGACGACTTCATGAAGACACGATGATGGAGATCATGGTGTCATGCCGGTGACAAAGATGATCATGGAGCCCCGAAGATGAAGATCAAAGGAGCAAAATGATATTGGCCATATCATGTCACTTTATTTGATTGCATGAGATGTTTATCATGTTTATTACATTTTATTTGCTTAGAACGACGGTAGTAAATAAGATGATCTCTCACTAAAATTTCAAGAATTGTGTTCCCCCTAACCGTGCACCGTTGCTAAGGATCGTTGTTGCGAAGCACCATGTGATGATCGGGTGTGATAGGCTCTAACGTTCGCATACAATGGGTGTAAGCCAGATTTACACACGCAATACACTTAGGGTTCACTTGACGAGCCTAGCATGTACAGACATGGCCTCGGAACACGGAAGACCAAAAGGTCGAACATGAGTCGTATAGAAGATACGATCAACATGAAGATGTTCACCGTTGATGACTAGTCCGTCTCACGTGATGATCGGACACGGGCTAGTCGATTCGGATCATGTATCACTTAGATGACTAGAGAGATGTCAATCTGAGTGGGAGTTCATTAAATTTGTTTAGATGAACTTAATTGTCATGAACATAGACTAAAATCTTTACAATATGTCTTGTAGATCCAATGGCCCACGCTCATGTTGCCCTCAACTTCAACGCGTTCCTAGAGAAAACCAAGCTGAAAGACGATGGTAGCAACTATACGGATTGGGTCCGTAACCTGAGGATTATCCTCATAGCTGCCAAGAAATCATATGTCCTTGAAGCACCACTAGGTGATGCACCCGTTTTCCCGGCAGCCCAAGACGTTATGAACGCCTGGCAGTCACGTTGTGATGATTACTCCCTGGTTCAGTGCGGCATGCTTTACAGCTTAGAATTGGGGCTCCAAAACCGTTTTGAGCACCATGGAGCATATGAGATGTTCCAAGAGCTGAAAATGGTTTTCCAAGCTCATGCCCGAGTCGAGAGATATGATGTCTCCGACGCATTCTACAGTTGTAAGATGGGGGAGAATAGTTCTGTCAACGAGCACATACTCAAATTGTCTGGGTTGCACAATCGCTTGTCTCAGTTGGGAATTAATCTCCCAGACGAAGCGGTCGTTGACAGAATCCTTCAGTCGCTCCCACCTAGCTACAAGAGCTTCGTGATGAACTTCAATATGCAAGGGATGGAGAAGTCCATTCCCGAAGTGTATTCAATGCTGAAATCAATGGAGGTGGATATCAAGAAAGAACATCAAGTGTTGATGGTGAATAAAACCACTAAGTTCAAGAAAGGCAAGGGTAAGAAGAACTTCAAGAAGGATGGCAAAGGAGTTTCCACGCCCGGTAAGCCAGTTGCCGGGAAGAAGCCAAATAATGGACCCAAGCCTGAAACTGAGTGCTTTCATTGCAAGGGAACGGGTCACTAGAAGCGGAACTGCCCCAAATACTTAGCAGATAAGAAGGCCGGCAACGTCAAAGGTATATATGATATACATGTTATTGATGTGTACCTTACCAGCGCTCCTAGTAGCTCCTGGGTATTCGATACCGGTGCAGTTGCTCATATTTGTAACTCAAAGCAGGAGCTAAGGAATAAGCGGAGACTGCCGAAGGACGAGGTGACGATGAGCATCGAGAATTGTTCCAAGGTCGATGTGATCGCCGTCGGCACGCTACCTCTACATCTACCCTTGGGATTAGTTTTAAACCTTAGTAATTGTTATTTAGTACCAGTTTTGAGCATGAACATTGTATCTGGATCTCGTTTAATACGAGATGGCTACTCATTGAAATCTGAGAATAATGGTTGTTCTATTTATATGAGAGATATGTTTTATGGTCATGCCCCGCTGTTCAATGGTTTATTCTTGATGAATCTCAAACGTGATGTTACACATATTCATAGTGTGAATGCCAAAAGATGTAAAGTTGATAATGATAGTCCCACATACTTGTGGCATTGCCACCTTGGTCATATTGGTGTCAAACGTATGAAGAAGCTCCATGCAGATGGACTTCTAGAGTCTCTTGATTATGAATCATTTGACACGTGCGAACCATGCCTCTTGGGCAAGATGACCAAGACTCCGTTCTCCAGAACAATGGAGCGAGCGACTAACTTATTGGAAATCATACATACCGATGTGTGCGGTCCAATGAGTGTTGAAGCTCGCGGAGGCTATCGTTATGTTCTCACCCTCACAGATGACTTGAGTAGATATGGGTATGTCTACTTAATGAAGCACAAGTCTGAGACCTTTGAAAAGTTCAAGGAATTTCAGAATGAGGTTGAGAATCAACGTGACAGAAAAATAAAGTTCTTACGATCGGATCGTGGGGGTGAATATTGAAGTCACGAATTTGGCACACACCTAAGGAACTGTGGAATTGTTTCACAATTGACACCGCCCAGAATACCTTAGCGTAATGGTGTGTCCGAACGTCATAATCGTACTCTGTTGGACATGGTGCGATCTATGATGTCTCTTACCGACTTACCGCTATCTTTTTGGGGTTATGCTTTAGAAATTGTCGCATTCACTTTAAATAGGGCTCCGTCTAAATCCGTTGAGACGACACCGTACGAACTTTTGTTTGGCAAGAAACCTAAGCTGTTGTTTCTGAAAGTTTTGGGTTGCGATGCTTATTTAAAAAAACTTCAACCTGAAAAGCTCGAACCCAAATCGGAAAAATGTGTCTTCATAGGATACCCAAAGGAAATTATTGGGTACACCTTCTACCTCAGATCCGAAGGCAAGGTCTTCGTTGCCAAGAATGGATCCTTTCTAGAGAATGAGTTTCTCTCGAAAGAAGTGAGTGGGAGGAAAGTGGAACTTGATGAGGTGACAGTCACCCCTTCCGAACCGGAAAGTAGCGCAGCGCAGGATGTTGTTCCTGAGGTGCCTGCACCGACTAGGGAGGAAGTTGATGATCATGATCATGAAGGTTCAGATCAAGTTACTACTAAACTTCGAAGGTCCACAAGGACACGTTCCGCACCAGAGTGGTACGGCAACCATGTCATGGAAATCATGTTGTTAGACAACGGTGAACCTTCGAACTATGAAGAAGCGATGGCGGGCCCGGATTCCAACAAATGGCTTAAAGCCACGAAATCCGAGATAGGATCCATGTATGAAAACAAAGTATGGACTTTGGTGGACTTGCCCGATGATCGGCACACCATAGAAAATAAATGGATATCTAAGAAGAAGACTGACGCGGATGGTAATGTGACCATCTATAAGGCTCAGCTTGTCGCTAAAGGTTATCGACAAGTTCAAGGGATTGACTACGACGAGACTTTCTCTCCTGTAGCGATGCTGAAGTCCGTCCGAATCATGTTAGCAATTGCCGCATTCTATGATTATGAGATATGGCAAATGGACGTCAAAACAACATTCCTTAATGGCTTCCTCAAGGAAGAGTTGTATATGATGCAGCCGGAAGGTTTTGTCGATCCTGAGAATTCTAACAAGGTATGCAAGCTCCAGCGCTCAATCTATGGGCTAGTGCAAGCATCTCGGAGTTGGAATATTCGCTTTAATGATGTGATCAAAGCGTTTGAGTTTATACAGACTTGGGGAGAAGCCTGTATTTACAAGAAAGTGAGTGGGAGCTCTGTAGCATTTCTCATATTATATGTGGATGATATATTGTTGATGGTAAATGATGTAGAATTCTTGGAAAGCATAAAGGCCTACTTGAATAAGAGTTTTTCAATGAAGGACCTTGGAGAAGCTGCTAACATATTAGGCATCAAGATCTATAGAGATAGATCGAGACGCCTCATTGGTCTTTCACAAAGCACATACCTTGACAAGATATTGAAGAAGTTCAATATGGACCAGTCCAAGAAAGGGTTCTTGCCTGTATTGCAAGGTATGAGATTGAGCACGGCTCAATCCCCGACCATGGCAGAAGATAGAGAAAAGATGAGTGTCATCCCCTATGCCTCAGCCATAGGTTCTACCATGTATGACATGCTGTGTACCAGACCTGATGTGAACCTTGCCATAAATTTGGTAGGGAGGTACCAAAGTGATCCCGGTATGGAACACTGGACAGCGGTCAAGAACATCCTGAAGTACCTGAAAAGGACTAAGGATATATTTCTCGTTTATGGAGGTGACGAAGAGCTTGTCGTAAAGGGTTACGTCGATGCTAGCTTCGACATAGATCTGGATGACTCCAAGTCACAAACCGGATACGTGTATATTTTGAATGGTGGGGCAGTCAGCTGGTGCAGTTGCAAGCAAAGTGTCGTGGTGCATTCTACATGTGAAGCGGAGTACATAGCTGCTTGCGAAGCAGCGCAGGAAGGAGTCTGGATGAAGGAGTTCATCACCGACCTAGGAGTCATTCCAAGCGCGTCGGGCCCGATGACTCTCTTTTGTGACAACACTGGAGCTATTGCCATTGCCAAGGAGCCCAGGTTTCACAAGAAGACCAAGCACTTCAAGCGTCGTTCAACTCCATCCGGAATTATGTTCAAGATGGAGACATATATATTTGTAAAGTGCATACGGATCTGAATGTAGCAGACCCGTTGACTAAACCTCTTCCACGAGCAAAACATGATCAACACCAGAACTCTATGGGTGTTTGATTCATCACAATCTAACTAGATTATTGACTCTAGTGCAAGTGGGAGACTGTTGGAAATATGCCCTAGAGGCAATAATAAAATGGTTATTATTATATTTCCTTGTTCATGATAATTGTCTGTTATTCATGCTTGAATTGTATTATCCGGAAACAGTGATACATGTGTGAATACATAGACCACAACGTGTCCCTGGTAAACCTCTAGTTACTAGCTCGTTGATCAACAGATGGTTACGGTTTCCTGACCATGGACATTGGATGTCATTGATAACGAGATCACATCATTAGGAGAATGATGTGATGGACAAGACCCAATCCTAAGCCTAGCGCAAGATCGTGTAGTTCATAATGCTAAAGCTTTTCCAATGTCAAGTATCTTCTCCTTAGACCATGAGGTTGTGCAACTCCCGGATACCGTAGGAATACTTTGGGTGGGCCAAACGTCACAACGTAACTGGGTGGCTATAAAGGTACGCAACGGGTATCTCCGAAAGTATCTGTTGAGTTGGCATGAACCGAGACTGGGATTTGTCACTCCGTATGATGGAGATGTATCTCTGGGCCAACTCGGTAAGACATCATCATAATGAGCTCAATGTGACTAAGGTGTTGGTCATGGGATGATGTATTACGGAACGAGTAAAGAGACTTGCCATGACGAGATTGAACAAGGTATTGGTATACCGACGATCGAATCTCGGGCAAGTACTATGCCGATAGACAAAGGGAATTGTATACGGGATTGATTGAATCCTTGACATTGTGGTTCATCCGATGAGATCATCGAGGAACATGTGGGAACCAACATGGGTATCCAGTTCCCGCTGTTGGTTATTGACCGGAGAGTCATCTCGGTCACGTCTACGTGTCTCCCGAACCCATAAGGTCTACACACTTAAGGCTCGGTGACGCTAGGGTTGTAGAGATATATGCACACGGTAACCTGAATGTTTTTTGGAGTCCCGGATGAGATCCCGGACGTCACGAGGAGTTCCTGAATGGTCCGGAGGTAAAGAATTATATATAGGAAGTCCAATTTCGGCCATCGGGAGAGTTTCGGGGGTCACCGGTAGTGTATCGGGACCACCGGAAGGGTCCGGGGGTCCACCGGGTGGGGCCACCTATCCCGGAGGGCCCCATGGGCCGTAGGGGGAGGGGAACCAGCCTATAGTGGGCTGGTGCACCCCCTTGGGCATCCCCCTGCGCCTAGGGTTGGAAACCCTAGGGGTGGGGGCGCCCCACATGCCTTGGGGGTCAAGCCACCCCCTTGGTCGCCGCCCCCCCTAGGAGATTGCATCTCCTAGGGCCGGCACCCCCCTGGACCCTATATATAGTGGGGGGAGGGAGGGTAGCCGCACCCTTACTCCTGGCGCCTCCCTCTCCCTCCCGTTACACCTCTCCCTCCTCCCGCGGTGCTTGGCGAAGCCCTGCAGAATTTCCGTTGCATCCACCACCACGCCGTCGTGCTGCTGGAACTCCATCAACCTCTCCTCTCCCCTTGCTGGATCAAGTAGGAGGATATGTCGCTGCACCGTACGTGTGTTGAACGCGGAGGTGCCATCCGTTCGGCGCTGGGATCATCGGTGATTTGGATCACGACGAGTACGACTCCATCATCCACGTTCTCTTGAACGCTTCCGCTCGCGATCTACAAGGGTATGTAGATGCACTCCTTTTTCCCTCGTTGCTAGATGACTCCTTAGATTGATCTTGGTGAAGCGTAGAATTTTTTTGAATTCTGCTACGTTCCCCTATAGCTGGTCCCTTGATACGTCCAAAACGTATCTATAATTTCTGCTTGCTCCATGCCTCTTTTGGGTGATATTGCTATGATATTTATACACTTCCATACACTTTTGATCATATTTGGACTAACCTATTAACTCAGTGCACCCCAGTGCCAGTTTCTGTTTTCAGCTGTTTTTGTATTTCAGGTTTTCCCATTACGAGAACTGCCAGAAAAATACCGGAAAAATTATATAAAAATCAGCGTTCCAGAAGGTTCCTGGTAGCCATAGTACAGCCAGGGGGGCCACCAGGGCCGCGCCGGGGGGGCGCCTGGCCCCCCGAGCCTCGTCTGATGCCCCCTTTGGCATATATTTATACCGTCTCCCGATACCCTCGAGACGGGAACTCTTTTTCGCGATCTCATCTCTATTCCGCCGCCGCCGCCGATTCCAAGATCGGGAGCACCAGGAGAACTCTTCCCGGCACCCTGCCGGAGGGGAGGATCACCACCGGGAGCTTCTCCACCACCATGGACGCCTCCCGGATGAGTTGTGAGTAGTCTCCCTTAGACCATGGGTCCATGACCAGTAGCTATGTGATGTTCTCCTCCCGTTCTTGTGCTTCACTAATTAGTCCTCGTGAGCTGCCCTACATGATCGAGGCACATATGTAATCCTTATGCTTTTGCTATGATGAGTTTGCTGGGATCTGATGGATTATGAGATTATGTTCAGATTGTGTTTGAGTAATATATTTGATTCACCTCTTTTATATTTATGTTCGTAAGTAATTCTTGCATGTTCTCCGTTGTTATTTCTTGCTTTGGCCAAGTAGTAGGTAGTGACTCCAAGAGGGAACGTTATGCTTGATTGTGGGTTCATGCCCCTCGATGACTAGCTTGAGTGACAGAAACATGAGTCTAGGGGATGTGCTGTTGCCACAAGGGGGAAAACAACGGTGCTTGTTCCCGCGGGTGCAAGGATTGTTTACTTTACGCAAAGTTCTTTTAATGCAGTTGTCTGTTGCTTTGAGTTTACACTATGGGTGGGACTCGCAACTTAATACCAGCGAGATGTTCTGGATAGATATCTCAAGGTGGATGATTAGTAGTAGATGCAGATGGATTTCGGTCTACTTACCTCGGCGTACCGCCCATGCTTTGAACCTCTACCTTTCTTGCAACTTAGTCAGCATTGGTTTGCGCACATGGTCCTGTCAATTGCCCAGCTGTAATTCGTTTACCTCACATAGTTGTTTTATCGTCTTTTGGGAGAGAGACATCACTAGTGAACATCATGAGACTCCGGTCCATATTACCATCATTGATCACATCCACTATTTACTTTCCGCTTTTTATTTACTATTGCAATTATATCTATCACTACTATCACTTGCGTTTGATCCTTTGTAAACTACAAGGCCGAAGGGATTGACAACCTCTCTGTACTCGTTGGGAGCAAAGTTATTTGTATCTGTGTGCAGGTCCACGTTGATTGCTAATATCTGGCGCCGTTAGCAGTTGACACCCTCTTGTTGAAACTGGGAGTCTCAGGGAAATCGATCCTTGGTATTGCCAAGGGAAAACTTCCGCTACACTGCATCTCAAACCTTCCACTTGGGGTAACCAACGAGGGGCGAGAAGCCATCAAGCAAAGTTTTCTGGCGCGTTGCCGGGGACTCCACTCTTCAGGATAGGGGAGTTGCACGCTATCTTTTACCTTTGCCTTTTAGTCTTGTTAGTTTACCTTTCAGTTTTTGCTTTAGTGTCTTCTATCAAAAATTACAAAAAAAAATTATTTGCTTTTCTGCTAGTAGTCCTTTCTGTTTAGTCAAGCATGTTAGGATTTGGTGCTTTGAGGGAATCTGAAGTCCTAGATTTCCATCAAAAGGATGGAGAAAATATGAAGAAGGCATGGGACAGAATTTCTGATGCACATAGAAGAATTATGCCTTGGATACCTATAAAAATTGTGCTTAGAATTTTTTACCATGGTCTTTTTAAATGGTGTAAACACTCTCTTGATATTATAGCTGAGGGAGATTTCCTAGAGTGTGATGAAGCTAGAGCTCTTGAAATTATACATGGTCTATCTAGTTACTTTGTTTATGATCATAACTTTGATATTGTCATAGATAGACTTGCTACTATTGAAAAGAGAATGGATGCTCTAGACTTGATGAAGGTAGAGAAACCCAAACCCAATAAGAAAGACATTTTGGAAATAGACAATGATTGGGAGCCTTTTGTTAGGATTAGCATCTCTAATCAAGACTTCCTTGCTTATTGTGATATTGGATCTATGGTTTCTACTATGCCAAGAATTGTTCATGATTCTTTAAAATTTAACATGGATAGATTACCATCTTATCATGAACACACTAATGGAGATATTTCTGAAATCCAGGGAAGAATAAAAGACGTGCCAGTTAAATTCCTTAAAGGGATTGCAATGATTGATTTCTTCATCATGGAGCCAAACCAAGGAAATATAGTGCTTGGAAGGGACTTCCTCCGAGCAGTAAAAGGCTTCATCGATATAGGTAAGGGACAAATCCGCTCACGCGGGAAGGCAAAAGGTGTGTACCCCTTTCCTAGAAGGAACAAGAGTTAACTTGTTGAGGAACCATTTGAAGCAATTTATAACTCCGATCATTATGATGGTTATTGATTCCTCTATGCATTATGCCTAGCTTAAAGGCATAAAAGAAAGCGCTTCTGGGAGGCAGCCCACATGAATAAAATTTTATTTTGCTTTTTGTTGTGTCTTGATGTTGTTACTACAGTAGCATCATCATTGTATCTTTGCTTTTCAATTTTGTGCCAAGTGTAGCCTCTGATTGCAAGAAAGTTCAAAAGTTGTGACGTGCTGTCCAGGAAACAGATTCTGTCCTTGGATAGAAAAATTCGTATAAAATCACCAGATCATCTTTTTGGTCTGAATGTTTTCGACAGCGTGCTCTATATAATTGTCTTTCGTGCGTCTGTTCTGAGTTTTTTGATTAGAGTTGCAGAAGTGCCCCGAAAAAATCATTTACTACCTGATGTTCTGTTTTTCACAGATTTTGTCCTGTTTTGCCTTTCCTTCATTTTGCAAACCTAGAGCTTGATTTTTCTTTGCAAAAACCTTTTGGCAATCTTGAGAAACAGTAGACCTTCAAGAATATCTTTATTTCCAGCAAGGAACAATTATTTTATTATGGGTACTAACCTCGCTAATCAGATTATGATGAGTTATGTATGAAGGGAGTTTTCAAGTGTGCGAGGGAAGATGATAAAAAGATCCAGGAGTGTCAAACGCTCAAGCTTGGGGATGCCCCCATGCACCCCCAAGAAATATTCAAGGAGACTCAAGCGTCTAAGCTTGGGGATGCCCCCGTGCATCCCCTTCTCCATCAACATTATCAGTTCGTCTTTCGTTCCACTATATTTTAATCACTTCATGTGTTATGTGCTATGCTTGGAGCGTCTTGCTTTTAGTTTTCCTTTTTAGTTTTCCTTAGCTTTTCATAACGAGTCGGAACTCAGCTTTCTTTATGTGGGAGAGAAACATGCTCCACTTCTACCTAGAACATAATATAGAATTTTCATGTCTATCCTTGTTGTGTGTGTTCTTTGTCTTTTAATAGCTACTATCATGCTTAGCTCTTAACTTTCATGCTTATCTTTTTAAAGAGCTTTTGTTTAGTTGGTTGCTTGAACTCTCTTTATTTATCATGCTTATCTTATTAAGAGAGTTTGCTTCCGTTGCATTGGTTAGTATATCTATGATAAAGATGCTACGTGCATAATGGTGCTTAGTAGTTCATGTTTTCTTATGGTTAGTCTCAAATAGCTGGGGGGTTCCCAATGTGTTATTGGATTACCAACATGATTTGTTTGCCTATGATGTGGTATGGTTTGGTAATATCTTCCTTCAAAGAATTTATTTTGATTGACTTGGCGTATGCTCGCGCATATTTAAGACTGTAAAGAAAGTCTGTCAAGCCTTGATGATCTTTTGTTTCTGAGTAGCGATATAACTCCCATGCCTGATTCAATGTTGCTTTGTCGCTCTGCATGATTATGACCGTCATTGCTCTCTTAGTTGGTCGCTCCCAGTCTTTTGCTAACCTCCACCTGTACTAAGCGGACTGACTGCTTGTGCATCCACGCTCTTTTAAACCAGTTATGCCATATGAGTCCACCATACCTTCCTACATGGTATTTACCTGCCATTCCTAACGGAGACTTGCTTGTACCATCTCGAAATTATTCAAAGAAAAAAAAGCATTCCTATTTTATGCCTCTGTTGTAAGTCCATGAGGAAGTAGTAGTTAATTCATAATCTTTTTAAGTTGGACAAGCTTCACCCCGGGATTGCATGTATTATGTGCAAATCCATAATACGAGAAGGAACTGGCATTGAGTGCGCCCGGCTCAAAATTAATATAACAAACAAACCCTCCTTCACGCTTTGTTCATGAGAAATCAGAAAACTTTGGCAGTGATAAACAAAGGAGATTAAGAGGATGTGATCGTCCTCATTCGGGAGCCGTTCCTCGAAACTTGTCCATCTCAAGAAGTGATTGAGTTGTCTGCTAGCATTCGTTGACGAAACATGCATGATCTAAAAAAAATTATTACCTCTGTTTTAAAACCAAGAGCTCTGGTACATGTTTTGTCTTTGTTTCCGACTACGGGTTTTCAACCTTGCCAACAAAAGCCACGGTTCAAGAGTCTCCACCTTCTTTTAAAGCACCAACTACTGAGAGCATGATTGTCATTCTGAGTGTAATGTGCATTGTCCCAAAGTAGCATTGTCTTTTGCATGATTGTGATATCGTTTATTTTGAAATCATTGTATCTAGTCATCACTTAAAACTTGGAGGTGCCCCTGCATTTATGTTTTGCTTCACTAAAGGGGGCAAGCGAGATATCACTTTATCATATTGCACACCATGTTCATTACAAATCTATTTGATGTTTCAGTATCATATTGTAAAACTTTCAGTTCTTTGTGATTTTCTCATGAGGCAACTTAATTACTATAGATTCATTGTCTCAGTAAGCTTTTGTCATGTGACTATGAAAAAGTCCTATATGGTTAATAGCATGTCACCACAGAAATTATTCTTGTTATCATTTACCTACTCGAGGACGAGCAGGAATTAAGCTTGGGGATGTTGATACGTCCAAAACGTATCTATAATTCCTGCTTGCTCCATGCCTCTTTTGGGTGATATTGCTATGATATTTATACACTTCCATACAGTTTTGATCATATTTGGACTAACCTATTAACTCAGTGCACCCCAGTGCCAGTTTCTGTTTTCGGCTGTTTTTGTATTTCAGGTTTTCCCATTACGAGAACTGCCAGAAAAATACCGGAAAAATTATATAAAAAATCAGCGTTCCAGAAGGTTCCCGGTAGCCAAAGTACAGCCGGGGGGCCACCAGGGCTCCAGGCGCCCTGGTGGCGCCCCCCCCTGGCCGCGCCGGGGGGGACGCCTGGGCCCCCCGAGCCTCGTCTGATGCCCCCCTTTGGCATATATTTATACCGTCTCCCGAAACCCTCAAGACGGGAACTCTTTTTCGCGATCTCATCTCTGTTCCGCCGCCGCCGCCGCTTCCAAGATCGGGAGCACCAGGAGAACTCTTCCCGGCACCCTGCCGGAGGGGAGGATCACCACCGGGAGCTTCACCACCACCATGGACGCCTCCCGGATGAGTTGTGAGTAGTCTCCCTTGGACCATGGGTCCATGACCAGTAGCTATGTGATGTTCTCCTCCCGTTCTTGTGCTTCACTAATTAGTCCTCGTGAGCTGCCCTACATGATCGAGGCACATATGTAATCCTTATGCTGTTGCTATGATGAATTTGCTGGGATCTGATGGATTATGAGATTATGTTCAGATTGTGTTTGAGTAATATATTTGATTCACCTCTTTTATATTTATGTTCGTAAGTAATTCTTGCATGTTCTCCGTTGTTATTTATTGCTTTGGCCAAGTAGTAGGTAGTGACTCCAAGAGGGAACGTTATGCTTGATTGTGGGTTCATGCCCCTCGATGACTAGCTTGAGTGACAGAAACATGAGTCTAGGGGATGTGCTGTTGCCATAAGGGGGAAAACAACGGTGCTTGTGCCCGCAGGTGCAAGGATTGTTTACTTTACGCAAAGTTCTTTTAATGCAGTTGTCTGTTGCTTTGAGTTTACACTATGGGTGGGACTCGCAACTTAATACCAGCGAGATGTTCTGGATAGATTTCTCAAGGTGGATGATTAGTAGTAGATGCAGATGGATTTTGGTCTACTTACCTCGACATACCGCCCATGCTTCGAACCTCTACCTTTCTTGCAACTTAGTCAGCATTGGTTTGCGCACATGGTCCTGTCAATTGCCCTACTGTAATTCGTTTACCTCACATAGCTGTTTTATTGTCTTTTGGGAGAGAGACATCACTAGTGAACATCATGAGACTCCGGTCCATATTACCATCATTGATCACATCCACTATTTACTTTCCGCTTTTTATTTACTATTGCAATTATATCTATCACTACTATCACTTGCGTTTGATCCTTTGTAAACTACAAGGCCGGAGGGATTGACAACCTCTCTATACTCGTTGGGAGCAAAGTTATTTGTATCTGTGTGCAGGTCCACGATGATTGCTAATATCTGGCGCCGTTAGCAGTTGACACCTTCTTGTTGAAACTAGGAGTCTCAGGGAAATCGATCCTTGGTATTGCCAAGGTAAAACTTCCGCTACACTGCATCTCAAACTTTCCACTTGGGGTAACCAACGAGGGGCGAGAAGCCATCATCCCTCCATGGGCCCTCACGAGGCTGGCCCTGCCAATGGTCATCACGAGGTTGATCGCGCTAGCCTTATCAGGAGTCACGGTTCTCCCAACGTCCTCCACCTGGTCTGCCTCCGTGGCCGTAGCCCCAGTCGCCACGCTCGGGGCGACGACCAAGACGTCCGTCACGGATGGCTCTGAGCTCCTTGTTGTGGTTGTGCACGTTGTGGAAGACGCAGAATGGGCGGCTTCCCTTGGAGGGTAGTCACACCCATGCTTCATCTCTGGCTCAGCCGTGAGCACAGCAGGTCCCTTGCACTTGGCTTCCTTGGTCTTGGCCTTCTTGTCTTCTTGGTCAGCCTCAGGGAGTTCGACGAGCGAGAGGCGACCCTCTTCTGCCCTTGCACACTTGACTGCCATGTTGAACATCTCCAGGGCTAAGCACCAGTCTTCATGGATGGCGAGCTCTTTCTTCATCCTGACGTCCCGAACGCCGTCAATGAACGCGGAGATGATGGCCTCGTCTGATACCTTGGGAATCTTGACGCGGACATTGGTAAAACGCTAGATGTACTCGCGCAAGGTTTCCCCCGGCTGCTGCTTGATACGCCGCAGGTCGCCTATCGCAGGGGTGCGGTCTCGAGTTGTAATGCCCAGGATGGGACTATACCTCCTACGTGTCGAGGCACGACTTAAAGGTATAAGCCCATCCTAGAATGATCTCAAGTTTGGTATCTTTGCACGACTCATGTAAAAGAGGGATTAAATTGCAAAAGGAGATAGTTGGCTTACACTCGCCACTTCACACAATACATTACATAAGCAAGACATCATTCAAAACATCACAGCCCATCTAAGGGTAAGATCCAAAAGACAAGATACCAAACAAGATAAAGCCACAGGTCAGGATCGAATCCTAGTAGAAGAACCACTACTGATCGTCGAAACGTCACAAGCATACGGCCAAACTCTTCATCGAACTCCCGGAAGTTCTGATCCATCTCCTGCATCAAACTCGGCTGAACCTGCATCTGGTGTGGTGAAGTAACTGTGAGCCACAGAGGACTCAGCAATCCCGTTCCCGGGTAACAAGACTATTTAAGCCTTGGGAGAGGATAAGACTGAAGAAAAAGAATAAGTGTCTGCAGCAGCAACTAGCACTAGCTTACGTGAAAGAGTGCGAGAAGAGAAGGCCTCGGTCGAGAGATGATCACGAAGTGATCCTAGTTACAACACGTCAAACATAACCCCACCGTGTTCATCTCCCGAAAACCCTTTCGGAAAATGACAGTCACGGTACACACGCTGGTAGTGTATTGGTACATGGTGTCAAGTTTTCTACAACCGGATATTAACAAGCTCCCATCTGCCACATAACCGCGGGCACGGCTTTCGAAAGTTCAAAACCCTGCAGGGGTGTTCCAACTTGGCCCATCACAAGCCCATGATCCGCGGAGTCGCAACTCCAAAGGTGGGAAGACCCGAGTAATCTCGGAATCCCGTGCTCAAGATACTCCAAACTAAGGTAAGGCTAATCCAGCAAATCCTCCCGGCGTGTCGACACCCTGATAGGTAGCCGCGCGTATCTAGTCTCAGGACACGACCGGATGGGCGATTCTACAGGTTTATATCAATCCTCGAGTTTCCTCATGGTGACCCCGCAGACTCCCCGTTTCGGACCAACACTCATGTGGAGCACTGGCCCGGGGTTGTTGATTAAGAACTCGGGTTTGCAAGACCCTATGCAAGTTTTATTAGTTATTAGGTGAATAGTACCAATGTTGGGACTTGCTGGAAAAGACTTAGCACTTAGCGGTTTATCGAGGGGGTCCCATACACCCCAACCATGTTAGGAACGCATAATCAAGGAACATAACACCGGTTTATACGGTTCCTAACGGCATGAGTGGAACAAAACACCAAGCAAAAGGCTTAGCCTTCCACCCTTGCCAATATATAGATGATTTCATTTTAAGCATTTATATAGTGTGATATAACCCAACCAAACTTCAACATGAAGCAAGCATCTTCAATCTTCACCTGCAACTAGCAATGCTATAAGAAGGGCTGAGCGAAGCGTACTTAGCCAAGCAACGGTTTGCGTAGGTAGGGTGGTTAAACATGGTCATTGTTACAAGTAGGAGGCTGACAAGAAAGGCATGGGCATTGAGGCAAATCCATAGAGCGAGACTACTAGCAATAGGCAAAAATAGTAATGGTATCCGGGTTCGGTCATCTTGCCTGGAATTCCACAAGGGAGAAGAACGGATCCATGAAGTAGATGGAGCAACACAGACGAGAGAATCCTCTCAACTCCGGAACGAAACCGAAGCTAACAAGAGAAGCAACCGGAAAGAAGCAAACAACACGGTAAACACACAAGCATAAACATGGCATACGATGCACAAACAAGTATGATGCATGTCCGGTTTAAATATGCAAGGCATGGCAAAGTGCACAAACAAAACTACAAGTTAAGTGGAGCTCAATATGCAACGAGTTGCATATTGACGAAACACCATATTTAATTATTTAGTTGACTCTCGTTTATTAACAAGACAAGATTAATTGTTTTTAACATAGCAAGAGGTGAAGCAAAAGTAAACTACCTATTAAGACATTTTAAATGAGGCCGGAAATAACAACAACAAATTCCGGAAAATCCCCATGAGCATGTTTAGTAATTATAAGCAAACAACAATTCACATATAATGTTGTTAACATGATGCGGATGACATGATTAAGTTTTATGTAAGTTTATTAGAAGGTTAACAAGAAGATGATATGAAGCATCGTCACCGTGCTGGAAGGAAAAGGGTGCCACGGCAACAATTCCGAAAATGATGCCACGGCAACATATCGGTTCCAGTAACTCGTTGAGAGTCCGGTGCAAAAGGAAAGATGGCGTGAGCGAGCCAAACGAGATGAAAGGTGGGGCGATCCCGTTACCGGGTTCCCACGAGTCGGTGACGAGGCAACCGAGGAACATGACAAACGGACGAAACGGCTCGGAGCACACACGGGAAACATTTCATACAACACAACATGACATCTCATGGGTCATCGTCTCGGCGGTTATACCTTCGGAACAAACGTTTCGGGGCGGTTCGAGATCGTAGTGGAAGTAGTGGTACTCGCGGTCGTAGAGGAAGTAGTTGTTCACGTTTCCGAAGAGGAAGTAGTTGTTCACGGGGTCTTCGATGGTCGGCGGTAGTGGTACACATGTTGTCGGGGTACTTGTCGTTCTCGAGTGCTCCGGGCGTCGAGGTACTTGACGATTCCGAAGACCGCGGTCGTCGGGGTACTTGGTCGTGGTACTTGTCGGGTCATGTAGAGGTACTTGGTGTCCGTCTTGTGTCGTCGTGTAGGCGTTCCCATTCGTAGATGTACTAGTCATCGGAGGGGTACTTGTCGAACAAGCCGGTTTATTGGTCTCGTAGTTGTTCATGTCAACCTGGCACTTAGCGAATAGACAAACAACAGCAATACATGGCGGAACGACAGCAGCAACAAGACAACCAAAAACGGCAGCAAGGATGCAAGGGCAGCAGCAGGGTTCCGAGCTCGGCTCCACGGAGAGCGGGGGCGCCGGTGCTGTCCTGGAGACAGAGGGGCACAGCGGCGCTGGGGCCCTGGCCTTGGCGACGGAGGGGGCCACGGGGCTGCGGCCAGAGGCGAGGAGGAGAGGGCCCGCGGGCGCCAGCGCTTGGCGAGGCAGGGAACTGCTCGAGGGCACCATGGCACGGCGCGGCTGGAGGACGGAGCGTGGACGAGGGGGCTGAGGGACGCGCGGAGGAGGCCCGCAGGTGCTGCTGGAGAAGTGGCGCGGCCTGGCGATGAGGCAGGGCCGGCTGGCCGCGGGCCTCGGGCGGCAGCTCCTGGTCGAGGAGGCCGCGGGAACAGGGCGCAGGGAGGCGCTGGACGGCGACGCGGCCGCGGGATCCGGCCGGCGGCCCTGGAGGCGACGGCGGCGGCGGTCGCGGGAGAGGGAGGCCACGCGAGGAAGGGGATCGGGGGGTTCGGGCGGAGGCGAGCGAGGCAGAGAGTGGGGCTCGGGCTCGAGGGAAAGAGATGGGAGATCGAAGGGAGTGGCGGCGGCTCGGGAGGAACGAGAGGAGAGCGCTGGAGCCTAGCTAGGGTTAGGCGTCGGGCTGGGCCTGATGGGCCGGCGAGCTGGAGGCTGGGAGCTGCGCAGATGGGCCTTGAGGCCTGGGAAGGCAGGGCGGTCGGCTGATGGGCCAGAGGCCATCTGTCTCTCCCTTTCCGTGTTCTTTCCTTTAACAAAAAAAAGAAGAAAGAGGAAAAGAAAAGGAGGCTTAGGAATAGGCTTAGGGCATGGGGTTATTTTTCTCGGGCTTCAAAAAATGAGCACGGTCCGAGAAAAACAGAAAAGGCATGAACGAGATATAATTCAAACACATTTGAATTTAATTCAAATAGGTTTGAACTAAGACTAGATTATTGAAGTGTCCAAAAATGTTCGAATTTTTGGAGGAACCTCGATACAACGGAAAAGAATTGAAGACAGGGTTTTGATGGAGAAAGTTGAATTAAGAGGCATGGGAAAAATTATGCACGTGTGTTGGTTAATTCCAAACGAATGGAATATTATCATATAGCTCCCTAATATTATTGAGAGGCTTATATATGTTTTAAAGAGAAGACATTCTTCCCTCGATTTAAATGGACCGAAGGTCCACACAATTTATTTAGGTTGAGATGCAAAATAACTATGGCATGATGGCATGATGACATGATGCAATGCAAAAAATAAATAACGCAAGCACGAAATAAACACACGGGAGAACCCGGAACATCTAGAATCTTCTGGGATCTTCTGGAATCTTCTGGGACGTCGGTCTTCGGGCGTCACAACTCTCCCACACTAACAGAGGATCTCGACCCGAGATCCTAGAGATATCACCGGATAAAAACGGAAGAGGAAGGGGTAAAACAAAGTTGCTTCTTTGACAGACGAGTGAAACCACGAACCTTGAGAGGTTGAACAAATTGAAAGAAGAATACAATAGAGATGAACGAAGTTAAGAGCACCCCGGTAAAAGGAGGAACAAGGAACATTATGAGAACCTTGATAGTTGAAAGACATTAAACAAGAGCTTACGAACCAAAAGAATATGAAACTGCAATGATATAGCCAAGGAATAAGAATGACATAATTTGGACAGCACTCCGTCTGAAAATGGAAGGAAATGAACAAAAACTTGAGGAGATGGAATGATACTTGATGAAAACAACAACATATTGCCTCCGAAACAATTAAAAGAATGGCACAAGGTGTAAGGAAGGCTTCAGATAGCACTCCGGTTAAAAAGATAGGCAAAACTTGATAAGATGAGAGAACTTGAATGAAAAATACAACACTCTGGTTAAATGATAAACAAGGGAAAGAACATGATCCCGATAAAAAACGAGATGATGGTTTGGAGAGAGCAACATTACAAAGCCTCCGGAACGAAAGAATAGATGCTAGATCGTTGGAAAGAAAAGATCGAAGAAGAAGATGACAACTTCTCCCACGAATGAATTAGAAAATCCTCCTTACGGAGAAGGGTTGAACAGAGTTGTTGGAATTCAACAACGAAAAGAATAAGTTCGTTGTGGCTTATGGAAAACATCTCAAAATTATACGGTGACAACCAGCCACTAACGGAAACATTTAATTGGATTGAGATCAATCAAGGAGACAATAAACTTATTCACCAAGAGGATAAATAAAGAACTTGGGTCATTTATAAGCACCATAATTAGCAAAATCCTTAGGGAAAGCTTTTAGGTGAATTATAACCCAAGATGACTCCAACGAATAGATTGAAGGGTTGGAAAGCTCTGTTGAACAAGGAAAATGATGTTTTAAATATCTCATTCTTGATAACTCGTGAATCATAAAACATGAAGGAATTGTCAAGAATGACATAACACCATCTCAAAAGATAAGGGAGAAGAATTGCACTTGGAAAGCATGAAGAAGAATGCTTGAGCTCCAACAAGAATCTTGATGAAGACTTCAAGGATGAATTAAATGATGATGAACCACCATGAGAACTCCGGTAATGAAAGCATGAGAAGTGAAAGATGAAAGAATAAGATTCAAGGTCTGCGGTGAATTAGATGGAGCTTTGAAATGATAATTAAATAGCTTGAAGCTCCGGAAACAAGATGAACAACTTAGAAGCGAGAATATGATATGATGAACAAGCTCCAGACAAAAGAATTAAATCACCTTGAAGGAATAAGAATAAGAATTATGTCATGCATCTCCTTCACCAATTAAATTGATGACAACCAAGGATTTGGCATACTACTTATTCTCGTTGCAAGGAATTAAAGAGAGATCTAGCACAAGCTTGGATAAATCTTCAACGAACCACCGGTAGGATTATGAAAAGAACAAATGAACTAAAACGATAACAACGGAAGAGTGAACTTGAATGAACCACCGTAATAATATGGAGACGAACGAAGAGACATCAATGAAGAATAGTTGGAGGACGAAGTTGAAAACTGAGAACGAAGAAATATTCTGAAATGATGGCCTTCGGAGGATCACAAAGAAAAGAATTCATGAAAATCTTTGGAAGGGTATGAAAATGATTCCTCACAATCGGAACAATAATGAGGATGGCATGAAGCTAGAACCACGAATCTTCAAGAAGACGGGTCAAGATTTAAGAGAAACACTTCTCCGGTCTCCAAATGTTGAGAATGAAGACGAGAAATGCCATAAGAATTGTTGAGCACTCCGGAATGAAGAATTAAAAGGTTGGACCAATGATGAACAAGAATTTGAAAGCGATCTTGGGGAAGGCATGTGACTGATGGAAATCATTCTTACGTCACACTTTAAAAAGAATTTGAGTATAACTCCAGAAAAATTAGAAGAGTCAGGTAAGATCCTGGAAAAAGACCTGTGGGTTAGGGCCCACTAAAGAAATGACCGTTGAAAAAGATTGCTTAAAAGATATTGCACCGGTTGAATTAAATGGCTTGAATGAGAAGATAATCCTCAAAAAAATAGCTTGAACGGATTAAGAATGGAATTATGAATCTTCTGAGATATCTTCAACACTCCGGATATGAATAAAGAGATGTGAAGAAATAAGAGAGCCTTCGGATAAGAAATTTCAACATGTGAACACATGTGAAACAAAAAGGAAGATATATGATCAACACCAAAGCTTGAATTACATCCACCGGCAGAATTTGAGAACAAAAGAATGATGAACTTGGAGTTTTCCTGAGCAACTTCACGATAAAACACCAGATAAGCACATTGAAGGAAAAGTATGAATAACATCGCATGAATAAAATGGATATCTCATCTGAGAATTTCTGGCTCCGAGAAGAAGGGTGGGAGGGTGGGGAAAAACAAAGACAACTTGGGATGAATGGAACAGACAAATCGTCAGATTTCTCAACGGCGTCCATATGGAATAATTTGAAGAGAAGGCACACCGGTTGGAAAGGATTAACATGAAAATCTCGATGATCAAGAAGGACTAGCACTCCCACAGAAATATGAGAACACCACTTAGGAAGGTATGGAAACAACATTTGACATCGAAGCAACTCGAATACCAGAATCAAAACAAGAACAAAGGATAGGTATGTTTATGAAGAAGATTATATTCCAACATATCTATCCGAACAAAGAATTGAACGAATGAATTACGCAGGTACATCAACTTGACGAGAAGCCACTTGGAGAACAAAAAGTAAATAAAAAGGAACAAGGAACAGATAGAACAAATACAAGATAGAAGCTTCGTTCGACATCTTTGTGCTGTAAGATTATGAACGCGTTACGAAAGGGTTTTGCAATCCCCGGATCAGCATAGCCAAGGACCCTTTAAGATGCAACTCCCGATCAGAACAAGTCCATAAAACCACTTCACTCAATGTAGAACCCCGAACTTCATATCATGTACTCGTTGGAAGAATGCCTAGAACTACTTGATGAACCCACCTATAGATTTCCGAAAGTTTCCAGTTATGCAATCAGGTGTTGGGGATACACGGGAAGCACCGCGCAATCAACTCTAAACCTACATCCAGGCGTATCCATCCTTCAACACATAACCAGTCTTTCTCGGAAACTGTTTACCTCGGACCTTCGAAACGCATCCACTATACAAGCTATGGCAATACTCCCGAACTACCTCCCCAGTACTGGGTGATGTCAGGGTTATCTTGCCACATAACTGCATAGGAGAGTTTTCGATGTCGGCCGTCTTAAGTATTCTAGTACTGCCGCGATGGATTTGTGACGACAACACCTCGGAGCTCAACTCCCCGGGACACTGCCACAACCCCTAATGATAGGAGGCATCGAGAACAATGTTCTCGTCACAAAGACATCGAAACAATCCAAACAATACTCGCGAGATCCTAAAAAAAAATTGGTGCATTTTTTAGAGTAGAAGAGGCAAGAGTAATCGTCAGGAGTCCTCACCAGAGAGAAAGGGGATGAGAAGCAAAGAAATCCTACTCTCCGATATAATACAGGACTCAAAATATTTTTCAGTGTGTGCTTAGACTCGACCGTCAACGATTCAATCAATCAGTGGGGGCTTCTAGGTCGGAGAAGGCTCTGATACCAACTTGTAATGCCCAGGATGGGACTATACCTCCTACGTGTCGAGGCACGACTTAAAGGTATAAGCCCATCCTAGAATGATCTCAAGTTTGGTATCTTTGCACGACTCATGTAAAAGAGGGATTAAATTGCAAAAGGAGATAGTTGACTTACACTCGCCACTTCACACAATACATTACATAAGCAAGACATCATTCAAAACATCACAGCCCATCTAAGGGTAAGATCCAAAAGACAAGATACCAAACAAGATAAAGCCACGGGTCAGGATCGAATCCTAGTAGAAGAACCACTACTGATCGTCGAAACGTCACAAGCATACGGCCAAACTCTTCATCGAACTCCCGGAAGTTCTGATCCATCTCCTGCATCAAACTCGGCTAAACCTGCATCTGGTGTGGTGAAGTAACTGTGAGCCACAGAGGACTCAGCAATCCCGTTCCCGGGTAACAAGACTATTTAAGCCTTGGGAGAGGATAAGGCTGAAGAAAAAGAATAAGTGTCTGCAGCAGCAACTAGCACTAGCTTACGTGAAAGAGTGCGAGAAGAGAAGGCCTCGGTCGAGAGATGATCACGAAGTGATCCTAGTTACAACACGTCAAACATAACCCCACCGTGTTCATCTCCCGAAAACCCTTTCGGAAAATGACAGTCACGGTACACATGCTGGTAGTGTATTGGTACATGGTGTCAAGTTTTGTACAACCGGATATTAACAAGCTCCCATCTGCCACATAACCGCGGGCACGGCTTTCGAAAGTTCATAACCCTGCAGGGGTGTTCCAACTTGGCCCATCACAAGCCCACGATCCGCGGAGTCGCAACTCCAAAGGTGGGAAGACCCGAGTAATCTCGGAATCCCGTGCTCAAGATACTCCGAACTAAGGTAAGGCTAATCCAGCAAATCCTCCCGGCGTGTCGACACCCTGATAGGTAGCCGCGCGTATCTAGTCTCAGGACACGACCAGATGGGCGATTCTACAGGTTTATATCAATCCTCGAGTTTCCTCGTGGTGACCCCGCAGACTCCCCGTTTCGGACCAACACTCATGTGGAGCACTGGCCCGGGGTTGTTGATTAAGAACTCGGGTTTGCAAGACCCTATGCAAGTTTTATTAGTTATTAGGCGAATAGTACCAATGTTGGGACTTGCTGGAAAAGACTTAGCACTTAGCGGTTTATCGAGGGGGTCCCATACACCCCAACCGTGTTAGGAACGCATAACCAAGGAACATAACACCGGTTTATACGGTTCCTAACGGCATGAGTGGAACAAAACACCAAGCAAAAGGCTTCGCCTTCCACCCTTGCCAATATATAGATGATTTAATTTTAAGCATTTATATAGTGTGATATAACCCAACCAAACTTCAACATGAAGCAAGCATCTTCAATCTTCACCTGCAACTAGCAATGCTATAAGAAGGGCTGAGCGAAGCGTACTTAGCCAAGCAACGGTTTGCGTAGGTAGGGTGGTTAAACATGGTCATGGTTACAAGTAGGAGGCTGACAAGAAAGGCATGGGCATTGAGGCAAATCCATAGAGCGAGACTACTAGCAATAGGCAAAAATAGTAATGGTATCCGGGTTCGGTCATCTTGCCTGGAATTCCACAAGGGAGAAGAACGGATCCATGAAGTAGACGGAGCAACACAGACGAGAGAATCCTCTCAACTCCGGAACGAAACCGAAGCTAACAAGAGAAGCAACCGGAAAGAAGCAAACAACACGGTAAACACACAAGCATAAACATGGCATACGATGCACAAACAAGTATGATGCATGTCCGGTTTAAATATGCAAGGCATGGCAAAGTGCACAAACAAAACTACAAGTTAAGTGGAGCTCAATATGCAACGAGTTGCATATTGACGAAACACCACATTTAATTATTTAGTTGACTCTCGTTTATTAACAAGACAAGATTAATTGTTTTTAACATAGCAAGAGGTGAAGCAAAAGTAAACTACCTATTAAGACATTTTAAATGAGGCCGGAATAACAACAACAAATTCCGGAAAATCCCCATGAGCATGTTTAGTAATTATAAGCAAACAACAATTCACATATAATGTTGTTAACATGATGCGGATGACATGATTAAGTTTATGCCAGTTTATTAGAAGGTTAACAAGAAGATGATATGAAGCATCGTCACCGTGGTGGAAGGAAAGGGTGCCACGGCAACAATTCCGAAAATGATGCCACGGCAACATATCGATTCCGGTAACTCGTTGAGAGTCCGGTGCAAAAGGAAAGATGGCGTGAGCGAGCCAAACGAGATGAAAGGTGGGGCGATCCCGTTACCGGGTTCCCACGAGTCGGTGACAAGGCAACCGAGGAACATGACAAACGGACGAAACGGCTTGGAGCACACACGGGAAACATTTCATACAACACAACATGACATCTCACGGGTCATCGTCTCGGCGGTTATACCTTCGGAACAAACGTTTCGGGGCGGTTCGAGATCGTAGTGGAAGTAGTGGTACTCGCGGTCGTAGAGGAAGTAGTTGTTCACGTTTCCGAAGAGGAAGTAGTTGTTCACGGGGTCTTCGATGGTCGACGGTAGTGGTACACATGTTGTCGGGGTACTTGTCGTTCTCGAGTGCTCCGGGCGTCGAGGTACTTGACTATTCCGAAGACCGCGGTCGTCGGGGTACTTGGTCGTGGTACTTGTCGGGTCATGTAGAGGTACTTGGTGTCCGTCTTGTGTCGTCGTGTAGGCGTTCCCATTCGTAGATGTACTAGTCATCGGAGGGGTACTTGTCGAACAAGCCGGTTTATCGGTCTCGTAGTTGTTCATGTCAACCTGGCACTTAGCGAATAGACAAACAACAGCAATACATGGCGGAACGACAGCAGCAACAAGACAACCAAAAACGGCAGCAAGGATGCAAGGGCAGCAGCAGGGTTCGGAGCTCGGCTCCACGGAGAGCGGGGGCGTCGGTGCTGTCCTGGAGACAGAGGGGCACAGCGGCGCTGGGGCCCTGGCCTTGGCGACGGAGGGGGCCACGGGGCTGCGGCCAGAGGCGAGGAGGAGAGGGCCCGCGGGCGCCAGCGCTTGGCGAGGCAGGGAACTGCTCGAGGGCACCATGGCACGGCGCGGCTGGAGGACGGAGCGTGGACGAGGGGGCTGAGGGACGCGCGGAGGAGGCCCGCAGGCGCTGCTGGAGAAGTGGCGCGGCCTGGCGATGAGGCAGGGACGGCTGGCCGCGGGCCTCGGGCGGCAGCTCCTGGTCGAGGAGGCCGCGGGGCCAGGGCACAGGGAGGCGCTGGACGGCAACGCGGCCGCGGGATCCGGCCGGCGGCCCTGGAGGCGACGGCGGCGGCGGTCGCGAGAGAGGGAGGCCACGCAAGGAAGGGGATCGGGGGGTTCGGGCAGAGGCGAGCGAGGCAGAGAGTGGGGCTCGGGCTCGAGGGAAAGAGATGGGAGACCGAAGGGAGTGGCGGCGGCTCGGGAGGAACGAGAGGAGAGCGCTGGTGCCTAGCTATGGTTAGGCGTCGGGCTGGGCCTGATGGGCCGGCGAGCTGGAGGCTGGGAGCTGCGCAGATGGGCCTTGAGGCCTGGGAAGGCAGGGCGGTCGGCTGATGGGCCAGAGGCCATCTCTCTCTCCCTTTCCGCCTTCTTTCCTTTAACAAAAAAAAGAAGAAAGAGGAAAAGAAAAGGAGGCTTAGGAATAGGCTTAGGGCATGGGGTTATTTTTCTCGGGCTTCAAAAAATGAGCACAATCCGAGAAAAACAGAAAAGGCATGAACGAGATATAATTCAAACACATTTGAATTTAATTCAAATAGGTTTGAACTAAGACTAGATTATTGAAGTGTCCAAAAATGTTTGAATTTTTGGAGGAACCTCGATACAACGGAAAAGAATTGAAGACAGGGTTTTGATGGAGAAAGTTGAATTAAGAGGCATGGGAAAAATTATGCATGTGTGTTGGTTAATTCCAAACGAATGGAATATTATCATATAGCTCCCTAATAATATTGAGAGGCTTTTATATGTTTTAAAGAGAAGACATTCTTCCCTCGATTTAAATGGACCGAAGGTCCACACAATTTATTTAGGTTGAGATGCAAAATAACTATGACATGATGGCATGATGACATGATGCAATGGAAAAAATAAATAACGCAAGCACGAAATAAACACACGGGAGAACCCGGAACATCTGGAATCTTCTGGGATCTTCTGGAATCTTCTGGGACGTCGGTCTTCGGGCGTCACACGAGTCCCTTCAAAGTTGGAGATGAACCGGTCGCACAGCTCCTCCCAGGAAGAGATCGACTCCGCTGGGAGGTTCAGGAGCCACGAGCATGCACCATCCTTGAAGGCCATGGGGAACCAATTGGCCATGAACTTCTCATCTCCACTGGTGGCCTCGATGCTCGGCTCATAGAGCTACAAGAACTCAACGGGGTCGGGTGTTCCATCGTAGCGCGGAGGCAAATCTGGTTTAAACTTGCCGGGCCAAACAACGCGCCGCAGCTCCGGAGTGAACGCCCGGCAGCCTACTGCACCCCGGTGCCCGCCGTTAAGGTGGAGCTTGATCAGGAAGCTCACGTGCCGCTATGAGAGGCAGCGCGCGACCTTGACAAGGCGGCGCTAGGAGCGCGCACACCTCATCTTGGGGCCGCTGCACCACCTGGCAGCTTTCTTCATCACGCGTAGGCGCCCTACGTGACTGGTCGCGCTGGGGAGGCTCACGCCTTGGCTCGGGGAAGACGTCACGCCGGAGAGGAGGAGGAGGTGCGCCATGGGCCAGGCCGCCCGCCTGAGGTGGTGGAGGAGGCAGCGAGCGGGATGATACTGGTGCTTCTCCCGCAGAGCTGACGAGCTCGGCGATGCGGTCCAGCCATTCCTCGTAGAGGTCGTCGGCCGGGCGGTAGCGCAGGAGCTCTCGCGCCATGAGCAGAGCGGCCTGTGAGTTTGTCGGCCCGTGGCGAGCGTGGGAGGACGAAGCTGCCATAGGAGGCAGTGACAGGGTTGCAGTGCGGCCGTCGCACCAAACGGATAGCGGGAGCAATCAGTCTTATTACTCGCGGGCGGCGGGACCGGTGGCTGCATCCGCCGGTGATGGAGAACGATGGGGGATGCCCTCGCCTGGAAGTGCAATCTGAGCCACGCGGGCGGCGAGAGTGTGACGCCCCCGATTTGACCGTACACTAATCATGCACGCAAATGTGTACGACCAAGATCAAGGACTCACTGGAAGATATCACAACACAACTCTAGACACAAATTAAAATAATACAAGCTTTATATTACAAGCCAGGGGCCTCGAGGGCTCGAATACAAAAGCTCGAAAACACAAATGTCAGCGGAAGCAACAATATCTGAGTACAGACATAAGTTAACAAGTTTGCCTTAAGAAGGCTAGCACAAAAGTAACAACGATCGAAAAGGCAAGGCCTCCTGCCTGGGACCTCCTAACTACTCCTCGAAGCCGAACTCCATGTAGAAACATCCTCGAGATCATCTGGCTCCTGGACTCCACCACCTGGTTGCATCATCCGAGAAGAAAGGAAGAAAGGGGGAAAAGGGGGAGCAAAGCAACCGTGAGTACTCATCCAAAGTACTCGCAAGCAAGGATCTACACTACATATGCAATGATATCTGTGTAAAGGGGTAATATAGGTGGACTGAACTGCAGAAAGCAGAAAAAGAGGGGGATAGCTAATCCAATCGAAGACTACGCTTCTGGCCACCTCCATCTTGCAGCAGTAGATGAGAGTAGCTGAAAAGTATCAAGTATCCTTGCTTCTCGCAGCCTCCGTCTTGCAGCAGTAGAAGGGAATAGATGGTAAGTTCACCAAGTAACATCGTATAGCATAAACCTACCCGGTGATCCTCCCCTCGTCACCCTGTGAGAGAGCAACCACCGAGTTATATCTGGCACTTGTAAGGGTGTGTTTTATTAAGTGTCCGGTTCTAGTTGTCATGAGGTCAGAGTACAACTCCGGGCCATCCTTTTACCGAGGGACACGGCTATTCGAATAGATTAACTTCCCTGCAGGGGTGCACCACATAACCCAGCACGCTTGATCCCATTTGGCCGGACACACTTTCCAGGGTCATGCCCGGCCTCGGAAGATCAACACGTCGCAGCCCTACCTAAGCACAGCAGAGAGGTCAGCACGTCGGTCTAAATCCTAAGCACACAGGGGTCTGGGCCCATCGCCCAATGCACACCTGCACGTTGCGAGGGCGGCCGGTAAGCAGACCTAGCCTCTCCTAATACCAGAGTAGGCTTCCAGTCCAATCCGGCGCGCGCCGCTAAGTCGCTGACGTCAAAAAGGCTTCGGCTGATACCACGACGTCGAGTGCCCATAACTGTTCCCACGCAGCTGGTTAGTGCGTATAGACCAAATGGCCAGACTCAGATCAAATACCAAGATCCCGTTAAACGTGTTATTATGAAATAACCGCGGACAACGACCAGGGCCAGGCCCACCTGTCTCCTAGGTGGTCGCAACCTGCCCTGTCGCTCCGCCACAAAGTAACCATCAGGGGGCTGTCGGGAACCCAGGCCCACCACTACCTGGGTGGAACCACCTGCCCCTTCAGCCCCCATATCCGAACCATCATCATGTGTCATGTAAAATGTATGTAGTATATACCCGTGATCACCCCCAAGTGATCACGGCCCGATAGAATAGCAGGGCAGACGGACAAGGGTGTAGGGCCACTGATGGAATACTAGCATCCTACACTAAGCATTAGGATGGCAGGTAAAGTATCAACAGTTGTAGCAACAATGACAGGCTATGCAGCAGAATAGGAGTAACCGAACAGTAACATGCTACACTACTCTAATGCAAGCAGTAGAGAGAAGAATAGGCGATATCTGGTGATCAAAGGGGGGGGGTGCCTGGAAGCTCTGCAGACGAAAGGAATCTTCGGAAGCGTAGCCGTAGTCGAACACCGAAGCATCAATGGTCTCGGGGTTTTATCACAGTATCGGAGTCTACCGAAAATAAGCAACGAAGGGGAAACAAATAAATAACAGAGCAAACAATAGCATCACAAAGCATAACATGGAAATACGCGGTGCTACGTGTGACCTAACGCGGTGCTCGGTGATACAGGCGAAGAGGAATAACATCCGGGAAAGTATTCCTGGTGTTAGGCATTTTCGGGCAGATGAAACGGAGGGGAAAGTTGCATGTTCGGTATGCTAGGAACGTGTGGTTGATGAACGGTCTGCTTATTCGGATTCGTCTCGTCGTTCTGAGCAACTTTCATATATAAATTATTTTCATCCGAGTTACGGTTTAAAAGATATGATTTTCTAAAGTTTTTATTAATTTCTGGAATTTAGTATTAATTAAATTAATTCAAAAGGATTTATGACATCAGCATGACCTCATGCTGACGTCATCATGGTTGACTGGTCAATCTGACCAGTGGGTCCCACCTGTCATAGATCGTTAGTACTAACTAATTAACTAACAGATTAATTAGGTTGATTAGCAATTTAGGTTAAGCTAATTAAGATTAATTAAGTTAATTAATTCTATAATTAATTAATTAATATTTTATTATTTTTATTCTTATTCTTTTTTTTAATAACTATCTAAACCTTTTGGGCCTGGCCCCACTTGGCAGTGAGCCAGGGGGCCTAACGGGTCGGGGCTAACAGGGCGGAGCCCCGAGGGAGTGGGCGTCGGGCGATGGGCGCCATCGGGGAGGACCCGAGAGGTGGCCATGGCGGGGAGCCGGCCCCAGGCCAGGGCCGGGGCGGCCATGGCGGGGCGTCGGTTGCCGGCGACGTAGCGGAAGGGCCGGCCAGCACCGGGGCCGGGCCGGCCACGCGATAGGGGAGGGGCGAGCGGGCGCGGCTAGCGCGTCCACGCGCCGGCGATAGCGACCGAGGCCGCACGGCGCGCAACGATGGTGGTCACCGGGGCCGGAGACAGGTGCGGTGGCGACGACCGGCGAGCGGCAGCGGTGTGCGAGGAAGATGGAGGTCGAGGCGGGGCGAGTGCGGCCCGGAGCACGAGCTCCGGCACGCGGCCGTGCTTGGTGGTGAGTGAGCAGAGAGGAGGGGGGAGGCTGCAACAGCTCACAGGGGGCCAGTCGAGGAGGCAGTGGGCTTGGGGTGGTCGGTGTGGCGTGTTGGGGACGCCGGAGGGGCGCGCCGGCCACGGGCGGCGGGGGTGCGGGCGACGTCGAGCAGCGGGGCGGTCCGTGAGGTGCCGAGATGGGCGACGGGAGCGTTGGCGAGCCGGGGGGTTCCGGGGAGGAGGCGAGGCGCCGGCAGCGGGGCGGCGCAGTCGCCGTTGTCGGGGGCGGGAGCAGGCGGCGGCGGGGTCGATCCCGATTCGAACGGGAGGGAAGAGGAGCGGGG
>LR738710.1:442015628-442083321 GCA_902687465.1 Secale cereale | reverse complement strand
GGGGGGGTGTCTGTTGTTCCTTTTTTTTTTGTTCTTTTAAATCTTTTCTGTTTCTGTTCTTTTTATTTTTTCTTCTCTTCTCTTTTTTTTGTTTCCTTTTTATTTTAGTTTAAATAAAATTCATACTAGTTCCTAAATTAGTCTCAACAAATATACTACTGCCACATAAATTTGGGCATCTAAATAGAATAGTTTAATATTTTATAAAATACCAAAGGCATTTACTTAATGGTTTTGTCTAGTGTTTTAACTATTTTAGGACATTCAAACACTCGGTAAAAATGTGGTTTCTCCAACATGATCACCTATGCATTATTTGGCACGACCCGAACACTTTAGTTTAAACATTTGAATAATTTTATCGTTTGACTTTAATTCAAATTTGAATTTGAATTGGTTTTAAACTAACGTGAGTTTATCGACAGTAACCGCGGTGACGTGGCATCATTAGTAGAGGTTTACTGTAGCTTGATTATCCGGGCGTCACAGAGAGCGGCCTGACGCTCAACACGAACTCGACAAGCATCCGCCATGGAGACGGTGAAACGATGGCGAACTGATTGGAAGAGGAGAGACTCGGATGCACCCCTACCTGGCGCGCCAAATCAGGGCTCCGCAAAACCCTTATAAGTTCGAACACTGGGGTGCATGTGAAGAACTCAACTCCCCCTATCAGTCTACTTGCCGTTTCTAGGAACTAGCTCAAGGAACAAGAAAGAACACGACACAAGGCAGTTTACCTAGGTTCAGGCCACCTAGCGGTGAGTGGCCCTACTCCTGCAATGTGGTGGATTACCTCAAGGTGGGCTGTGGAAGAACTAGTATAGTGGGTGAAAAACCTCGCGAGGTGTGTTGTTGATGGTGTGTGTCTAGAGGGAGGTCTCAATGTTCTATTCGATCTGGAACCCGATCCCCTCCTATGGTGGTGACTAAGCTATATTTATAGTGGCCTTGGTCCTCTTCCCCCAAAATATAGGCCGGAAGGGATCCCACAACAGCCAAATTTGAAGGGAGACAACTAGTACATCTTATCCTGACTAAAGGTGGTCTTCGCTTGCAAAGCTTCTAATCCTGACGCCATGGTGGGCTCGACGATGAACTTTGCCCTGCTGTCCTGGCGATCCTGGTCTTGTTGCATGGAAATCTAAACCTTTAGTTGATTCCTCGGGACTCCGCACCTGTGCTTGCCTCTTTAGCACCAAAGAGGAAACTGGTCGTCCTGCAGCCGCTGGCATCGGCCTGGCCTTGGTCGTCATGGCTTGCGTCATCCGAACCTCACGAGGTGAGGGACTGCATAGAGTTCTCCGCCCCTCGCGAACCATCCTAGCGAGACTGCTCCCTCCGGAGGTCTTGGTGTTGTCCGCCTCATGAGGCTTGGCTCCCCGAGGGTCTTGAGTGTCGATGCTAAAGTTGGGCCGTACTGGGCCGGTGAAGGAGCTACGTCATGGGCCGCAGGCAGGCAAGTCTGGGTACCCTAGTTCCCAGAACACCGACAGGCCCTGGTGTGGCACAAGACATCGTGATCATCTCCTCCGGTGGGGTTGGGGCAGCCAAGTAGTGCTCCCAACTCAATCCTAGATGTGGAAGCTGAACCTCACCGGGGAACGTGACAAACCCCGGGAAGTTTTACCGGCAAATCACACCAAGGACGGTGTTGGGCTTGCGGACCTTATCGGCATGTAGCCAACCCCTGCAGCATGACAAGGCAAGTGCATTAGATATTTGAAGAAACATGAAGGGAAAGGTACAAAAAGAGTAAACACGCTTACCTCTCCCCATCGGGCCTAATCAACCACCTCTTGTCGTGGGTCGCCGACACGGGCGGGAGTCGTGTACTACCATGCTGGTATATGGTGGCCCCCTCAACCACCTTGTCCTCGCTATCAGAAATCTGATCCCCACCGCCATCAGCATGGCCACTCGGCCCCTCAGGCGGATCCTGCCAGCTACACCATCGAGACGTCTCCCGGGATGTAGACTGGTCCGGAGTCTCGCGGGCCGAAGTCTCGTGGGCCGAATGACCATCGACTTGAGGCTCATGGACCAGAGTCCATGTAGCCTCCTCCTAAGACGAGTCCACCCTCCTGTGCTCGCGTGAATCAACTGGGGGTGGCGGCGGTAAGGCATAGCAGCCAGCCTACCTCTCACGCGGCCACATCCTCCCTGACCTCCTCTACTTCCCTCCCCGACCTCCTCTCCCGGTGGGCAACGACGCTGATGAAGAAGCACCCACCAGTGTTTGGATACTGTCGAGCAACACTCTCCGGAGATACTGGGGTGGAATTGAAGTACCCCTCCCACCATGCGCCGACGAAGAAGGAGCCTAGGAGCGCTCTGGACCCGCGCTTGCCATCTTCCAGCACCTGCCATGACAAAGAGTAAACAAAATTATTACAACATAAAAAAGTTAATTCCGACATGAATAATAATATGTATATAACTTAAGTGTATCATCATCAAGTACAACATAAAAAAATTAATACCTAACATGAACTAATAATATATATAGAACAACTGAACGGTTAGGAAGATACTCTCGTTAGCTCTAGCTCCCTAGGCGACTCCCTAGGTGATTTTGCGTTGGTGGCCGCTCCGGCCCCGGCGGCCACCTCTCTGGCCGGTGATCACTCCGGCCACGGTCACTGCAAAGACTTTTGGCCAGCCATGGTCCCTCCTGTGCTCAACTTCCTTCGTGGCAAGGCTTTTCAAGCGGAGATGAGAAGAATGTTTGGACACCCGGTGGTTTTCTCACTAGGATTCCGGCAAAAGGAGTTCACATTGGTGGTTTCATTCTGTCGTGCCACCTTCCACCTTGACATCCATATGGTTAGTGTGGATTTACATGCTTGTTTTGGTGGCTACCCGCAAGGGTTTCGTGTTCGTCACTTGAAAGATCGGTCTCTTCAATTCTCTGTTGTTTCAAAGTCGGTGGGATTTGAGGTTTACAATGCGGGTAGAATTGCTGAGAAAGAGTTTGAAGTGGTTTTTAATCTTTGGGGCAATGGTGGTCCTTGTTGGCTTCAAGAGGAGATCAAGTTTTGTCAAGAAGAGGATGAGGAATGGTCACTTGTTGGTCGTAATGGTAGGATGGTCGCCGGCGGTGATCGCCAGACGACAACTAGTCTCGGTCTTCCAACGGTTGTCCACCCCCGAGCCATTAGTGCTTGAGCAACATTCAGTGCAAATGAATGCTCCCACTAATGACTCTCTTAATGTGCCCTCTAATCCCTCTGCAATAGTGACCACTAATTCGGTGCATGAAGATCGACGTAAAAGTGAGTTGCCCCGCCTGACGTGCTTTGCATGTGGCATGTTGGGCCACATGGAAAAGTTCTGCACCCAACCTCGCCTTACTGGGATCTTGCCACATATCAAGTACGATTCTTTTGTTGGGCCTCCAGAATGTGCTTGGGCTGATGGAGTGGTTGAGGGCTGGTTTAGAACCCATGGACCCGCCCCAGAAATCAAGCGAGCTTCCTCTTTTGGTGAGCTAGTCTCGTGGCTCTTTCCCAATTTCCAACCGAAATGAGTGCCCATCTCCTCGCATTCTACTCCACCTTCCTCTGCTACAGTCACTTTTCAAACCTCGAGCTCCTCACACCTTGTCGTCTTCGACGAGCAAAACCACCCTCCGAAGGCCAGCATGGCCAACATCCCTTTCGACCCAGCTCCTTTTCTGCCTCAAGTATTCGAGGTGATCCTCGTGGAAGGAAGAAATGGAGTTTCCCACGCGGTGGTGCCGAGGCGCAGTCCGCGCCATGAAGATTTTGCAGTGGTGACCATCCATCTGCTGCCAGACCAGGTACTCTTCCCCAATGTCAGAGCGGTCCTAGAGGAATTTCTCTATGAGGTCATGCATGTGCAGTGGCGGAGCTTGACTCAAAATCATGGGGGGCATAGTCTATAGGGGGGGGCAAACATAATTGATTTGAGCTTATTTCCTTTGAAAATGGCATAATACAAAGGAAAATATACAGGTTTTCTTGTGAGCTTGGGGGGCCATGGCCCAGGTTGGCCCCCAAGAAGCTCCACCACTGTGCATGTGGGCATTAGATTAGTTCAGAGATGTCCTATTGGGGAGGATTTTGTGCAATTTCATCATGTTTGAGATAGGGATAGATTGGTCAGCAACAGCCCCCATGTCTATGGAGATATTAACATTACTTTTGTGAAGCACAATGAGGGTAGAAACGGGCGCATAATTTACTGCAATAGACTGTGTTGGATTATGATTTTAGGTGTTCCTCTGGACTACCAGGCCACTGATGACCTTGCTACTGCTATTAGTAAATGGGGCAAACTGATTGCCTGGGAAAACGACCCAAGGGAAAAGGGCAGAATCCTTGCTAAGGTCAGGGTGACAGATTTGATTCACATACCTCGCAGCATCAGATGGTCTGAAGGAGAAACTTTTGAAGAGGATGGTTGGTCTAGTCCCGTGGAGATCATCCATCGGGAGTTGCTTGGAGGTGGACCTGCAGACGAAGATCCAATCCCACCACCAGGGGAAGATCCACACCCTCTACCTATCCAACCTTTCAATGGTCAGGTGAACGATGATCTACAAAGCAATGATGAGGATGAGATGGATGAGGATGAATGGGAACAAGATGAGCATTGGGATTTTCAGTAGCCAGCCAATCACTTAGAGGAGCCGGAAGTACATCAACAGGAAGAAGAGATAGTCCATGATATGATTGAGGACATGCCCATGCAGAATGGCAATAGAAGCATGACTACTGTCACTATTTCTGAGGGTGATTCCACTAATGTCAATCCTCTAGGTGGTTTGCCCCTGTTGGAGAGGTCAAACAAACTCTACAACTGGAGATGCCACTGCAATTTCTGGGAACTGGGCTTCAAAGCCTCATTAGTGCATATGTTGGATATGAGGTTAAGGAACAACCCGTGGTTAATAGTGAGGTACATGTCAACACAAATGTTGCAGCTCAGCAGCAAAAAGTTATAGCCTTTGAACAGAATGTTGTTTCAATGTATGTCTCTGCTCCTGTCCACTTGCCCTCAGCTGAAAATAACTTTTCAAACCCCAAATATGCTGAGCTGGAGGGGGACATAGTAGAATTTTTCTCAGCAATTTCACTAAGAGTGTGGTGGTATCTGATCAAGAGAATGCACAGTTGCAGAATGGCAATGTAGCTGAGAACTCAGTTGATGTGGCTTTGCCCATACTGAAGGAAACAACAGGTAAAACTATGCCATCCAATCAACTTACATGGACTGGATTACTTGAAATGCACTTCAAAAACTCTTCTGAGGGTGCTTCTTTGCTGGTTCTAAAGAAATTACAACTTATGGCTAGCTCTTCTTCAGATATAGTGATCTTTGAGGAACGATTGCTCTTATGGAAGAAACATTTTGCAAGAAAACCAAATGAGGCCATTGACACACTTACAGTCAAGATCCCAGTAAGTTGGTTCAATTTCATTATGCACCTTCTTATGACTCCTGAAAAATTTCACTGGACTATTCATATGCTCAAATCCACTCTTTCGGAACTTTTGACTGCACCTGGTATGACTCAAGAGACAATTACTTTCCATATTCCTGGTAAATGTCAGGTTGAGCAGCCACTAGTCTGTTAGTCTCAAGCAGCAAGGAAGTCAAGTAATGAGGAACTGAAGGAACTAAACTAGGAGCAAGCACTAATCCTTCCTTTTGGTAATGATAATGCTAAAAAGAGAAGGGGGACAAGACACCTCTAGTGGAATCATAGGTAAGAAGAAGTGACAGAATCAGCAAAGTTAATGAGGGTTTTAAGAGAAGTTCTTGTAATACTTCCTCATGTTTACCATGCAATGCTACACCTCTTATTATTCTCAATTGGAATATAAGGGGCATTAACTCTGAGAATAAATGGCTAGTTGTGCGCCAAAAGATTGAGGAAAGTTCTAGTTCTTTTGTTTACCTGCAATAGACTAAAAGGGAACACTTTGATCTTCCTTACTTGAGAAATTTCTGCCCACCAAGATTCAATAAATTTGACTACCTCCCATCTCAGGGTGCTTCTGGTGGTCTGTTAATTACTAGGAATGGGGTCGGATTTGAGGGAGAGACCCATTTCAAAAATAGTTACTTAGTTTCCATCCAATTCACATGCAAAATGTCCCTCAAAACATGGATTCTCACAAACATATATGGTCCATGTATTCATAGTGAAAAGGCAATCTTCATTGACTGGTTCAAGAATATTCACATGCCCAATGACATAGAGTGGATCATTATGGGGGTTTTAAATTTTATCAAAGATCCCTCTGACAGAAACAAACCTGGGGGAGATGTTAATGAAATGTTATTGTTTAATGAACACATTAGTAAGTTAGGGCTTGTAGAATTTCCCTTGAAAGGAAGAAAATACAGTTGGAGCAACATGCAAGATAATCCTCTACTTGAAAAGCTTGATTGGATTTTTACTTTTGCTGCCTAGATGATTACTTTTCATGATACCATGGCTATGCCTCTTGCCAGGCCCACCTTTGATCATATTCCTTGTGTTGTGAGAATTGGTACTGTCATCCCTAAGTCTAAAATATTCAGATTTGAGAATTATTGGTTGCAGCACAGTGATTCTAAAGAAGTGGTTACAAATGCTTGGAATATTCCAGATGGACATTCAGACTCTGCCAAAAGCATTAATTCTAAGTTCAAAAACCTTAGAAGGGATTTAAAACACTGGGCTAAAAACCTTTCATGTCTTAAAAGAAAAATTGACAACCTGAATGAGGCCATATTTCTCTTTGATTTGCTAGAGGAATTCAGAAGCTTGGGTGATTTTGAATGGAATGGTAGAAATATGTTGAAGGATGAGCTCCTCACTTTGCTCAAGAACCAGAGGATTTATTGGAAACAAAGAGGAAAGATAAAAGATGTTAAGTTTGGGGATGAAAATACAAAATTCTTTCACACTAAAGCAACAATTAATCACAGACACAATCACATTGCTATGCTGCAAAATGACGATCAGGTTGAATTTACAGATCATGAAAGCAAAGGTGCTTTGTTGTGGGAATCTTTCAGGAAGAGATTGGGCAGCACTAAATAGACCTCCATGCACTTTGATTTAGACTCTCTATATGGCCCATCTCTGACCCACAAATTTTTATTGACCTTGAGAGGTGTTTCTCTAAGGAGGAAGTTGATGAGGTAATCAAAAACTGCCATCAAACAAATCCCCTGGACCGGATGGTTTTAACAATGAGTTCTTCAAGACCTGTTGGGATATCATTGGGGATGATGTAAGAAAACTCATACATGATTTCTATGAAGGAAATGTCAACTTGGAAAGCATTAACTCCTCTTACATCACACTAATACCAAAGAACTCAGGTCCAGTTAATGCCAATGATTTCAGACCTATCTCTTTGCCGATACCTGTTTAAAGATCGTCACCAAGCTCCTAGCTAGTAGGTTGCAAAAGATCATTTTGAAAATTTTGCACATCAACCAATGTGGCTTTCTGAAAGACAGAGCTATTCATGATTGCCTTGGCTGGACTTATGAATACCTCCACCAGTGTCACAAAACAAGAGAAGAAATGGTAGTTTTGAAACTGGACTTTGCAAAAGCATTTGATTGTATTAAGCATAAAGCAATCATTGAAATTCTCAGGGCAAAAGGTTTTGGTGAGAGATGGATCATGTCGATGGGGCTCTTATTTAACTCTGTATCCTATGCTAGCTATTCTGTTAAATGGAGTGCCAGGAAAAAATTCTACTATAAGAAAGGTGTTAGACAGGGTGATTCACTGCCCCCCTGCTTTTTGTCATTGTTGCTGATCTTTTGCAGTCTATCATGAATAAATCCATGCATCAAGGGCTCTTTACATCATCCCTTCAGTTCAACTCTTGCCCTGATTTCCCTATGGTGCGGTATGCTGATGACACTCTGATCCTTATGAAAGCTAATGCTAGAGAACTTGTCTTTCTTAAAGCTCTACTAAACACTTTTGATAATGCTACTGACCTGAGAGTTAATTACTCAAAGTCAAGTTTGATCCCCATTAATGTACCTGAGGACAAAATTGAAATACTGATCAGAACTTTGAATTGCAAAAGAGAGGCTTTTCCTTTCACCTATCTTGGGTTGCCTTTGGGCATGTATAAGCTAATAGTGGAACAGTGTATGCCCCTGGTCAGGAGAATAGCTAATAAACTTATGGGCCTGACAACTTTTATGACACAAGCAGGTAGACTCCTTCTTGTCAAGTCTATTCTGGCATCACTCCCATTTTGTACAATGTGCTGTTTGGACTTGCCAGAAACAATCAAAAGCAAATCATAAAATATCTGAGACATTGCCTCTGGAGAGCGCCTGATCCACAAGATCACAGACCTTCAATGGTAAAATGGACAGTGGTGTGTAGACCAAAAAACCAAGGAGGATTTGGTGTGAAAGATATTACCATTCAAAACCAAGCTCTGCTTCTGAAAAATCTTCACAAGTTTTAGAACATGCATGACATTCCTTGGGTTAACATGATCTGGGAATCCTATTACTCACGGGGACAGCTCCTAGGACAAAAAATGATTGGGTCCTTTTGGTGGAAAGCAAACCTTAAGTTAGTGGATCAATTCAAATCAATGGCAAGGTGTAATCTGGGTGATGGGAAATCTGCTCTTCTTTGGACTGACTTATCACTAGTATAGCGAGGTGCTATACAAATGGTTTTTAACCCTTTTCCGCGACGCCATTTGGAACCGTCACCTAGTGAGTGTGGCTGATAGGGGGATCCTTCCCACATGACCCAGAAACCGTAGGGGATATGCCCTCCTGGCACACACGCTTGGCAAAATGAGGTCGTGTGCAATCGGCGAGCGACCAAATATGGTTATACGTATAGTAGTGCTCAAAAATAAAATTATACAGGCGAAATCATTTCCGGTCGTCAGTACATCCCACACAGTCATTTCCTGGTAAACGTTTCCGTCCGTATATACATCCCACACAGTCGCTCCAAGGAAAACGTTTCTGTTTGCACGTACATCACACACAATTTTCCCTGTTAAATTGTTTGTGATGGTGTTTCCATTGCACACGGTATTAACAATTTTATCGTTTGCGTTATTGAATCCATCACACACAGTTTTTATGTGGTAAACTTTGCGCCAGGTGGCCTAACGCAAATGGTTTATTCCTAGAAATTGTGTGCGTTATTGAATGCATCACACGCGGTGTTTTCTCAACAACCGTTTGCAATAAAAACCAATTAGCAGGCTAATTATCCCATTATTAATAATCCATTTATTAATCTAATTGAAATTTCATATTAAGCACACAATATATTCCATTTTCATAGTTGAAATACATCAAAGTACAACATCATATAGCTTCAGCACTCAGCTACCCCATTACACAACTGCACCAACACCAAGTTTCACATGCAACATCTATAGCCTTTCAAAATTAGCAACATAGACAGTACATGGACAGATGTATCTCATCTGGAAAACTGATGAAGCAGAAGGCTAATATTGAGCCTTCATTTATGTTGAAGATCTTTGCAACTTTAGGCCAGTGCTTGTGGATGATCGACCGTCCATCCTTCGCCCTCTTCAGGAACACTTCAATGTTGAACCGTGGGTGTTGTATGAATACCTTCCTCGCCTCCTGACCATATAGGTGGTTTGAGAGGTAATCATCAGTGAAATACTTAGGAAAGGCCTGAAAACAAGGGTGTGCATAAATATCTTCTCTATATTGGAAATGGGGCAAAGGAATAAAAAAGGCAAGGTATAATAGTTAGTACCATCCTGTAGTGAACTGGTGTCTTCTTCATTGTGCAGACAAAGATCTTCTTGTTTTTTGTCGCTAAATTCTTTATCCTAACAATCTTTCTGAGTTTCTTGACTTGACTGATATTCATGGACAACTCATTTCCCCATATGCAAGAAAGGTCGAACATTGGGTCAAAACCTCTGACAGCGGGACCTACATGTGCAAGACCAAATTGTTAAAAACCTAAATATTAGAATGGTTCGTGCAATTGCACAATAATGTGCTATTAGACAAAGGACCATGCACGTGCTAACCTCGATTGTAAACCTCAGTGCTTCCCGTTGTTTCCCTGCAACACATATAAGGTAGTGAGTCATCAGGTTAAGTAAGGGTTCGCATGCTATCAGTACAATATGTTGATGAAAAATAAGTACATTGCAGATTCATCAGATTAATTCAAGCCATATGGAAAACCCATTTATCCAAACGAAGCATGATTATGAACTAGGAAATATAGCACTTGTATATGTTTCTCATGTATTAAGTGCAGCCAAATTCGATGTATTCCTCACATGCACAACAATACAAAATTCTACCCACGACAATTGGACATCACATTGTAGAACTGAACCAAACAGTTAACTAAACACCACAAGAAATTAACCAAACATTAATTGAGCACCACATTGCACAATATAACATACTCCTAATAGAAGATCAGACAGTTAACCAAACCAAGCATGCTTAACAACTTGGAAATATAGCAATTCTATTTGTTTCTAATGTATTTACTACAGCCAAATTCAATTTATTCCTCACATGGTATACAATAACAGAATGCACTCACAACCATTGAACATCGGATTGCAGAATTGAACCAAACAGTAAACTAAACACCACAACAAATGAACCAAACGTTAACTGAGCACCACATTGCACAATATAACATACTCCTAATAGAAGATCAGACAGTTAACCAAAATAAGAATGCTTAACAACTTGGAAATATAGCAATTGTATTTGTTTCTCATGTATTTAGTACAACCAAATTCGACTTACTAATCACAAGGTATACAATAACAGAATGCACCCACAAGTATTGAACATCGCATTGAAGAATTGAACCAAACAGTTAACTAAACACCACAACACAAATGAACCAAACATTAACTGAGCACCACATTGCACAATATCTAACCAAACCAAGCATGCTTGACAACTTGGAAATATAGCAATTGTATTCGTTTCTCTTGTATTTTGTAAAGATAAATTCGATTTTTTTCTCACGTAGAAGACAATACAAAATTGTAGCCTGAAGAATTGAACATCACATTTGCAGAATTGAACCAAACATTTAACTGAAGACAACAACTAATTAACCAAACAGTTAATAAGTGAGCACCACACTGCACGACACATAGAACATATACACTAGAGCAACATATTGCATGGTAAAATTAGATAGCACAATTCACTAGAATTTGTTAAGGAAAGGCGGGAGCAGCACACGCAATGGGTAAACTGAGCATGCTAAACTGGCGTAGCTAGCAAATGGCAAGGTGCTCCTCCAAGATCTGGGGGTCGGCACGAATGGCCGCCATCGCGACCTCATCCGCGCGTGCGGCCGCGATTTGCTTCTCCGCTGCCAAATGCTCCTTGAGATCTTTTCTATACTGCATGCACCATGGCTTAGGGCGGCGCTTACTTGGTGGAGGGGTCAGTGATTTGGGTGGAAGGTGTCGCGCTCGCGACGATGGTCGGGGCATCTGGGATGTGGAAGGAGGAGGAGGATGGGGGTCGGGTGTGGATTACCTGCCTGGATAGATGAGGCCGAGCAGCGTGAAGGAGGGTCGTCGGCAAGGAGGTGGCACTGCAAGCAAGGAGTGAAGGTTTCAACTTGGAAAGGAAGGCGGAAACAGGGGAAATGTGGCTTTTGGTAAGGGGGGAGGTAGATATTTCCGCGGAAGCCAAAAATTAGGAATCACTTCAGCGAAAAAACTGGCGCGCAAAGTGTCATCAAACACGGTCCCTTATTCAGAACTGTGTACGATATGTGAACATCACAAATGGTTCAAATAGCTTAACCCATGTGTGATGAGTTTGAACGTCAAAAATTTTGGTCCACATCCCCATCTTTCACCGGCGATGATTGAACAGTGAAATGATATTTGAGGAGCGGGTTATTGTGCTTGACACTCTGACGGTACTCGAAGATATTTTGTGATGCATCTCACACGGTTGGTGATAATAAACTGTGTGCAATCTACTTGATTTTTCTTCTTGATTTGAATTACATAATGAGGTCACAGCTGCAAAGGATGGTGTTTGAATTGCTAGAACTTTTATCTGCAGTGAACATGCAACAATAGGTACATCATAAAAATAATTAGAATTATTCAGGGTTTGTTTGGACGTTTTTATACATTAACATGGTTTTGTAGGCATTTCAGGTGCATATATCAAATTTGAACTACATGCACATGCTCCAGTGCATATAAACGGGTTGAAAAATCAAATATGTGTCCTTAGTTGCATGCTTAGGTCCCATTCAAGAAATGGGAATGAATGCCAAACTCCCTGCCACCGTCACTCGGCCGCAAACATTGAGATGCCTGGGTTTTAAATTCTAGTAAATCGAAAACTCATCTGAAATTCATGAAACTTGGCATGCTATCATGGCAGCGACATCAACATGCCGTGGTAAATTTTTTGTCCCATTTGGGCAAGTTTGGGTATAAACTTCTCACAAATCAGAGCTTCTCACAACAAGCGTGATGGTTTCGGTAGGGAACCTGCCACCTTCGGGGATGAAATGATATCTGTTGCCTCTTATTGCTTTCAAAAAATTCTAGTGTCAACATAGAACAACAGGAGTGTTGTGTTTAATTTTGGAATTATTCAGGATTCGTTTGGATGTTTTTATCCATTAACTTGGTTTTCTAGGCATTTTATGTGCATAATTCAAATTTTAACTACATGCACATGCTCCAGTGCATATAAACGGGTTGAAAAATCAAAGTTCTATCCTTGGTTGCATGCTTAGGTCCCATGCAAGAAATGGGAAAGAATTTCAAACACCCTCCCACCGTCACTCGGCCGGAAACATTGAGGTACCTGGTTTTTAAATTCTAGTAAATTCAAAACTCGTCTAAAATTTATGGAACTTAGCATGCTATCATGGAGCGGCATCAACATGCCATTGTAAAATTCTTGTTCCATTTGGGGCAGGTTTGGGTATAAACTTCTCACAAACCAAAGCTTCTCACGACAAGCGTGATGGTTTCGGTTGGGAACGTGCCACCTTTGGGGACGAAACGATATCCGTTGCCTCTTATTGCTTTTAAAAAAATTCTAGTGTCAACATAGAACAACATGAGTGTTGTGTCTAATTTTGGAATTTTTCGGGGTTCGTTTGGACGTTTTTATACATTAACGGGGTTTTCTAGGAATTTTATGCGCATAATTCAAATTCGAACTACATCCACTTGCTCCAGTGCGTATAAATGGGTTGAAAATCAAATATGTGCCCTCCGGTGCAGCCTTAGGTCCCATGCAAGAAATGGGAATGAATTTCAAACACCCTGCCACTGTCACCCGGCCGGAAACATTGAGATACCTGGTTTTTAAATTCTAGTAAATCCAAAACTCGTCTGAAATTCATGGAACTTGGCATGCTATCATGGAGCAGCATCAACATGCCATGGTAAAATTCTTGTCCCATCTGGGGCAGGTTTGGGTATAAGCTTCTCACAAACCAGAGATTCTAACAACAAGCGTGATGGTTTCGGTAGGGAACGTGCCACCTTTGGGGACGAAACGATATCAGTTGCCTCTTATTGCTTTCGAAAAAAATCTAGTGTTAACATAGAACAACATGAGTGTTGTGTCTAATTTTGGAATTTTCGGATTTGTTTGGACATTTTTATACATTAACAGGGTTTTCTAGGCATTTTATGCGCATAATTCAAATTTGAACTACATGCACTTGCTCCAGTGCATATAAACGGGTTGAAAAATCAAATATGTGTCCTTTGGTGCATGCTTAGGTCACATGCAGGAAATGGGAATGAATTTCAAACACCCTACCACCGTCACACGGGCGGAAACATTGAGATACCTGGTTTTTAAATTCTAATAAATCCAAAACTCGTTTGAAATTCATGGAACTTGGCATGCTATCATGGAGCGGCATCAACATGTCGTGGTAAAATTCTTGTCCCATCAGGGGCAGGTTTGGGTATAAGCTTCTCACAACAAGCGTGATGATTTCAGTAGAGAAGATGCCACCTTTGGGGATGAAACGATATATGTTGCCTCTTATTGCTTTCACAAAAATTCTAGTGCAACATAGAACAACAGGAGTATATTGACGCTCAAAAGTGGCACAATTATAAGGTGTACCTTGAAGTTATATCAAGATGAAGTCAAAATTATAATTGTAAGTCACCATGGGATCGCTTTCTTCGAGAAGATCAAGATGGATATGAAAGTGGTCTAAAATGGAGTCCGGATGCAAAAGTTATGACAAGTTCATAGATGCTCATGGTGACACTGGATTAAAGAATGGCTTGAAACCCAATTAAGATGGCTTCAAATGGAAACAGTTTCAACACGAAAGTTATTTGTCTCGTCGAAACGGATGATTTTGATATAAAATCGTCTTAATCCGAGGTCGTATGCAAAAGTTACATCCAGTACAAGACGCTGCTACACTAGATGGCCGCACACTCCGGGTATGTTCGTCCGGGTTTTCAATTTCGCTGCTGCAGACTTCGGAAAACAGCCTAAAACCCCCTCAAGATGGCCTCAGATCAAAAAATGTTCAACATGAAAGTTGTTCGTCTCGTCGAAACGGTCAAGATTGCTTTTGGGCTCATTTCCATCCGAGATCGTTTACTCCGCCAAACATGGCCCGCAAGGGGCAGCCAGATTTTACCAAACAGTTTTGGAAGGTTCGGACCAAACAAATCCGAATTGGACTAGGGTTTTGGACGTGAATTTAAGCCTTTTCCTTGCACGGGAAGTCCATCCGCCTCTTATATACCTAAGGGGTTGTCGGGGGAAACTGTCCACCACGAACACCTATGGGACCGGAGCCCCTTGTCTGTGCGGTACGAGGGCGGAGGGAGCACGAAGAGCAGATCGAGGCAGACGCGCGGGCAGTTTTTACCCAGGTTCGGGCCGCACGGATGCGTAAAACCCTACTCCTGCTTGGTTGTGTATTGAGTTTGTGCGCTCGGAGCTTGAAGGAGCAGCTACACGAGCGTGAGAATGGTCTAGGTCGCGAACCCCCTCCACGTTGTGCATGGGCCTCCTTTTATAGTGCAAGGGGTCACCGACAGGTGTCAACGTAGGAGAAAGGGGTAAAAATGTAAAAGAGGTGGTAGTTGTAACAGTGCGGGAACAGTGGAGCTACAGTACAGAACAGTGGTCTATACCTACTCTAACAGTGGGGGACAAGGGCATTTAATGCCCGTCGCCGTCGACCCCAAAAGCTCCCGCCGTTGCGTCTCCGTCTGCCACGGCGATGGATCCTCTGCCGTGGAGTGCCACCGTGTCCCCCAGGCTGCACAGCCATCCGCCACGCGTCCCTGGAGTGGCCCCAGGGCGACGCGTGGGCCGATGAGCTGGAGCGCGGGCACACAGCGCACCTCCCCCGGCAAGCACCTTGCCGGGGATCTCGACCTTGCCGGGCCCGGAAGCTTGCCGCTCCCCGAGCCCTTGCCGGGTCTTCTAAGATGAAATCTTCTATTCGTCCTGACAAGCTCCTCTTGCCAGGGCCTTGTGCTAGTTAAGCAATCTCGAGCCTGGGACGGCCTTCCCGGCAAGCTCCTCTTGCCGGGGTCTTGGTCTTTTGTCTTGTATACTTTGTTTTTGAATGGCTAGATAAGGGTCAGGAAGGTCTCCGACAAGCGCGTGGTGAACCCTGCCGCGGGGAGCTGCCGCTGCCCGTGCACAAGTTGGGGTACTAGGGTACCCCTACCTTAGTACACCGACAGGAGCCCCCGGGCCTGGGCCACACACGGTGCCGAGCGCTGTTGGGCCAGGCCCAAAACAGTGCACGGGCACCCGCGGCCCGCGGCGCGCCGAATCCACTTCCATATCCGCCGCACCCCACGGCAACGGCACGCGTCGATTGCGGCGCCGTGGGATGGGACGTGCCCACGATTTCTTTAATGGGAAGGGCGAAACGCCCCCCACTCCCCCATAAAAGCAGAGAGAGCGGCGCGGTTCCCCTCCCTGCGCACTCATTGCCATCGTCTTCTTCCTCAGATTCCTCTGCGCTTCGCCTCTACTCCTCCGCCACCACCAAGCTCTTCGTCCCCTTCCTTCCACCGCATCCGCCATGGCCCCAAAGACCGACAAGGCGAAGTCGGAGAAGTCCAAGCGGGAGAAGTCAGATCAGGCGGCGAAGCTCGCCGCGTACCGGAAGGAGCACATTGTCTTCGCGCCGAAGCTCGGCGTGCGGGAACTTTGGAACAAATATTATTTGTTCTGGGCCAAGGAGACCCCAGCGCACCCCCGCACGCGCGTCTACCCGGCCGTCGCCAAGGACCACTACCCCGGCGGGTATTACTTTTTCGCAGCCTTCTTCCACTGCGGTCTGTGCCCCCCCTTCTCAAACTTTTTCTGCGATATCATGAATACTTATGGCCTCCACCTCCTCGACTTCACTCCCAACGCCATCCTCACCATGTCCGTTTTCGCACACATGTGCGAAAACTTCGTAGGAATCCAGCCCAACGTAGCTCTCTTTAGGCACTTTTTCATCCCCAGAGTAGAGGCCGACGCCCCCCTCTCCGGAGGAATCTCTTGGGTGTTTAGGCTGAATAAGAAATTATCCTACTTGCCGGGGGAGCTCCGCGGCAAGTGGGAAGAGTGGCGCGCGGAGTGGTGCTGGGTCGTCGAGGAGCGGCCGCAACACTTCACCGCGCCGCGCACATCGCCCATCGTGCGCGGCAGGGATTGGAGTAATTTTGATTCCGACGATGCCAAGCTGGATATCGCTCTCGTCAGAATCCTTCGTCTTCGGATGGCGCCGCTGTCTGTCGCTGAAGTGGGCGCTGACTTTCTTCGTCGCCGGATCGCCCCCCTCCAAGACCGGAAAAGGCCGGCGTGGCAATATGGCGGCCCGGCAGACATCATGAGGCTGCGCCCCGGCCTCAATTTTAATTCACAACACTCGAGCTGCGGGGTATGGTCAGGGAACTTTTCAAGTTCGACCCGGCACACCCCGAGTACTTCCGCGCTCCCCGGGGAGTGGTGCCGCTCTGCGCCAGCAGCGCCCGGGATCGCCTTGTCGCCATGATGCCCGCGTGCGACTCTCATGGATTGGAGCGCACGTGGATTGCGCCCAAGCCTATCGACGTCCTCGAGTTCTACGACCGCCTTGTGGAGGTGTTGGAGAAGAAGGACGATCTCAAGCTGCACACGCGGGCCACCACCGACCAAGAGATTGCTTACATGGCTTCTCGCGCTGAAGAAGTCGCCGCAGCCGCGGCGGCGGGAAACTTTGGATACACACCCGCGGAGGCGGAAGCCGCGGATGCCTCCAGCCAGGCGGATAAGGAGGAGATTCGCAAGCTGCTAGAGCTCCCTCCCGACGCGCTCGCCGGGGTCCCCTCGCTGAGGCACTCCGGGATCAGTGGGATCGCGACGGAGGCCGCGGCAATGGAGGGCACAGCCGGAGGAAGCAGGGGCGCCGCGAGGGGCGGAGGCGCCAAGGGGAAGAGGGCCGCATCGTCGGATGCTGGGCCCAGCGAGCCGGCCGAGGCAGAGGAGGAGGAGGAGGAGGAGGCCGAAGACTCTGGCGGATCGACAGAGTTGTACGCCGACGACCTCTCCTCGTCGGAGACCTCCCCGCCCCCGGCAAGCCCGAAGCAGTCCCCATTGAAGCGTCTCCGCAAGGCGGCGACGGGGGAGCAGGCGCGAGCGCCCCGGCAACAGCCAGCTCGCCGGGCAGCCCCCCGGCCGAGCCAAGCCGTGCCAAGGGCGACCGGCGTGCCGGCCACGGCAGAGGCCCCGCGCGCGCAGACCACGACAGAGGCGTCCCGCAGGCCGGCACCGAGCCGGCAAGGATCTTCTCGGAGCGGAGCAGCTGCTCCGCCCACTTCTCGGGCGCCGGCCACCACAGGGGCTGGGCCTACGCAGCCCCCAGCCCCGGTGGCTCCGAAACGCGCGAGGGAATCTTCATCCTCCGCTCCTCGCGACGACGCGCCCACCGTGGAGTTTGACTTCTCCGCGCTGAGCGAGGACGACGAGGAGGACCAAGAGTAAGGACCCGAGACCTTACTCCTTCTTGATTTTTATATCTCGATTGTTGCTGACGCTTGACTTTGCTTGTTGCTTGTGATTGCAGGACCTTGGAGCAGCGCGCGAAGAGGGTTAAGGTGCCCACAGTTGAGGTCGAGGGAGACCCATCCGTCGCGGAAGCAGGGATCGCGCCGGAGCCGAGCTTGCCGGACCCGAGCGCCGCTCCGGGGAGCAGCCCCCAGCGCAGCCCCCAGCGTAAGTTAGAGGTTTACTGTTTTTGCTCGTCGGGGCGCGCTTAGGGCTTTGATCTCTGAATGTCTTAGTTCTTCTATCTTCTCTTGTGCAGAGGTGGAGCCGCAGCGGGAAGGGCGCCCGGAGACCGTCACCGAGGAGCCGCAGGCCCCGCCGTCCCCGGCAAGGGAGAACTCTCCGGCAAGGGAGAGCGCTCCGCCAAGGGCGGGTACTCCGCCGAGGCAGAGTACCCCGCCAAGGGCGAGCAGCCCGGCGAGGACGGCCACTCCGCCAAGGCCGAGCCCCCCGGCAAGGGAGCCCGCCGCAGAGGGCGTCCGCCAAGGTATGTTCTGTACTTGGTTTTCTTGACTTTGCTTCTTTTTGGATCTTTGCTTGATTTTGAACTTCTTTTTTTTTCTTCTTCTTCTAGATCTTCCTCCTCCTCCTCCTGCGCCGATGGAGACCGAGGTCATCAATATCGAGGATGAGGAGGGCGCGCAGGGCGGTGGCGATGACGTTCCCGTCGTCGTGGAGATGGTCGAGGCCACCGAGGAGGCGACCAAGGCCACCGAACCGGCCGCGCAAGAGGACGCTCCGGCCGCTGACGCCGCGACCGGGGAGGGGGACGGCGACCGCACCGCCGACCCGGAGGTGGCGGGAGCACCGGATGCTACACCGGCCGCCGGCCCCTCCACGAGCGAGAAGCAGGCGTACTATCTTCGTGCCCCCAATGGCGTCTTTATCCAAGTGCCTTGGGGGTCTTCATCAAGAGCTCCCGCGGAGGGCGAGGCGTTTGACGGAGAAGTCCTCGCCTCCGCGGGTCTGACAGTCGTCGAGGCGCCCGGCGAAGGAGATGGGCCCGAGGAGGAGAAGCTTCTCCACCGACTCCTGGCCCTTTACCGGGCCAGGCAGGCGAAGCTTGCCTCCCGGGAAGCCCTTGCTGCCCAGGCCGCCGCCGAAATGGAGAAGCGTGCGGCGGAGCTCAGCGCTGCCCACAAGGCGGGCCTCCGCGAGGTGGCGGAGGAGCGTGAGCGTCTCGCCGGCGAGTATCAGGAGTGGGTACTTGAGAAAGCCGAAGCCGACGAACAGCAACGGCTCGCCGGGGTAGAGATGTCCCGGCGAGAAGGAGAGCTCGCGCAGCGGAAGGTGGATCTCGACTCCCATGAGGAGGACCTTGCCGCTCGCGAGGCTGCCCTTGGCGGGGAGCTGAAGGAGGCGAAGGCCGCTGCTGCTGCCGCGGAAGACGCCAAGAAGGAGCTTGCCGCCAAGGTTGTTCAACTAGAAGCGGCGATGAAGGTGAGCACCGAGAAGGTTGCCGCGCTCATTACTGAGCGCGAGAAGGACGCCCACACCAATGCGGAGCTCCAAGTGAATTTGTCCAAGAGGGGCGATGAGCTTAAGGCCGCCAAGGACTCCATCGAGGACTTGGAGCTGAAAGTCTCAACTCTGAGGGATTCAATTGACGCCGCCAAGCTTCGAGAAGATAAGCTGAAGGAGGAGCTCCGCAAGGAGCGGGCCTTGGTGGACAGCACCAACAAGGCATCCGAGCTCTTCCGCAAGAACATTGAGCTGTGGACCGAAGAGCTGGTTTCTTCGGCATCCATCATTGACCAGGAGTTGCTTGCCTTGAAGGTCGAACACCTTATCTACTCGCCGGATCCAGACCTCCCGCACAGCGCCAAGCTCAGCCTCTTCTTCAGAGGCGTCGCTCCGGCCCTTGCAGGTCTCCGGAACCGCATCCCCGCGCAGCTGGCCGAGGAGTCGCGCCGTCTCTGCGCAGGAACTCTGGAGCGGGTCTTGACGAAGATTGTGTTCCGCAACCCGGGGATCAACCTCACGAACGTTCTTCGCAGCTTGCCGGCGGATGCAGACACGGAGGCCCTGAAGGAGCAGGTCGGCCATATCATCGCCAAGGTGGCAAAGCTCGGCAGGAAGGAGGGCGACCGTGTAGACTAGGGCCCCATCTATCTTTATCTTTTCGTTGCTGCACATTATGTTATGAACTCATTAGTCCATTGCGACAAGTTGTCCTTGTAAGATATTTGCTTTACTTCAATCAATCAGTGCAATGTTATCTTCCTTGTTCCAATCTTTGACTTTGTATGTTTTTTCACCCTACGCTCCCGGGGAGCTTGCCGGAAAGGGGCCCTTGCCGCGAGCGCTGAGTGCTGGACTCTGAGCGGCCTGCTGGCCAAGGTCCTTGCCGGCAAGCAACCTTGCCGCAGCAGGTCGCAACGCACTTAGCTTGCTGAGTGTACTCGGAAACGAAGCAAGGGCGCGACACTTGTCGCAGCTCACTTAAATCGTTGAGTGGACTCGAAGACAAGATAAGGGTGCGGCAAGCTACGGACAGGTTCCTCTGCGCACAGGTTTTCCATACAAAGTGTGATCGTTCAAGGAAGACAACCAAAAATTTAAAATTTGAACTTGGTCAAATTCTAACAACTTATCTTTCACATGCTGCTTGCTCATGTTGTTTGCTTTCCGGTAAGGCTCTTCTTTCTTGAATGGCACTTAGTTCCTCCTCCACCTCCTTCCCCCCCCGGCAAACTTGTGCGCGAGGAACGTTCCTTCTGCTTAAGAGAAAAAGGAAAAGGAGAGGGAAACAAGCATATTGCCTTTCGGCGTAATAGTGCTTACCGAATGTCTAAGTGTTGCATCAAATGCCAAATAAAACATGCGAATAGCAAAGAGAAGCATGCGAAAGGCAATCGATGCGAAAACACGAAATCTTTACTGATGCACGGGGTCTGCGCCCGGCTTTGTACAAAGGGTTACATGCAACAGCGGCAAGGCTTGTACAAAAGGTGGTTGCCGGAGCGGATCACGGCAACCGCGCCTTAGGGGTGAAACTTGCGAAGATGCTCTATGTTCCAGGAGTTGCTCACCGGTAAGCCTTCTTCGGTCTCGAGGCGGACAGCGCCGGGCCTCGTAACTTGTCTCACCCGATAAGGGCCTTCCCACTTCGGCGTCAACTTGTTGGAATTCTTGGCGGACTGAACACGCCGAAGAACAAGGTCGCCTTCTTCGAGACTCCTGGCCTTGACTTTGCGGCTATGGTAGCGGCGCAAAGCTTGCTGGTATCGAGCAGCTCGTACAGCAGCCTGGAGACGTCCCTCCTCAAGGAGCAATGCGTCATCTTGCCGCAGTTGCTCTTGCTCGAGCTCATCATAAGCGAGCACTCGAGGAGATCCGTATACGAGTTCCGTGGGGAGAACTGCTTCTGCTCCATAGACTAGAGCAAAAGGTGTCTGCCCGGTGGCTCGACTTGGTGTCGTTCTGATTGACCAAAGAGCCGCCGGGAGCTCCTCTATCCAATTCCTTCCGCACTTGCGCAGCCTGTCAAAGGTCCTTGTCTTGAGTCCGCGCAGCACTTCAGCATTTGCCCTCTCCGCTTGACCGTTGCTCCTCGGGTGAGCAACAGAAGCGAAACAGACCTTGGCGCCAAGGTCTTGGACGTACTGCATGAAGGTGCGACTAGTGAATTGCGTACCGTTGTCGGTGATGATCCTGTTAGGAATCCCGAAACGGCAAACAATCGACCTGAAGAACCTGACTGCTGACTGTGCCGTCACCTTTCTCACTGGCTCCACTTCTGGCCACTTTGTGAACTTGTCGATTGCAACGTACAAGTACTCAAAGCCCCCGACAGCGCGAGGGAAAGGGCCGAGGATATCGAGCCCCCAGACCGAGAAGGGCCATGACAAAGGGATTGTTTGGAGAGCTTGAGCTCGCTGATGTATTTGCTTTGCATGGAACTGGCACGCTTCACACTTGGTTACTAGTGCAGTTGCATCTTGGAGGGCTTCTTGCCAAAAGAACCCTTGCCGGAAAGCTTTCCCGGCAAGTGCTCTTGCGCCAATGTGGTGGCCGCATATGCCTCCGTGTATTTCCGCCAACAGCTTCTGTCCATCTTCCCTGGAGATGCACTTCAACCTGACTCCATTGAGTCTTCTTCTGTACAGCTCGTTATCCACAAACTGATACATACTTGACTGCCTGGTTATCTTCTCTATCTCTTGAGGGTCGTCGGGAAGTTCTCCAGTTTGTAGAAAGCGGACGATCTGCTGTGCCCATGCCGGAGCTCGGGGCTCGACGGCAAGGACTAAAGGCTCGAGGGCCGCTGCGGGAACCCCAGCTTCTACGGCAAAGACCTCTGGTCCTGTCGGAGCTGACGGTCCCCCGGCAAGCTCGCCGGGGCGAAGCTTGTCGGGAACACTTGCTTCAACTGCACAAGCCCGAGGGCTTGCAGGAGCAAACTGTTCCTCAGCGTTGTCGTTGATCCTGGGGACCTTGGCGGCGGTTTCTGGAAGATCCGCCGGCAAGTAGTCGCCGGAGACCAACTTTCTCTTCTTGGACTGCCCAATTGATGGTGTAACTGATGGTTGAGTCAGCTTGAGCAAAAAGGTCCCTGGTTCCACAGGTAGCTTCATCGCAGCACACTTTGAAAGGCCATCTGCAATTTCATTTTGAGCTCTCGGGATGTGCTCCATTTGCAGACCTTCAAAGTGTTCTTCAAGCTTCCTCACTTCATCTACATATGCTTCCATCAAAGGGCTCTGGTAGCTCTTGTTGACTTGTCGGACCACCAACTGAGAATCGCCCCGCACAATCAGCTTCCTGATCCCAAGTTCGGCCGCAATCCTGAGGCCGGCAAGCAAGCCTTCATATTCTGCGGTGTTGTTTGTCGCCTGCTCCCTGGGAAAGTGCATCTGGATAACATATTTGAGGTGCTCTCCGGTGGGCGCGATGAGTACCACGCCAGCACCGGCGCCTTGCAACGAGAAGGCACCGTCAAAATACATTACCCATTCACTTGTCGCTTCTTGCACGGGTACGCTCGTTTCTTGAACTTCTTCTTCTGGCGTTGGGGTCCACTCAGCAATGAATTCTGCCAAAGCTCGGCTCTGAATGGTTGAAGTACTTTCAAATTTGAGTCCGAAGCTTGACAGTTCCAGTGCCCACTCGACGATCCTGCCTGTTGCCTCTGGATTGTGTAATATCCTCTTCAACGGAAAGCGAGTGACCACTGTTATCTCATGGGCTTGGAAGTAGTGGCGCAGCTTCCTCGAGGCCATGAGGAGGCCGAAAAGCAATTTTTGCACACCGGAGTACCTTGATCTAGCTCCCTGGAGAAGGGAACTTACAAAATGCACTGGGCGCTGCACCATCTTCTTCCGCACCTCTCCTTGTTCCTGCGCAGAGTCTTCCTTGTCGGGGCCAGAGCTTGTCGGGACAGCCCCCTGCTTGTCGCTAGATTCGCTTGCCGGTGACGCTGGCTCCTCGTCGGACTCCCTCTCCGCTACCAACGCAGCACTAACCACCTGGTTGGTTGCCGCTAAGTATAGCAACAACTTTTCCTGTGGTTTAGGTGCGACAAGTATAGGAGTGGAGGACAGGTACCGTTTCAAATCCTGCAACGCCGCCTCCGCTTCCGGAGTCCACTTCATGGGACCTGCCTTCTTCAAGATTTTGAAGAAAGGTAGGGCGCGTTCCGCGGATTTTGAAATGAACCTACTGAGGGCAGCAACGCAACCTGCAAGCCTTCTGACATCCTTGACGCGCTTCGGGGCTTCTATCTGCTCGATGGCTTTGATCTTGTCGGGATTGGCTTCAATCCCCCTTTGTGATACAAAGAACCCGAGAAGCTTGTCGGAGGGAACTCCAAAGACGCACTTCTCGGGGTTCAGCTTGAGCTGTATCCTGCGCAGGTTCTGAAACGTTTCTTCTAAGTCTTGAATCAGTGTTTCTTTGCTCTTGCTCTTCACCACGATGTCATCCATGTAGGCTTCTACATTCCTGTGGATCTGTGGCTCAAAAGCAGTGTACACTACCCTTGCAAAAGTGGAGCTTGCATTTTTCAGTCCAAATGGCATTCGGATAAAGCAATAGGTGCCACATGGAGTGATAAATGCAGTCTTCTCTTCATCTTCCTTAGCCATGAAAATCTGGTGATAGCCTGAGTATGCATCAAGAAAACAGAGTAGCTCACATCCGGCAGTGGAGTCAACGATCTGGTCAATGCGCGGCAAAGGGAAGGGATCCTTGGGACATGCTTTATTGACATCAGTGAAGTCTATACACAGTCTCCACTTCCCGTTGGCTTTGCGCACGACGACTGGGTTTGCCAACCACGTCGGATGGATCACACCTCTAACTAGGCCTGCTGCCTATAGTTTCTTGATCTCCTCGTTGATGAACTCTTGGCGCTCCACGGCTTGCTTCCTCACTTTTTGCTTGATGGGCCGCGCATGAGGGCAGACAGCAAGCTTGTGCTCAATCACCTTCCTGGGAACACCGGGGATGTCAGATGGTTGCCAGGCAAACACATCGACATTCGCCCGCAGGAAGGCGACGAGCGCGCTTTCCTATTTGCTGTCAAGGGTGGCGCTGATGGTGAAGGTACCACCAGTGCCATCCTCCTTTGCGGACACCTTCTTGGTTGCCGGAGGAGCAGCCATTCCTTTCTTGCTCTTGCCGGTGGAGCTCGATGGAACGTCCTCGACGGCGGCGCAGCACTCCGAAGAGGTGCGGTTGCCGGAGTGTGTCCCAGAGCACTTGCCGGACTTGGTCTTCGTCTTCTTCCCCCCGGGAGCTTCAGCGGCAAGAGTATCCTTCTCGGCCGCAGCTGCCGCATCCCGGTAAATCTTGTCGGCGCAAATAAGCGCATCTTTCTTGTCGCTGTGGACAGTGATGACGCTTATCGGCCCCGGCATCTTCAGCACGTTGTAGGCATAGTGGGAAGCTGCCATGAACTTGGCGAGGGCGGGACGGCCGAGTATCCCATTGTAGGGCAATGGAATATCAGCAACGTCAAAGGTGATGCGCTCAGTTCTGAAGTTGAGCTCCCCGCCAAAGGTCACCGGCAGAGTAATCTTTCCCTTGGGCTTGCTCCTTCCCGGGTTGATTCCTTGGAATGAACCGGTCTCTTCGAGCTCGCCGTCTTGAATCTGGAGTTTCTTGATCACAGCAGAGGAGACCAAGTTGAGGCCGGCCCCGCCGTCAACCAACATTTTGGTGACCTTGAGGTTGCGGATGGTGGGTGAGACCAGCATCGGCAAGCACCCGACCGCCGTGGTGCGGTCAGGGTGATCCTCAAGGTCAAAAATGATGGGCGTGCTGGACCATTTGAGGAGCCTGCGCGACTCCACGGGCGGCTCCGCTGCATTTACCTCACGCACCCACTGTTTCAGCTGGCGGTGGGAGGTGTGCAGGGAGGCGCCACCGTCGACGCATAGGACTTCCGTGGCCTTCTGGAACTCCTGCTCGCTGTTCTCGTCGTCCTCCATGTCTTCATCGTCGTCTTCGTCGTTGTCGCGGCCCCGGGGAGGTCGATCTCCTTGCCGCTGCTTGGCCTTGCCGCGGCGTCCTCCCCGGCCATTGAATGGCCGCTTCTTGCTGGGCTCTTCCCCGCCACCTTGGGCCTTCTCCTTGTCGCGCCTCTCGTACTCAGCTTTTTGCTGCTCGACGAGGTACTCGACGCGCTTGCAGTTGGAGAGATCGTGACCCTTGGTGCGGTGAATCTTACAGTATTGCTTGTCGGAGCTACCCGGCTTGTCGGCCGCCGCCGCAGGGGCGGGCTCCTTGCCGGAGCCGCCAGCCTGCGCTTGCTTGGCGGGGGCCTCCTTGCCGGACTTCTCGACGGCAAGCACTTCCTTCTTGCCCTTCTTCCTGTTGTTCCGCCGCCGGCCCTTCTTTGCCGGGGCGGTGTCGTCGCTGTCGCTTCCCCCTGCGCCAGCATCCTCCCCGGGGAGTTTCCTCCCCTCTTCTGCACGGGCGCACTTGTCAGCAAGAGCGTAAAGCTCGCTGACGTCTCTGATCTTGGTCATCGCCATCTCCTCACGCATGCGGCGGTTACGCACGTTCTGATGGAACGCGCTGATAACCGCGGCAGGGTGAACGTCTGGGATGTTGTGCTGTACCCGGCTGAAGCGTTGAATATACTTGCGCAGGGGTTCGCCTTCCTTCTGGGCCAAAATGTGGAGATCGCTCTCCTGGCCATGGGGTTTGTGGCCGCCGGTGAAGGCGCCGACAAACTGATGGCAGAGGTCGGCCCAAGAAGAGATAGAGCCTTCCGGCAAGTGCATGAGCCACGAACGGACGTTCGGTTTCAGCACGAGCGGGAAGTAGTTGGCTAGGATCTTCTCGTCGCGCCCCCCGGCAGCTTGCACTGCGATAGTGTAGACGCTGAGAAACTCCGAGGGGTGCGTCTTGCCGTCGTACTTCTCCGGTACGTCGGGCTTAAAGTTCTTCATGCTGGGCCACTGGACGCGCCGCAGCTCGCGGGTGAACGCAGGGCAGCCTGCCGCGTACGGCAAGTCACCTGGTTCACCGGGCGCGGGTGCGTCGACAGTGTTCCCAGCTCTCTTGTCGGATTGTCGCCGAGCTTCTCGGCGGCGCTCGATCGTGGTCCGAGCGTCTTCATCTCGCCGGTCGTCGAGGACCTGGCGCTGGTCCCGACGGGCCCGCGGGTCCGACGAGGCTGTGGAGCCGTCGTCGGGGTTGTTCCGGCGGGGCGGCGGCTTCTGCTTCTGCGGCGGGGAGTGCACGCTTGTCGCACCCCCGGCAGTCTTGTCGCCGATAGCCTTCGTCTTCTCGGCCTGCCGCGGCCGCGAGGCCGACGGCTGCTGCGGAGAGTCGTTGTTGGCGAAGTCTATCAGGCTCCGGATAGTGGCCCTCCATTCCTCGGCCTTGTCGGCCGCTGGAGGAAAATCGAGGAGCAGCTGCGCCCTTGCGAGCGCTTCTGCCGGAGTAGTGGGGAACGCGGGCGAGCGGTGCGAGGAGCGGGATACGCTCGGACTTCTAACGACGTTAGAAGGAGCGGGGTCCCGCGCCGGCGCCTTCGCTTTGCTTGTGCCCGGACGGGGGTCCGGAGCGTCCCGCGAACCTCCGGTATGGCCTTGTCCCAGCAAGCGGATACCACCTCCCGTGGTATGGCGCTGCGGGGTCGTCGTATGTTGCGATGGACGTGGCGCGTCCACGGAGACCGAGGTCCGGTCGTCCGTCCTGTTCTTGGATCTGGTGGCACCGTGAGTGTCCTCGCCGGCAACCACCCTTCCGACGGCGTCTCCCCCGCCCACCGTTGGCTCTGGTGGCGGCGGGTGAGACGCGGACGGGCCTCCGACCTCCGAAGGCTTCTTCTTCGGGGCCATGGAGTTGTTGCTGATGAAGCTGGAGAGGTTGATGAAGATTGCGCCCGCGCGAACGCCGGATCAGGTTCGCACAACCTCGACGCCCCCTACCTGGCGCGCCAAAGATGTCGGGGGAAACTGTCCACCACGAACACCTATGGGACCGGAGCCCCTTGTCTGTGCGGTACGAGGGCGGAGGGAGCACGAAGAGCAGATCGAGGCAGACGCGCGGGCAGTTTTTACCCAGGTTCGGGCCGCACGGATGCGTAAAACCCTACTCCTGCTTGGTTGTGTATTGAGTTTGTGCGCTCGGAGCTTGAAGGAGCAGCTACACGAGCGTGAGAATGGTCTAGGTCGCGAACCCCCTCCACGTTGTGCATGGGCCTCCTTTTATAGTGCAAGGGGTCACCGACAGGTGTCAACGTAGGAGAAAGGGGTAAAAATGTAAAAGAGGTGGTAGTTGTAACAGTGCGGGAACAGTGGAGCTACAGTACAGAACAGTGGTCTATACCTACTCTAACAGTGGGGGACAAGGGCATTTAATGCCCGTCGCCGTCGACCCCAAAAGCTCCCGCCGTTGCGTCTCCGTCTGCCACGGCGATGGATCCTCTGCCGTGGAGTGCCACCGTGTCCCCCAGGCTGCACAGCCATCCGCCACGCGTCCCTGGAGTGGCCCCAGGGCGACGCGTGGGCCGATGAGCTGGAGCGCGGGCACACAGCGCACCTCCCCCGGCAAGCACCTTGCCGGGGATCTCGACCTTGCCGGGCCCGGAAGCTTGCCGCTCCCCGAGCCCTTGCCGGGTCTTCTAAGATGAAATCTTCTATTCGTCCTGACAAGCTCCTCTTGCCAGGGCCTTGTGCTAGTTAAGCAATCTCGAGCCTGGGACGGCCTTCCCGGCAAGCTCCTCTTGCCGGGGTCTTGGTCTTTTGTCTTGTATACTTTGTTTTTGAATGGCTAGATAAGGGTCAGGAAGGTCTCCGACAAGCGCGTGGTGAACCCTGCCGCGGGGAGCTGCCGCTGCCCGTGCACAAGTTGGGGTACTAGGGTACCCCTACCTTAGTACACCGACAGGGGTGACGGCCGATTGAACAACACACAATTGAACAAACACTACCACTTTTACTTTTTATCTTTTACCTTTTCTCCTTAACCCTAGTTCTTCTTCTTCCTCGTTCTTCGTGTGTTCTTCTTGTTGCAGGGCGACGAACCTCGAGGCCGTAGGGGCGGTCAGGCTGACCTAGGGCAGCCCATTGCCGCCGTGCGTCCAGACGGGGTCCCTCCCGGGCGTGTGGGGTTTCGGGTCCTCAAAAGCGCCTGCCGGATTGCTTGCATACCGCGCTTCCGGACGGGTCTCCTTCGACGCGAGCTGCGGTGCATCACCCCCGGCGTCGAGGGTACACGGTGACGTGTTCGTGTGCGAACACACTTTTTGGCGACTCCGCTGGGGATCAAGCTTCGAACGGTCTCCGGTATGTTCTTGCTACAAAGAGATCGTCATCTAGGGTTTGTAATCTACAAAGGTAATATGAATACTCAATTCACATATGTAGATGCAAATATTGCATATGTTGGTGCTAGATCATCTAATGAGCATAATGTATCGGCTAGCCCAAGCTTTATCAATCATGCATCTAATTTTGTGCAAGAGCCGATGCAACAAAATCTTCATGCTTCTACTTCATATAATTTTAGCAACATGCAACATATGTATTCCAACTCCCATGCATCGGCAACCCCAGATAGTATGCAACAGAGTGTTGCACCTTTCTATTCATCGGCAACTAGCTTGCAATATGTTAATCCAAACATGCCGGTGGATAGAGGAATTGGCCATGCTGCTACTACTTATCCGGCCAATTACCCTCAACCATCATATGCTACACCTCATGCTTCTAATGTTTTGGCACCATATGCAACTATAGGTATTCATAATTCGGCTTTGCACCTTCACGCTAATAGCCGAATAACTGAAAATTCTATAGGATCACTTGTGCCTTCACCTAGTACCATAGCATACAATGTTTCCCCTGCACAATTACAGAATTTCGGCGACATCTCGTTACCGAAAGAGTCTAAAAGTGTCAGGGGGCAATTCTATCCAGATTGGTCCTTAAGAAAAATCTTACGTCTTTTTGGGATGAATACGATGTTGTTCTAAATGAATTAATAGAAGAGGGAAAGCCTATTAATTCTGCTGCAATACAAGCTAGATTATGTCAAAAAGAGAATGCATTGAGTGTGGATAAAATTATCAAAAAGAGTGGTGATTCGGATAACAAAGTTAATTCGGTTATTGAAAAGACCGAATCAAATATTACGTATGCCGAATCTGTTCTAGAAAAAGAGGACAACAAAGTGTTGGGGAGCTATTCAAAAGAGGAACAACATATCGTTCAAGTAACGCAACCATCATGCTTTCCCAACGTGTTTGAAAAGGTATGTCTTGCATGTGATTTACCAATCCTCTGATTTGGTCACAACTTTATTGTTGATGCTTCTATAAGAAAAATTCTCATAAGTAATTCTGAGAGACCAATGAAGAAGGGTAATTTACTTGTTAGCAATAAAATTGTTATAGAACATATCAGTCAACCTATTGTGCCATTTACAAAGGTTGATAGTGATTTATTATTGCAGCCAAAGTTTTTCCCATTGCTTTATTTAAAATTCATATATAATTGGGTAGCTTTGCTTGCTTCATACTTGGCTTATGCATGGCCACAATTGAGACATGTATGTTCTAACTACTTTGATTTAAGAAATTTAAAGCCAAGGTTATAATCTATTGAGAAAACCGATGATGGTATAATTTCCTTTTCAAAGACATCGGAGATAGAGTGCAAAACACAATGCATAGCCGAATGGGAAGATTCTAAATCTGAACCATTCGTTTTCTTACCTCCAAAACCGTTCCCACACCAAGATTGGCTAGAAAACAAAACGTATACCTTCGATTCAAACATGTGTGATCAATTTTTTTATTTGTTGTTGAAAAATAATTACATTAGAATTCTTGATCACCATGTCAAGCTATCTATTCAAGGACAAATATATTGTAAGTTGCATGATTTTTCCAAGCATAATCTTGAAGATTGCAACATGTTTCGTCAAATAGTTAAATCGTCCATTGATAAAGGACGATTGAAATTTGTTGAGATACCAAGAGATGACCAGTCTATTCCGGTTGGTCCTGATGGCAAAAGGTTTTTGCATCGGCTAATATAAGCCGATCCATTTAAAGAGAAGGTAAAAGTTGCAGCTGATGGGATCAAGCTTTCAAGTAAAGAAGTTTTTGAAGAGCATAATGAACATAAACTTGAGGGCGAGAATTCCATCGAAGCTACAATGAAGACGCCAAGGACTGGGGGCAGCAAGCAAAGTCAATGATCTATGAAAGCAAACCAATAGAAATCAAAGGCCGAGGTAAGCACAAAGGTAAAAGGTCGAAAGTCACTTTCACGCAACTATTGGAAAATATCAAAAGAAGAGTGAACATAAGAATGCGTGTCGGCCAAACCATGCAAAGAAACCAGGATCACTCCCAAGGCGCAAATATGAGGATTGGTATTGGCAAAGTGAGAATTTTCATGCAACATATTCGTATCCTTCTTTTGGGACGCCAATGCCAATGCCGTGGATGCCTCTCTATTCTCATGTAGATCCATATCCATCATGGGACAGGTATGATACAAGGGCACATTCTCCATCTTATTTTAAACCATCTCATCAATATTATGCAGCTCCGAGAAGATCGACATTTGAACAATCACGTGTTAAAGACCGTTTCAATAAAAGGGAATCTGTCCGGAGCCCATGGACGAAGAAAGAGGTGGTCAAACAAGTATACCGGGTCAAGAAAGATGGTCGTAAGTGTGCTACTTCAGATTTGGTTTCAAATGACAAAGAACCAATTAAAGTGTTGACATTGGCTACAAAAGGCAAAGAAGTAAAGCAGTCGATTGTTGAAAATCAAAGTGCCAAATCTGAAGAAAAGGAGTTGAAAGTGCACGAGGTAAAACAAGAATTGTCATTAGTTCGAACAAATCACAGTCGGGGCGCCCACTCGGCTTATCATGTTGGCAAAATAAGAAATTACAAAAACTTAGTGCACAAGAACTTAAAGAAATGAACATGGCATGGGTTCCCAAAGGAAGTACTCAAAATAAGAATTATGTGCAAGCTTCCATTACAAGAAGTGCGGCAAAGGTGAAAAAGGAAATGAATGGAAATTATAAAGGACCAAGCCGAAGGTTTCAACATTTTCGGTCTACACATTATCCATATTCTTCAACTATGCCATTAATGCCTATGAAATTGAATTCTTCATCAGGTATGATTGGTTACCCGCAATGGTCTTATTTTAATCCATGGACGCAATATAACTTAGTACATCATGCAAGGGTTTTACCACATCATCATTCATTTGATTAGCTGCATTTTGCTGCTGATCCATATGGCCGATATATAATTATCGCCCTAAGCATATAAATGGCCTATGGAGTGTTAACTTCATCCTTAGAACCAACAAGGCACAAAATATTTTTTGGCACGCTGGCTTTGCCGAAAAACAGGGGGGCATGTGTTAACGCTCAAAAGTGGCACAATTATAAGGAGTGCCTTGAAGTTATATCAAGATGAAGTCAAAATTATGATTGGAATTCACCATGGGATGGATTTCTTCGAGAAGATCAAGATGGATATGAAAGTGGTCTAATGTGACGCCCCGAGACCGACGCTCCAGAAGACTTCCAGCTATTCCGGTATTTGCCGTGTGTTTTATTTGCTTGCATCATTGAAAGTGCAACTAATCCCCGGGTGGTTTTGGTAATTAATAACAACATATATATCATTGAACTAATATTTACTTGAGAATCATTTCAGAGAAGTTCGATGATATGGGTATGGAAATGTCTGAAGAAGTGGACCCCTCAAAATGCTAAGACAAGCATTGGCAAAAGCTCAAGACTCCATTTTTGGTTTAGTGATCAAAGATCACATTGAGTCCATAGGAAAAGCCAATACTATTAAAAGGGGATGAGGTTGTGTTGATGATCTGGTTGCTCAAGTGCTTAGTGATCTAGCTCCCTCAACTATCAGCACCCTTCACTACTTAACACACTCATAAGTAATCTCGGACAAACCGATTCTGCAAACTCAGTCCCACCGAGATGAACCACCTCAGCTATTCTTCCAAACCCTAATTTTTCGGTCCATCCGATTTTGAGTTCGGTCTCACCGAAACTGGATTGCCAACCTTCTGTAACCAATTGACATCATATCGGAATATCCGAGTTGTTAATTTCGGTCCCACCGAGAATGGCAAGCTCCTACCTTTGACTCACATCGGACACACCGAGATGGTATTTTTGGTCCCACCGAAAATCCCAACGTTCACTATATTTGAACTTTCGGTCTGACCGAGTTTTCACTTCGGTCTCACCGAGATTGCTCAAATATGTGTGTAACGGTTGGATTTTGTGTGGAGGCTATATATACCCCTCCACCCCCTCTTCATTCATGGAGAGAGCCATCAGAAAGTCTACCACTCCTACCATACACTTTCTGAGAAGAGAACCACCTACCCTTGTGCTGAGATCAAGTCATTCCATTCCTACCATATGAAACTTGATTTCTAGCCTTCCCAAGTTGCTTTCCACTCAATCCTTTCTTCCACCACAGCCATATCAGTGAGGAGAGTTGAGTGTTGGGGAGATTATCATTTGAAGCACAAGAGCAAGGAGTTCATCATCATCAACAACATCTATTACCTTTTGGAGGGTGGTGCCTCCTAGATTGGTTAGGTGTCGCTTGGGAGCCTCCGTCTTAGAGATGTGGAGTTGAACCAAGAAGTTTGTAGGGGCAAGGAGATCGCCTACTTCGTGAAGATCTACCCCGAGTAAGGCTAGTCCTCCGTGGGCGTAGGCCATGATGGAATAGACAAGGTTGCTTCTTCGTGGACCCTTCGTGGGTGGAGCCCTCCGTGGACTCGCGCAGCCGTTACCCTCCGTGGGTTGAAGTCTCCATCAACGTGGATGTACGATAGCACCACCTATCGGAACCACGACAAAAATCTTCGTGTCTCCAAACTGCGTTTGATCTTCTCCACCTCTCTTTACTACATGTGCAATTTACTTTCCGCTGCTTATACTCTAGAATTGCATGTGTAGGGTGATACTTGAATTGATCTTAATTGTGAAACTGCCAAAAACTTTGCATAATCAAAAGGCAGATTTTTTATATTGTCAAGTAGTCTAATCACCCCCCCCCTCTAGACATACTTTCGATCCTACAAGTGGTATCAGAGCTTTGGTCTCCATTGTTTTGGTTTCCATTGCATTGGACTCCATAAGCTTGGTTTCACAACCTAGGAGAGTATGGCGTCTAGTGAGGGTAATTATCGTAGAGGTCCTTACTTTGATGGTACAAATTTTGCTATTTGGAAGCATAAAATGAAAATGCATATTCTTGGTCATAACCCAGCCGCATGGGGCATTATTTGTGTTGGTATGCAAGGTGATTTCTTCGAGGAAGGAAAGGTTCCGGATCGCGAAGCTACACCGGAAGAGTTGCGGATGTTGCAAAACAATGCTCAAGCTTGTGACATTCTCTTCAATGCTTTGTGTCCCGAGGAGTTCAACAAAATCAGCCGTCTTGAGAATGCTAAAGAGATTTGGGATACTTTGGTTGAAATGCACGAAGGTACTGAATCTGTGAAGGAATCAAAGCTAGATATTCTTCAAGGTCAACTTGACAAGTTCAAGATGAAGGATGGTGAAGGAGTCGCTGAAATGTACTCTAGGCTTGCTCTCATCACAAATGAGATTGCCGGCTTAGGAAGCAAAGAAATGACCGACCGATTCATCATTAAGAAGATTCTCAGAGCTTTGGATGGAAAGTATGACACTGTGTGCACTTTGATCCAAATGATGCCAAACTACAAGACTCTCAAGCCAACTGAAGTCATTGGAAGAATTGTTGCTCATGAGATGACACTTAAGGATAAGGAAGAGCTTCACAATAAGTCAAGTGGTGCTTACAAAGCTACAAGTGATGCAAAGAAAGAAAGAAGCTCAAAGTCTAGATCATATGATGAAAAGAGATCTTCTAGTCGTGATCGAAACTGCTACAATTGTGGAAGACCCGGACACTTCTCAAATGAGTGTATGGCTCCCCACAAGAGAAGAGAAGAATCTCCAAGAAGAAGAGCAAGAGATGAGTCACCTCGGAGAGAGAGAAGGAGTAGAGATGATCGTTATGAACGAAGACCCTCTCGGAGAAGCAAGGATTCGGAGAGGAAAGACAAGTCATCAAGGAGCTACACAAGAAGAAGACATCAAGCTCATGTAGGTGAATGGGTCTCCGGCTCCGACTCCGACAATCAATCCGATGGAAGCTATCACTCCGACTCCGACTACAGTCAAGATGAAGGTGTTGCCGGACTTGCACTCGTATCCTCCAACTCCAACTCCTACGACTTATTTGATTCACCAAATGAGGGAACTGGAAGATGCTTCATGGCTAAAGGCCCCAAGGTAACACACCCTGAATTCATTGACTTTGATAGTGATGAGGATGACTTGCTTGGTGAAGATGAGCTCTTGCATGATAAATCTAGTGAGCTTAGTAATGATGAAAATGCTAGTAGTCTTTATAGTCGAGAAGAGTCAAATGACAATGCTATGAAGGAGATTGAGCGTCTAACTAAAGAACTAAACACTCTTAAGTTAGCTCATGAAACAACTCAAGAAGATCATAGAGAGCTCCTAAGATCTCATGAGAAGCTACGCTTCGAGAAGCTCACTCTAGAGCAAGAACATGAGTTTCTAAAAGCGATCAATGACGATCTTCGAAAGAAGAGTTCTTCATATCTTGCCAAACGACTTCTCTTGTCTAATTTCTTGCCACCTATTAAGACTAAGCATGACAAGCATAAGAAAAATTCTTCCTCTAGTAGTAACAATAACCATGTTAAATCCAATATTTTTGCTTCTAGTAGTTCTCTTGATTCCACTAACAATGTTTCAAGCCAAGTTACACTTGAGCAAGAAAATAGCTTATTGAAGGAAATCATAGAGAAAGGTGTCTACAAGAGTCTTGCCGAAAGCAAGAATTTTGATGAGATTGTTCGCAAACAAGGAAGGCACCGGAAGAATCAAGGGATTGGTTTTGAGCGGAAGTTCAACGCTGAAGGTGTTGAGTGGGAAGAAGGTCAATACCCTACTCCACAGTTCGTTTCACAAAAGGAGAAGTATGATCCTACTTCTTCCGATGTGGAACAAGCTCAAGATGACCTTCTACCACAAGACCACAAGCTAAAGGCCAAGGACAAGCTTCAAGAGGAGATTGATGCATTCATTGAAGCACCTCAAGCCATGGTCAAGTGGGTTCCCAAGGACACATCAAGTTCTACTTCGTCAAGCTCAACTACAACCCCAAGGATTCCCATCAAGATGATGTGGATCCCAAAGAAGAAGAACTAGAAGGTTCTTGAGGGTGACTCCGCCAACAAACTTCACTCATATTCATTTTGGCAAGAACTTGTGCAATCAACTTCCACATCATGCACTAGTTCATGGAGTCACAAACCCTCTTGTTGGTAAGTCAAGGGACAAGGTAATCATTGCTTTCATGGACATCATCTTTTGTGAACTTCAATCTGTGTCTATGGATATTCTTGTTTGTTCCTTGTGGGACTAACCCATGTAGGTATTGAAAGTGCCCTAATCCAAAGGATAGCTCCCAACTCTTGATGATCTACATCAACATTGAGCATCCACATCTTCAACATCTACATGAAGTCTTCTACGACAACCCAAGGTTAGTTTGACCCTTTAAAAGGGGTTCTCACATCTAGGGGGAGCTTTGCTCTAAAAAATTGAGCTAAAGCATCTCCAAATGATGTGGACACATAAATGCTTTATGTAAAAGTGGTAACCCCACTTGTGCTTAAACGATGAGTATGACCTATGATCAAATGTTCTCATTTGGCTCCTAAGTCAAAATACTCATATATAGATGACCTAGTCATCGACAAATTGTGTGCTAGTAGCTAGAGTATTGGTTGTGCATGTTTGACACATATTTCAGTTGCTATCTTATTGTGTGAGCATGTTGAATGCATGATTTTATCCATTCAAGGACATCCATTTGTTGTTTTGATTGTTTTGATTTTTCTGGCCAAATGGATGGACAAGAATGCCTAAGCACCTTCCCTAGCTATCTATGCTTTCTTGTCTCAAATTCTATTCATGCTCATATCACAACTTTGAACAAGTCATTTTCGGACCCTCCGAGTGAGGAGCACTCGGAGCCACCGATCCGTCTAAGGCTGACTTCCAAAACCTTCTAAGTCCATTTCGGTCTGACCGGCTTTTCCATCTCGGTCCAACCGAAACGCTTAGACTGATCTAGGTTTCATCTTGGTGAAACCGAGTTTAAAATCTCGGCGTGACCGATATGAATAACTGCACAGCAGTTAGCCATTTCGGTGTCACCGAGTTTTTCAACTCGGTCCCACCGACAGTATGGGGATATATATACCTGAGGGCTGCGCGCGATTTAACTCTTCAAACCGCTTCGCCCCCAAGTCCCCTGCTGCCGTCGCCCTGATCTTCGGATCGTCGCCGTCGTCGCCTGTGCGCCCTCGCCGCAGGTCTCCGCCGCCGTCAACGGAAATCCTCTCCGCGCCATTGCCGCCGTAGAGGGACTCCACCAAGTTAGGGTGAGTCCCGATCCCTTTCGTGCTCCCCATCTGATTCTTGCACGATTGGCTTGCCATGAATCTATCCACGTTTGAGATATTCCCTAAACATCAGATCAGATCCTCTAGTTTCGAGCGAAATTCTTAGGTTTAGGTTTCCACGGAACACATCTCGGTGAAGCCGATTTTGAAACTCGGAATGACCGATTTGGCCTCTGGCCATTGCACTGCACCATTCGGTCTAACCGAGTTGTGCAAATCGGTGTGACCGAAACTTAGCTTCAGTGAAACCCTAGTGTTTCGGTAGGACCGAAACCCATTTCGGTCTGACCGAAAGTGGTGTGTAGGTTTCTGTTATACACTTCGGATTCACCGAAACTGAAAATCGGTTTGACCGAAATGCATTCTGTGAAAACTCAAAACTAAGATTTGAACTCATTTTTTTTTGCAAAAAACCTCTGCAGTTGTGATAACTCTTCTACTCTGCCTATACCTTATCTTTTCACAGGTTGTCAGCCATGTCAGATGTCAGTGACAGCCAGAACAGGTCTGAATCACCGTTTGCAGAGATTCCAGAGGCAGATACCAGTCCTGAGGCTAGCAGTTCCAGTGATGATGGTGAGAGGAGCACCCCTAGTGGTTTGCCTCCTGCAGCCACCAGAACCAGAAAGAAGAGAAATTCTGATGATGAGGACTCTGACTTCGTTGCTGAGGAAGTTACCTCCAAGCCCAAGAGGAATGTTGTTGCCAAAGAGCACCAAGGGCAGCAGTCAAGGAAAGGCACAAGCAAGGTAAAGCAATCAGCTGTTGCAAAGAAGCTAAACTTGGAAGAGCCAGCTCCAAGTAAGGTGAAGAAAACTTCCAAGAGGAAGAGGGTAGTATATGCTGAACCTCAAGTTGATGCAGCTGCTGAAGAAGAAGAAGAAGAAGATGCACCCCAGCCTCCTCCTCAGAAGGCTAAGTTCATGGGTGATGCTATTAGGGCTCAAGCCTCTTCTAAGCCCAAGAAGCCTGCTCAAGCCAAGGCAGCTCCAGCCAAGCCCAAGAGAACAACCAGGAGCATTCCAGCTTCTGAGAAGAACAAATGTGAGATGCCACCGTCTGAGTCAGATGAAGAGCATGTGTTGCTTAAGCTCCGTCCTAAGTTGCCACTCTACAAATGATGCTCATCCTCAAGCTGAGGACATGAAGGCAAGGAAGGATAAAGGTCTCAGGCTATGGAGACAGTCTGATCCATATGCTGTGAGGAGAAGGACTGCTGTGGACCCCAGATTTCACACCAGAGAGCAGCATGACTTCTATGAGACCGTGCTGATGGATAAGAAGCCTATTGTTGCTGACACCAGGTATGTTGACTGGAAGTACATTGACAGTGAAGAGCACCGAGACTTCTTTCCCCATGTGCATGAGAGCTTTACTGCATGTGGAGTTGCTGATTTTGTGGGTCAAGAGCTGACAGCTTGGAATGACGAGATGATCATGCAGTTCTACGCCACAGCCCACTTCTATCCTGATGGCAAGATCACCTGGATGACTGAAGGTCAAAGGTTTTCTTCGTCTGTTGAAGAATGGGCAGAACTTCTGAATGCTCCAGTGCAGAGAAAGGACGACATTGATGTCTATGGGATTCCTAAGAAGAGTCATGATTCCATGAAGAACATGTACAAGGAGATCCCCGCTGCTGATTTGGAAGGGTGGAAGCTTGGCTCAGTGTACTATCTCCAGGCAGGTCTGACCACCACTAACACTATTTTGAGGCATACATTGATGCCCAAGTCTGGAGACCATCGCATGATTCGAGGCTATTCTATCAACATGCTGCACATTCTTGATGAGAAGGCACCTTTCAAGGTGATGGACTTAATGGTAGAGACCATTAAGAGGACTGCAGCTGACCAGAAGCGGTCGTGTGGGTTTGCCCCGCAGATTCAGATGCTCATCAATGCCAAGTTTGGCACGGGCAAATTCATGTTGGATAGGAAGCACTTGCCACTGCAGCCAGAGCATGAGGATAACGTAGTTGTGATGGATGAGGAGGATCCAACCTCAGTTGAAGGACAAGCCAAAATCGAAGCTGCGAAGAAAGCTAAAGCTGACAAAGAGGCAGCAGCAGCAGCAGCTAAACCAAAGAGCTTCGGAGAGCAGATTCTTGAAGCTACCCAGAGGATTGAACAACGCCTGGCCAGCATTGAGCAATCTCAGGAAAGCCTAGAGAGGATTGTTGAGGACAAGATCCACGCTCTGGACGTGAAGCTGACAGAGATTCAGGTGTCCGTCAACAAGCTTGAGGCGGACATGGAGGAAGCAAGGCAGGAGAGAGCAGAGCTCATGCAGGATGATCTAGTCCAGGACTCTCATCGCCAGACTGCTCAGGTTCCCAGAGGATCCAGATCTGCAGCTATCCTAGTGACTGACTCCAGGGCTACCACTTCAGCACCAGCCACAGCTCCAGCAGTTACTCCAGCTCCAGCATCCACTCCTCCAGCGCAGACATCAGCAGAAGTCTTCGCCGATGCCGTCATTTCTACTCCGACATCTACCCAGACGGGAGCCGCCAGCAGAGCCCGCAGTGACGCTTAGCTCTATACCTTTTTGAACTTTTTGGTAACTTGTTGCCAAAGGGGGAGAAATTGTATAGATCATAGGGCTTCGAGAGAGAGAGTGATCTTTCGTTCTTTTGCCGGTTTTCCTTTGAGATACATTGGTTTCTTTTGGTCTTTCGAAACTTTTAGTGTGCTTGCTACTACGTTTGATGCTACCTTAATGAGTGCTTGGTCATACTATGCTTTAATGTGTGCTTAATGCTTATCATATGCTATTCCTTATTGTATGGCTACTTACTCTTGTCTTGGTGATTGAGTGCATGTTATTCATTCTTATCATTTTGTGCGCTCCACCAAGATGTATGTGACATGGAAGAGTGACCCATAATCCTAATCGATTGTGCATTTGCATTCAAACGCAAATTTTAAATAATGCACAAATTTAGGGGGAGCTCTTGTTTATCACATACTCCCTCCGTCCCAAAATACTTGTCATAAAAATGGAAAACAATGGATGTATCTAGAGCTAAAATGCATCTAGATACATCCCCTTTTATTCATTTTGATGACAAGTATTTCCGGACGGAGGGAGTACTTCTCAAAGCGACTATATTATTCATTGATTATATCTTTTGTCGAAGCTTTGATCTATATGTTGTCATCAATTACCAAAAAGGGGGAGATTGAAAGTGCAACTAATCCCCGGGTGGTTTTGGTAATTAATAACAACATATATATCATTGAACTAATATTTACTTGAGAATCATTTCAGAGAAGTTCGATGATATGGGTATGGAAATGTCTGAAGAAGTGGACCCCTCAAAATGCTAAGACAAGCATTGGCAAAAGCTCAAGACTCCATTTTTGGTTTAGTGATCAAAGATCACATTGAGTCCATAGGAAAAGCCAATACTATTAAAAGGGGATGAGGTTGTGTTGATGATCTGGTTGCTCAAGTGCTTAGTGATCTAGCTCCCTCAACTATCAGCACCCTTCACTACTTAACACACTCATAAGTAATCTCGGACAAACCGATTCTGCAAACTCAGTCCCACCGAGATGAACCACCTCAGCTATTCTTCCAAACCCTAATTTTTCGGTCCATCCGATTTTGAGTTCGGTCTCACCGAAACTGGACTGCCAACCTTCTGTAACCAATTGACATCATATCGGAATATCCGAGTTGTTAATTTCGGTCCCACCGAGAATGGCAAGCTCCTACCTTTGACTCACATCGGACACACCGAGATGGTATTTTCGGTCCCACCGAAAATCCCAACGTTCACTATATTTAAACTTTTGGTCTGACCGAGTTTTCACTTCGGTCTCACCGAGATTGCTCAAATATGTGTGTAACGGTTGGATTTTGTGTGGAGGCTATATATACCCCTCCACCCCCTCTTCATTCGTGAGGAGAGCCATCAGAAAGTCTACCACTCCTACTATACACTTTCTGAGAAGAGAACCACCTACCCTTGTGTTGAGATCAAGTCATTCCATTCCTACCATATGAAACTTGATTTCTAGCCTTCCCAAGTTGCTTTCCACTCAATCCCTTCTTCCACCACAGCCATATCAGTGAGGAGGGTTGAGTGTTGGGGAGATTATCATTTGAAGCACAAGGGCAAGGAGTTCATCATCATCAACAACATCTATTACCTTTTGGAGGGTGGTGCCTCCTAGATTGGTTAGGTGTCGCTTGGGAGCCTCCGTCTTTGAGATGTGGAGTTGAACCAAGAAGTTTGTAAGGGCAAGGAGATCGCCTACTTCGTGAAGATCTACCCCGAGTAAGGCTAGTCCTCCGTGGGCGTAGGCCATGATGGAATAGACAAGGTTGCTTCTTCGTGGACCCTTCGTGGGTGGAGCCCTCCGTGGACTCGCGCAGCCGTTACCCTCCGTGGGTTGAAGTCTCCATCAACGTGGATGTACGATAGCACCACCTATCGGAACCACGACAAAAATCTTCGTGTCTCCAAACTGCGTTTGATCTTCTCCACCTCTCTTTACTACATGTGCAATTTACTTTCCGCTGCTTATACTCTAGAATTGCATGTGTAGGGTGATACTTGAATTGATCTTAATTGTGAAACTACCAAAAACTTTGCATAATCAAAAGGCAGATTTTTTATATTGTCAAGTAGTCTAATCACCCCCTCTCTAGACATACTTTCGATCCTACAATCATTTTATTTGTGCTTGCATCATGTCATCATGCCATCATGTCATTAATCTTTGCATCTCAACTAAATAAATTGCATAGATCGTTTGATCTATTTAAACCGAGGGAACTCACATGGTGTTTTCTCTTTAAAACATATCCTCCCAATATTTAGGGAGCTATAATAAAATATCCCATTAGTTTGGGATCACCGAAACACACTTGCAAATTTTTTCCATGCCTCTTTTGCTTCAAGTTTCCCCTCCAAACCTTGTCTATAGTTCTTTCTCCTTTTATCGAGGTTCCTCCAAAAATCCCAGCATTTTTGGACACTTCTAAAACCTAGTCCTAGTTCAAACTATTTGAATTCAAATAAGTTTGAATCCAAACTTCACTCCCATGCCACAGCTAATTTCCCTGGTTCAAGCTCATTTTTACGAGTCCGGGAAAATTAGTTGTATGCCCAAATTCTATCCCTAGCACCTCCTTTCTTATCTTTTCTTCTTTGTTGTTTTTCTAGTTTTTTTGGGGGAAACAACAGAGAACTGGAAAAAGAAAGGACCCAGCCCAGTTGGGCCTCCCAGCAACTAGCCGCAGCTGGCCCAGGCCACCACGGCCTCCCTAAAGCCCAGCCCGCTACCTACCTAACCCTAGCCCCGCTCGACCCCGTCGCCCGTTTTCCCTCATCTCCCTCATCCCTCTCCCTCAACGCCGCACCTCTCCCTCCTCTCGCCCGATCCCCACTCGCCCGACCCCCTCCGGCATCGATGCCCCGATCCCGCGCCTTCTCCTCCATCGCCGCGGCCGGCCTCCTCCTCACTCGACCCATCTCCCTCCCAAGCAACGTCGACTTCTCCCCATCGCTGTCCTCCGCCGCCTAGCTCCCTTCGCTCCCCCTCGACAGCAGCCGCCGCCGCTGGCTTCAGTTGCGCACCTCCGCGCCACGCGCCTCCGCGCGTCGGTCATCGGACCGCGTCGGCTGCCTCCCTGGCCTCCTCCATGGCGCCGCCCGAGCTCCTTCTCCTCCGCCGAGAGCATGGCCGCCCCACCGGACCTCCCGTACAACCAGGCCCCTGCCAATGATGTCCGTCGCCCCACTCCATCGTCCTCCCACGCCAGAGCTCTGCTCTGCATTACCCGTCGGTGAGCCGTCTGCCCGAGCTCCTCCTCGTCGTCCCGCGCCATGGCTGCCATGGCTCCACTCCGCCTCCTCGCTGTCGTGCCGTTTAGGCCCCTTGTTGCTGCCTTGCTCTTCGCCGAGAGGACAAGGACACCAAGTTATGTGCGCACCATTGCTAGATGCGCGCCAAGATCACCCAGATCGCCAAGTTCCTCTACGGATGCAATGGACGTCCATGAACCCTGTATGACTCCAACATGAACGAGTACATGGTTACCCCGAAGACCTCGGATACGTCAAGTTCCACTACATCAACATGAGTACCACGACGCCGACGGCCTTCAAGTTCGACTGCACGGATAACACAAGTACCCCTTCGGAAACGCCAAGGTCGACTATGCCCGACGATGCGACAAGTACCCCTACGGCAAGTACCACGATGGCCCCGAACAAACTCGAAGCGTGTACCACTACCGTCGCCGAAGACCCGTGTACAACTACTTCCACTACCGTCACGTGAACGCCTACTCCCCTCTCTGAAATGAAACGAGAACGACTACTTCCCTGGACGACTCGTTCCACCCCGAAACGCACGCTTCAAAGGTATAACCCCGAGACGACGCTCGTGAACGAATGTGGTTGTATGAGATGCATCCCTTGTTTGCACAGTTTCCGTTGTGCCCCTCTTTTGCCGTCGCCACATGGGAACTCGGTATCTGGGAGCACCCCACCATCTTGCATGACACGCTCACGCCGCCCCTTTCTTTTGCACAGGTCTCTCAATGAGTTACCGGTACCGAAATGTTGTTGCGGCATCATTTTCGGTTATCGTCGCCGTGGCCGCTTTCTTTCCACCACGGTGACAAATGCTTCATATCTTGCTCTTGTTAACTTTTAATAAAAATTTCTTAAAACTTGCAAATATCATCCGCATCATAATAACAACATTAAAATGTTTACGATTGTTGGTTGCTTTAAAATTGCTAAATGACATGTGCGGTTTTCCGGAATTGTTGTTGTTATTTCCTGCCTCATTTAAAATGACTAGATAGTGTAGTTTTTCTCATGCTTCACCTCTTGCCATGTTTAATAAAAACATTTAATCTTGTATTGTAAATAAACGAGAGTCAACTAAATGAATAAATGTGGTGCTTCATCAATATGCAACTCGTTGCATATTGAGCTCCACTTAACTTGTAGTATTGCTTGTGCACCTTGACATGCCATGCATATTTAAACCGGACATGCATCATACTTGTTTATGCATCATGCCATGGTTATGATATGTGTGTTTACTATGTTGTTTGCTTCTCTTGTTAGCTTCGGTTCTGTTCCAGAGTTGTGAAGATTTGTTCGACTACTTCTTGGACTCGTTCTTCTTCCTTGCGGAATCCCAGGCAAGATGACCATTCTGAGATATCACTTCTATCTTTGCCTATGCTAGATGTCTCGCTCTTTAGATATTGCCTCGATGCCTATTCCTGTTTGTCGGCCCTCCTATTGTTGCCATGAAACTCTCTAACCACCTTCCTAGCAAACCGTTGTTGGGCTAAGAACACATCGCTCAGCCCATCTTATAGCGTTGTTAGTATATATATATATATATATATATATATATATATATTGGCAATGGGTGGAAGGCTTGGCCTTCTGCTTGGTGTTTTGTTCCACTCATGCCACCTTAGGACCCGATAAACCGGTGTTATGTTCCTTGATTTTGCATTCCTAACACGGTTGGGGTTTATGGTCCCCCCTCGATAATTCGCACTTCTTAAAGCTTTTCCAGCAAGACCCAACTTTGGTTTTAATTTGCCTCATAATAAAAAAACTTAATTAATTAATTGCATAGGGGGTCATGTCCCCGGGTTCTTAATTCTACATAACAGGGGGGGCCACTGCTGATGGTGTTGGTCCCAAACGGGGGTCCTGCAGGGCCACCACGAGGAAACTCGAGGTTTGGTTTTACCTGTAGCATCACCCATCCGGTCGTGGCCTGAGATGAGATACGCGCGGCTACTATCAGGGGTCGGCACGCTGGGAGGTCTTGCAGTATTAGTAATACCGTTGTCGAAATAACTTGAGCACAGGATTCCGAGAATACTCGGGTCTTCCCACTTTGGAGTTGCGACTCCGCAGATCATGAGCTTGTGATGGGCTAAGTTGGGACACCCCTGCAGGGTTATGAACTTTCGAAAGCCGTGCCCGCGGTTATGTGGCAGATGGGAATTTGTTAATATCCGGTTGTAGATAACTTGACACCATATCCATAAGAATACACTACTTGTGTGAGTAACCGTTTCCGAAGGGCTTCGGCAAGTTAACACGGTGGGGTTATGTTTGATCGTGAGTAGCTAGGATCAGTTCTTGATCAACTTGGCGACCGTTGGCACTTGTTCTCTTCTCGCTCTAAACTCGTAAGCTAGATGCTTAGTGCTTGCTGCAGACACTTTTATAGCCTTTCCTCACCTAAGGCTTTGGTAGTTTTGATACCCGGGAACGGGATTGCTGAGTCCTCTATGGCTCACAGATTCAACACACACCAGCTGCAAGTACCACTGAGCACAGTGCAGGAGATGGTTCAGAACTTCACTGGGAGCTCGATGAAGAGAGTGGCCGTATGTATGTGACGTTTTTCGACGATCGGTAGTGGTTCCTACTAGGGCGATCAGGCCTTGTGTTACTTATGGTATCTTGCTCATTTGGATTTTCGTCCGTAGTCGGACCCTGTGTTATTTGGATGATGTATGCTATTGTATTCATTGTGTGACGTGGCGAGTGTAAGCCAACTATTATTTTTTCTATTTCATCCCTAAATTTTACATGAGATGTGCAAAGATACCATACTTGAGATCATTCTAGTATGCGCTTATGTCTTTAAGTCGTGCCTCGACACATGGGAGACATAGTCGCATACTGGGCATTACAAGTTGATATTCAGAGCCTTCTCCGACCTAGGAGCCCCCCTGATTGATCGAATCACTGACGATTGAGTCTAGGCACACACACAAAAATGTTTTGAGTCCTATATATACCGGAGAGTAGGATTTCTTTTACTCCTCATCCCCTTCATCGCTCTGGTGAGGACTCGTGACGTTGTTTTATCTTCACTATTCTCAAAAATTCACAATTTTTTTAGGATCACGCGAGTATTGTTTGGATTGTTCCGATATCTTTGTGACGAGAACATTGTTCTTGATGCCACCTGTCATTTTGGGGTTGTGGTAGTGTCCTGGGGAGTTGAGCTCCGAGGTGTTGTCGTCACAAAAGTATCGTAGCGGTTCTAGAATACTTAAGACGGACGACATCGAAAACTCTTCTATGCAGTTAGTGGTGAGATAACCCCGACGTCATCCAGTACTTGTGGGATAGTTCGGGAGTATTGCCACAGTATAGCAGATGTGTTTCGAAGGTCTGAGGTAAACAGTTTTCGAAGATGACTGGTTATGTGTTGACGGATGGATACAGCTGGATGTAGGTTTAGAGTTGAGTGCGCAGTGCTTCCCCTGTATCCCCAACACCAGATTGCATAACCGGAAAGCTTCGGGAATTAATAGGTGGGTTTCAAGTAGATCGTAGATATTCTTCCAACGGGTGCATGATATGAGGTTTGGGGTTCAACATCTAGTGAAGAGGTTTCATGAGCGCTGTTCCAATTGGGAGTTGCATCTTAAAGGATCCTTGGCTATGCTGATCCGGGGATGACAATGCCCTTTGTAACACGTGCCATGGGGCATTCAGCACGAACATGTGGGACGAAACCTTTATTATGTATTTGTTCCATCTGTACCTTGTTGTTTTATTCTATCATTTTGTTCTCCCAAGTGGCTTCTCGACAAGTTGATGTACCATTAAGCTACAGAATTCATTCGTTCAATTCTCTATTCAAATGATATTGTGAAGATTATGTTGCAACATATCTATCCTTTGTTTTTGTTTTGATTCTGGTATTCGAGTTGCTTCAACGTCAAGTGTTGATTCCATACCTTTCCTAATCGGTGTTCTCATATTTCTATGGGAGTGCTAATCCTTCTTGAGCATCAAGATTGTCATGTTAAATTATTTTTCAACCGATGTGTTTCTCTTCAAGTTACCCAATCCTTTTAATATGTGCAAGACCAATTCTGGGTTTTCTCTATGGTGTCTGTTTCATTCATCCCAAGTTGTCTTTGTTTTTCCCCGCCCTCCCACCCTTTTTTCTTCATGGAGCCAGAGTCCTTTAATGAAATATCCATTTTATTCATGTGATTTTTCTTCATTCTTTCCTTCAATGTCCTTATCCGGTGATTTCTCATGAAGATGCTAAGGAAGCTTTAGTTTATCATTCTCCGTTCTCGTTTCTTCTCCAGTGGACTTAATTCAAGCTTCAGTGTTGATCATATATGTTCCTCTTGTTTCACATGTTTTCCGTGTTGGAATTTCTTATCCAAGGCTCTCTTATTTCTTCACATCTCTTTATTCATATCCGGAGTGTTCAAGATATCTCGAAAGATTCGTGTTTTCATTCTTAATCTGTTCAAGCTATTTTGAGGTTGTCATCTTATTCAAGCCATTTAATTCAACCGGTGCAATCTCTCTTAAGCAATCTTTTCCAACGTTGTTTCTTTTGAGTGGGCCCTAACCCACAGGTCTTTTCCCAGGATCTTACCTGACTCTTCTATTTTTTCAGAGTTATTCTCAAATTCTTTTCAAGTTTGACAGAAGAATAAATTGTCATCAGTCATATGCCTTCTCCAAGATCGCTTTCAAATTCTTTTCACCTTTGGTTCAACCTTTTAATTCTTCGTTTCGGAGTGCCTCAACAATTCATGGTGGTGTATCTCGTCGTCATTCTCAGGTTTTGAAAATCGAAGAAGAGTTTCTCTTAAATCTTGGCCCGTTCTCTTGAAGATTCATGGTTCTAGCTTCATGCCAACCTCATTATTGTTCTGATTGTGAGGAATTCTTTTTATACCCATCCTAAGCATTTCATGAATTCTTCCCATTGTGATCCTCTGAAGACCATCATTTCAGAAGATTTCTTTGTTCTTAGTTTTCAACTTCGTCCTCCAACTGTTCTTAATTGATGCCTCTTCGTTCGTCTCCATATTCTTATGTGGTTCGTTAAAAAATTCATCTTCCGTTGTATCGTATCAATTCATTTGTTTTTTCTTAGTCCTATCGGTGGTTCGTTGGAGATTTACCCAAGTCTGTGCGAGATCTCTCTTTAATACTTTGCAGCAAGAATAAGTAGTATGCCAAATCCATTGGTTGTCATCAATTTAAATTGGTGAAGGATAAGCATGACATAATTCTTATTCTTATTCCTTCAAGGTGATTTAATTCCTTTGTCCGGAGTTCATTCGTGATATCATATTCTCGGTTCGAAGTGCTTTAACTTTCTTTTTCCGGAGTTCCAAACTAGATCAATTATCTTGTCACGAAGCTTCATCTAAAGCATTGCAAGGCTTCAATCTTGTTCTTTTCATCTTTCACTTCTCATCCTTTTGTTACCGGAGTTCTTCATGGTGGATCATCATGATTTAATTCCTCCTCGAAGTCTTCATCAAGATTCTTGTTGGAGCTCAAGCATTCTTCTTCTTGCATTTCGAAGTGCAATTCGTACTCCTTGTTTCGTTTGAGATGGTGTTATGCAATTCTTGACAATTTCCTTCGTGTTTCATGATTCACAAGTTATCAAGAATGAGATATTTAAAACAATCATTTCTCTTTCTTGAGTAGATTTTTCCAACCTTTCAATTTTTTTCGTTGGAGTAATCTTGGGTTGTATTTCACCTAAAAGCTTTTCCTAAGGATTGTTGCTAACTATGGTGCTTATAAATGACCCAAATTCTTCATTTATCCTATTAGTGACAGAGTTTTCATCTCGTCATTGACCCAAGGCTAGCAATTGTTTCCGTTAGTGGCCGGTTGTCACCTCATAACTTTGGGATGTTTTCCATAAGCCCACATCAAGCTTATTCTTCTTGTTGTTGAATTTCCAACAATTTTGTCCAATCCATATTTGTAAGGATGCTCTTTCAAATTCATTCATGGGAGAAGTTGTCATTTTCTTCTCCGATCTTTTCTTTCCAATGATCTTGCATATAATCTTTCATTCCGGAGGCATGGTGATGTTGCTCTCTCCAAACCATCATCTCGTTTTATCGAGATCATGTTCTTTCCTTTGCTTGTCCATTTAACAGGAGTGTTGTGACCTCCATTCAAGTTCTCTCATCTTTTCATGTTTTGCCTCTCTTTCAACCGGAGTGCTGTCTAAATCTTTCTTACCCCTTGTGCCATTCATTCAATAGTTTCGGAAGCAGTGTGTTGTTGATTTCGTCAAGTATCATCTCATCTCTCAGTTCATGTTCAATTCCTTCCATTTACAGTCGGAATGCTGTCCAAATTATTTCGTTCTTATTCCTTCTCCATCTTGTTTTAACCGGAGTGGTTTTGAAATTCTTTCGTCATCCTTGAGCTCTTCGTTCATGTCCTTGCAACCTTAAAATTCGTGTGGTGTCCCTTGTTCCTCCTTTTACCGGAGTGCTCTTAACTTCGTTCATCTCTGCTGTATTCTTCTTTCAATTTGGTCAGCCTCTCAAGTTTGTGGTTTCACTCATTTCTCAAAGAAGCAACTTCGTTTTACCTCTTCCTTCTTCGTTTTATCCGGTGCCATCTCTAGGATCTCTGTTAGTGTGGGAGAGTTGTGACGCCCCGAGACCGATGCTCCAGAAGACTTCCAGCTATTCCGGGTTTCGCCGTGTGTTTTATTTGCTTGCTTCTTTTTATTTGTGCTTGCATCATGTCATCATGCCATCATGTCATTAATCTTTGCATCTCAACTAAATAAATTGCATAAATCGTTTGATCTACTTAAACCGAGGGAACTCACATGGTGTTTTATCTATAAAACATATCCTCTCAATATTTAGGGAGCTATAAAATATCCCATTAGTTTGGGATCACCGAAACACACTTGCAAATTTTTCCCATGCCTCTTTTGCTTCAAGTTTCCCCTCCAAACCTTGTCTATAGTTCTTTCTCCTTTTATCGAGGTTCCTCCAAAAATCCAAGCATTTTTGGACACTTCTAAAACCTAGTCCTAGTTCAAACTATTTGAATTTAATTAAAATAAGTTTGAATCCAAACTTCACTCCCATGCCACAGCTAATTTCCCTGCTTCAATCTCATTTCTACGAGTCCAGGAAAATTAGTTGTATGCCCAAATTCTATCCCTAGCACCTCCTTTCTTATCTTTTCTTCTTTGTTGTTTTTCTGTTTTTTTGGGGAAACAACAGAGAAGTGGAAAAAGAAAGGACCCAGCCTAGCTGGGCCTCCCAGCAACTAGCCGCAGCTCGCCCAGGCCGCCACCGCCTCCCTAAAGCCCGGCCCGCTACCTACCTAACCCTAGCCCCGCTCGACCCCGTCGCCCGTTTTCCCTCATCTCTCTCGTCCCTCTCCCTCAGCACCGCACCTCTCCCTCCTCTTGCCCGATCCCCACTCGCCCGACCCCCTCCCGCATTGATGCCCCGATCCCAAGGCTTCTCCTCCATCGCCGCAGCCGGCCTCCTCCTCACTCGACCCCTCTCCCTCCCGAGCGCCGTCGCCTTCTCCCCATCGCTGTCCTCCGCCTCCTACCTCCCTTCGCTCCCCCTGGACAGCAGCCGCCGCTGCTGGCCTCGGTTGTGCACCTCCGCGCGTCGGTCGTCGGACCGCGTCGGCTGCCTCCCTGGCCTCCTCCATGGCGCCGCCCAAGCTCCTTCTCCACCACCGAGAGCATGGCCGCCCCGCCGGACCTACCGCACAACCAGGCCGCTGCTGGCGACGTCCGTCGCCCCACTCCATCGTCTTCCCGCGCCGGAGCTCTGCTCTGCATCACCCGTCAGCGAGCCATCCGCCCGAGCTCCTCCTCGTCGTCCCGCGCTATGGCTGCCATGGCTCCACTCCGCCTCCTCGCTGTCGTGCCCTTTAGGCCCCTTGCTACTGCCTTGCTCTTCGCCGAGAGGACAAGGACACCAAGTTCTGTGCGCACCGTTGCTAGATGCGCGCCAATATCACCCAGATCGCCAAGTTCCTCTACGGATGCAATGGATGTCCATGAACCCTGTATGACTCCAACATGAACGAGTACATGGTTACCTCGAAGACCTCGTATACGTCAAGTTCCACTACATCAACATGAGTACCGCGACGCCGATGACCTTCAAGTTCGACTACACGGATAACACAAGTACCCCTTCAGAAACGCCAAGGTCGACTATGCCCGACGATGCGACAAGTACCACTACGGCAAGTACCACGACGGCCCCGAACAAACTCGAAGCGTGTACCACTACCGTCGTCGAAGACCCGTGAACGCCTACTTCCCTCTCCGAAATGAAACGAGAATGACTACTTCCCTCGATGACTCGTTCCACCCCGAAACGCACGCTTCAAAGGTATAACCCCGAGACGACGCCCGTGAACGAATGTGGTTGTATGAGATGCATCCCTTGTTCGCACAGTGTCCGTTGTGCCCCTCTTTTGCCGTCGTCACATGGGAACTCGGTATCCGGGAGCACCCCACCATCTTGCATGACACGCTCACGCCGCCCCTTTCTTTTGCACCGGTCTCTCAACGAGTTACCAGTACCGAAATGTTGTTGCAACATCATTTTTGGTTATCACCGCCATGGCCGCTTTCTTTCCACCCCGGTGACAAATGCTTCATATCTTGCTCTTGTTAACTTTTAATAAAAATTGCATAAAACTTGCAAATGTCATCCACATCATAATAACAACATTAAAATGTTTAAGATTGTTGGTTGCTTTAAAATTGCTAAATGACATGTGGGGTTTTCCGGAATTGTTGTATTTATTTCCGGCCTCATTAAAAATGACTAGATAGTGTAGTTTTGCTCATGCTTCACCTCTTTACATGTTTAATAAAAACATTTAATCTTGTCTTGTAAATAAACGAGAGTCAACTAAATGAATAAAATGTGGTGTTTCGTCAATATGCAACTCGTTGCATATTAAGCTCCACTTAACTTGTAGTATTGCTTGTGCACTTTGCCATGCCATGCATATTTAAACCGGACATGCATCATACTTGTTTGTGCATCATGCCATGGTTATGATATGTGTGTTTACCATGTTGTTTGCTTTTTTCCGGTTTGCTTCTCTTGTTAGCTTCGGTTCTGTTCCAGAGTTGTGAAGATTTGTTCGACTACTTCTTGGACTCGTTCTTCTTCCTTGCGGAATCCCAGGCAAGATGACCATTCCGAGATATCACTTCTATCTTTGCCTATGCTAGATGTCTCGCTCTTTAGATATTGCCTCGATGCCTATTCCTATTTGTCAGCCCTCCTATTGTTGCCATGAAACTCTCTAACCACCTTCCTAGCAAACCGTTGTTTGGCTAAGTACGCATCGCTTAGCCCCTCTTATAGCGTTGTTAGTTGCAAGTGAAGTTTTGAAGATTCTGGCCCCATGTTGAAGTTGTTGTTGGGTTAACACAATATATATATATATATATATATATATATATATATATATATATATATAACGCCCATCCGGTCTTGGCCTAAGACGAGATACGCGCGGCTACTATCAGGGTGTCGGCACGCCGGGAGGTATTGCTGGATTAGTTTTACCTTTGTCGAAATATCTTGAGCACAGGATTCCGAGAATACTCGGGTCTTCCCACTTTGGAGTTGCGACTCCGCAGATTGTGAGCTTGTGATGGGCTAAGTTGGGACACCCCTGCAGGGTTATGAACTTTCGAAAGCCGTGCCCGCGGTTATGTGGTAGATGGTAATTTGTTAATATCCGGTTGTAGATAACTTGACACCATATCCATATGAATTCACTACCTGTGTGAGTAACCATGATGGTCTCTTTCTGAAGGGCTTCGGGAAGTGAACACGATGGGGTTATGTTTGATCGTGAGTAGCTAGGATCACTTCTTGATCAACTTGGCGACCGTTGGCACTTGTTATCTTCTCGCTCTAAACTCGTAAGCTAGATACTTAGTGCTTGCTGCAGACACTTTTATAGCCTTTCCTCACCAAAGGCTTTGGTAGTTTTGATACCCGAGAACGGGATTGCTGAGTCCTCTGTGGCTCACAGATTCAACACACACCAGATGCAGGTATCGCTGAGCACAGTGCAGGAGATGGTTCAGAACTTCACTGGGAGCTCGATGAAGAGAGTGGTTGTATGTATGTGATGTTTTTCGACGATCAGTAGTGGTTCCTACTAGGGGCGATCAGGCCTTGTGTTACTTAAGGTATCTTGCTCATTTGGATTTTTGTCCGTAGTGGGACCCTATGTCATTGTGTGACGTGGCGAGTGTAAGCCAACTATTTTTTCTATTTCATCCCTGAATTTTACATGAGATGTGCAAAGATACTATACATGAGATCATTCTAGTATGCTCTTATGTCTTTAAGTCGTGCCTCGACACGTGGGAGACATAGTCGCATACTGGGCATTACATCTAAAATGGAGTTCGGATGCAAAAGTTATGACAAGTTCAGAGATGCTCATGGTGACACCAGATTAAAGTATGGCTTAATACCCAATTAAGATGGCTTCAAATCGAAATAGTTTCAACATGAAAGTTCTTCGTCTCGTCGAAACGGATGATTTTGATATAAAAATTTGTCTTAATCCGAGGTCGTGTGCAATAGTTACATCCAGTACAAGACGCTGCTACACTACATGGCCGGACACTCCGGGGACAACCCTCTGGGTTTTAGATTTCTGTGTGGATGGCCGAACACTCCAAGTATGTTCGTTCGGGTTTTCAATTTCGCTGCTGCAGACTTCGGAAAAATAGCCGAAAACCCCCTCAAGATGACGTCAGATCAAAAAAACGTTCAACATGAAAGTTGTTCGTCTCATCGAAATGGTCAAGATTGCTTTTGGGCTCGTTTCCATCCGAGGTCGTTTACTCCCAAACATGGCCTGCAAGGTGCAGCCAGATTTTACCAAACAGTTTTGGAAGGTTCGGACCAAACAAATCCGAATTGGACTAGGGTTTTGGATGTGAATTTAAGCCTTTTCCTTGCACGGGAAGTCCAACCGCCTCTTATATACCTAAGGGGTGATGTTCGATTGAACAATACACAATCGAACAAACACTACCACTTTTACTTTTTATCTTTTACCTTTTCTCCTTAACCCTAGTTCTTCTTCTTCCTCGTTCTTCGTCTGTTCTTCTTGTTGCAGGGCGGCGAACCTCGAGGCCCTAGGGGCGGTCAGGCCTACCTAGGGCAGCCCATTGCCGCTGTGTGTCCAGACGGATTCCCTCCCGGGCGTGTTTGGTTTCGGGTCCTCAAAAGCGCCCGCCGGATTGCTTGCGTACCGCGCTTCCGGACGGGTCTCCTTCGACGCGAGCTGCGGTGCATCACCCCTGGCGTCGAGGGTACACGGTGACATGTTCGTGTGCGAACAGAGTGTTGTGTCTAATTTTGGAATTTTTCGGGGTTCGTTTGGACATTTGTATACATTAACTAGGTTTCTAGGCATTTTATGTGCATAATTCAAATTTGAACTACATGCTCATGCTCCAGTGCATATAAACGGGTTGAAAAATCAAATATGTGTCCTTTGGTGCGTGCTTAGGTCCCATGCAAGAAATGGTAATGAATTTAAAACACCAGGGCACTGCTGATTGCCGGCAAAACATTGAGATACTTTGTTTCTAATTCTAGTAAATCCAAAACTCGTCTCCAATGCAGGAATTGTGCAGCTCTTGATCGCAAACATTCTAGTTAGAACACCTGTATGCAAACCGACAGCTTCCCAGGAAGTCAAGAGAAAATGTGTCGAGCAGGATTTCTGCAGCTCTTGATCACAAACGTTTTAGGTACAACACCCGTATGCAAAGTGAGAGCTAAGGTCTTTCCCTTAAGTCGAGGGAAAATTCGCAGCGCAGAATTTGTGCATCCCTTCAACGCAAATGGTTGTTTTGGATGAGCTGTGTGCAACCACGTACAAACAATTTCTCAATCCTTGTAACACTATGATTTGTCAAAATATGCAGCTAAAAATCACTAGCACTATCTAATTTTTGCAACTAAATTCAGTAATTAAGCATAGATTTCATTCATAGATTAAGCAGGCGTTCTTAATTTATAGAAATAGTTCAACTCGACAGCTGAACCGACCAAACTTTTCCCCCAAATTGTTGTCAACCACGTACTGAAATAGCTAGTTCAACTATATATACTAGCTAATTTTAATTACGTTGTACAGTTCCACCACATCTATTGTCAGATGAACTGAACAAAATTGCCCCTAAATACTACTACTACGAAGGGGCTTTGTGCTACTTCCGGCAGCCGATCTCCTCTGCCGAGCACACTCAGTAAAAGGCAGAGGAGGAGGAGGAGCCTATCGACGAGCTGGACAACTGCAATACGGTGCCTACCACTTTTGCACGTTCAGCGACACTCGTCGGCTCGAACGCCCACTGTCACTCCAGACGACCCCTCTCGAAGCGGCCTGACTGCTCGTAAATCTCCTGATTCCTCGCCTCTGCATCGGCGTGTGCTGCGGTAAGGCTCTTTGCATGCTCGACGAGGCGCTCCTCCTCCTCCCGCAGGAACTCGATGTAGTGTGCAAGGTCACTAACGCATGTGCGAGCCTCCAACTCCGCCTCCCTCCTTCGGGCGGCGGTGGCGGAGCAGGTGATGATCCCAGCGATCGATGGTGGGCTGGTAGCCACGACGGTCACCTCCCGCCTTCGGACCACGGTGGCGGAGCGGGTGATGACCGGCAGTGGGATGGTGGCCACGACGGCCACCTCCCGCCTTCGGGCCGCGCCGGTGGAGCAGGCAATGGCCCTGGCTTTCGACGGTGGTGTGGCAGCAACAGCGGACGGCAACAGCTACCGACAGACAACGGCGGCAGAGCGTGTGGTGGGTGTTCCACGCACACCCAACAGGGACGCCACGCGCACTACACTATGCCAGGGACTGCGCCGCCGCCGCGGTGTAGCCTCCCGGTTGGAGCTGTCCTCTAATGTCGGCGGAGTGGCTGAGCGACGATGACGGACCAGTGCCATTGGCGATTATGGGAGAAGCAGACGAGATAAGCTACAGGGAGGGATGGGAAAATGCGATGCAGGACTCGCCGGCCGTGAGGGTTTATATAGCAGGCCGGTAAGCATTGGAATTTTGGGGGATTTCAGGGGATTTCACCGAGTCAAGCGGGAAGCTTGTGTGGGAACCTGTGAGGTTGCGCGGGAATGGGCTCACCGATGATTCATTGGTGCCACCGTTTGGCCAAAAGAACACCCCCACGCGCTGCACAAGCTTGCGTTGTAAGCCATCTGCAGCAGCGGGGTGACAAGAAATGCGAGAGGATGACAAAAGGACACGTACACATATGGTTAATAAATAAATAAACATTTGCGATTTAATTACCTACTATACCCCTGTCTTGGTTTATAAGTAGGATTTAACTAATAAAATACGAATGCACATCACTCGCATAGTTCTCTTATTTACCACATATCACTGTGCTGGCCTCTGCTCGCATCCCTCGGCAAGCTCTGCTCACCATTAGGCGCCGTGGCGCGCTCTGCTCGTGTCCGTTGGCGCGCTCTGCTCGCGTCCCCCGGCGCGCTCGGCTTGTGGAAAGCTTTTCCTTACAGCCGGTCTATTCTCATAACACTTCCGCACTGCACGCACAACGCGAGGTCACTGCACTCTTACTGCAACACAACGAAAGGTGAACTTCGTTTCGAAAAAATTGTACGTGTTATTTTTTGTGTACCTTTTTTGCTCTAGTTTTTTAAACGTTTATCGGAATTATGCGTGTAATATACCGTTGAGAAGCTATGGAGTAGACGCAACTTCGCCATGTTGAACACTTTTCAAAATTCATCATAGTTTAAAAGCAGTTTCGAAAATCGTGCGGCCCACAATGAATGACAGCGAGCGTTTTTTCGTGTTTTCTTCTAAACCGCTCGTCGGAATGAATCAAATGATATACCATTGGATAGGTATCGTTGAGGCGCATATTTTTCATAGCTATTATTTTTTCTAATTCGCTACGGTTTAAGAGCAGTTTTGAATTTAACAAATCGCGTAATTATGTTTTTCGATTTTTTTCCAATTTTCGGTATTGTTTTAGCTTCAGTTTTTTAACAGTTTGTCGAAACGAGGCGTGTGATACGCCGTTGGAAATCTACGAACAAGGCGCAACTTTCATATGTTGAAATGTTTTTGAGATTCCTTACGGTTTTTAGTTAATTTTGAAAATCGTGCGGCTGACTACGAGAGGCAGCGGCCGTTTTTCATGAATTTTTTACAAACCGCTGGGCGAAATGATTCAATATATACGCCATTGGAAACATATCATCGAGACGCAACTTTTTCATATAGAATGTGTTGGGGAACCTAGTATTTTAAAATTTTCCTACGATCACGCAAGATCTATCTACTAGATGCATAGCAACGAGAGGGAAGAGTGTGTCTACGTACCCTCGTAGACCGGGAGCGGAAGCGTCAAGTGACGCGGTTGATGTTGTCGAACTTCTTCGCGATCTAACCGATCAAGCACCGAACGTACGGCACCTCCGCGTTCAGCACACGTTCAGCTTGATGACGTCCCACGAGCTCTTGATCCAGTTGAGCTTCACGGGAGAGTTTCGTCAGCACGACGGCGTGGTGACGGATATGATGTGTTCACCGGCGCAGGGCTTCGCCTAAGCTCCGCGACGGTATGACCGAGGTGTGATTCTGTGGAGGGGGGCACCGCACACGGCTAAAACAATTCAACTTGTGTGTCTTTGGGTGCCCCCTGCCCCCGTATATAAAGGAGCAAGGGAGGGAGGCCGGCCGGCCCTTCCTGGTGCGGCTAGGGAGTGGACTCCTACTAGGAATAGGATTGCAATCCTATTCCTAGTAGGATTCACCAAAAGAAGGAAGAGGGAAAGGAATAGGAGAGGTGGCGCCCCCCCCCCCAATCCTAGTCCAACTAGGAACCCTAGGTGGGGGCGCCGGCCAGCCCTATGGGCTGCCTCTCTCTTTCTCTTTAGGCCCACTATGGACCATCCCCTCTCGTAGGGGGTTCCGGTAACCCCCTCCGGCAATCCCGATAAATCCGAAACTTTCCCGGAACACTTCCGGTGTCCGAATATAGTCGACCAATATATCAATCTTTATGTCTCGGACATTCCGAGACTCCTCGTCATGTCCGTGATCTCATCCGGGACTCCAAACTACCTTCGGTACATCAAAACTCATAAACTCATAATACCGATCGTCATCAAACGTTAAGCGTGCGGACCCTACGGGTTCGAGAACTATGTAGACATGACCGAGACTCATCTCTGGTCAATAACCAATAGCGGAACCTGGATGTTCATATTGGCTCCTACATATTCTACGAAGATCTTTTATCGGTCAAAACCGCATAACAACATACGTTGTTCCTTTTGTCATCGGTATGTTACTTGTCCGAGATTCGATCGTCGGTATCTCTATACCTAGTTCAATCTCGTTACCGGCAAGTCTCTTTACTCGTTCCGTAACACATCATCTCGTGACTAACTCATTAGTCTTTTGCTTGCAAGGCTTATTGTGATGTGTGTTACCGAGAGGGCCCAGAGATACCTCTCCGACACTCGGAGTGACAAATCCTAATCTTGATCTATGCCAACACCACGAATACTTTCGGAGACACCTGTAGAGCATCTTTATGATCACCCAGTTACGTTGTGACGTTTGATAGCACACAAGGTGTTCCTACGGTATTCGGGAGTTGCATAATCTCATAGTCATAGTAACATGTATAAGTCATGAAGAAAGCAGTAGCAGTAAAACTAAACGATCATAGTGCTATGCTAACGGATGGGTCTTGTCCATCACATCATTCTCCTAATGATGTGATCCCGTTGATCAAATGACAACTCATGTCTATGGTTAGGAAACATAACCATCTTTGATCAATGAGCTAGTCTAGTAGAGGCATACTAGGGACACTCTGTTTTGTCTATGTATTCACACATGTACTAAGTTTCCGGTTAATACAATTCTAGCATGAATAATAAACATTTATCATGATATAAGGAAATATAAATAACAACTTTATTATTGCCTCTAGGGCATATTTCCTTCAGTCTCCCACTTGCACTAGAGTCAATAATCTAGCTCACATCGCCATGTGATTTAATACCGATAGTTCACATCGTTATGTGAATAACACCCATAGTTCACATCACCATGTGACCAACACCCAAAGGGTTTACTAGAGTCAATAATCTAGTTCACATCGCTATGTGATTAATACCCAAGAGTAATAAGGTGTGATCATGTTTTGCTTGTGAGAGAAGTTTAGTCAACGGGTCTGTCATATACAGATCCCTATGTATTTCGCAAATTTCTATGTCTACAATGCTCTGCATGGAGCTACTCTAGCTAATTGCTCCCACTTTCAATACGCATCCAGATTGATACTTAAAGTCACTAGGATTTAGTGTCAAAGCTTGCATCAGCGTAACCCTTTACGACGAACTCTTTATCACCTCCATAATCGAGAAACATTTCCTTAGTCATCCAATTACTAAGGATAATTTTGACCGCTGTACAGTGATCTACTCCTGGATCACTATTGTACTTCCCTGTCAAACTCATGGCAAGGTACACAATGTGTTTTGTACACAGCATGGCATACTTTATAGAACCTATGGCTGAGGCATAGGGAATGACTTTCATTCTCTCTATATTTTTCTGCCGTGGTCTGGCTTTGAGTCTTACTCAACTTCACACCTTACAAGTCAGGCAAGAACTCCTTCTTTGACTGATCCATTTTGAACTACTTCAAAATCTTATCAAGGTATGTACTCATCGAAAGTATTATCAAGCGTCTTGATCTATCTCTATAGATCTTGATGCCCAATATGTAAGCAGCTTCACCAAGGTCTTTCTTTGAAAAACTCCTTTCAAACACTCCTTTATGCTTTCCAGAAAATTCTACATCATTTCCGATCGACAATATGTCATTCACATATACTTATCAGAAAGGTTGTAGTGCTCCCACTCACTTCTTGTAAATACATGCTTCATCGCAAGTCTGTATAAATCTATATGCTTTGATCAACTTATCAAAGCGTATATTCCAACTCCGAGATGCTTGCACCAGTCCATAGATGGATCGCTGGAGCTTGCACATTTTGTTAGCACCTTTAGGATTGACAAAACCTTCTGGTTGCATCATATACAAGTCTTCTTTAATAAATCCATTAAAGAATGCAGTTTTGTTATCCATTTTCCAGATTTCATAAAATGCGGCAATTACTAACATGATTCGGACAGACTTAAGCATCGCTACGGGTGAGAAAGTCTCATCGTAGTCAACTCCTTGAACTTGTCGAAACCCTTTCGCAACAAGTCGAGCTTTGTAAACAGTAACATTACCGTTTGCGTCGGTCTTCCTCTTGAAGATCCATTTATTTTCGATGGCTTGCCGATCATCGGGCAAGTCAACCAAAGTCCATACTTTGTTCTAATACATGGATCCCATCTCAGATTTCATGGTCTCAAGCCATTTTGCGGAATCTGGGCTCATCATCGCTTCCTCATAGTTCGCAGGTTCATCATGGTCTAGTAACATGATTTCCAGAACTGGGTTGCCGTACCACTCTGGTGCGGAACGTACTCTGGTTGATCTACGACGTTCAGCAGAAACTTGATCTGAAGTTTCATGATCATCATCATTAACTTCCTCACTGATTGGTGTAGGAATCACTGGAACAATTTTCTGTGATGTACTACTTTCCAATCCGGGAGAAGGTACAATTACCTCATCAAGTTCTACTTTCCTCCCACTCACTTCTTTCGAGAGAAACTCCTTCTCTAGAAAGGATCCACTCTTAGCAACAAAGATCTTGCCTTCGGATCTGTGATAGAAGGTGTACCCAACAGTTTCTTTTGGGTATCCTATGAAGATTTACTTCTCCGATTCGGGTTCGAGCTTTATCATGTTGAAACTTTTTCACATAAGCATCGCAGTCCCAAACTTAAAGAAATGACAACTTAGGTTTCTCGTCAAACCACAGTTCATACGGTGTCATCTCCACGGATTTAGATGGTGCCCTATTTAACGTGAATGTAGCTGTCTCTAATGCATAACCCCAAAAGCGATAGTGGTAGATCGGTAAGAGACATCATCGATCGCACCATATCTAATAAAGTACGGTTATGACGTTCGGATACACCATTATACTATGGTGTTCCAGGTGGCGTGAGTAGTGAAACTATTTCACATTGGTTTTTATTGAAGGCCAAACTCGCTAACTCAAATATTTTACCTCTACGATCATATCGTAGAAACTCTTATTTTCTTGTTACGATGATTCTCCACTTCACTCTGAAATTCTTTGAACTTTCCAAATGTTTCAGACTTGTGCTTCATTAAGTAGATATACCCATATCTGCTCAAATCATCAGTGAAGGTCAGAAAATAACGATACCCGCCGTGAGCTTCAACACTCATTGGTCCACATACATCTGTATGTATGATCTCCAACAAATCTGTTGCTCGCTCCACAGTTCCGAAGAACGGAGTTTTAGTCATCTTGCCCATGAGGCATGGTTCGCAAGCACCAAGTGATTCATAATCAAGTGATTCCAAAAGTCCATCACTATGGAGTTTCTTCATGCGCTTTACACCAATATGACCTAAACGGCAGTGCCACAAATAAGTTGCACTATCATTATTAACCTTGCATCTTTTGGCTCCAATATTATGAATATGTGTATCACTACGATCGAGATCCAACAAACCATTTTCATTGGGTGTATGACCATAGAAGGTTTTATTCATGTAAACAGAACAACAATTATTCTCTAACTTACATGAATAACCGTATTGCAAAAAACATGATCAAATCATATTCATGCTCAACACCAAATAACACTTATTTAGGTTCAACACTAATCCCGAAAGTATAGGGAGTGTGCGATGATGATCATATCAATCTTGGAACTACTTCCAATACACATCGTCACTTCATCCTTTAACTAGTTTCTGTTCATTATGCAACTCCCATTTCGAGTTGCTACTCTTTAGCAACTGAACCAATATCAAATACCGAGGGGTTGCTATGAACACTAGTAAAATACACATCAATAATCTGTATATCAAATATACCTTTGTTCACTTTGCCATCCTTCTTATCCGCCAAATATCTAGGGCAGTTCCACTTCTAGTGACCATTTCCTTTGCAGTAGAAGCACTTGTTTCAGGCTTGAGTTTAGCTTTGGGTTTCTTCACGGGAGTGACAACTTGCTTGTCATTCTTCTTGAAGTTCCCCTTCTATCCCTTTTCCCTTTACTTGAAACAAGTGGCCTTGTTAACCATCAACACTTGATGCTTTTTCATGATTTCTACCTTCGCCGACTTCAGCATCGCGAAGAGCTGGGAATTCCTTTCGTCATCCCTTGCATATTATAGTTCATCACGAAGTTCTACTAACTTGGTGATAGTGACTAGAGAACTTTGTCAATTACTATCTTATCTGGAAGATTAACTCCCACTTGATTAAAGTAATTGTAGTACCTAGACAATCTGAGCACATGCTCACTGGTTGAGCTATTGTCCTCCATCTTGTAGGCAAAGTACTGTCAGAGGTCTTATACCTCTTGACACGGGCATGAGTATAAAATACTAATTTCAACTCTTGGAACATCTTATATGCTCCATGGCGTTCAAAACGTTTTTGAAGTCCCGGTTCTAAGCCGTAAAGCATGGTGCACTTAAACTATCAAGTAGTCATCATATCGAGCTTTTGTCAAAACGTTCATAACGTCTACATCTGCTCCTGCAATAGGTCTGTCACCTAGCGGTGCATCAAGAACATAATTCTTCTGTGCAGCAATGAGGATAATCCTCAGATCACGGAACAATTCCACATCATTGCTACTAACATCTTTCAACTTGGTTTTCTCTAGGAACATATGAAAAATAAACGGGGAGCAACATCGCGAGCTATTGATCTACAACATAGATATGCTAATACTACCAGGACTAAGTTCATGATAAATTAAAGTTCAATTTAATTATATTACTTAAGAACTCCCACTTAGATAGACATCCCTCCGGTCATCTAAATGATCACGTGATCCAAATCAACTAAACCATGTCCGATCATCACGTGAGATGGAGTAGTTTCAATGGTGAACATCTTATGTTGATCATATCTACTATATGATTCACGCTCGACCTTTCGGTCTCCAGTGTTCCGAGGCCATATCTGCATATGCTAGGCTCGTCAAGTTTAACCCGAGTATTCTACGTGTGCAAAACTGGCTTACACCCGTTGTATTTGAACGTAGAGCTTATCACACCCGATCATCACGTGGTGTCTCGGCACGACGAACTTTCGCAACGGTGCATACTCAGGGAGAACACTTATACCTTGAAATTTAGTAAGGGATCATCTTATAATGCTACCGTCGTTCTAAGCAAAATAAGAAGCATAATAAGATAAACATCACATGCAATCAAAATATGTGACATGATATGGCCATCATCATCTTGTGCTTTTGATCTCCATCTCCAAAGCACCGTCATGATCACCTTCGTCACCGGCGCGACACCTTGATCTCCATCGTAGCATCGTTGTCGTCTCGCCAACTATTGCTTCTACGACTATCGCTACCGTTTAGTGATAAAGTAAAGCAATTACATGGCGATTGCATTTCATACAATAAAGCGACAACCATATGGCTCCTGCCAGTTGCCGATAACATTACAAAACATGATCATCTCATACAAAACCATATAACTCATCATGTCTTGACCATATCACATCACAACATGCCCTGCAAAAACAAGTTAGACGTCCTCTACTTTGTTGTTGCAAGTTTTACGTGGCTGCTACAGGCTTTAGCAAGAACCGTTCTTACCTACGCATACAAAACCACAACAGTGTTTCGTCAAGTATGTGCTGTTTTAACCTTCACAAGGACCGGGCGTAGCCACACTTGATTCAGCTAAAGTGAGAGAGACAGACACCCGCCAGTCACCTTTAAGCAACGAGTGCTCGTAACGGTGAAACCAGTCTCGCGTAAGCGTACGCGTAATGTCGGTCCGGGCCGCGTCATCTCACAATACCGCCGAAGCAAAGTATGACATGCTGGTAAGCAGTATGACTAGTATCGCCCACAACTCATTGTGTTCTACTCGTGCATATCATCTACGCATAGACCTGGCTCATGATGCCACTGTTGGGGAACGTAGTATTTTAAAATTTTCCTACGATCACGCAAGATCTATCTACTAGATGCATAGCAACGAGAGGGAAGAGTGTGTCTACGTACCCTCGTAGACCGGGAGCGGAAGCGTCAAGTGACGCGGTTGATGTTGTCGAACTTCTTCGCGATCTAACCGATCAAGCACCGAACGTACGGCACCTCCGCGTTCAGCACACGTTCAGCTTGATGACGTCCCACGAGCTCTTGATCCAGTTGAGCTTCACGGGAGAGTTTCGTCAGCACGATGGCGTGGTGACGGATATGATGTGTTCACCGGCGCAGGGCTTCGCCTAAGCTCCGCGACGGTATGACCGAGGTGTGATTCTGTGGAGGGGGGCACCGCACACGGCTAAAACAATTCAACTTGTGTGTCTTTGGGTGCCCCCCTGCCCCCGTATATAAAGGAGCAAGGGAGGGAGGCCGGCCGGCCCTTCCTGGTGCGGCTAGGGAGTGGACTCCTACTAGGAATAGGATTGCAATCCTATTCCTAGTAGGATTCACCAAAAGAAGGAAGAGGGAAAGGAATAGGAGAGGTGGCGCCCCCCCCCCCCAATCCTAGTCCAACTAGGAACCCTAGGTGGGGGCGTCGGCCAGCCCTATGGGCTGCCTCTCTCTTTCTCTTTAGGCCCACTATGGACCATCCCCTCTCGTAGGGGGTTCCGGTAACCCCCTCCGGCAATCCCGATAAATCCGAAACTTTCCCGGAACACTTCCCGTGTCCGAATATAGTCGTCCAATATATCAATCTTTATGTCTCGGACATTCCGAGACTCCTCGTCATGTCCGTGATCTCATCTGGGACTCCGAACTACCTTCGGTACATCAAAACTCATAAACTCATAATACCGATCGTCATCAAACGTTAAGCGTGCGGACCCTACGGGTTCGAGAACTATGTAGACATGACCGAGACTCATCTCTGGTCAATAACCAATAGCGGAACCTGGATGTTCATATTGGCTCCTACATATTCTACGAAGATCTTTTATCGGTCAAAACCGCATAACAACATACGTTGTTCCTTTTGTCATCGGTATGTTACTTGTCCGAGATTCGATCATCGGTATCTCTATACCTAGTTCAATCTCGTTACCGGCAAGTCTCTTTACTCGTTCCGTAACACATCATCTCGTGACTAACTCATTAGTCTTTTGCTTGCAAGGCTTATTGTGATGTGTGTTACCGAGAGGGCCCAGAGATACCTCTCCGACACTCGGAGTGACAAATCCTAATCTTGATCTATGCCAAGACCACGAATACTTTCGGAGACACCTGTAGAGCATCTTTATGATCACCCAGTTACGTTGTGACGTTTGATAGCACACAAGGTGTTCCTACGGTATTCGGGAGTTGCATAATCTCATAGTCATAGGAACATGTATAAGTCATGAAGAAAGCAATAGCAGTAAAACTAAACGATCATAGTGCTATGCTAACGGACGGGTCTTGTCCATCACATCATTCTCCTAATGATGTGATCCCGTTGATCAAATGACAACTCATGTCTATGGTTAGGAAACATAACCATCTTTGATCAATGAGCTAGTCTAGTAGAGGCATACTAGGGACACTCTGTTTTGTCTATGTATTCACACATGTACTAAGTTTCCGGTTAATACAATTCTAGCATGAATAATAAACATTTATCATGATATAAGGAAATATAAATAACAACTTTATTATTGCCTCTAGGGCATATTTCCTTCAGAATGCTCTCTCTAATTCCTTACGGTTTAAGAGCAGTTTTGATTTTACCGAAATGCGGACACTCTGTTTTCCGCGACACCAAAATCGACGCGTGCCCTGCATCGGGCAGAAAAGAGCACTGCTTTGAATTGAAAACCGCACTGCATCAAACAGTCAAGTGAACTTCATGAATTCTTTTGTCGAACGTAAACTTTCTCACACGAGTTTTTTTTGAATTTTTGTTGTCTTTTTTTCAACATTTTGTATGAACGAGAGTGGACCACGGAGACAAGGGCAAACGAACCGTGACATATATCGAAGTGTAACGCATTACTATTTTGTTTTTTCGCTAAAATTTTCACACTTTTCATGATCGAGCGCAAATGAACATCATCACTCTTAAAAGTGAACCACATCCGAGGACCAAACACACTGCAAGTGTCGATGTAGTCGACTGAATTTTGAGACACACGAAACATTTTTTGCACTTCGTACAGAGTGGTAATGAGCTGAAAAATTTATTCAAGACATCGGTAATGTAATGAGCTGACAAATTTATTCAAGACATCAGTGGTGCAGATGGGACGAAGTGTATGAAAAGTAAACGAACTTCTGATGGTATTGTTTTTCTCTGTTTTACAAAGTGAACCACATCAAAAAAACGAATAAGAAAACCAAAACAGATGCACTGCACGCAGACACGCTCTCAACAGCAAGCACACGCGCTCTGCAACCACACATCAGATGAAGTGCACTGCATGCCGCAGAGTGGCGTTGACCCCGGATTTTGCTTCACCATTTTGACCCGCGGAAGAAGAACAACTAGCGCCGCACTGCAGCGGGTTTCCTCCTACTTTGGCCATCGACACAGTGGCGAGGCCGTGGCGCTCCATGGTCATCCTTGAGCACTGCACACAACCACACGCCGCACTGCACACACCCACGCACCACACTACACGCCCACGCCCACGGTCCGCGACTCCACATGTTGCGGACTGCACGACCATGCCGCCCAACTGCATGGCATATACGGGAAGTAGCGCCATGCAAGCAGTTGTCATCAGCAGAGAGACCGGATCGAGGGGGATGTTGGCCACTACGTCTGGTGCTCTACTGCATTGCACGCCTCTGATTTTTGGACTGCATGCACGCACGGCGCACTGCACCTCGGGGGGCACTGCACATGAAAAAGAAATCATGGATTGCGTTGGGAGCACACGAAAAACGCATCCTAGTGAATGCACGAACGAGTTGTTCAGGCCGCACGTGATGCACAACTGAACTTCATGGACGCCCGACGGAGTTGAACTTCCGCCACCGCTGAACTGCAAGATGGAGAAAGGGTGGAGGAAGGAGGCGTGACGGCTGCGCAGGGGGGGAGGTCCGCCTCAGCTGCCATCTCAAGCCGGAGCAGCGGAACCCGTCGTCGCTAAGGTGATCGACGTACCGAGGCAGAGGAGGAGGGAAGGTGGGCCAGGAGAAGTGGACCGATGGGTGCTCGATCCATATCGGGGACGAGGGCGGACCTGGGGCGTGGAGGATGTGTGACGCCGAGCAGGGGCAGCGCGAGCCCAGGCTGGCGGTGGAGTGGGTCGACGGCCGCAAGGGAGGTGCGGTGGGAGGTAGGAGGCGGCGCGAGGTGGGGGGCGAGCACGGCCCTGACCCGTGCGGCGCGACGGTTCTGAGGAGGGTGGCAGAGGGGGAAGCTATGGAGGGGTGGTGCGGGGGAAGCAGGGGTGCGGCGGTGGCGTGGCGGTGATGCGGGGAAAGCAGAGGAGGTGGTGGTGCGGTGACAGCGCTGGGGAAGCAGTGGAGGTGAGGAAGGGGGACGAGGGCCGCTGGATCCAGCGGACTAGGCGCGGGAGAAGGTGGGGATGGTGGGGCGGCCGGCGGGTCGAGGGTGAG
>LR738710.1:441998638-442015002 GCA_902687465.1 Secale cereale | reverse complement strand
TCCTTCCTCTCGATCCCATCTAGCTACAGATCAAGCGGCGGCGCTCCCGATCGGACGACGACAATGAGCACATGAAGGACGCGAGCGGCACGCTATCCGAGCGAGAGGAGCATAATGAAGCACGGATTGAGTTTGTCGGGTTCATCGTCACAATACGATTTCTTCTCATGTCATAATACGCTTTTACAATTTGTATGGACAAAATCGTAATATAAACAAGGTGGTACTAATTTGGGGATGTCGAACGATCCTTCCTCTCGATCCCATCTAGCTGCAAATCAAGCGGCGGCGCTCCCGACCGGACGACGACAACGAGCACATGAAGGACGCGAGCGGCACGCTGTCCGAGCGAGAGGAGGAGTAGAAGGGCACGCGTGGAGGCGGGGCCGTATGCATCGGGCGTGCACGCTCGCCCGCAGTAAACGGGGATGCAACGGTCGTCCATGGCAACTCAGGTCGACATAGGATTCGAAGGGGTTGCGGCGACGAGCAACTCCGTAGGCGGCGACCTGCGGGGTTCAAGCGGCTGCTGCCATGAAGGTCAGGCGGCAGCTCTGCCTCGCCACGGTTCCTGCCTTCTCCCAGCCTAGCCCACACCGCACCCGCGCACCTCACCCTACACCGTTTGCGCACGCCCGCCGTTGCTCTGCCGCTGCAACAGCCGCCGCCTCCCCATGCCTGGCTCCCGCGTGCCCGAGACGAGCTCCTGCTCGACATCGAGTTCTCGCGCAACCGAGCACCTTGTTGTTTGCTCGCACCCTTGCCTCAGCCATTTGCTCCCGTGCATCCATGCTAAAACCCGCACCGCCGTCGCTATCTTCAAGCCGTAGTCGCCGCCGCGTTTGCTCACTGGCATCACATCGGAGTTTCGCGTTTCCTCGCTGGAGAAGATGAACGTGGTAGGTTTACTTTGTAAAGAGTGGAAGCCCACATCTTGTGCAAAGCCCACGTCCTGCTTAGATGGCTAACCCAGCAATTCTGCATTCTCATGGTCAAGGGATCAAATCCCAAAGGCAACCCATTTTTCTGAATTTGGCATTATGACAGCGGTGGAAGGTTAAGTCGTGAAAATATGCGAAGGTATGTTTACCACACTTATTTACTAATGCCTCCTCTAGTCATGTGACCAAAATTGACTGCAAGAGCCATGCTAATTGAAGTCAAAGGTGTGTTGACCAGTATTCTTTTAGCTTGTATAAGATGGAAGTATCTCAAGGTAAATTGCATAGTTGATGTTCCTCTCAAAGCTAGATGTAGACCCATCTCTTTTAGTCTTTTGTCAACAGCTTACTAGAGTGACTAGGCAAGTAGTTATTCAAAAAATCATTTACGTTTTTTACTCTTTGCACTTTCATTTGTTATGTGTCTACCTTAGGTGTAGGGAAGCCTTTAAAAAAATAAGTATATGTTGATGTGAAGTACACCAGAATATGAAGTAATCGTAAATTCGTTATGGCTATAAACTTATTTTCTTCTGAAAATCGAATACACGCTTCTTTTTCAGGGTTACAGCACTGGAGAGAGTTTATGGGTTCCAGTTGGGTGACATCACGTATGAACGAAAGAAGAAATAGGATGGTTTCACAGAGAGTTTACGAAGGTGGGCATTTTCTTTTTGATTCGTTGAACATTGTTTCTGTAGGAAGGTTCTATTTCACTAATCTTCATAATATTATAGAGCGCACATCAGTTCTTGAGAGTTATAATTGCTATGTCTGGCAGGGTTGTTTATTGGCTCATACTAAACGTGTGTAGAGGGTGGCCGAAGAATAGCTAATTATTTCGGGGTGTTCCTTTTGAACGTAGGTTAATCAATCTATGATTCCCGTTCAGTCTGTTAAACACATATTTGAATGTGCGTATATTTCAGCTTCTAAATCTAGAAGAGCCATGGACTTTAATTATTGATGCATTGGTGGCTTGGTTCATTGTTACAGCTAGAGATTCCCATTTTCTGAATTTGGCATTATGACAGCGGTGGAAGGTTAAGTCGTGAAAATATGCGAAGGTATGTTTACCACACTTATTTACTAATGCCTCCTCTATTCATGTGACCAAAATTGACTGCAAGAGCCATGCTAATTGAAGTCAAAGGTGTGTTGACCAGTATTATTTTAGCTTGTATAAGATGGAAGTATCTCAAGGTAAATTGCATAGTTGATGTTCCTCTCAAAGCTAGATGTAGACCCATCTCTTTTAGTCTTTTGTCAACAGCTTACTAGAGTGACTAGGCAAGTAGTTATTCAAAAACTCATTTACATTTTTTACTCTTTGCACTTTCATTTGTTATGTGTCTACCTTAGGTTTAGGGTAGCCTTTAAAAAAATAAGTATATGTTGATGTGAAGTACACCAGAATATGAAGTAATCGTAGATTCGTTATGGCTATAAACTTATTTTCTTATGAAACTCGAATACACGCTTCTTTTTGGGGGTTACATCACTGGAGAGAGTTTATGGGTTCCAGTTGGGTGACATCACGTATGAACGGAAGAAGAAATAGGATGGTTTCACAGCGAGTTTGCGAAGGTGGGCATTTTCTTTTTGATTCGTTGAACATTGTTTCTGTAGGAAGGTTCTATTTCACTAATCTTCATAATATTATAGAGCGCACATCAGTTCTTGAGAGTTATAATTGCTATGTCTGGCAGGGTTGTTTATTGGCTCATACTAAACGTGTGTAGAGGGTGGCCGAAGAATAGCTAATTATTTCGGGGTGTTCCTTTTGAACGTAGGTTAATCAATCTATGATTCCCGTTCAGTCTGTTAAACACATATTTGAATGTGCGTATATTTCAGCTTCTAAATCTAGAAGAGCCATGGACTTTAATTCTTGATGCATTGGTGGCTTGGTTCATTATTACAGCTAGAGATTCCACATAAGATAATAGGCAGCTAACAAGTAAGTTTTCTCCGCCGCTAACAAGTTAGCCTAACCAATCAATCATAAACGTCATCATGCATCCATAAAACTTCAAAATTTTGAACCAAATGATATTGATCGTTGCAAACTTTTTTTTTGCCTGTACTTGGTGATTCAGTCATTGTTGTGAATTGCTGGAATATCCTCTTTGGATTTTTTTTCGTTTACAGTTGGTTGTCCTTTGAGAATTCATAATTCTCACGTTGACAATTGGTTAACTATTGCAGTTCAGGAGTATGAAAAGGAGCTGGGAGTAAAAGGAGGAGCTAGGCTTGCATGACACGGGACACATCCTCTCGGCGTCGGGCATGGCTTACCACACCACTAGCGTGTCGTAATCAAACTTGGTTTAGTCTTCTTGTCTAGCAAGTCTTGTTGTGACCTGTAATCTGAAATTTGGTACTATGTATTGTATTGAATTTTTGTTTTCTGAATTAACCAAAGCAATGAGTGGTATGGAGATGGTTTCAAACGTGCATCACTTTTGTCTTTATTGTTGCAGGTCAACTCTTTTCAATATAAAAAATGATGCTGTTAAAAATACCTCAGAAGAAATAGGTGAATAGAGAAATGGGGTGGTGGTACATCAGTGGCCGAAGACCGCATGAGAAGAGGATCAAAGGATCCTGGTCCAAAAGCGATACTCTGGCTAACCTTATTTTTGTTATTTGCCATAATTGGATACAAGAAGTGTTGTGTAATGCCATGTGGAGTATATTTTGCAGAATTATTCGCCCGTTGCAACGCACGAGCATGTGTACTAGTATATATATATATATATATATATATATATATATATATATATATATATATATATATATATATATATATATATATATATATATATATATATATATATGGTTGCTCGCTGTTGAGGCGACCGCGGAGCGCTCTGCTCGCGTCCCTTCATGCGCGCTCTATCAGCGGTTGGGCGTGCGCACGATCACGTCGGGGGGCCCATATGCATGTGGTTGCGCCATGCACGTTGCCACGCGATGCAGTTACGTGCGGCACGATGGAGTTACGCGCTGCAAATTAGAACTGCCATCAGGGCCTGTCGATATTCCTGGCCGTCCGGCTTCCCCTTTAATTCCAGCGGCCATTATAACCTTAGTCTCTTCAACCTTTAGATCGCGCCCGACAACACAACAAGCACACCCACAATGACACATAGAGAGGGGATGTCTAGCGGCGCTCCAATGGAGTTCGGCGAGCATAAAGTGGAGACCCACGCGAGGGAGACGGATCTCTCGGTGGTGTACACCATCGATCCGGCCGTGGTGGACGACTACATCAACACCGTTGAGCAGTTGCTTGCTGGAGACAAGTAAAAGGTGGTCGGCATCGACCTCCAGTACACCGCCAGTCGTTCCGACATAGATTAGAAGGTTGCCGTCACCCAGTTGTGCATGCGCCATCATGTCCTCATCTACCACTACTGCATGGCCACAGAGCCTTACGACCGTTTCAACAGGTTTATCAACAGCACGGACTACAAGTTCGCCATGGTGGAAACCACCAACGATGTAAAAGCACTCAGGGTTATGGGCTTGGCCTGCCAGAACCTTGTCGAAATCCCTGAGCACTACAGGGTCTGGGGCAGCACGAAGAAGGACTCCCTGGTTGAACTCTCATCGGCCATCATCGACCTGTACTACGGAAAGATGAAGCAGGATGCCAAGAGAGCAAGTCCCGTATCCTGGCACAGGGCCTGGATGCGGCAACTAGATGAACCACACCTCAGGTTCGCGACCAAGAGCGTGTACACATGCCACGAGATGCACAGGCACATACACACACACACACACACACACACACACACACACACACACACATGTCCTTATAAGTGTGTGTGTGTGTGTGTGTGTGTGTGTGTGTGTGTGTGTGTGTGTGTGTGTGTGTTATGGCATAGCACACCTGTTTGCAATTATGGCATAGCACACAATTTCGTCAAAGGGTCTCTGATTGTAGTGTCGCGTTAGCAGCATCATGCAGTAGTGTATGGCACACATCATGTATGCACCAATGCTTCCCACACTTATTCTCTTTTTATAAAAACACACAGATCACTATCTTTGAGACCCTACAGACTGAATTCCTTGAAGATTTGTTTCACCTACCTCCCACAGTACAAGCATATGATCAGTCTTGCAATTGGAGAGGCTGTGTGATGAGCAAAGAAACCTTAATCTTGCAGATTGCAATGATACCTGGTCATATATTTGGGGATCAGAGAAGTTTAGTGTTGAAAAGGCTTATACAGTAATGATTAGGATAAAAACTGTACCTCCATAGTTCCAATGGATTTGGAATAGTTCTTGCCAGCCAAAACACAAAATCTTCTTTTGGATGCTATTGCATAACATGGTGAGTACTACAAATCTTCTAAGAACGAAAACATTTTATTTGGGAACATACAATTGTGCACTCATGAATTGTGGTCAGGAGGAAACTGTTTTTCACCTGTTCCGGGGATGTCCTTTTGATGTGAGATGTTGGAATAATATCTGCCCAAATAGAGATAACCCACTCTCCATCTGGGAAGCTTTGGAACACATGAAAGATAAAATGAGAGTCCATTTCTAATAAAAAAAATTGAATGCCTGACATGACTAATAATAATCTTTATCGCCTATATATGCTCTGGGATCAATAAATGCATCATCATCATCACTATCATGAATGACGTGCTCATCGAGTTCAGCGGCATCAACATGTGGATCGCCTCCTTTATGTAATCGGTCAAACATTGACACGTCATCCGCAGCAGTAACCTCTTCTTGTTCTGGCTCAGGGGTGAAGTCGGATTCACCATCGTTCTCTACTTCAATGTTCTGGGTGAAGTATAGCGGTTCTTGAAATGTTTTTTTGGAAAGACGTGTTTCTTGGAAGAATTCTCCTTCATATGTGTCTGGGTTAATATGAGGTTCATAATCCTCTTCATTGGGGGGAGGTGGTCTAACACGTGGCGACACTTCATAAACGACGTCCCAACCATTCAGATTTGGATCAGTTTGGCAGGCCCATGGTAGATAGAAAACTTGGGTCGCCTGTTGAGCCGTAATATAGACATCGGGAACATCTAAATGGGTGCTTTGTTTGATTTTAACTAGCCCTATATGTTCATGAGTCCTTCTAGTGTCCTTCGGCTGGAACCAATAACATTTGAAGACTACAAAGTTTGGTGGGTTTTCACCATAGAATGGAAGTTCATAAATTGCTTCAATTCTTCCATACTACTCAGTACCTCCTTCACCGATAGTAGAGACACAAAAATTTGTAGACTTTCGGTCGGCCATAGATAGCTCTTTGCCAAAGGTATGAAAGCGATACACGTTGATGTCGAATTTGTCAAATGAATGGACCTTATGTTCAAAACCATTAGCGACTTGTCTCAATTCGGCGTCCATAGACTCTGAATTAGCCTACAAGTTTAATACGAAATGACTGTTGCATTAGCCACAAATTAGATGAAAAATGAAATGGTCTAATGTAAATTACCGTTTTTTGAACCAAGAGATGAAACCGGGATAGCCGCCTCCATGCTTTGCCAGAAGCTCATACTCTTCGATGGAAGCCTTTTGGATCACCGCTCCATCCGAGAATTGGGTGATGTATCGACGGTATCTAATATCTGGGAATAAGAGGAGTTCAAATGAATTAGAAGTTCTGAAATAATGTATCGAGAAATTACTCGATGTACGGCCACACTTCTGTTGGGTTGTTGAAGATATACAACAAAATGGTCCGCCATTCTTCGACATCCAACGCTATTGCTTTCGAAGCACCGGCTGGTGCGAGCTTCCCTTTGAATAGGCTGAGGTTGGATCCACCTTTTCTAGGGTCGCCAGCATTGTACTGAGGCTTTGGATTATGCAAATGACGATTTTTGGCTTCGTAGTGTGTTGTCACGAAGTTTGTCGCCTCCTTAGTAATGAATGCCTCGGCCATCGATGCTTCAGTTATACGTTTATTTTTACACTTTGCTCGAAGTGTCTTATGCATCCTCTCAGTTGCGTAGCACCAACAATTTTGCATGCCCCCCCCCCAATCTTGCCTCGGTCCAGAGATGCAAAATCAAATGTTGCATTGGATTAAAGAAGCCCGATGGAAAGGTCTTCTCTAACTTGCAGATCAACTCTGGCGCCAACTCTTCGATTTCATCTAGCACGCCAGGCGATAGTTCTTTCCCACAAAGAACACAGAAGAAATATCTCGGCTCTGCCGGTACTAGCCATTCATCCTCAGGGATAAAGCCACGCAACATCACCAGCATTACCCGCTCAAGCCATATGTGCCAATCATGACTCTTGAGACCAAATATTTTCATTTTTTCAAGACTCGCTCCCCTCTTTACATTTGCTGCATACCCATCAGGGAACATTAAGTGCATTTTCATCCATAAGATAATTTTCCTCATAGCTGGCCTTCCAAGATTGAACCATGCCTTTGGCTTCGTCTAGTTCTGCTTTCCTTTCGGTTGTCACATGTTTTGTAACGGTCTATCACATAGATCCTCCTGATCGACTCTAGCCGTAGGATTATCCTTTGACTTCCCCTCTATGCCGAACAATGTACCAAAAAGGGCATCGGCAATATTCTTTTCAGTGTGCATCATGTCGATGTTGTGTGGGCAAAGGAGGTCTTTGAAATATGGCAGATCCCACAAGCATGTCTTGTGAGTCCAGGCGTGTTCTGAATTATACCCCTTGAAATACACTATACGCTCTAGATCATGCTCGAGAGCGTTTAACTGGCCCCGGTTCTGTTGGTCTGTCAACGCAGGTGGTGTAGATTAGTTGACAACTTTACCTTTGATGAAGTTATTCTTGTCATTTTTGAACTTATGGCGAGGATCTAGGAACTGTCTATGCAAGTTGAAGCAAGAAAACTTGCAACCCCCCTGCAGCCAACGAAACTGAAGAACTACCTTGCATGTGGGGTACTGGAACCTTCCAGGCACACACCAGCCAATGAATAGCGCATATGCCAGCAAGTCATGCATCGTGTACATGTACCAGACACGCATTATGAAGTTTTGTTTGCTAGCGGCATTGTATTTCTTGAACCCATTATCCCAAGCTTCTTGCGATTCGTCCTTAAGAGGCTACACGTACACATTCATATTCTTCCCCGGATAGTTGGGCCCTAGAATTATCAACGCTGGGAAAATGTTCTTTCATTGCATAATCTGTCCGGGGGGAGATTGAGTGGAATGACAAATACAGGCCAACAACTATATAGGGTTGCCATCATACCAAACACATTGAACCCATCCGTGTTGATGGTGACTCGAGGATGCCTTGGATCTGCCGATTTATCCTTATGTAATGCATCGAAGTGCTTCCACGCAAAAGCGTCCGACGTGTGTACCAACATCTGATTCCCATCTTCATCTAGTTCGGTTCATTTTCCCAATTTGTGCCATGTCATTTGTCCGGACGTCTCTTCGACCATGAAAAGACATTGAAGTCTTGGTATGATTGGCATATACCAAAGAACATTAACGGGGATTTTGGTCTGACTCTTCTCACCCATACCGCTGTCTACCACAACATACCTGGAATACCTGCAAATGGGACAATAGTTCATGTCTGCATACTCAAGCCTAAATAAGGCACATCCTTTCTCGCATGCATCTATCTTCTCATAGGGCATCTTAATTACATGGAGGATTTTGTCCGACTGGTACAGGTTTGTAGGCATTACATGGCTTTTGGGTATAAAGCGTCCAAATAGTGCCATCGTCACGTTGTAGCATTCTCTGCCCAAGTTGAATTCAGCATATACATTTATCAGTTAATCAAGTTTTTCAGTTTTATTACGTCCATGCAACCTACATGCTAATATGTCCTAATCCCACCCAAGTATGTGTAGATTGGGTTTGTTTTTCCATGCTCTGCTCCGGATCCGATGCAAAATTTTGGCAACACCTCCCCACTGTTCTCCTGATAAACGTCTCTGCAATAGACAGAGAGGATGTGTACCCGGTGAATAACAGGGAGGCACTAATGAAATTATGCATCGGATCTAGAGCAGAGCATATGGGAAAACAAACCCAATATACACATACTCGGGCTGTCATGGATAACGCTAGACAATTCGAAATAATCGCGATTATAAATATGCAAATGCATGCATATTTATAAATGTAAGCCTTTCGAATGGGAGACACATACTGGTCACGCATACTGATGGTTTAATCTACCTATAGCTAGCAAGTTTCATCAGCATGAAGATCGGAACAGAGCAAATGAAGGGTGGAGGAGGAGATGTCATTTGTGCTCACCCACGAACGCAGGGGCGGAGCTCGTTGAACACCAGACCCTCTCAGCGATGAAACAACTGCACATTAAAATCCAAAGATGGGTAACATGGCATTATTGTTTTTCTATCAACCTAACTAAATATTTACAACAGGATGTCACCGCCAAGTTGTAAAAAAAATGATTCGCACTGCTCGTTCCCCACAACAACCCATAACCTAAAGAGTTATCATTTAGGGTTCCGTCGACACCGAGGCACCCGCTAACCTAAATAGCTGTCATTTATTGTTCCATCAATGCCGAGGCATCCCCTAACCTAAATAGCTGCAATTTAGGGTTCCATCGATGCTGAGGTACGCCCTAACCATAATTGATGTTATTTAAGGTTCCGTCCATGCGGAGGCACCCCTACCCAAAATATATACCATTCAGGGTTCCGTCGACGTCGAGGCACCCCTAACCTATATAGATGTCATTTAGACTTTCGTCTACGCCAATGCACCCCCTAACCTATATATCCATCATTTAGGGTTCCATCGATGCTGAGGAACCCCTAAGCCACTCGTCCCCGGGCGCCCTCAGGTATGGCGATGCATGGTCGACGGGCCAGCACACCATCTCTTCCGGTTTCGGAGACCTCTCATCTCTGCCACTCCTCTCCTCTTCAACGTATCTATAATTTTTTTTGTTCCATGCTATTATATTATCTGTTTTGGATGTTTTATATGCATTATTATTCTATTTTATATATTTTTTGGGACTCACTTATTAACCTGGAGCCCAATGCCAGTTTCTGTTTTTTCCTTGTTTTTGAGTTTCGTAGAAAAGGAATATCAAACGGATTTCAACCAGAATGAAACTTTACGAGGATTTTTATTGGACCAGAAGACATCTAGAGGACTTGGAGTGCACGTCACGGGAGCCACGAGGCAGCCACAAGGACGACAGGCGCGCCCAGGGTGTAGGGCGCGCCCCCACCCTTGTGGACCCCCCATGACTCCACCGACCTATTTCTTCCGCCTATATGTTCACATATATTCCACAAACCCTAGAGGAGGCATCGAAACCACTTATCCACCGCCATAACTTTCTTTATCCATGAGATCCCATCTGGAGGCCTTCTCCGGTACTCTGCCGGAGAGGGATTCGACCACGGAGGGCATCTACATCAACCTTATTGTCCATCCGATGAAGCGTGAGTAGTTTACCACAAACCTACGGGTCCATAGCTAGTAGCTAGATGGCTTCTTCTCTCTCTTTGATTATCAATGACATGTTCTCCTCGATGTTCTTGGGATCTATCTGATGTAATCTTCTTTTGCAGTGTGTTTGCCAAGATACAATGAATTGTGGATTTATGATCAGCTTATCTATGACTATTATTTGAATCTTCTCTGAATTCTTATATGCATGATTTGATCTCTTAGTAATTCTCTTCAAACTATCGATTTGGTTTGACCAACTAGATTGGTTTTTCTTGTAATGGGAGAAGTGGTTTGCTTTGGGTTCAATCTGGTGGTGCTCAATCCCAGTGACAGAAAGGGACATGACACGTATTGTACTGTTGCCATCAAGGATAACAAGATGGGGTTTTCATCATATTGCTTGAGTTAATTTAGCTACATCATGTCATCTTACTTAATGCGTTACTCTGTTCTTATGGACTTAATACTCTAGATGCGGAATCATTTCGATCGATGTGTGGAGTAATAGTAGTAGATGCAGGCAGGAGTCGGTCTACTTGACATAGACGTGATGCCTATCATGCCTTATATATCATCACAATTATGCGCTTTTCTATCAATTGATTGGCAGCAATTTGTGTACCCACTGTAATATCTGCTATCTTGAGAGAAGCCTCTAGTGAAACCTATGGCCCCCGGGTCCATTTTCCATCATATATGTTTCTGATCTACTATTTGGAAATCTTTTACTTTCCAATATATAAACCAAAAATACCAAATACATTTACTTTGCAGTTTATTTATCTCTATCAGATCTCACTTTTGTGAATAACCGTGAAGGGATTGACAACCCCTTTATTGCGTTGGGTACAAGTTGTTTATTGTTTGTGCAGGTATTTGGCGACTTGCACGTTGTCTCCTACTGGATTGATACCTTGGTTCTCAAACTGAGGGAAATACTTACTTTACTTTGTTGCATTGCCCTTTCCTCTTCAAGGGAAAAACCAACGCAAGCTCAAGAGGTAGCAGGAAGAATTTCTGGCGCCGTTGCCGGGGAGATCTACGCCAAGTCAAGAGTCAAGATTTGTTTTCTGTCAACTCGCCAATCTCTGGTGCCGTTGAGATCTAAGTCAAGTCAAGACATACCAAGTACCCTTCATAAAACTCTCATCTCATGCATTTACATTATTTGTCATTCGCCTCTTTTTTTCCTCTCCCCCACTTCTAAAACGACTTTCAAAAAGATTTGCATTTTCTTCACCCTTTTTCCGTTCATCTTGTTCGCTTGCTTTTTGTGTGCTTGTGTGTTAGATTGCTCGCCTTGTTGCTATGGCTCAACCAAAAAACATTGATCCTCACCTTGGGAGGTTGGAAGAAATTGAAAATAATGTTAGGAGCTTCATGTCTCTGCAATTTGAGCACAATAATTTCTTTAGAAACGAGCTCAAAGAGCAGAAAAGTTTCATGGAATATATGAATAAAGAGCTCGATGATATGTCTAAGGAATTTTATGGTCTGAAATCTCAATTTACTGATCTTGAAAATTTAGTTGGCCAAATCTCTCATAAGCAAGTCACCTTAGTAAATAAGATGGCCACTAAACCAGAATCTGAAAATAATGATGAAGCTTAAAGTGATTGATGTGACTCCTATTGAATCTTTGTTTTCCAATATAAATCTTGATAAAAATGGGACTAGACATGGGTCAACTTTAGTTAAAAGGTGTCCCAATGATTTGGAGTTTTAAAATCTTGATGCAAAATATGATAAAAGTGGGATTGGAGAGGTCAAAACTTGAAGTATCAATGAACCCACTATTTCGGATTCAAGGAATTTAATTATGATAATTGTTCTATAATAGATTGTATTTCCTTGTTGCAATCCATGTTGAATTCTCCTCAAGCTTATAATTAAAATAAAGCTTTCACTAAACATATCGTTGATGCTATGATGTAATATTTTGAAGAAAAGCTTGAATTGGAAGTTTCTATCCCTAGAAAACTTTATGATGAGTGGGAACCTACTATTTCCATTATTACTTCTGTATTAATTGGTTCTTGGTGTTACTAAACATATCGTTGATGATATGAAAGAAGGAAACATTAGATTTCAATTTCAATTAAGGAAGGGCATGGAACACTTTCCCAGAAAGAAAAATTAAACTGCCTTATGAATCTTACTTCTGTATTAATTGGAAGTTTCTATACCTAGATCTATTTGTGTTTTATGCCTAGCTAAGGTCGTTAAACAATAGCGCTTGTCGGGAGGCAACCCAATTTTATTTTTGCTTTTGACTTTTTTGGTTCTATTTTTCAATTTTCACACATTATACTTCTGTAGTAATTGTGTTTTGGTGTTTTAATTAGTGTTTGAGCCAAGTAAGACCTTTGGGATGGCTTACGGTGATTGTTGATTTGATTTTGCAGAAAAACAGAAATTTCTGCGCCCAGTGCAGAAAATTCTTTAATTCGCTGGAACATGAAAACCTTCTGAAATTTTTACAAAAAATTGATATACAAATTCCACATGTCGTCCTAATTGTTCAGAATTTTTAGAGTTATAGAAGTATGCAAAGTTTTCATATTGCTACAGACTATTCTGTTTTTTACATATTCTGTTTTCTATGTGTTGTTTGCTTATTTGATGAATCTATGGCTAGTATCGCGGGGTATGAACCATGGAAAAGTTGGAATACAGTAGATATTACACCAATATAAAATAAGAACAAGATCACAATAGTACCTTGAGTGGTTATTTGCTTTGTTTTACTAACGGAGCTCACGAGATTTCTGTTGAGTTTTGTGTTGTGAAGTTTTCAAGTTCTGGGTAAGGATTTGATGGACTATGGAATAAGGAGTGGCAAGAGCCTAAGCTTGGGGATTCCCAAGGCACCCCAAGGTAAAATTCAGGGACGACCAAGAGCCTAAGCTTGGGGATGCCCCGGGAAGGCATCCCCTCTTTCGTCTTCGTCTATCGGTAACTTTACTTGAGGTTATATTTTTATTCACCACATGATATGTGTTTTGCTTGTAGTGTCTTGTATGATATGAGTCTTTTCTTTTTAGTTTGCCACAATCATCCTTGATGTACACACCTTTTGAGAGGGACACACTTCAATCGTGATTTATTAGAATACTCTATGTGCTTCACTTATATCTTTTGAGCTAGGCAATTTTGCTCTAGTGCTTCACTTATATCTTTTTAGAGCACGGCGGAGGTTTTATTTTATAGAAATTGTTGAACTCTCTTGCTTCACTTATATTATTTTGAGAGTCCCTAAAAACAGCATGGTAATTTGCTTATGAATTTAGTCCTAATATGATAGGCATCCAAAGGAGATATAATAAAAACTTTCATATATAGAGCATTGAATACTATGAAAAGTTTGACTCCTTATAATTGTTTTGAGATGTTAAGATGGTAATATTAGAGTCATGCTAGTGGTAGTTTGTGAAGTTAAAGAAATAATTGTGTTAAGATTTCTGATTCTCGTAACATGCATGTATGGTCTCCTAACTATGTAACCAAATTGGAGTGCATTGTATCTTGATTGTTTATCTTTGCGTGAAGGTCGGGGTGCGCAATGGTTCAGTCCTACCAACCTCCCCCTAGGGGCATGCGTCATAGTACTTTGCTTCGAGGGCTAATAAAAATGTTCGTAATAAGTATGTGAGTTCTTTATGACTAATGTTGAGTCCATGGATCATACACACTCTCACCCTTCCACCTTGCTAGCCACTCTAGTGCCGCACAACTTTCGTCGATGCACCAAACCACCTTATATCCTTCCTCAAAACAGCCACCATACCAACCTATTATAGCATTTCCATAGCCATTTCGAGATATATTGCCATGTAACTCCATCGTTCCGTTTATCATGACATGCATCATCATTGTCATATTGCTTTGCATGATCATGTAGTTGACATAGTATTTGTGGCAAAGCCACCTTTCATATTTTTCATACATATCACTCTTGATCATTGCACATCTCGGTACACCGCTGTAGGCATTCATATAGAGTCATGTCTTTGTTCTAGTATCGAGTTGTAATATCGAGTTGTAAGTAAATAAAAGTGTGATGATCATCATTATTACAACATTATCCCATGTGAGGTTATAAATAAAGAGGCCGAAAGAGTCTCCAAAAAAAGAGAAAAGGGTCTCCAAAAAAAGGAGCCTAAAAAAAGAGAGAAGGGACAATGTTACTATCTTTTTTTCCACACTTGTGCTTCAAAGTAGCACCATGTTCTTCATGATAGAGAGTCTCCTATGTTGTCACTTTCATATACTAGTGGGAATTTTTCATTATAGAACTTGGTTTGTATATTCCAACGAAGAGCTTCCGCAAATGCCCTAGGTCTTCATGATCAAGCAAGTTGATGCACGCCCACTAGTTTTCTTTTGAGCTTTCATACACTTCTAGCTCTAGTGCATCCATTACATGGCAATCCCTACTTACTCGCATTGATATCAATTGATGGACATCTCCATAGTCCATTTATTTGCCTAGTTGATGTGAGACTTTCACCCTCCTTTTGTCTATCACCACTAGGGCTGCAAACGATTCGAGTTCGAGCGAGTTGGACTAGGCTCAACACAACTCATACTAAAATTTGAGCGAGCTCACAATGGGGGAAGCTCAAGGTCAAGCTTTAGAAAGTGGCTCGTGCTGAGCTTGTAACGATCTCGAGCTAGTTTCGAGCTAAATAAGATAGGTTTTAAAATAATTTAAGGCAAATTTTAAAACAAGATAAGCCACAACATAAAAAAGCACTATTAAATTATACTTATTCTTTCTCAATTCTAGACTAGTATTTAATAATCAGAGATCATGAATGAGCTAGCAAGAGAAGAAATGAAGGTAAGTTAGCTCTCAAACTTTGGCCAAAATTACATGATATTTTATGTATGGCTGGCCCCATATTGTATTGAGGCTAAATTTTCTCCATGCTTAATTTCCATGTTTGCTAGTAGGTAAAATGAAGAAAAAAATCATAGACAACATATATGGCAATATATGATCATAAATGTTTGTAATATGCATGAAGATTATTTAATATGCTTATGATATCGAGCTACCGAGCTAAAATCGAGCGAGCGAATGCTGGCTCAAGATCAACTCATTTCTCGATCGAGCTAGATAAAGTGCTCATACTCAGATCATTTCTATTCGAGTCGATCTCGAGTTGAACCAAAATACAAGTCGATCTCGAGCAGCCCACGAGCCTCGAGCTTTTCTTGCAGCCCTAATCACCACCTTCTATTCCACCCATAGCGTTATGTTCATGAGCATGAAGGGTTGAAAAGGTTTAAGAATGGGTATGAAAACAATTGCTTGATTGACACCAGGATGGGCATGATTTATACTTTGTGTTAAGAAGAGGGAGCATACAAGACTATATGATTTTGTAGGGATAACTTTCTTTAGCCATGTTATATTTTGAAGCTTTATAGATTGCTTTTAGTATGCTTGAAGTATTATTGTTTTGATATTGATAAACTTTTGTTTTGAGTCTCATGGATCTGAACATTCATGCCACAATAAAGAAGAATTACATTAATAAATATGATAGGTAGCATTCCACATCAAAAATTCTGTTTTTATCATTTACCTACTCGAGGACGAGCAGGAATTAAGCTTGGGGATGCTTGATACGTCTCTAACGTATCTATAATTTTTTACTGTTCCATGCTATTATATTATATGTTTAGGATGTTAAATATGCATTATTATGCTATTTTATATTATTTTTTGGGACTAACTTATTAACCTAGAGCCCAGTGCCAATTTTTGTGTTTTCCTTGTTTTTGAGTTTCGCAAAAAAGAAATATCGAATGGGGTCCAAAGGAAACGAAACTTTACGAGGATTTTTCTTGGACCAGAAGACATCCAGAGGACTTGGAGTGCACGTCAGGGGAGCCATGAGGCGGCCACAAGGACGTAGGGCGCGCCCAAGGGGTAGGGCGCGCGCCCCACCCTTGTGCCCCC
>LR738710.1:441908431-441998586 GCA_902687465.1 Secale cereale | reverse complement strand
CCCCCCCCCGTGACTCCACCGACCTATTTCTTCCACCTATATATTCACATATATTCTAGAAACCCTAGAGGAGGCATTGACACCACTTTTCCACCATCGTAACTTTCTGTATCCATGAGATCCCATCTGGAGGCCTTTTCCGGTACTCTGCCGGAGAGGGATTCGACCACGGAGGGCATCTACATCAACCCTATTGCCCTTCCGATGAAGCGTGAGTAGTTTACCACAGACCTACGGGTCCATAGCTAGTAGCTAGATGGATTCTTCTCTCTCTTAATTTAATTCTCAATACCATGTTCTCCTCGATGTTCTTGGAGATCTATCCGATGTAATCTTCTTTTGCGGTATGTTTGCTAAGATCCGATGAATTGTGGATTTATGATCAACTTATCTATGAATATTATTTGAATCTTCTCTGAATTCTTATATGCATGATTTGATATCTTAGTAATTCTCTTCGAACTATCAGTTTGGTTTGGCCAACTAAATTGGTTTTTCTTGCAATGGGAGAAGTGGTTTGCTTTGGGTTCAATCTTGCGGTACTCAATCCCAGTGACAGAAAGGGACATGACACGTATTGTATTGTTGCCATCGAGGATAACAAGATGGGGTTTTCATCATATTGCTTGCTACATCACGTCATCTTACTTAATGTGTTACTCTGTTCTTATGGACTTAATACTTTAGACGCAGAATCATTTCGGTCGATGTGTGGAGTAATAGTAGTAGATGCAGGCAGGAGTCGATCTACTTTTTTTTACTATATACTGCAAGGCAACAGCCTCACAGTTCTTTATTAAAACTCAAAAGAGTACGAAATACAAGGGGTTAAAGTCTACGGGGGTAAGTGGAAAAAATACTTACAACAAAGCTATTGAAGGGAGGCTATCCAAGATAGGAGGCTATCTCTATATTTGCATTTAATCCTATGTGCTAACAAAGAAATATCATGCACAAAGTTTCTCTTCCAAGCTCTGAAGCTAGGTGTCACATTTCTGAAAATCTTGCCATTCCTTTGGGTCCAAATATTCCAAGAAGCAGTAAAGACTACTTCAGAAAAGAAGGGGAAACCAAATTCCCTCCTAGCAACCGATGCCATCAAGTATGTGGTTTGGTAGTGATGTGAGGTCCAAGAGATGCCAAGATAGTTCCAAACTCGCTGGCTGAAATTACAAGTAAAGAAAAGATGCACATCATCCTCACGGCTAGACAAATGACACAAGACACATGTGTCTACTTCACAAGGACGTGATGCCTATATTCATGATCATTGCCTTAGATATCGTCATAATTATGCACTCTTCTATCAATTGCTTGGTAGTAATTTGTTTACCCACCGTAATATTTGCTATCTTGAGAGAAGCCTCTAGTGAAACCTATGCCCCCTAGGTATATTTTCCATTATATAAGTTTCAGATCTACTATTTTGCAATCTTTTACTTTCCAATATATAAACCAAAAATACCAAAATAATTACTTTACAGTTATATATCTCTATTAGATCTCACTTTTGCAAATAACCGTGAAGGGATTCACAACCCCTTTATTGCGTTGGGTGCAAGTTGTTTATTGTTTGTGCAGGTATTTGGCGACTCGTGCGTTGTCTCCAACTAGATTGATACCTTGGTTCTAAAAATGAGGGAAATACTTGCTCTACTTTGCTGCATCACTCTTTCCTCTTCAAGGGAAAAATCAACGCAAGTTGAAGAGGTAGCAACCGCTTATGCTAAGCTGGCTGCAAAGATAGTCTTTGTAGTCCGCTGGCAGATGGCAAAGAGCCAGCAAACGAGAAATATTGTGTTTCCAGTAGTGATCAATGTCTTCTATTTCAGCAGGAGCAATAGCATTCATAATTTCTTGATATAAGGTAAATGGGATAGCACTCACACTAGCACCCAAATCACATAAGCCATGGTAACAATGATCTCCTATCTTAACTGAGACAAACATGCATGCCAACAACGAGTGTATTCTTATCTTTAGTATCGGGTTTGGAAATTCTAGTAGCTTCATCACAGAAATAAATAACATACCTATCTATATCATCGACCAAGAGATATTTAACCATAGCAATATTAGGTTATACTTTAATTTGTTCAGAGGGTCTAGGTTGTCTAATATTACTTTTGTTCACCACGGTTGAAACCTTAGCATGTTCCTTTATCCTAACAAGGAAAGGTGGTTTCTTAATATAATAGTTTTTTTAGGAAATGCAAAAGAGCTTGCGTTTCATTGTATTGAAAAGAAGGGGGTTTAATAGTTACAATCCCCCAGGAAGGCGGTTACTGTTCGGGATGATGATAGTTAATGGATGAACCAGGTTTGCGAGATGATGGCTCTAAGCCCTAACGCGCCAGCGGCAGCCCAAAGGGCGGCCTCCTCCTTGATCTTTGTGAGCAGGTTAGCAATCAGGGGGCAGCCATGGTTGAAGATGCAGTCGTTGCGGTGCTTCCAAAGCATCCATGGGACTAGCAGGACCGCAGAAGCGAGGCCTTTGCGCATGGGCTTGGGCGCGAGTTGTCTTGCGGATTGCCACCAGTCATTGAGGGATGGCACTTGAGCAGGCGAGGGGCATGGGACCCGGAGCCAACTATACACCTCATGTCAGGTCTGCCGGGCGAATGGACAGGCAAGGAGGAGGCGGTTCATGGTCTCGGGTGCCTGGTTGCAAAGTGGGCAACGCGCGGGGTGAGGCAAGCCGCGGCGGGTGAGGCGGTCAGCGGTCCAGCAGCGATCCAGGTGAGCTAGCCAGTGGAAGAACCTGACACGCGAGGGCGCCCAGCACTTCCAGGTGAGCTTCCACGCGTCACACGTGATGGAGCAATGGAATGTGGCGAGGTAGGCACATTTGGCGGAGTAGGTGACGTCCGTGCTCCACTTCCAGGTCAGGCGGTCTGGTTCCGCGGAGAGAGTAGTGTGCATTATCTTGTGCCATAGCTGTAGGTACTACCCAATCTCGTGGATTCCCACGACGCCTTGGATATCTTGCGCCCATCGGTTGGCGAGGAGGCCGTCCGCCATGGTTCGGAGCTTACGGCGGCGTTTGGGGATGCACGCGTAGAGGTGAGGCGCGATCTCGCGGACGGAGTGCCCATCAATCCATTGGTCTTCCCAAAAAAGGGTCTGTGTGTCGTTCCCTACCAACATGGTGGTAGAGGCGAAGAAGAACGCATGCTCGTCGTCGCTGAACTGTAGGTCCAGCCCAGCCCAGGCCCTACCTTGGTCAGTGCGGCTGAACCACAGCCACCGTGTGCGGAGCGCGAGGCCTGTGCATGCCAGATCATGGACGCACAGCCCGCCGAGAGAGATTTGCCTGGCGACGCGCTGCCAGTTGACGTGGAAATTGCCGCCATTAGCCAGCGCTCGCCCGGCCCAAAGAAAGCCTCGCTGGATCTTCTCAAGTGCCTTCAGGGTCTTCTTTGGGGGGGCAAGCACGAGCAGCTGATGGATGGGGATCGCTGCCAGGATCGCCTTGACAAACGCGAGGCAGCCCGCCTTGTTCATCAAGTGCGCCTTCCAGGAAGGTAGCATGCTAGCGGCCTTGTTGATGACGGGCTGAAGCTGGCAGCAGTGGGTTGCTGCAGCGTGAGCGGGATGCCCAAATTGGTGATCGGCATCTCTGCCATGGGGCAGCCTAGTAGGTCAAGGCCCGGTGCAGCGTCCTCCGTGTCGCCACAGATCAGGGTGGCGGAGCTCTTCGAGAAGTTCACGTGAGGGCCAGAGGCACGCCAAAAGAGCTGCATGATGCTCCTGATGGCAGATGTGTTGCCCAACGTGGGGTGACAAAACAGGACCACATCGTCTGCATACAGCGAGACGGATGGGATCGTGCGTCGGGGGTGGAGCTGTTGCAGGATGTGCAGCTCGGTGGCGCAACGGAGCAGGCGGCCTAGTGTGTCCACCGTGAGAACGAAGAGCTGGGGCGACATGGGGTCACCTTGTCGCAGTCCTTGGCAGTGCCAAATGGGTGGGCCTGGCTCGCCATTCATTACCACCTTGGTGATGGCCGTTGGGAGCAAGATCGCGAGCCAGCCCAGGAATCGGGTGCCAAACCAATATTGGCGCAGGATGTCAAAGAGGAACGGCCAGCTGATCGAGTCGAAGGCGCAAGTCAGGTCCAGCTTTAGCAGAACGCGCGACGCGCCAAGTTGTTCTAGCAGGTGCGCAGACTGCCGCACGAGGACAAAGTTGTCATGCATGCTTCTTCCCGGGATGAACGCATTTTGGCTGGTGCTGACAAGATCGTTTAGCTTGGGTGCAAGGCAGAGCGAGAGGACCTTGGTGAAGATCTTGGTGATGAGGTGGATGAGGCTTATGGGCCTATAGTCGCCGAGGTCCCTGGCATCCGCGCGCTTCGGGAGTAGCATGACGAGCGCCTGGTTGAGGCAGCTGAATCCGCGCCCTCGCAACTCGGAAAGTTGCTGGAAGACAGCAATGAAAAACTGCTGAATTGTGGTCCAACATGCGCCGAGAAACTCGGCGATGAAGCCGTCGGGACCAGGGGCCTTGCGCGCGGGCAAGTGCTTAACGGCATTCCATATCTCCTCGGCGTCGAAGGGGGCCTCGAGGTCGTCCAAGTTGACAGGCGTGATCAGCGCCTCAAGCTCTAGAGCGCACTCATGGGGTGGCGCAAAGCCCAGGAGTCCATCAAATTGCACATACGCCGCAACGGCCATGTCGCAGGGGTCCGTGACCACATGTCCGCCGACCACAAGGATGTGGATCCTATTCTTCTGCCGTCGATACGTGTTGTCGGTGGAAGAAGGACATGTTTGTGTCCCCGTCCTTGAGCGAGGCGAGGCGGGAGCACTGTTGGGCAATAGTTCGCTCGAGTGAGGCAAGGCCAAGGTAGGATGCATTGATTTGTCAGTGCAACCAGCCCTCATGGGGAGACAAGGCTCCGTGATCTTGCACGGTGTCGAACTTGAGGAGGATCTCCCGAGAGATCGCAAGCTTTAGGCGCACATTACCCACCATTTTGGCGCTCCAACTTGTGAGCACGCGCAGTTGCTTGCATGTGCAGCATGAGGCGGCGAAAGGGGTCAGCGTCGCTCACGGATTGCCAAGCGGCCTCCACGGTGTCCTGAAACCCGTCCATGCGCGTCCAGAAGTCCTCGAAGCGGAAGCGGCGATGTGCCAGCAGCACCGATGAGCAGTCGAGCAGCAAGGGGTTGTCGTCGGAGATGATCGAGGCGAGGCACCGGAGGTGGCATTTCCCATGCAACTCCTCCCAGCTGGCGGTGCAAAGGACACGATCAAGGTGGACCAGTGTCGGGGGCGACTGCTCATTGGACCACGTGTAGCGGCGACCATTGAGGTAAACCTCCTTTAGCGCCAATTCATTGAGGGTGCGCCGGAAGCGGCCCATAATGCATCAGTTGACGTTCCCATTGTTCTTATCTTCGTCGCGATATATGCTGTTGAAATCCCCACAAATCATCCAAGGCCCGGAGTAGTCCATGCGTATGTCGCGGAGCTCCTGCAGGAAGGCGATCTTGGCCTCGTTCGGCTACGGTCCGTAAACCACGGTGTGCGAGCGCCGATGGGGGTGGAAACACGGGCGGTCAAGGCGTTGGCGGTGAATAGGGGGTCAGAGATGACTATCTCCCTACTCTTCCAGGCCAACAGGATGCCGCCACGGGTTCCCTGTGCGGGCAGGCACATGTAGTCATCAAATTCCGAGCCGAGGGCTTCGAGGACAGTCAACGAGCAGATCAAAGCCATCTTAGTTTCTTGCAAACAGACGATGGATGCATTGGCGGTTACAACAAGCGACCTGACAGCAGTACGACGTGCACACGCACGTTCCTTATCAAGATTTTGGGGTTGTGCTCCATGGGGACGAGGTCGACAAGGGGCGCGAGGGCGAAGCTAAGCCTCGATCAGGCAGCCCGCGATAACCGTGGTGATTGGCGCGACGGCAGGATCCGCGGGGAGCTCGCGATCCACCAATGCGGCAATGGCCGATAGGACAGACAGGTGGATGGACGCGGCAAAGAGGTCATCGTACGCCTTCATCTCCGCAGATGTCATCCTCTGGTTGACACCAACGACCCCAAGGGTGCGCAAGATGTGGACTTGGGTGCGTCGCTCGGCCGTGGGTGGGGCGACAGACTTGCGAGCTGCGGTCGAGGCCGATCACCCGCGGCGTGGGAAGAAGTTGGGTGGGCATCTCCGTGGCCGCCTGCCAGGAATCGGGAGGGCTGCGTCGATCTGTTTGGTAGCCGCAGCGAGGAAATCACCAAGGGTCCACGTCGTTGTGGCAACCGCGCGGGGGCAGAACCGACGCATCGTGATGGGAGGCGAGGCGAAGCGCGTGGCCGGGCTTGGAGTAGCGGGGCACGCCACGAGGGCGGCACCATCCACGAGCACGCCATGTTGGGCCTCTAGCCCTACCTCGACAGGCGGGTCCTCATGCTAGGCCTCATGCTGGGCTGTGGGGGGCTGGGCCGCAAGGAGGGCCGAGGGATCATCCTTGTGCAGCACGCCACAGGCGGGATCCTCAAGATGGGCTTCGTCGTGGGCGGCATGCTGGGTGGGCTCCAGCGGGGGGGTCTCTCCGTGGACCGGTCAGCTAGTGATGCGGGGCGGCTAGGAGGGGGCGGAGGTGGGGCTCCACTTTGCCCCGACAGTGGATCAGGCACGAGAACCGAGGCCTAGGACTCTGTGACCTCGCTATCCAACGATAGGAGGTCCGTCGAGCCATCCTGATCCACATGCGTGCTGGGATTGGCCACTTCTGGCTCAGCCGCAGCATGGACGAGGTCATCTATGCAGCGCGATGGGGGCGGCCTCGCTGGTGCCGCAGTGTCGGGGCGTGCAGCCAATGAGCCAGAGCCAGGAGGCGTCGTGACGCGCGTGTTGGGGCACGCGGGGGGCACTTGGCTGGGAAGTCGTAGGGGCGTGGTTATGGCAGTAATGGATGCTCATGTCGCCTTCTGCCGCTTGTCGCCCCGCTTTCACCTTTTGAAAAAGCGACGAGGCCAGCTTTGACCGTTGGCAGAGGGCTAGGGGTCCATGGTACGACTCCCAGAGCACCTCGACGACGGTGCCGCATCGACTGTATGGGGATGGGAGGCGGCCCAGCCATCATCAACGGCAACACCATCAACCCGGCGGCGGCAGACAGGGGTGCGCCAGCCAGTGGAGTACATGGCCATGCCGACGGCGCGATCGTCGTGGTCGCTGGAGTTCCGTCGTCGCTTGTGGCCATGGCTGCGGCTCGCGTCATGGCCGCGTCCAGCATCCCCGTCGCGCTCACTAGTTGCATCGTCGCTTGGGCCGCGGTTGCGACGGGCAGGTGGCACGGCAACATGGTTGGCGGAAGCGTTGACGGTCGTGATAAACACGGGGTAGACGAGGGTGCGGATGGTGGGCGGGCCATGGTCACGAGCGGGGACAGACTCCACGATCTCAAGGATGGCTGCCCGGCGGATGGAAGTCAGGTCGCAGGTGCGCGTCGTCAATCGAAAGGTGGCGAGGTCAGCGCGGGAGCGCGTGCTCGGGTGGAGCCGCTCAATCCAGCAGCTACTGCCGAGGAGGTGTTCCGCCATGGACAGGTGCCAAGCCTACGCATGGGATGCCACAAAGCTCCAGTTGGACGCTGAGGTCAAGGCAGTCGACGACGGCATGTGCCAGCTTATTCCAAGGACAGATCGACATGGTGAAGCCAGGCCCGTTGATGAAGTGGTCACCGGTGAGGCAGTCCATGAGCTCACGGGTGGAGAGGATGGCAAGGAAATCCTCGGGGTGGTGCGCGTGAATGGTGAAGTCGCCAGGCTGGAGGCGGCGGGAGGAGTACAGAACCTCCTCGACATCTGCAGGGGCGACCATCGGCCCTGCGCCAGTGATGGAAACGACCGTCCCATGGCATAGAACCACCTTGGCCTCCTCCATCTCCACAGAACGCGACAGGATGACGCGTACCGGGTTGACAGACGAGGCAGAAGGCGCGGGCGGGGTCGGCGAGTCGCGATGCGGCGCCTCCTGCGCCCGCACAGAGGGGGCAGCCTCGACAGCGAGGGCAGCACACAGAACGCCCTTGTGGTATTTCTTGAAGTCACGCGAGCCATGTCCGGGGTAGAGGCAGCGACGTCAGCGGATGTCGTTGGTAAAATCTCGCAGGTGGTGCCCCGGGTCGAGGCAGCGAAAATAGAGGCCGACAGATGTCTTCGAGGACGAGCTGCGGCGGCCCTGCAGCTGAGCGGTCGGGGCGGCGGCGCGTCGTGCGCCACGGCATTGATTCCTGGGGCGCGGGAGCTGGAAGCCGTCCGCGTCCACCACCGAGGTGCCATTAGCGCGGTGGACCTCGGAACAAGGTCCCAGGTGGGACGCGGTAGGGCCACGTCGGGAGGGCATGACCGGTCTGCGCGTCGCCAGCGTCATGGCCGCAGCAGGGGGCGGGCTCGGCGGGAGCGAGGGGGTCCGGGGCCACGTCATTATAGGACCGCGTTGAGGATTCGCCGTCAGAGTCCATCCACCGTCACGGGCTCACGGAGCCGAGGTCGAGGTCGCCGGAGCTGCCACTCGGGGGTGCCATGGCAGGGAAGGGGAGGCGAGGAGGGAGGGCTACCTGGGTGTTCGCCAGCGGTGGGGTTGGTGGGAGGTGCTACTGTGACGCCCGAAGACCGACATCCCAGAAGATTCCAGAAGATTCCAGAAGATTCCAGATGTCCGGGTTCTCCCAAGTGTTTCATTTGTGCTTGTGTTATTTATTTTTGCATTGCATCATGTCATCATGCCATCATGTCATATTTATTTTGCATCTCAACCTAAATAAACCGTGTGGACCTTCGGTCCATTTAAATCGAGGGAAGGTGACTTCTCTTTATAACATATAAAAGCCTCTCAATATATTAGGGAGCTATATTATAAATATTCCATTTGTGTGGAATTAACCCAACACACTTGCATATTTTTTTTCCCATGCCTCTTAATTCAAGTTTCACCCTTTTTCCATGTCTATAATTCTTTTTCCCATTTATCGAGGTTCCTCCAAAATCCTCAACATTTTTGGACACTTCTATAATCAAGTCTTAGTTCAAACCCATTTGATTAAATTCAAATATGTTTGAATTTTTTTTTCGTTCATGCCTTTTCTATTTTTCTAGGACCGTGCTCATTTTATGATGCCCGAGAATAATAGTCCCATGTGCTATTTTTCCCCTAACCTCCCTCTTCTTTCTTTTCTTCTCTCTTTTGTTTTCTGCTAAAATCAGTTAAAGTAGAGCAGAGGCCAGCCATCAGGCCTCCCAGTAGCCCTCACCCTCCCCTCCAGCCGGCCCTTCTAGCTTTCGGCCCAGCCACGGCCTTCCTCAGCTGGCCCACGGCCCATCTTCCATCCCAGAACCCTAGCGACCGCCACCCCTCGACCAACTCTCCCTGTTCAGCGCCCGAGCCTCCCCCCGATTCTCCCCCTCGTCCTCCCGATTTCCCCTCGCGCTGTCTCCCGTGCGCTGCCAGTTCCTTTGCAGCACCCGACCCCGAGCCCTCTCCCCTCGCTTCCCTCTCGAGCTAGCGCTCCCTCCATCGCCACTTCAGCGCCGCACGAAGGCCGCGCCTCCAGCGGCCAGGAGCCAAGGCGAGCCTCGACCGCGCCCTTCCTCCCGTGAGCTCGTCCGCCGCCGAGCCCCGTCCTCCAGCGCCTCGCGCCAGGCCCCGACGCCGCCCGGCCTCAGCCTCCCGCGCCATGGCCCTGCGCATACGCCCGCGCCCGAGGCCAGCAAGGCCGTCTCCTCGCCGTGGCCTTCTCCCTCTAGCGTGCCCGCGGCCGCCCGTCCTCCAGCTCCCCAGCGCCCTTCCGCAATCCAGCAAGGCCGAGGGCCTCGGCTCCGGCTTCTCCACGCGCTAGGGCCTGCGGCCTCCCTTCTCCAGCCCGACGCAGCACGCACGCCATGGCCCCTGCGTCCCGTGTCGTTCCTTGCTGTCCAGCGCCAAGGCGGCAGGGCCGAGCCTCCATCGCCTCCATCGCCAAGTTGCCGCTGCCACGGCCTCGTCGCCGTGCTGTCTCCTTTTGTTTGGCTGCTACTGTTTTTTTCGCCAAGTGCACAAGGGACCCCAAATTTCGTCAAGTTCGACTACACGAGGAATCACCAAGTACCCCTTCATTTTGTCAAGACCGGCAAGTTACTCGATGAAACACTCAAGTACCCCTCCGATGACAAGTACGTCTACGAACGGGAACGCCTACATGACGACTCAAGACGACGCGACAAGTACCTCTTCGGGGACGCGAACGACTACAAACGAGAACGACTACCTTCGGTGAAGAAACGAGTACAACCACTTCCTCTCCGAACGGAACGTCTACTTCCGCTACCGTCGCCCCGTGTACCACTACTTCCCTCTACGGAACGACTACTTCGTTGACGGCCTCGTGAACAACTACTTCCTCTCCGAACGTGAACGCCTTCTTCCTCTACGACCGCGAGTACCACTACTTCCTCGACGACTCGAACCCCTCCGAGAACGAGTGTTCCGAAGGTATAACCCCGATACGATGACCCGTGTGATGTTGTGGATGTATGAAATGTTTCCCTTGTGTGCATCGTGCCCGTGTTGCCTTTTGTCATGCTCCTCGGTTGCCTCGTCGCCGACTCGTGGGAACCCGGTGACGGGATCACCCCACCTTCATCTTGTTCGACTCGCTCACGTCATCTTTTGCACCGGTCTCTCAACGAGTTACCGGAACCGAGATGATGCTGTTGCATCATTTTCGGATCGTTGCCGTGGCACCCTTTTCTTCCACCACGGTGACAATACTTCTTATCTTCTTCATGTCAACTTTTAATAAATTGCATAAACTTGATCATGTCATCCGCATCATGTTAACAACATTATAATGTGTAAATTGTTGTTGCTTTAAATTACTAAACATGCTCATGGGGATTTTCCGGATATGTTGTTGTTATTTCCGACCTCATTTAAAATGTCTAAATAGGTAGTTTATTTTTGCTTCACCTCTTGCTATGTTAACAAACATTTAATCTTGTCTTGTAAATAAACGAGAGTCAACTAAATAATTAAAATGTGGTGTTTCGTCAATATGCAACTCGTTGCATATTGAGCTCCACTTAACTTGTAGTTTTGTTTGTGCACTTTGCCATGCCATGCATAATTAAACCGGACATGCATCATACTTGGATGTGCATCGTATGCCATGTTTATGCTTGTGTGTTTACCGAGTTGATTGCTTCTTTCCGGTTGCTTCTCTTGTTACCTTCGGTTTTGTTCTGGAGTTGTGAGGATTCGCTCGTCTATGTTGCTCCGTCTTCTTCATGGACTTGTTCTTCTTCCTTGCGGAATCCCAGGCAAGATGATCATACCCTTGGATACCTTTACTACCATTGCCATGCTTAGTTGTCTCGATGCTATCGTTACATGTCGCGCTACCCATCTTTTATGTCAGCCTCTCCTTGTTGCCATGAAACCTCTAACCTTGAAACCTTCCCAGCAAAACCACTGTTTGGCTATGTTACCCGCTTGCTCAGCCCCTCTTATAGCGTTGTTAGTTGCAGGTGAAGATGAAGTTTGTTCCAGGAGGGAACTTGTTGTTGTTATATCACAATATCTATAATTATTATTAACACACCTATATACTGGGCATGGGTGGAAGGCTTGGCCTTTTGCTCGGTGTTTTGTTCCACTCATGCCACCTTAGGCGCCGATAAACCAGCATTATGTTCCTTGATTTTGCGTTCCTTACACGATGGGTGGATGGGGACCCCTTGACAGTTCGACTTTGAATAAAACTCCTCCAGCAAGGCCCAACATTGGTTTTAATTTGCTCATAATAACAACTTAATTAATTAATTAAATTGCATAGGGAGTTAGCGCTACCCGAGGATTCTTTCTACATAGCAGGGGGGCCAGTGCTGATGGTGTTGGTCCCAAACAGGGGTCCTGCGGGGCCACCACGGGGAAACTCGAGGATTGGCTCCCGTAGCATCGCCCATCCGGTGTCGGCACGCAGGGAGGTCTTGCTGGATTTGTTTTACCATTGTCGAAATGTCTTGTGCTACCGGGATGCCGAGCCTGATCGGTTTTTCCCTAAGATAAGGGGTGATGATATTATATTTATCACTTCAGCTAATCGTGAGAGCTTGTGATGGGCTAAGTTGGAACACCCCTGCAGGGTTATGATCTTTCGAAAGCCGTGCCCGCGGTTATGTGGCAGATTGGAATTTGTTAACGTCCGGTTGTAGAAAACTTGACAGAGGATCCTAAGTAAAACACACAACTATGTGAGTAACCATGACTGTCTCTTTTCACTTTGAGAAGAGAACACGGTGGGGTTATGTTTGACTCGTATGTAGTTCAGGATCTTTAGCGATCACTACTTTTGCGACCGTTTGCGTAGATGCTCATCTTATTCTGGTACTCGTAAGTTAGCCACCATATTATGCTTAGCCGCTGCTGCAACCTCACCACTTTACCTCTTCCTACCCACAAAGCTTTGCTAGTCTTGATACCCATGGTTATGGGATTGCTGAGTCCTCGTGGCTCACAGATACTACAACACCAGATGCAGGTTCAGCCGAGGATGATGCAAGAGCTGGTTCAAGTTCTTCACTGGGAGCTCGATGAAGAGTTTGGCCGTATGTTTGTGACGTTTCGACGATCAGTAGTGGTTTCTACTAGGACTCGATCTAGGCATGTGGCTTTATGTTTTGGTATCTTTCTTTCGGATCTTCACCCGTAGTCGAGTCGTGATGTTTTGAATGATGATTGTTTATGTAATGTATTGTGTGAAGTGCCGAGTGTAAGCCAACTATCTCCTTTTGCAATTTAATCCCTCTTTTACATGAGTCGTGCAAAGATACCAAACTTGATATCATTCTAGGATGGGCTTATACCTTTAAGTCGTGCCTCGACACGTAGGAGGTATAGTCCCATCCTGGGCATTACAAGTTGGTATCAGAGCCTTCTCCGACCTAGAAGCCCCCACTGATTGATCGAATCGTTGACGGTTGAGTCTAGGCACACACTTGAAATGTTTTGAGTCCTATATATATATCGGAGAGTAGGATTTCTTTTGCTCCTCATCTCTTTTCATTCTAGTGAGGACTCCTGACGATTACTCTTATCTCTTCTACTCTCAAAAATTCACCAAATTTCTTTTAGGATCTCGCGAGTATTGTTTGGATTGTTTCGATGTCTTTGTGACGAGAACATTGTTCTTGATGCCTCCTGTCATTAGGGGTTGTGGCAGTGTCCCGGGGAGTTGAGCTCCGAGGTGTTGTCGTCACAAATCCATCGCGGCAATACTAGAATACTTAAGACGGCCGACATCGAAAACTCTCCTATGCGGTTAGTGGCAAGATAACCCCGACATCACCCAGTACTGGGGAGGTAGTTCGGGAGTATTGCCATAGCTGGTATAGTGGATGCTTTTCGAAGGTCCGAGGTAAACGGTTTCCGGAAATAACTAGTTATGTGTTGAAGGATGGATACAGCTGGATGTAGGATTAGAGTTGAGTGCGCGGTGCTTCCCCTGTATCCCCAACACCCGATTGCATAACTGGAAACTTTCGGAAATTAATAGGTGGGTTCATCTAGTAGTTCTAGGCATTTTTCCAACGGATGCACGATATGAAGTTCGGGGTTCTACATTGAGTGAAGTGGTTTTATGGGCTTGTTCCAATCGGGAATTGCATCTTAAAGGGTCCTTGGCTATGCTGATCCGGGGATTGCAAAACCCTTTTGTAACACGTTCCATGAGCTTTCAGCATGAATTTGTCGAACGAAGCTTCTATCTTGTGTTTGTTCTATCTGCACCTTGTTCTTTTATTTACCTTTTGTTTTCCAACTGGCTTCTCGTCAAGTTGATGTACCTGCGGAATTCATTCGTTCAATTCTCTGTTCGGATAGATATGTTGCAACATAATCTTCTTCATAAACATACCTATCCTTCGTTTTGATTTGATTCTGGTATTCGAGTTGCTTCGATGTCAAATGTTGATTCCATACCTTTCCTAATCGGTATTCTCATATTTCTATGGGAGTGCTAATTCTTCTTGACCATCGAGATGGTCATGTTAAATTCTTTTTCAACCGGTGTCCATTTTGTTCGTCCCAAGTTGTCTTTGTTTTCCCCACCCTCCCACCCTTCTTCTTCTCGGAGCAAGAAATTCTCAGATGAAGTATCCATTTTATTCATGTGATATTTCTTCATTCATTTCCTTCAATGTTCTTAGCCGATGATTCTCAGGAAGATGCTCAAGAGCTTCAAGTTCATCATTCTTTTGTTCTCAAATTCTGCCGGTGGATGTAATTCAAGATTTCGGTGTTGATCTTATCATTTTCCTCATTTCACAATGCTTTCTTATTCTGGTGCACCAATTAGTCATTCTCCTCTTGCTATTCATATCCGGAGAGCTCAAGATATCTCAGAAGATTCATGATTCCATTCTTAATCCGTTCTAGCTATTTTGAGATTGTCATCTTATTCAAGCCATTTAATTCAACCGGTGCAATATCTCAAGCAATCTTTTTCAACGGTGATTTCTTTGAGTGGGCCCTAACCCACAGGTCTTTTCCCAGGATCTTACCTGACTCTTCTAATTATTTTCCGGGGTTATTTTGAAAATTCTTTCAAGTGTGACGTAAGAATGATCCCCATCAGTCACATGCCTTCTCCAAGATCGCTTTCAAATTCTTGTTCATCATTGGTTCAACCTTTTAAATTCTTCATTCCGGAGTGCTCAACAATTCTTATGGCATTTCTCGTCTTCATTCTCAACATTTGGAGACCGGAGAAGTGTTTCTCTTCAATTTTGACCCGTTCTCTTGATGAGTTGTGGTTCTAGCTTCATGACATCCTCATTATTGTTCCGATTGTGAGGAATGCTTTTATACCCATCCGAAGCATTTCATGAATTCTTTTCTTTGTGTTCCTCTGAAGGCCATCAATTCAGAATATTTCTTCGTTCTCAGTTTTCAACTTCGTTCTCCAAATATTCTTCATTGATGTCTCTTCATTCGTCTCCATATTTTTTACGGTGGTTCTTTCAAGATTACCCTTCCGTTGTTATCGTTTTAATTCACTCGTTCTTTTCATAATCCTACCGGTGGTTCGTTGAAGATTTACCCAAGCTTGTGCGAGATCTCTCTTAATCCTTTCCAACGAGAATAAGTAGTATGCCAAATCCTTGGTTGTCATCAATTTAAATTGGTGAAGGAGATGCATGACATAATTCTTATTCTTATTCCTTCAAGGTGATTTAATTCTTTTGTCTGGAGCTTGTTCATCATATCATATTCTCGGTTCTAAGTTGTTCATCTTGTCTTCCGGAGCTCCAAGTTATTTCAATTACATCATTTCAAACCTCCATCTGATTCATTGCAGGCCTTGAATCTTATTCTTTTCATCTTTCATTTCTCATGCTTTCATTACCGGAGTTTTCATGGTGGTTCATCAAGATTTATTTCATTCTCGAAGTCTTCATCAAGATTCTTGTTGAAGATCAAGCATTCTTCATCATGCACTCCAATTGCAATCATTTCTACCTTATCTTTGAGATGGTGTTATGTCATTCTTGATAATTTTCCTCCATGTTTCATGATTCACAAGTTATCAAGAATGAGATATTTAAAACCATCATTTCTTTCTCTTTAGGAGATCTTTTCAACCCCTCATTTTTTATCTCTTGGAGTTATCTTGGGTTGTATTTCACCTAAAGCTTTCCCTAAGGATTGTTGCTAATTATGGTGCTGATAAATGACCTAGTTTCTTCATTTATCCTCCCGGTGAGATAGTCTTTCGTCTCCTTGTTGATCTCAATCTAATCAATTGTTTTTGTTAGTGGCCGGTTGTCACCTCATAATTTTGAGATGTTTTACATAAGCCCACATCAAGCTTATTCATTTCGTGTTGATTTTTCCATCAACTCCGTTCAACACTTCTTCGTAAGGATGATTTCATAGTCATTTTGATAGAAGTTGTCATTTTTCTTCTCCATTCTTTTCTTTCATTGATCTATATTCTATTATTTCATTCAGGATGCATTGTGATATTGCCCTTTTTGGTCCCATAATCTCGTTTTGTCAAGATCATGTTCTTTTCTTTGTTTATCTATCTAACTGGAGTGTTGTGCCCAACATTCTAGTTCCGTCATCTTATCTAGTTTTGCCTCACTTTTCAATCGGAGTGCTGTCTGAATCCTTCTTACCATTTGTGCCTTTCTTTCAATTGTTTCAAAGGCAATGTGTTGTTGATTTCATCAAGTATCATTCCATCTCCTCAAGTTCTTGGTTAATTCCTTCCATTTGCAGACGGAGTGCTGTCCAAATTCTGTCATTCTTTTTTCTTGGCTATACCATTGCGGTTTCTTATTCTTTTGGTTCGTAAGCTCTTGTTTCATGTCTTTCAACCTCCAAGGTTCTCATTATGTTCCTAGTTCCTCATTTTACCGGAGTGCTCTTAACTTCGTTAATCTCTGTGGTATTCTTCTTTCAACTTGTTTAACCTCTCAAGGTTCCTTGGTTTCACTCGTCTGTCAAAGAAGCAACTTTGTTTTACCTCTTCCTCTTCTGTTTTTACCCGGTGCTATCTCTAGGATCTCGGGTCGAGATCCTCTATTAGTGTGGGAGAGTTGTGACGCCCGAAGACCGACGTCCCAGAAGATTCCAGAAGATTCCAGATGTCCGGGTTCTCCCGTGTGTTTCATTTGTGCTTGTGTTATTTATTTTTGCATTGCATCATGTCATCATGCCATCATGTCATATTTATTTTGCATCTCAACCTAAATAAACCGTGTGGACCTTCGGTCCATTTAAATCGAGGGAAGGTGACTTCTCTTTATAACATATAAAAGCCTCTCAATATATTAGGGAGCTATATTATAAATATTCCATTTGTGTGGAATTAACCCAACACACTTGCATATTTTTTTTCCCATGCCTCTTAATTCAAGTTTCACCTTTTTTCCATGTCTATAATTCTTTTTCCCATTTATCGAGGTTCCTCCAAAATCCTCAACATTTTTGGACACTTCTATAATCAAGTCTTAGTTCAAACCCATTTGATTAAATTCAAATATGTTTGAATTATATATATTTTTCGTTCATGCCTTTTCTATTTTTCTCGGGCCGTGCTCATTTTATGATGCCCGAGAATAATAGTCCCATGTGCTATTTTTCCCCTAACCTCCCTCTTCTTTCTTTTCTTCTCTCTTTTGTTTTCTGCTAAAATCAATTAAAGTAGAGCAGAGGCCAGCCATCAGGCCTCCCAGCAGCCCTCAGCCTCCCCTCCAGCCGTCCCTTCTAGCTTTCGGCCCAGCCACGGCCTTCCTCAGCTGGCCCACGGCCCATCTTCCCTCCCAGAACCCTAGCGACCGCAACATCTCTCCCCTCGCTCCCTCCCGATTCCTCCGCCTCCACCCCTCGACCAACTCTCCCTGTTCAGCGCCCGAGCCTCCCCCCGATTCTCCCCCTCGTCCTCCCGATTTCCCCTCGCGCTGTCTCCCGTGCGCCGCCAGTTCCTTTGCAGCACCCGACCCCGAGCCCTCTCCCCTCGCTTCCCTCTCGAGCTAGCGCTCCCGCCATCGCCACTTCAGCGACGCACGAAGGCCGTGCCTCCAGCGGCCAGGAGCCAAGGCGAGCCTCGACCGCGCCCTTCCTCCCGTGAGCTCGTCCGCCGCCGAGCCCCGTCCTCCAGCGCCTCGCGCCAGGCCCCGACGCCGCCCGGCCTCAGCCTCCCGCGCCATGGCCCTGCGCATACGCCCGCGCCCGAGGCCAGCAAGGCCGTCTCCTCGCCGTGGCCTTCTCCCTCCAGCGTGCCCGCGGCCGCCCGTCCTCCAGCTCCCCAGCGCCCTTCCGCGATCCAGCAAGGCCGAGGGCCTCGGCTCCGGCTTATCCACGCGCCAGGGCCTGCGGCCTCCCTTCTCCAGCCCGACGCAGCACGCACGCCATGGCCCCTGCGTCCCGTGCCGTTCCTTGCTGTCCAACGCCAAGGCGGCAGGGCCGAGCCTCCATCGCCTCCATCGCCAAGTTGCCGCTGCCACGGCCTCGTCACCGTGCTGTCTCCTTTTGTTTGGCTGCTGTTGTTTTTTCGCCAAGTGCACGAGGGACCCCAAGTTTCGTCAAGTTCGACTGCACGAGGAATCACCAAGTACCCCTTCATTTTGTCAAGACCGGCAAGTTACTCGATGAAACACCCAAGTACCCCTCCGATGACAAGTACGTCTACGAACGGGAACGCCTACACGACGACTCAAGACGACACGACAAGTACCTCTTCGGGGACGCGAACGACTACGTACGAGAACGACTACCTTCGGTGAAGAAACGAGTAAAACCACTTCCTCTTCGAACGGAACGTGTACTTCCGCTACCGTCGCCCCGTGTACCACTACTTCCCTCTACGGAACGACTACTTCGTTGACGGACTCGTGAACAACTACTTCCTCTCCGAACGTGAACGCCTTCTTCCTCTACGACCGCGAGTACCACTACTTCCTCGACGACTCGAACCCCTCCAAGAACGAGTGTTCCGAAGGTATAACCCCGAGACGATGACCGGTGTGATGTTGTGGGTGTATGAAATGTTTCCCTTGTGTGCATCGTGCCCGTGTCGCCTTTTTTCATGCTCCTCGGTTGCCTCGTCGCCGACTCGTGGGAACCCGGTGACGGGATCACCCCACCTTCATCTTGTTCGACTCGCTCACGTCATCTTTTGCATCGATCTCTCAACGAGTTACCGGAACCGAGATGATGCCGTTGCATCATTTTCGGATCGTTGTCGTGGCACCCTTTTCTTCCACCACGGTGACAATACTTCTTATCTTCTTCATGTCAACTTTTAATAAATTGCATAAACTTGATCATGGCATCCCCATCATGTTAACAACATTATAATGTGTAAATTGTTGTTGCTTTTAATTACTAAACATGCTCATGGGGATTTTCCGGATATGTTGTTGTTATTTCCGGCCTCATTTAAAATGTCTAAATAGGTAGTTTATTTTTGCTTCACCTCTTGCTATGTTAACAAACATTTAATCTTGTCTTGTAAATAAACGAGAGTCAACTAAATAATTAAAATGTGGTGTTTCGTCAATATGCAACTCGTTGCATATTGAGCTCCACTTAACTTGTAGTTTTGTTTGTGCACTTTGCCATGCCATGCATAATTAAACCGGACATGCATCATACTTGGATGTGCATCGTATGCCATGTTTATGCTTGTGTGTTTACTGAGTTGTTTGCTTCTTTCCGGTTGCTTCTCTTGTTAGCTTCGGTTTCGTTCCGGAGTTGTGAGGATTCGCTCATCTATGTTGCTCTATCTTCTTCATGGACTTGTTCTTCTTCCTTGCGGAATCCCAGGCAAGATGATCATACCCTTGGATACCTTTACTACCATTTCCATGCTTAGTTGTCTCGATGCTATCATTACATGTCGCGCTACCTATCTTTTATGTCAGCCTCTCCTTGTTGCCATGAAACCTCTAACCTTGAAACCTTCCCAGCAAAACCACTGTTTGGCTATGTTACCCGCTTGCTCAGCCCCTCTTATAGCGTTGTTAGTTGTAGGTGAAGATGAAGTTTGTTCCAGGAGGGAACTTGTTGTTGTTATATCACAATATCTATAATTATTATTAACACACCTATATACTGGGCATGGGTGGAAGGCTTGGCCTTTTGCTCGGTGTTTTGTTCCACTCATGCCACCTTAGGCGCCGATAAACCGACATTATATTCCTTGATTTTGCGTTCCTTACACGATGGGTGGATGGGGACCCCTTGACAGTTCGACTTTGAATAAAACTCCTCCAGCAAGGCCCAGCATTGGTTTTAATTTGCTCATAATAACAACGTAATTAATTAATAAAATTGCATAGGGAGTTAGCGCTACCCGAGGATTCTTTCTACATAGCAGGGGGGCCAGTGCTGATGGTGTTGGTCCCAAACGGGGGTCCTGCGGGGCCACCACGGGGAAACTCGAGGATTGGCTCCCGTAGCATCGCCCATCCGGTCGTGGCCTGAGACGAGATACGCGCGGCTACTATCAGGGTGTCGGCACGCCGGGGGTCTTGCTGGACTTGTTTTACCATTGTCGAAATGTCTTCTGCTACCGGGATGCCGAGCCTGATCGGTTTTTCCCTAAGATAAGGGGTGATGATATTATATTTATCACTTCAGCTAATCGTGAGAGCTTGTGATGGGCTAAGTTGGAACACCCCTGCAGGGTTATGATCTTTCGAAAGCCGTGCCCGCGGTTATGTGGCAGATTGGAATTTGTTAACGTCTGGTTGTAGAAAACTTGACAGAGGATCCTAAGTAAAACACACAACTGTGTGAGTAACCGTGACTGTCTCTTTTCACTTTGATAAGAGAACGCGGTGGGGTTATGTTTGACTCGTATGTAGTTCAGGATCTTTAGCGATCACTACTTTTGCGACCGTTTGCGTAGATTCTCATCTTATTCTGGTACTCGTAAGTTAGCCAGCATATTATGCTTAGCCGCTGCTGCAACCTCACCACTTTACCTCTTCCTACCCACAAAGCTTTGCTAGTCTTGATACCCATGGTTATGGGATTGCTGAGTCCTCGTGGCTCACAGATACTACAACACCAGATGCAGGTTCAGCCGAGGATGATGCAAGAGCTGGTTCAAGTTCTTCACTGGGAGCTCGATGAAGAGTTTGGCCGTATGTTTGTGACGTTTCGACGATCAGTAGTGGTTTCTACTAGGATTCGATCTAGGCCTGTGGCTTTATGTTTTGGTATCTTTCTTTCGGATCTTCACCCGTAGTCGGGTTGTGATGTTTTGGATGATGATTGTTTATGTAATGTATTGTGTGAAGTGGCGAGTGTAAGCCAACTATCTCCTTTTGCAATTTAATCCCTCTTTTACATGATTCGTGCAAAGATACCAAACTTGAGATCATTCTAGGATGGGCTTATACCTTTAAGTCGTGCCTCGACACGTAGGAGGTATAGTCCCATCCTGGGCATTACAGCTGCGCTAGGCTAGGAGGAGCACGGGAGCGGAGCCATCCACTTGGTCGCCACCATATCTAGATCCACAGTGAGAGAGAAGCTCTCACTATAATAGTAGGAACAACTAAATAAACGTTGTAAATGATAGTTTCTTCTTTAACTATAACAGGTTCCTCAATCTTTTCTTTAACAGGGGGATGATAACCCACAAGTATAGGGGATCACAACAGTTTTCAAGGGTAGAGTATTCAACCCAAATTTATAGATTTGACACAAGGGGAGCCAAAGAATATTTGCAAGTAATAGCAGCTGAGTTGTCAATTCAACCACACCTGGAGATTAATTATCTGCAACAAAGTGATCAGTAGCACAATAATATGATAGTTTTCATAGTAGTGGCAGTAGCAACAGTAACGGTAACAGCGGTAGCAGTAGTTTTGTAGCAAGTGTAGCAATAACGATAGTAGTAGTAACTTAGCACGATCAATATAGGATAAATTTGTAGGCATTGGATCGCTGATTTGTTGGATGATCATCATGTGACAGTCATAACCTAGGGCGATACGGCACAAGCTCCAGTTTATAAATATAATGTAGGCATGTATTCCGTAAATAGTCAGATGTGCTTATGGAAAGAACTTGCATGACATCTTCTGTCCTACACTCTCGTGGTAGCGGCGTCCATATTGGAAACTAAAGGGATATTAAGGCCTCCTTTTAATAGAGAACTGGAACAAAGCATTAACACACAGTGAATACATAAACTCCTCAAACTACGGTCATCACCGGGGGTGGTTCCGGTTATTGTCACTCTGGGGTTGCCGGATCATAGCACGTAGTAGGTGACTATAACTTGCAAGATCGAATCTAAAACATGAATATAATGATAATAGCATAAACGGTTCAGATAAATCATGGCACCCGGGTCCAAAGTGACAAGCATTAAGCATGGCAAAGTCATAGCAACATCAATCTCATAACATAATGGATACTAGGGATCGGCCCTAACAAAACTAACTAGATTACATGATGAATCTCATCCAACTCCTCACTGACCAGCAAGCCTACAAAGGATTACTCACTCCAGGTGGGGAGCATCATGGAATTGGCGATGGAGAAGGGTTGGTGATGACGAAGGACGAAGATCCCCCTCTCCGGAGCCCCAAACGGACTCCAGATCTGGCCTCTCCAGGAAGAATAGGAGGTGGCGGTGGCTCCGTCTCGTAGATCGCGATAATTCTTTCTCCCTGATTTTTTTCTCTGCGAATATGAATTTATAGTATCAAGGTTGGCGTCTGCGGGCCACCAAGTGGGGACAACCCACCTGGGCACGCCAGGAGGGGGCGCGCCCTGCTGGGTTGTGCCCACCCAGGTGCCCCCTCCGGTGGTTCTTGGCTCCAATATTTTTCTTTTATTATATAAAAAATCCTTACAAAGTTTTGTTTCATTCCAAGAACTTTTATTTCTACACAAAAACGACACCATGGTAGTTCTGCTTAAAACAACGTCAGTTCGGGATTAGTTTTATTCAAATCATGCAAATTAGAGTCCAAAACAAGAGGAAAAGTGTTAGGAAAAGTAGATACGTTGGAGACGTATCAACTCCCCCAATCTTAAACATTTGCTTGTCCTCAAGCAATTCAGTTGATAAATTGAAAGTGAGAAAGAAAAACTTTTACGAACTCTTTTGCTCTTGTTTGCATAAATAAGTTTAAACAACACCCAGGTTTTCAGCCAGCATTATAACTAACCATGTCGACAATAACTCTTAAAGATTATAATGACGCATATCAATGACATAATCAGCTGGTGAGCCATAATAAGATATCTCAAATAGTAACACATTATCAAAACAACCATGATATAATATGACAATAGTGGTATCTCGCTAGCCCTCTATGAGACCGCAAAACATAAATGCAGAGCACCTCCAAAGTCCGAGCATCAAGTAAACATTGTAATTCATGGTAGAAAAGATCCAGTGATGATAACACCCAACATTCACTACACACAATGCATAGGCATGACAATGGTGCTCTCAGATCTGGCGTTTATTAGAGAAGGTGATGACACAACATAAAAGTAAATAGATAGTCCCTTCGCAGAGGGAAGCAGTGATTTGCAGAGGTGCCAGAGCTCAAGTTTTAAAAACAGAGGTAAATGAAATTTTGAGAGGTGCTCCCTTCTCATTCACTTCACGACCATCAGCTACCGATTTCTCCCATGCTAAATGAGCTAGTGGCGGTTCCCAAGCAGAAAAGTAAATGTTTGAACTCCATCGGGAGTTTTTGTTTGTTTATTTGTAAGCTTTTTCTTTTTGCAATTTGGGACTGGGAATCCCTATTACCGCCCCTTTCTCGTGCAATGGTGAGTGAATAAACACTCAACCTGAGAATAACCCGCTTAGCATGGAAAATGCCAACCACCTCTTGTCATTCCATGAACGATCCAGACACACAAAAGGTATGTTTATTTGAAGTTTTTAGAGGTGGCACATGCAAATTTACTTAGGACGACAGGGTAATACCGCATATAGGTAGGTATGGTGGACTCATCTAGAATAACTTTGAGTTTTAGAATTTGATGCACAAGCAGTATTCCCGCTTAGTATAGGTGAAGGCTAGCAAATAGATTGGGAAGCGGCCAGCTAGAGAGCAACAGTGGTCATGAACATGCATCATGCATAATAAACATTGGACACACGCATGAGTAGGATATGGACACCATGAACATAAATATCATAGAGGCTATGTTGGTTTTGATTCAACTACGTGCATAAGCATGTGCCAAGTCAAGCCACTCGAACATTCAGAGGAGGATAACATATCATCATAGCACATCACAATCATTTTAATGCAATGTTGATATCCAAGATAAAACATTATTAACTCTTAGCTACTTATGCATGGCATGTGAAACTATAATCTCTAACTTTCATTACAAACATGTTTAATCATAATGGGTTGAATCATGGATACTAGGTTAAACCTATTTACAAAAACAGAACAAGCTGAGTTCATACTAGATTCTCTCTGCCACGGCCAGTTCATCGAATATCGTCATTATTGCCTTTCACTTGTACGACCGAACGATGTGAAATAATAATAAAGGTGCAACAGTGCGGTGGACTAAGCTGGAATCTGCAAACTTTTTATTCAACAGGAGAAGACAAGGTAAAATGGGCTCTTGTTAGATTAACAATTATGCATATGAGAGCCACTCAACATTTTCATCGTGGTCTTCTCCTTGGTACGTCTCAATAAATAGAAAAGAAATTCAGAGGAATACACTAAAATATTTTTGGAGTTTTTGGTTTTCTAGAACAAGCAAATAAAGAGGGAAAGCGAAAAGGAGATAAACTATTTACACGAGAAAGCTCCCAACAAGCAAAAGAAGAATAGGAAAAAAATTTTGGTTTTCTTTTTAGTGCTTCTACAAACTATTCTAGAAAGAAAAGCAAAAAAGAAGAAGGAAATATTTTTGTATTTTCTCAAAAAAATCAAGCACACAAGAAGAAAAGCAAGAAAATAAAATTAAGCATGGATAATACAATGAAAAAGTGTGAACACCGACGACTGAGATGTGTGAGCATAAATGTAAAGTTGGTGCGAAACACGTACTCCCCCAAGCTTAGGCTTTTGGCCTAACTTGGTATGCAGTCAGTAGCCTGGATAGTCGTTGGGATACTGAGGAGTAGGCATCCACTCATCCCACTATTGAGGCTCCTCCTGTCGTGCAGCCTGGGCGTTCCGATAGGCAATGATATCCGCAGGCATAATCATGTATCCACCCCTAGCAATAGGATCAAACAAAGCAAGTGTAGGAAGTGGAATGATATCACAAGTAGTCATGCTAAAAACTAGGTTGTAAGGAATATGAATGTTAGGATAATCGGTAGCAGTAAACTGACGGTGATCCATAAAAACACGATCTAGGTAGACCTTTGGTAAAGGAAAATCATGGAGGCGTATCTGAACGTTAAAGCGAGTAGCCAACCGGGTGGCATAAATACCTCCATGTATTTTACCCTTGGACTTATTAATATGGAGGCGGCACGCCACAATAGCTCCCAAGCTATAAGTGTTGTCGCCCTCTAGTGCAGGACGCAAAACACCAAGGTCCGGTGAACTAAGTGCACCCACTTTCTCTCTAGCTAGCAGGCATTTTCTAAAGAAAAGAGCAAACTAAAGGACAACTGGAAAATGCAAGCCAGCAGCAGTAATATCCGATACCCCTCTCTCATCACCCACTGTCACAGTGCGGTAAAAGCTTTCAAACTCTGCGGTCTAGGCTCCGCCAAACTACCATCAGTAGGAAGCAAGCATATTTCGCAAAATTCAGTAAGCGGTATTTGATGGGTCTCAGCATATAATTTAAACTGCACTTCAGGAGGGTTATTCCTAGGAAGAAAGGTAAAATTTTGCACAAAGGAATTTGTGAGGAGATGATATTGTTCGCATTCAGCGGTAATAAAGTTGGTGAGGCCGGCATTAGCAGCATGTTGTACAAACTCTTGAAGGATTCTAGCATCATTCATGAACGGGGTATGCGGTCATTCGCATGGCCGTAGTTCACCCTTCTCTGGAAGTGGAGATCACTATCAGACGACTCCCCAGTAACACCCTTGGAGTTCTTCTTGGAAGAAAACTTCCTAAAGAAACTCATGGTTTTCCTATGAACAAAATTCTGAAATTTTTAGTCCACAAATTGTTCTCAACAAAACTTTATAAAACTGATAGCAACTACTCATAGGGATACATAGAGGCCATAGCCAGCATTCAAACTACTTAGAACTCTAAGAATTCAACATGCAAGCTTATTTACAGTAGCACTAAGAGTAGCTAATTATTCAAAATAAAAACTACAAAAACAAAAAGTAATTGGACAAGTGGTGGAGTCACATACCAAGCAACAATTCCCCGAAACAGTTTCGGAAACGGAGCTTCGAGCAAGGAGATCGAAATCCACGGGTTTGAGAGCGAGAACACGAGAGAGAGAGAGAGAGAGAGAGAGAGAGAGAGAGAGAGAGAGAGAGAGAGTAATGGTGATTTTTTTCTACAGGTAGGTGGTGAGGTGGTGTAAAGAGATAATGGAGAGGGCCCACGTGGGGACCACAACCCACCAGGGTGCGCCTGTGGGTCCTGGCGCGCCCAGGTGGGTTGTGCCCACCTAGTGCACCCTCCTCTGGTATTATTTGCACCAAAAATTCTTAAATATTCGGAAAAATCGTGTTAAATTTTCAGGGCATTCTGAGAACTTTTATATTTGGGTCATTTTTTATTGTACGGGAAATTCAGAAAACAGGAAAAACATGGCATTTTATTTTATTTAACTAATAAAGATAGAAAACAAAAGGTAGGGTCAGAAGATAGTGCTTACTAAATTCAACTTCACAGTGCTAAAAAATGATTCATTAATAAGGTTGATCAAGTCTTATTAACAACCACTTTCGGTTAGCATGAAACGAAGCACTTTCGTAAATCACTAAGGTACCTCAACGGGGATATGAAAGTCCCCAACAATAAGCATCTCATATTTCTTTTCAACAATAGGTAGAGGTATTTGAAAACTTCCAATAGTGATTGTTGGAGATTTTTCAATAACATGAATACCATTCACTTGGAATTGTTTCTTCAAAAAATGCACTGTGTGCTTTACCATTAATATGAAAAGTGATCTTGCTTTTATTACAATCAATAACAGCCCCTGCAGTATTCAAGAAGGGTATACCAATAATAATAGACATATTGTCGTCCTCGGGCATCTCAAGTATAACAAAGTTAGTCAAAATAGTAACATTAGCAACAACAATGGGCACATCCTCACAGATATCGATAGGTATGGCAGATGATTTGTCAGCCATTTGCAAGGATATTTCGGTAGGTGTAAGTTTATTCAAATCAAGTCTTTTATATAAAGAGAAAGGCATAACACTAACACCAGCTCCTAAATCACATAAAGCAGTTTTCACATAATTCTTTTTGATGGAGCAAGGTATAGTTGGTATTCCTGGGTCTCCAAGTTTTTTAGGTACTCCACCCTTAAAAGTATAATTAGCAAGCATGGTGGAGATTTCAGCTTCTGGTATTTTTCTCTTATTGGTGATAATGTCTTTCATGTACTTCGCGTAAGGAGGCATTTTCAAGATATCAGTTAAACGAGTACGCAAAAAGAATTGCCTTAGCATTTCAACGCGTTCAAATTTTTCATCATCTTTCTTTTTAGTTGACTTGGGTGGAAAAGTCATAGGTTTTTGAACCCATGATTCTCTTTCTTTACCGTGTTTCCTAGCCACAAAGTCATGTTTAACATATATTTTATTCTTAGGTTGTGGTTTATCAAGATCAACTGGTGGTTCTGTTTCAACATCATTATCTGGTTCCTTTTCATTGTTAGGTTTAGCGTCTTCATGAACATCAGCATTATCCTTTTCATTATCACTTGGTGAATGTTCATTACCAGATTGTAATGCCCAGGATGCGACTATATCTCCTACGTGTTGAGGCACGAGTTAGAGACATAAGCGCATTCTGGAATGATCACAAGTGTGGTATCTTTGCACAACTCATGTAAAAGAATAGGGATGAAAGAGTAAAATAGTTGGCTTACACTCGCCACGTCACACAATTAATACAACAGCATACATTCATCCAAATAACACAGGGTCCGACTACGGACGAAATCAAACGAGAAAAGATACCACAACCACAAGTCATGATCGCCCCTAGTAGGAAACACTACTGATCGTTGGGATATGTAACATAAAAACGACCACACTCTTCATCGAACTCCCAGTGAAGTTCTGATCCATCTCCTGCATCGTTCTCGGCTGTACCTGCATCTGGTGTGTGTTGTAACTGTGAGTCACAAGGACTCAGCAATCCCATTCCTGGGTATCAAAACTAACAAAGCCTTATAGGTGTGGAGAGGTAATAAGGTTTCTGCAGCAAGCACTAAGCAACTAGCTTACGAGTTCAGAGCGAGATGATAATAGGTGCCAACGGTCGCCAAAGATGATCAATAAGTGATCCTAGCTACCCACGTGCATTGCATAACCCCGTCGTGTTCACTTTCCGAAACCTCTTCGAAAAGAAACCATCACGGTACTCGCACAGGTAGTGTATTTTTAAGGATATGGTGTCAAGTTATCTATAACCGGATACTAACAAATTCCCATCAGCCACATAACCACGTGCACGACTTTCGAAAATTCATAACCCTGCAGGGGTATCCCAACTTAGCCCATCACAAGCTAACGATCCGCGAAGTCGCAAATCCATGTTGGGAAGACCCGAGTATTCTCGGAATCTTGTGCTCAAGATATTTCGACAAAGGTAAAACTAATCTAGCAAGACCTCCCGGCGTACCGATACACTGATAGTAGCCGCGCGTATCTCGTCTCAGGCCACGACCGGATGGGACATCCTACAGGTATATACCAGCCCTCGGGTTTCCCCAAGGTGGCCCCGCAGTCTGCCTAGTTTGTATCAACACTCATGAGGAACACTGGCCCGGGTTGTTGATTAAGGACTTGGGTTTATAATTCCATGCGCAAGTTTTAGTTGTTAGGAAAATGTAGTACCAAAGTTGGGTCTTGCTAGAAAAGCTTTAAGCAGTGCAAATTATCAAGGGGGCCCATAAACCCCAATCGTGTTAGGAACGCAAAATCAAGGAACATAACACCGGTTTATCGGGTCCTAAGGTGGCATGAGTGGAACAAAACACCAAGCAGAAGGCCAAGCCATCCACCCATTACCAATATATATGTGCATAAATTTAATTGAGGTATATATTGTGTTTTCCCAACAAAACAAGTCCAAACATGGAGCAATCTTCAACTTCACCTGCAACTAATAACGCTATAAGAGGGGCTGAGTAAAAGCGTACTTAGCCAAACAACGGTTTGCTAGGAAGGCGGTTAGAGTGTGTCATGGCAACATAGGAGGCTGTCAAGACAAGAATAGGCATTGAGGCATAGCTAAAGATCAAGCCAACTAGCAAGGCAAAGATAGAGGTGATATCGAGGAACGGTCATCTTGCCTGTTAAGTCCACGGAGGGATCGTAACCTTGCTCCTCAAACTCAGTCTCGACAGGAACCTTGAACTCAGAATCGTTACCAGGGTCTAACCAACACAACAATACAAACACCGAAACAACAATCAATCACCATGCAATGCTCAAACACATGATGCAAGCAGGATGCATATGAGCATGGACATGATATGATGCATCACAAGGAACATGATGAGTGCAACATGTGGTATGGCATTATGCAAGAACACAATTCATTTAAGGGGACACATCATGCAAAAGAATGCAAGAACAACCATAGTCACTTATGTAGTTATCTAGTTGAACTAACCAAGCACCCAACAACTTTACAAGTTGCTTAGCATGGAAAGTAGTGCATCCCAAGACCAACAACATCATGCAAGCATTTTAAATGGGCCTGAAGAAACAAACAACAATTCCGGAAAATCCCATGTGCATATTTCAACTTATGGATCTGATCTGTTATAACCATAGGTTAGAGTTGTTAAACATGCAAAGTAATAGCACCAGGTTATTCTACACATTTTCCCACCCCACTTACATATAAAGTTTGTCAAAATTGGAGCTATGGTTATTTAGTTAAGAATTAAACCAATTTGAACATGTTAAAAAGAAAAACATGTGCAAACAACATTTTAAATGTTTTCTAACATGGCAACAAAATGCATATTATTAATCTACACTAAAAACTAAGCAGTTTTCATATATAGGTTATTTCAAACAGATGCATATTTTAAAAGATATGGCAATTCAAAAATGCAAACAGAATTAATCAAAATAAAACAAAACATAAAAGAAAATAAAGCACCTCAGACTCGGCCTGGACTAGCCTCAGACCATGACTAGTGGGTCCAGGGTGCTGAGGTGGCAATGCAGGGGTGTGGAAGTGGGTGTGTGTGTGGCCAAAGGATGACAGGTGGGGCATGGGTATCAGTGGGACAGAAAATGCAAAAACTGGGCATTATTCCACTGGCCCGACGGGATTCGATCCCTGGTCATAGAGATAACAGAGCAAGCGGCGAACCAGGTGAGCTAGGCGGGTGCGTCTGCTGGATAGCAGGCACTGCACCTGAAATATATTCAGAGCAGGGGAACATGCCACTGCACTCCGTCGAAGCAGAGGCGACGGCGAGGCGCAACGGCGGCAGCTCCGGCGACCAAGGAGGACGGCGGAGGCACGCGACGGGTCCGCAGAGGGATCGCGCGCCCCTGGGTGCCACTAGATGCACCAGACGACGACGGAGTCGACGCCGGAGACCTACGACAGCGGCGACACGGCGGAGAAGGACGTGGCGAGGCCAGATGCTAAACTACGCACTACGTGCGGGAATTCACCTAAGAGGAACACGACGAGGCCACTGGACATCTAAACGGGGCAGGAGGAGGTCGGAGCACTTGTCACAAACGAGGTCCGACGGCGGCAAGCTCGGGCGCACGACGAACTCGCTGCTAGAACGCGCGAACATGGGGGGAAGGCATGGGGAGGTTGGTGAGCTCACCACGAACGTGATGACACGCTCGGCTTGCCGTGAGGGGGTCAGAGTCGACGGCGAGGATGGACGAATGCCCGCGGCGGCCGGAGTTGAGGACGAGGAAGGAGAGGAAGCAGGCGGGGCCTTCAGCTCCGTGTAGTCGACGTCGGGGACGTGGACATTGCCGGGGAAGCAGACGGACATGGTCGGTGAGGCAGAGGAGGATGGGGAGCACGCCGACGACAAGGCCGTGCTCCTAGATGCGTTCGGGACAGCGAGCAGGTGGGGGATCTGATGGCCTAGAGCTCACCTGGCGGCGGGGAGAGGAAGAGGGGAACCCTAGGAAGCTAGTAGACACGAAGAGGGGGATTAAAAGGGGCTAGGGCGACGGGGACGGACGACGGCGTGCTCGTGCTCGCGGTCCCCATGGCGAGAGCGAGAGGACGACGAAAAGATGGGTGTGGGTGCGGTCGCGGTCACGGACGCACGGGCCCAGCTCGGCCACGTGGAGGCGACGTAGAAGGGGCGCGTGGGTGCACGGGTGAGAAACGGCGAGAGGGACACGCGGGCTGGCTGGGCTGCGGGCTGCCGCGCTGGTTAGCTGGGCCGGCCTGGTGGCCGAGGCCCATGGTGCTGCTGTGCTGGGTGCTCCTACATTGTTGCTGCTGCTTTTTCTTTTTCTTTTTCTTTAGGCAGAAAAACAAAAAGAAAAGCCCAGGTGGTTAGGAAAGGAATTAGAGAGAAAAGAAAATATCCCTGAGCTCCTGGAATTATGCCCTAATTTATAAAAATGAGTTGGACATTTTTAGAGGTAGAAAAATAAAACAAGTTTGAATATGATTCAAATTTAGGTCATTTTTTAACCTGACCAAAACACTTCTAATTAGGGTGAGGCTTGGCATAGTGGCTTAGGACATGGTGCCATAAATGTTGGGAGAAGATGAACAATAAAGGAGGAGGCTAGATGGCACTTTTCAAAATTAAAAGAAAGAGAGAAAGAGGGAAGGGGAAGTGGTGAAATTGGAATTAAACAAGCATGGATTAAAGCAACAACAAACCATGCAAGAAACCACAATGCCACATGGTGAATAAGTGAATGCAATATGATGAGGCCATGATGCATATGATGACATGACAGTGCATTAAGATGACAAGCATAAATGAAAATGAAAAAACCCCAAGGAAAAGGATAAGGACCAAATGGTAATTATATATTGCCATATAAGGAAGTTTTACATCTGGGGTGTTACAAACTCTCCTCCACTACGAAAAGATCTCGTCCCGAGATCTAGGACTGAAAGAAAGCGGGATACTCGGAACGGAGATGATCTTCTCGTTCTCATGCAGCTTCTCGGTCGGTATGATGTGACCACTTCACTTTCAAGAATTTGATGGACTTGATGCGGGTCTTGCGCTCAGTTTATTCAAGGATAGCAACGGGGTGCTCACAATAAGACAAGTCTTGCTGAAGATCGATCTCTTCAAAAGGCATGGTGCGTTCAGGCGTCTTGAAGCACTTGCGGAGTTGTGACACGTGAAACACATTGTGCACATTTGCAAAGTTGGAGGGAAGCTCGAGTTGGTAGGCTAGATCGCCTCTCTTGCCAATTATATTGAAAGGCCCCACGTATCTTGGAGCAAGCTTGCCCTTGATACCGAACCTCTGAGTGCCCTTCATGGGAGAAACACGGAGATAGACATGATCTTCAATGTCGAAAGCCAAATCTCGGTGTTTGCCGTCATAGTAGCTCTTCTGGCGCGATTACGCGGCTTTGAGATTCTCACGTATGACTTTGCACATTTCTTCGGCCTCTGAGATTAAATCATTTCCAAGGAGTTGATGTTCACCAGTCTCGGACCAGTTGACACGGGTACGGCACATTCTGCCATAGAGAATTTCAAACGGTGCTTTGCCTGCACTTGCTTGGAAGCTGTTGTTGTAGGAGAACTCGGCAAATGGAAGGCAATCTTCCCATTTCATACCGAAGGAAATGACACATGCCCTGAGCATATCTTCAAGAATTTGGTTCACTCTTTCGACTTGGCCACTAGTCTGAGTGTGAAAAGTTGTGCTGAAGCGAATCTTGCTACCCATAGCTGACCGGAAGGAATCCCAGAATTTGCAAGTGAACAAGCTTCCACGATCAGAGGAGATTACTAGAGGGATACCATGCAAAGAGACAATTCTGGAGGTATACAGCTCTGCCAGTTGTGCTGCGTTGATGAATTCCTTGACTAGAAGGAAATGAGCCACTTTAGTGAGCTTATGAATCACCACAAGGATGGTGTTGTTTCCTCACTTGGACTTGGGAAAACCGATGACGAAATCCATCTCAATGTGATCGAATTTCCACTCGGGAATAGGTAGAGGTTGAAGGAGTCTGGATAGACGTTGATGCTCTGCATTCACTCTTCTGCAGACATCACACTCGTTCACGAATTGAGCAATTTCTCTTTGCATGCAAGTCCACCAATAGGATTGCTTGAGGTCATGGTACATCTTGGAGCTTCCTGGATGTATCGAGATGAGTGAGTCATGTGCTTCGTTCATTACACCTTTGGGAGCCACAATTCTGTCCTCAAAGAACAAAGTGTCTTTGTCATCAATGCAATAGCACTTGTACTTGGGAGTACCCTTGACAATACCATGTTTCACCTTCTGCACCATAGCATCACTGAGTTGGGCCTCACGGATTTGATCTTCCAAGGTAGGAGCAACTTGAAGGTTGGCAAGAAATCCTTGCGGAACGACTTGGAGGTTGAGCTTCCTGAATGACTCACAAAGTTCAGGTTGGAACGATTTGAGGATGAGACTGTTGCAATAAGAACTTCTGCTCAAGGCGTCTGCAATGACATTGGCCTTGCCAGGAGTATACTCAATGCTTGGATCGTACTCTTGAATCATTTCGACCCAACGAGTCTAGCGGAGGTTAAGGTTTGGCTGGGTGAAGATGTACTTCAGGCTCTTGTCACTACAAAAAAAAGACACATCAGTGACATTTTGGGCCAAACGAAACTTTTTTCTGTCATACTTATGACACTTCTATGACAATAATTGTGACAAAACACGGTATCATCATAGATGTGGTGGGGTCCTACTTCTATGAAAAAAATCATGACAGAAAATGGGCTTTTCGTCCTAGGCGGGCCGGAGACGTAGCTGCATGACATTCTTTGGGCCGTCTATGACGGAAAAAACCGTGGTAGAAGCGAGGGCGAGGAAAATATCGGGGTGTTTCCGGTTACGATGGGTGGTCGGGGCCGAGCGATGAGCGTTTCTCTCGTACACGCACGCGCGTGGGTGCGAGGCATTGGGCTCTAACTGAACCCGAGCGAGGCGTTGGGATCTAACTGAACCCGGGCGATTGCACTACAGGCTACGCGGTACTGACCCCGAGCGATCGATCGATGGCTGTTAACTGAACACGATCGAGAGATTCCTTCGCTACTGCTGCGAACTGAAGCCGGTCAATGCTACCTTTGCATGAACAATGAGCGTTGCTGGGGGTTTGGATGAACAGTTCCCGGTGGGGGTGGCTGAACAGGACCCCGTGGTGTTGCCTCTGCATGAACAGTACCCCGTTCGATCGAGCTGGTTGGGGCTGCATGAACAGGACCCCATGGAGGGCTGCATGAACAGGACCACCCCATGGAGGGATGGATGAACAGTATATAGTGGAGGGTTGGATGAACAGTAGCCCGTGGAGGGGTGGTTGAATAGGAGCTCATGGAGAGGGTTGGTTGAACAGTAGCCGGTGGAGTAGTGCTCGGTGGAGGTTGAACAGTCGCAGGTGGAGGCAGGAGGAGGTCGACGATGGATGAACTGTAGCCCACGGAGGCTGGAGGGGCTAGACGGTGGAGATGAACAGTATCCCGTGGAGTCCCGTTTTGCGGTACGCCACACCCCTCCCGATGAACAGGACCCCCGTTTCGACCGTAGCGCTCCAACACAAGTCTGTTTCCTCTGTTTTGCAGTACGCCACACCCTTCCCGATCAACAGGACCCCTGTTTCGACCGTAGGAGGTCCGTTTCCTCCGTTTTGCGGTACGCTAGACCCCTCCCGATGAACAGGATACCGTTTCGACCGTGGCCGGTCGAACACAAGGCCTTTTCCTCCGTTCTGCGGTATGCCAGGCCTCGTTTCCATCGGTTGTTCCGTCCAAGCCGGTTGTATCCCACGCGTTCCGTTGCCTCTCGATGAACACGACGCATTCCGTTGCCTCCCCATGAACACGACGACGACGCAGTTTCTCCGTTCTGACCTAGCCATGTACACGAGCCCTGGCCGTACGTATGCACGAGTAGGCGTTCGAGACCCTGCCCGTATGTACGTACGTGGTCGTATTTTCTTTCTTGCACACTGGCCGATTTATGTACGTGTACATGCTACGTGCGCGCCTCTACATCGACTAGTATGTACGTACACGTTCGCGACCAGAATGACAACACTACGTACGCTTCGACCAGGTGGGTCCCGACTGTCAGGCACTTCCTTGCGTGCGAAGATGTAGCTGGTGGGTCCTAGCAGTCAGGGGGGCGAATCATTTTTTTTGCCCGGACGCACTTCCTTGCGTGCGAAGATGTAGCTGGTGGGTCCCAGCAGTCATGGGGAAACATTTTTTGCGAAATACAGTGGCTCGTCCGGTGGGTCCCCGATGTCAGGTGGAGGAATAATTATTTTGCTCGTAATAAGGAGGCACTTCCTTGCTGCGGCCGTGGACCCAGCTGTCAGCCTTTCCATGTACAGTACTCTTCCGATGGAAGTCGTTCCTTAACCACGTTGACCACGCTGCGCCGAGAGCACCAGGGCGGTGGACGACAGCGAGGCCTAGGAAGGGGACGACGCGGAGCCGGGGAAGACGCGGCAGTGGAAGCCCGCGCGGAGAGGAGTACGAGGGTTCACTGGTTCGGCTGCGGTGTGAGGCTGCCGTCGCCGCAGGACCTGGCCAGCGGTGGGAATAGTAGGGGGCGGTGAGGCCTCCACGGCAGCACAGTCGGCCACGGGAGGCAGGAGCATGCGGCACGACCGGCGCTGCTTTGGGCGGCTGGAGCAAGAAGACCAGAGGTTGAAGAAGCACTACGGCCGTTGGATGGACATCGTACGGTCACTGGAGCTAGAATCGTTCATATTGACTAAGTTGACAAAGCACTCCATCCCCGTCAACTTAGTAGGCCCACAAGTCAGCCACCCACCAAGGTGGGTCCCAACTAGTAGGGGGAGTATTCTTTTTTTGTGCGTAATAAGGCGGCACTTCCGGTGGGTCCGAGCTGACAGTGGGGGAACGTTTTTTTCGCGAAATAGGGTGGCCCATCCGGTGAGTCCCAACAGTCAGGGGGGAAACGTTTTCTTCACCAAATACAGTGTCCCATACGGTGGGTCCCTGCTGTCAGGTGGAGGAATAATTATTTTCTGCGTAATAAGGAGGCACTTCCTTGCGGCTGACGTGGACCCAGTTGTCAGCCTCTCCACGTACATTACTCTTCCGATGGAAGTCGTTCCTTGACCACGTTGACCACGCCGCGTCGAGAGCACCAGGGCGGTGGACGACGGCGAAGCCTAGGAAGGGGATGACGCGGAGCCGGGGAAGACGCGGCAGTGGATGCCCATGCGTAGAGGAGTATGAGGGTTCACTGGTTCGCTGCAGTGTGAGGTTACCGTCGCCGCAGAATAACAGGGGGTGTGGGTGAGTTGAGGGATGGCCTGGCCAGCGGTGGGAGTAGTAGGGGGCGGTGAGGCCTCCGCCGCATCGCAGCCGGCCACGGGAGGCAGGAGCACGAGGCACGACCGGCGCTGGTTTGGGTATCTGGAGCAAGAAGAACAGAGGTTAAAGAAGCACTATGGCCGTTGGATGGACATCGTACGGTCACTAGAGCTAGAATCGTGCATATTGACTAAGTTGACAAAGCCCTTCGTCCCCGTCAACTTAGTAGGCCCACAAGTCAGCCTGCCACTATACTGGGTCCCAGCTAGGAGGGGGAGTATTCATTTTTTTGTGCGTAATAAGGAGGCACTTCCTTGCGTGCGAAGATATAGCTGGTGGGTCCAAGCTGTCAGCGGTGGTAACATTTTTTCACGAAATATAGTGGCCCTTTCGGTGGGTCTCAGATGTCAGGTGGAGGAATCATTATTTTGCGCGTAATAAGGAGGCATTTCCTTGCATGCGGCCGTGGACCCAGCTGTCGGTCTCTCCACGTATAGTTCACTTCAGATGCATGTCGGTCGTTGACCACGTTGACCAGGCCGCGCCGAGAGCACCAGGGTTGTGGACGACGGCGAGGCCTAGGAAGGGAATGACACGGAGGTAGGGAAGACTCGACAGTTATTTCCCACGCGGAGGGGAGTATGACTGTACGAGGGTTCATTGGTTCGTCTGCCGTCGCCGGAGAATAAAAGCAGGTGTGGGTGAGTAGAGGGATGTCTAGGCCAGCGATGGGAGTACGGTGGGATGGTGAGGCCTGCCCGGCAGCACAGCCGACCGCGGGGAGGAGGGAGCAGGCAGTCCCGTCGGCGCTTGTTTGAGCGGCTGGAGCAGGAAGAGCAGAGATTGACGAAGCATGACGGCCGTTGGATGGACATCCAACAGTCAGTGCTTGTGCGTCAACCTTTTTTTAGAAAGCCTCAAATCTATGGAAAACATCATACAGCCCATCTGCCATTATTTCTAATAATTTACAGCCCATTTTCTAATTCTTAAGGTTTTTTTGGAGCCCATATTCTTTTTGTTAGCATTACAGCCCATATTGTGGCCACGGTTAAAAAATTATACGAAATTTTGCATATTTCGGTGCGGTCCGAAGTGTTTTTAATCCCAAAATTTCGAGTCACATTCAAACTGATTTTAAAAATAAATGTATATCAATATAAAATCCAATAAATTGTCCATGCATAAAAATTAATGCAATTTAAAATCTTGAAATGAAAAAAAGAAATTTGAAACTAATTGCTGGTTTGATGTGTTTTAAAAATGTACAGCCCATTTCTCATTACTGATAGGCCATTTTCTCGGCCAGCCGAATGAAGCTCTCCTCGTCTTGAAAGATTTGCAGCCCAACAGGCCTGACAAAGTGACTTGCTTGGCAAATAACAAAAAAACTGGGTTGTGGCCGTGGACCCAGTTGTCAGCCTCTCCACGTACAGTACTCTTCCGATGGAAGTCGATCGTTGACCACATTGACCACGCTGCGCCGAGAGCACCAAGGCGGTGGACGACGGCGAGGCCTAGGAAGGGGACGACGCATAGTCGGGGAAGATGCGGCAGTGGATGCCCACATGAAGAGGAGTACGAGGGTTCACTGGTTCGGCTGCGGTGTGAGGTTGTCGTCGCCGCAGAATAACAGGGGGTGTGGGTGAGTGGAGGGATGGCCTGGCCAGCGGTGGCAGTAGTATGGGGGCGGTGAGGCCTCCGCGGTAGCACAGCCGGCCACGGGAGGCAGGAGCAGGCGGCACGACCGGCGCTGCTTTGGGCGGCTGGAGCAAGAAGACCAGAGGTTGAAGAAGCACTAAGGCCGTTGGATGGACATCGTACGGTCACTGGATCTAGAATCGTTCATATTGACTAAGTTGACAAAGCCCTCCGTCCCCGTCAACTTAGTAGGCCCACAAGTCAGCCTCCCACCATGGTGGGTCCTAGCTGGCAGGGGGTATTCATTTTTTTGTGCGCAATAAGGAGGCACTTTCTTGCGTGCGAAGATATAGTTGGTGGGTCCGACCTGTCAGCGAAGGGAACGTTTTTTCGCGAAATACAGAGGCCCTTCCGGCGGGTCCCAGATGTCAGGTGGAGGAATCATTATTTTGCGCATAATAAGGAGGCATTTCCTTGTGTGCGGCCGTGGACCCAGCTGTCAGCCTCTCCACGTACAGTCCACTTCCGATGGATGTCGCTCGTTGACCACGTTGACCACGCTGCGTCGAGAGCACCAGGGCAGTGGACGACGGCGAGGCCTATGAAGTGAACGATACGGAGCTGGGTAAGACACAGAAGTGGCTGCCCACGCGGTGGAGAGTACGAGGGTTGACTGGTTCAGCTGCCGTCACCGGAAAATAACAGGAGGTGTGGGTGAGTAGAGGGATAGACAGGCCAAGGATGCGAGTATATGATGGGGCCATGAGGCGTGCCCGGCAGCACAGCCGGCCACGGGAGGCGGGAGCAGGCGGTTCCGGCGGCGCTGGTTTGGGCGGCTGGGGCAGGAAGATTAGAGACTAAAGAAGCACGATTGCCGTTAGATTGACTTCTAACGGTCTGATGCTGGTAGAGTCGATTGTTGACTAAGTTTCTTTTTTGATAAACCTTGTGTACGCATGAACTTAGTAGGCCCACAAGTCAGCCTCCAAATCTGTGGCACACAACATAGAGCCCATTTGCTATTTTTTAATAATTTGCAGCCCATTTGCTAATTCTTAAGTAATTTAGTACAGCTCATTTTCTGCCCAGGACCACAATCAAAAAGTTCAACCTTATTTTGCATATTTCGGTGGAGTCCAAACTTTTGTAATATCGAAATGATAAACATTTTTTAAGAACTTATTGATGTGCCAAAAAAATCGTTTTGTTTTTGTAAGTAAATAAGACGTGGGACAATTAAGTTGGTTTAAGGGAAACCAGTGGTAAAATAATTCAGCGCTGGGAGGGAAAACAACAACAAAAATAAGGATGTAAATATGAAAAATGAATTTTATGTATTTTCAATATAATGATACGTGTATATGAACTAGTAAAACTATAGGTAGAGATTAGAAAACGGATGTTGGACATGCGTTTCAAAAGGAAAATAGAATTGGGCTGTGTGTTTGATTCAGTAAAAAAAGTGTATGCGGATGTTGTAAGACAAAATATAACTAACACTGGCGGGTCAGAGGCCAGTAGATACCTGCTGGATCTTTGTGCCTCGTTGTCATCATGGGCTAGGCCTGTTAAAAACAAAACCAAGCCCGAGCAGTCTACAACCCAGTTGAAACTTGCTCGACCTGAAAAAACAATATACGTGCTCAATAAACGAGAGAATTCTGCAAGTACAGACTGATAACTGGGATGCAGCAAGGATATTGTTTTTTCATCGTGATAATAAGAGCATGCACTTGCTTCGAAAAAATTGGAGAACTAGGAATTCGAATGGCAGGTGCTTATGCTACCCATCAAATAAAAATCAGGTGCCTGAAAATTCGTTTCGAAACAAATGATTCAGCTTTATATCCACGTCGACCCTCGGCATGATGGTTGGAAGTAAATGCCAAGTTCATACCAAAAGATCGTTCACAACAATACCAACTAGTGAACGACAAGGTAGTACAAGTACCAATACTAAACTAACTTATAATCTTTTTACTCCTGGCCCTAGTGTTCGTCTGGTAGAAAATCTTGCAGAGGACCAGCTCCCGCTCCTTCTCTTGCTCCAAGTCCCCGAGGTGGTACTGGTGCATCACCCAATTGGTCCTCTGCTGGTCGAAGTTCTTGTTGGTGTGCAGCACCAGAACCTTTTTGCTGCCCGTCTGCCGGCCGTTGACCATCACCGGCAAGGTATTGCCGGTGTTGTGCCACATCGCGTGCATGCCAGACTCCGACTGTATCTTTCCACGCGTCCACGTGCCCCTTTTGAACGCCCTGGAATTGCGCTGGAAGAAATTCTTGCTTAGGCCACTCAGTGTGATACCTGCAGTATTATCGAATACAGGTTTTAGTGTACGTAGTTGGCATTTTCATTACATCTTTGGCATGTTGCAGTCACTTGTTTGACTTTTTATTAACTGTCAAATTGTAATTGCTTCACCAGGTCTGCGTCTAAAAAGAAAAATAGAGCTATAAACAAAGGAATATGTTTGTGCAAGTAGACGGCCGATCGGTGTCTTACCTGGAAGTTTCTCGGGATGGGTGTAGCATATGTCGTGCTCACTATCGATGGTTGGTATGAACAAATCGATGAGAGGGTGAGATCTCACGCTGTCAGCACTCACTTTGCCCTCAAGGTGCTCGATCAGCTCCTAATTCATGGGATCGAACTTGACGCCAGCCGGCAGCACCGACCAATCCTTCTTCGACTTGCATGAGTTAATTCCAGTTATATGGTACTCATTGTATGATCAATCGACTATTTTAAGTAAATGATGAAAAATTTCGACAGATAAGTGGTACTCAAAATCTGAAGTCTAGAATACCCGAACACGCCGCCGGGATTCTTGTGTCACCTCACGCGCAGCGTGTTGTCACGTCAATTCAATGTGTGGACATGATGAATAATTTGACCGATGTATACTAGTACTGCTACTGTACTACTTACTAGTCATATTTAGTGTCACATTTTAACCATAGGTTTAACTAACAAGTACGCACTTGAAACCTAAGTTATATATATATATATATATATATATATATATATATATATATATATATATATATATATATATATATATATATATATATATGACACATTTTCTGTACTCCCACCTATTTTTATTTTGGGTTCATCCAATCCCGTAGCTAGCTAACTAGCTAAATGACCGTGCATGCATGCAGCCATGCATGCAACAACTTCACTAGATTCATGGGACCAGGTGGGCAGTAGTATTTAATTATTCACAAATCAGGATAAGATTTACTGGTAGTATATCCATGTATGTAGTAGTATATCCACGCATGTGTTCATCACAGAAAAGTTTAATAAGTACTACCTCCGTTCCATAATATAAGAACGTTTTTGACACTACACTAGTGTTAAAAACGTTGTTATATTATGGGACAGAGGGAGTAGTTTTTTGAAGGAGTATATATTGTGAGAACTAAGTGAAGAAGACAGTATATATTGCCATGGGGTATACACAGATTTTTAAAGGCGCATATATTGTTCCCGATGTGTATATACTGCATTTTTTGAAGGAGTACATACTGAGTTTTTCTGCATGAGTACATACTTTATTTTGTTAGTTACATACTGACATTTTTTAATGAGTATGCACAGCATTTTAAGGAGTACATTCTGACTTCTTTTTGAAGGAGTATATACAAATACCCCTTCGTAGGTGGTACATACTGTTTTTAGGTGCACCATCCAAGTTAGCATATACTGTTTCCTCTCGGCAGTATATACTGTTTTTTTAGTACTAAACATATGCATTACTCCGTTTCGGAAGTAGCATATATTGCTTCCTCCCAGTAGTACATATTCCACGTGGTATATACTGCAAATCATCCAAGTTAGCATATACTGTTAATTCGGTAGTATATATTTTGTAGTACTACATAAGCATTACTCGGTTGTGAAATTAACACAAACTCATCCAAATTAGTGTGTACAACATAGCGCATCAGCACATGTACTCCTTCTAAAATGAGGCAACCATAAAGTGTACGTATCATATTTGATTAGTGCTAAAAAACTTCGTATGGCTCCCCCTGCTTTTCACAACCACTTGGACTTTGTATGGCGCTCTCTACTCCAGGGTTACTAGAACTAATCTTCCTGACATATAAAAAGAGGTAGAAACATGTAAGAAAGAACTAATCTTCCTGACATATAAAAAGAGGTAGAAACATGTAAGAAAGAATTAGATAGAAGTAATAAAATAAGAGGAAATGATAAATCGGCGCTAGAACAGAAAATATAGGAACCAACAATACTGCAATTGTCATTATGTGATCCCCAAAATTACTAGTTGGATCTTTCCACAACATACGAGCGCCACCCACAACAGTTTTTGGAATCTGTAAATTTATTGTACCAGATGAATCTGGATGTGCACATAATACATTATTATTATTGCACGGATGATTATTGCACGGATTGGAATACTAGTAAGGCATTCCTACAAGTAGCCATTATTATTAGGTAGAAAAGTAGTGAACTGATCCATATTAGTACGTACCATGGCCCTGGCTAGCTGTTCTGGATGATTGTATAGTGGGTTTGAAAGTGATTAAACGATGGCCACTGCCAACAGGGATTGGGTGCCTCTGCTCGTATGCCGACGGAAGGAAACAACTCGCACGGGGAGTCACCGCGGCCCACGGCGCCCATCGACGAGCCGTATTGAAGTTGAGATCCTATTATTCCAATCTCCTGCTTCACATCTCGCCGTGCTTCGGCGTCACGTTTATGGCAGTATAGGAAATGTCTCCAACGACTTTCCCCAAAGAATAGGATCAGGTCAACTAATTATGACGTGCTGGAGAGAAATAATTAGCATCAGATTTATTCATTTCCCATATTGAAAAAAGTAAGTGGGTATGGTGTCGCTAGCCGGTCTATTCTCATAACATTATGAGAATAATATTCTCATAACACTTCCGAACTGCATTGCAAAATTGCATTGGAGAGCTAAACGCACCGCACCACAGAGACCAGGGAACTTCATGTTGAAAAAACTGTACGTGTTGTTTTTTCGGTACCTTTTTTGTTCTAGTTTTTTAACCGTTTATCGGAATTATGCGTGTAATATACCGTTAAAAATCTATGGAGTAGACGCATATTCGCCATGTTGAACACTTTTCAAGATTCCGCACGGTTTAAGAGCAGTTTCGAAAATCGTGCGGCTCACAACGAATGGCAGCGAGCGTTTTTTTGTGTTTTTTTCTAAACCGCTCGTCGGAACGAAACATATGATACATCGTTGGAAAGGTATCGTCGCCACGCATCTTTTTCATATCTATTATTTTTTCTAATTCGCTACGGTTTAAGAGCAGTTTTGAATTTACTAAATCGCGGAATTGTGTTTTTCGAATTTTTTCAAATTTTCGGTACTGTTTTCACTCCAGTTTTTAACCGTTTGTCGAAACAAGGCGTGTAATATACCGTTGGAAAGCTACGAACGAGGCGCAACTTTCATATGTTGAAATTTTTTTGAGATTCCTTACGGTTTTTAGTTAAATTTGAAAATCGTGCGGCTGACTACGAACGGCAGCAGCCGTTTTTTCGTGAAAATTTTACAAAAAGTTGGCCGAAATGATCCAAATGATACACCGTTGGAAAGATATCGTCGAGACGCTACTTTTTCATGTAGAACACGCCCTTTAATTCATTACGGTTTAAGAGCAGTTTTGAAATTACAAAAACATGAAAAGCGCACTGCTTCAAACTGAAGAACGCACTGCATCAGACAGTTAACCGAACCTCATGATTTACTTTGTTGGACGTAGATTTTTCTCAGAGAAGTTTTGTTGTCTTTTTTCCAACTTTTTCTTTCGAAGGAAAGTGGACCGCAATACTCCCGAAAGTGAAGCGAAACACTACCAAAAGTGAACCTCATTAATTTTTTGCGCGCGTTGAGAAGTGTTTGAGAAGTGAGCTGCTTTCCGATGTGTGTTTTGTTTTTTGATCACCAAGCGAACCGCATTACTTTTTTGTGTTGTTTTGGTAACAATTTTTTTTTAGATTCCGCTATTTTTTTTCATTTTCATGTTTGAGAAGTGAGCTGCTTTCCGATGTGTGTTTTGTTTTTTATCACCAAGTGAACCGCATTACTTTTTTGCGTCTACTCCATATTATAGAAGAACTCCGGGTTTATTTGCTGCATCTTCTCAGGTTACTTGTCGGGAATATGTAAAAATGGGGCACTGATCACATAAAGAATGCCACCGGCCACATAACAAGTGTGCTGCATAAGCAAAGTGTTCTTTTTCAATGGACAAAACAAAACAGAGTGAACCCCAATGTTTTTGCTGCATCTGTGAGCGTCAAATGAACTTCCTTTGTTATATAATAGATGTGGTTCGCCTCCAAGAGTTACATGAGTCGGACATGGAAAAAGATTGATATATGTATACAAAGGCAACAACGGGGCTGCTCTATCAAAATTAGAGAACAAACACGCGATGGCGAGATGACCTGCTAAAAAAAGACAATTTGCCCTGCGTAAAAATACAATCAGGTGACTGCTCATGCACTTCTCGTGCACCGTGGGGGCTGGGACGCTATAGAAGGGCTCGGGCTACCGCTATGCCGTGGACACCGCACTGCACTCACGCACAGCTAACTGTATTTTTGGTCGTCGAGCGCTGCACGCAAATTTGATCAACTTTGACACGACTCGCAAAATCTGAAAACTCTGGAAAAAACTGGACTGCACATAGCCAAAATCTGAAGAAAAAATGCAAAGAAAATAAGTGGACGGCACGCCCGCTACTGCTCTTCCATCGGTCGCCGTCGCCGCCATTTGAGGGTGGATTTTCCATGGAGGAGACCACCTCCCCACTGTCGCTGCTGCTTCACAGTCTTCTGGAGACCATCGAGAAGAGAGGAGAGGATGTGGAGGAGGGGCCCCGACCCGCGACGAACCTGCACGTGTAGGAGAGGAGGTCAGAAGCCGAGCAACATAATTTCTACAGGACAACAGAGCAAAGCATCATTTATTAGCCTTATTACACGGCAGTCGAAGAATTAGGATAAAATTGGAACAGGGATGAAACGAACAGCAGTCGAAGAGTTAGGATAAAATTGGAACAGAGAAGAAACGAACAGCAGATGCATGGGTACCTTCTTTCATCTTCTCCATTGCCTTGTAGAGTGGGTTCCGGTGAGTCTTCTTCAGCCACTGAAGAAGCACAAAACAACACCATGAATTAGTCCACCGAGTGACGGTGAGAAAACTTAAAATCAAGTGATTTATGTTTGGAATTCAGTATAGAACAGTACTGGGAATTCAGTGATAATGAACAAATTTAAAATTTCCATTCAATCTCAGCATGTGTCTAAGGTTGTACTACTAGAAAAGCTTATGGACAGTGGAATCATGCAGAGGTCGTGCGTGCGCAACTTTCTGCTCACTTACGTTTGGAATTCGGTGTGTGCACACACACACACAGTACAGTACACACACACGTACAGAACTGCAGTCTCTGAAAACCTGAAAAAACCAACAAAAACAGCTTTTCGACACCTAGCCGTACTGCACAAATGACCCAAGAAAACTTCAACAGTCTGTCTACTCATGAGTATAAAAAATTAGAGAAAAAGACCTGCGCTTCAGTAACACACACGACCGTGAGTGCCGCACTCCATGGGCTGCCTTGCTGCACTGCATGCACCCTAAAAGTTAAGTGCACTGCACAATGCGTAACTTTTTTTAATGCAAACAAAAATGAACTGCTGCAAAACACACGCCCATTTTGTACTTTTACATATGCACTTCCCCTCAAAACTGAACTCCAAATTATTTTTAGCCGCAAAGGTATCCCAGTGACCAGCTAGAGAACTTCTTGCCGACACCAAGCAAACTGCATACCGCACCCATCTGCACGTCGTACGGCCGGGCACCCGCTAACCCCGGTTGTGGTGGGGATTGAATCGAGACGCCATGGAACCGCACACGGCCGCGTTGACTGCAGAAATGACGCCATTGAGTTGCACATGGCCGCATTGCCTCACTGCATCTTGAACAAATCCTCGTCGGTGGCAGCTCCATCCAGGGGAGCCGGAGTTTAACACAAGTGGGGGCAATGCGTACTGTAGGATGGACTACAACAGTAGGAGAATGCAAGACCACCGGGAGAACGCCTACAAATGCTGAAGAGCCCGACCATCGGAGGGCGCGCTGCTTATGGGATCACACTGCACTGCACATTCAAGCCTTTGATTCCGACCAACAGAAATTTTTTGTGCTCCTCCAAGAAGTGGACTTCCTCTCCGGTCGCCATGGAAGACGAGCTGACCGTTGGGGCCTAGCAGGCAACCACATTGCGCATGAGCTCACTTCCCCAGAGGGCAGAGCTTCGAGGTTGCTGGCGTCTCCACCGGCGGCACGGCTTGATGCGCATGAAGTTTACTCCAGAGAGGAAGTCCACGGCGACCGGTGGGCACGAGAGCGGGTCCCGTGGCTGAGCGGGGGAGAGGAGCAGAGGGGGGGTTCTGGCCCGTGGATCGAGGAAGGCTCCCTACCGGGATCGACGGATCTGACGCTAGATCGAGAAGGTCAGGAAGAAGAAAATCGCAGGCATGGCCTCGCGGCTGGCAGGGAGCTCCGGCGCGGGGAAGAAAGGTCGTTTGCCGGGGTTCGCCAGGCCGGGGCGAGGTGGTAGGCAGCGCGGCCGCTCCCGGCGGATCGAAGGTGGCTCTTTTGGGTGAGGGAGTGAGTATGGGCGGTGCGTGGGGTGGGCTTGGCTGTGGCGGCACGTCGCCAGGCCTCTTGAAGAAGGCCGGTCAGGGGGGGTGGCACCAGGCCGGTGCTGCTATGGTTGTCTGGCGTGGCAGATCAGCATCCAGCGCGCTGAGTGGTGGTCGTCGGGCGGCTCGCTGGGAAACCTGTGTGGGGCAGGGCGGGCGGCGGCTTGGGGTGGGGATCCGGCAGCGGCTCCGGTAAAAGGCAGGGTGGGGAGGGGGTTACTGTCCTCGGGGCGCTGCCGCGCTAGACACCTGTGTTAAGTGGGGGGTGTTATGAGAATAAGAGCTGTTGTTAGCAGAATAAGACTCTTAAGGGTGTTATGAGAATAGACTCACCCTATATATATATATATATATATATATATATATATATATATATATATATATATATAAGAAAATGGTTGTGTACTTCTGGGAGTACATACTCCCGCTCCTCATATACCATATAGATGAATCTTTTATACCTCTTTATTATTTTTAATATACTTCATTAGTAATTATTAGATACCCCAAAATGATTTTCATGAAAAAATTCATGCGAGTCTACATATTTTAAATGTTTATGTATATACTGATGTGTTTGTATGTGAAAAAGGTATATTTAAAAGAGTACGTCGCAAATGATATTTTTTCAACAAAACTCGTATTGGGGTATCTTAGAATATTTAATGAAGTATATTGAGAATGATAAAGAGGTATAATTAATGCGTATATGAGGTATATTGAGGATGGGGTACATACTCCTAGGAGTACAAAAGAGGAGTCATATATATATATATACTACACAGCATCTCCATCATCATTATCAGTACATCCTGCGTACGTGAGTTAGGATGCACTTGATCCCAGAAAGGTATCTATCCTTCAAACCAGAGGAGTGCTTCAAACTAACAACAGTACATAATATCCAACAAAAGAGGGTCGTGCTACAGCAGCAGAATACATGCCTCAGTCTACATTTCAGTACGAATCAAATTGTGCATATTTGTTGTTGGCATGAACCACATCGCCGCATGTAGGGTTTGCAAAAGCTATCCATCGCATGAAAGCTTGATGCCTTTCACACACTGAAGATTATCTGGCAACAAGCTGTGTCGACGAATCTCTGGATATGGTGATTCATGAAACCCATGGTATGATGTGTAAACACAGTCCCCACGGCGAATGGAAGTTGCATAGCACGATAATCATCGCCGGTGATATGATCGATGATTGGTTGGATGATCGGATAATTGAGCCCGAGGAACATGGAGTGGTTTCCGAGGTTGTAAACCCGCCTCCAGTTGAATACGCTTGGCCCAACGGAGCTGGGATCTTTCTCGAACACGAAGCAGCCATAGCCATCAATGTCACGAATGCCCTAGGCATTGTACTGCATGCGGTTTGATGAAATGGTTTGGTCCATTTGGTAAGTGCAAATGAGCATCAAATGACCACCGTCAGCTGAACGAGCGATAAACCACCACCCATCGGCTGGTATGATTCCAGGTCCTGGAATCATGAAGGCCAGCGCATTTGCGTCTGCTGCAACAATTCAAATTGTAGACCAAAAGGACAAAAATAAACAATCATGTTCAGAGTATGTGTGGAATTAAGATTATTATAACAGTGACACATATCATAGACAGAGAATTGCAATGCCGTGGTCATAATCATACCCCAAGTTAAAAAAAGGCAATGGCTTTCATATTCTAGCAATATATCATGGTTCAAACATCATGTAACAATGAGAGGAAAACAGATATGACAGGGCCTACTCATATTCTACCATAGCACTTACTACAGTTATCATATCAACTCTAAGCAATAACATGCGTTGTTATAAAAATCTTGGAAATGAGAGTAACATATAGCAATCATGAGGTTATACTCATAATATCTATTCTAACAATCATTAGATACCAATTGTTCTCATATCAACTCTAACAATAACATGTGTGGTCATAAAAATCTAGGAAATGAGAGGAACATATAGCAATGATGTGGTTATAGACATACTATATATTCTAAATTTGTAACAATGAGCAGGCAGTCGTATTCTTAAGGTAAAGATGAGATGAGATAAAAAATACACGATGATAGATTCCACCAGTATAGGCAGCCAACCTGTGCGTCGACCGCATAAACGATGCCATCGTGCACTAGCATCAGACAGAAGTGTTAGGTAAAGAGGATCGACGATGAGCCATAACCATGTATGGTGATCGGATTCCAGATAGAATAATCCCATGTTGAACACGGCAATGAGCTTGTAATCCATGTAGACTTCTGATGGTGTGGGCATTTCGCAGATTACAACCTTCAGCAAACAGAGGTCGATCCAAAAGCTCGACGCATCTCGTGCGTAGTAGGCAGGAGTGTCCGGCAGGCCGCGAGGCTCGATGGCGGCGGTATCCAAAGATGGAAGGGTGATCTCTCGCTGGGTATAGATATCCACGAGACGCCACGGACTACCGGATTGGTGGATGAGGACGATCCAGTTGGCCTTCATGCCCGCCCAATAGTGGCAGCGCATGAAGGACAGGTGGACGGGTAGTGGTAGCATGTCGAGGGGCACCACGGCAACCTCCGTAGAATCGTCAAGTCGGTGTCTGGGCCACCTGTGAGGGTCGGGCATCAGCAAGCAGGGTGTCTTGAAAAGAGTCGGCCGGTTGCAGATGAGTAGACGGTACGAAGACACCGAGCATGCGGCCATACGGACGGTGCTGAGTAGGTCCATACGATTACAGATCTGCTCCAAGAGAACATCGGGGAGGGAATTCCAATCGCGGCTCTGCGTGTCAGTTGGTTCTTCCATTGGGGTTTTCGGTGCCTACGAGCCAGCGGGGAAGTGGATTCGGGCGGGTGAGCGAAGAAGCTTCTCCTCGTGTGGCCGAGCAGTGAGCGGGGGGATATGGTACGCGTGAGCTACCAAGGAAGATAGCGCAGGCGGGCGAGCAGAGAGCAGGGGGAAATGGTGTGCGGCCGACGATGGGGAAGAGAGGAGGAAGAAGAAGAGAGGAGGAAGAAGAAGAGTGGAAGACGGGGAAGAAAGTGCATTAAGAGCATAATTAGTTTGATGCCAATATTTGGCAAGCCAACATTTGGCAAAACCAGAAGTTGCCAATATTTGGCAACTTTTTGTGAGATAGACAAGAAAATTTGGTAGCCAATCAATCACTAGCCAACATTTGGCATTTGCCAAATATTGGCATGCCAACTTTGAGCATCGAACCAATTATACTTTAAATCTCAATTCTACTACTACTACTACCTGGATATACCGTCCTTCGGAGCGTAAATAGTTACACTGATGACATATGTGTCTACTATAAGAGGGCCCATATGTCAGTTAATGGAGGACAAAAGCGTGCTCTACTGGCAAACATGATGGCAGTATTGGGTAAGGTTGATTTAGTAACACCAACACGCTGGTTCAGCTTATTAATTAAGTGTCCCATCTGCTGCAGCGTGTATTGTCACTTCACTGCGAAGACTAGTTGAATAGTTCTCTCTGACCGAGATGGGGAATAATGGATCGTGAAGACTTCCTTTCTACATTATCCCTATGCCTCTACGCTCACTTCACTCATTTTGCTCCGTACGTAGTCACTTGTTGAAATCTCTAGAAAGACAAATACTCCATATTTGGGAACAGAGGGAGGATTTTACTCCGTATTTGGGAACATAGGGAGGATTTTACTCCATATTTGGGAACAGAGGGAGTATCACCATATGGAGGGAACATATGAAGCTTGAAATATGAACATGTCAATGGGAGGGAGTAAGCCCCATGCATGCATGCATGCATGCATGCAACATGCAACACTCACACGTACACATGGACGCACGCAACACTCACGCACCCATGCAGCACACAGCACACGACGCAACACACACGCTCACGCTCAAGTGCTCAACCTACTCCCTACGTCCGTGAAAGACTGTACGTTTAGAGATTTACACATTGACCAGGGCATAATTAATGCCCAAAAGTAGCAGACTTATGTGTGCATGCGACCATTGAAGGAAGAAGATTAAATGAAGGTCGTTGCATGCTGTAATTAAGGATAGACATGTAGCCTATATCTAGAGCACAAGTTGGTGCATTAGTCAATCAATGTCGATTTAGATTAAAGGCTAAATGCATTGGAAGTGTAGATGTACTACACTCTTTGTTTTTTAGCTGATTTCTTTGCTCTGCCAACTGACAGGTGGGACCTAGAAACCAGGTGACAATTTAACCAGTCAACAAAGTGCCACGTCGATTATGTGGCCAGTCAGTAGGGTGCAATACGGTGCTCTACGATGACCTAGTGATCGTATAATCACCGCAAAACTATATATAGTGACCGTAAAGAGCGTATTGTTACATACGTTGAGTGCCAGTGTATTTTTCTCGTTTCAAATTAAGCCTTATTAACTGGAAAGGACGCAGTATGGACTAGTACTAGTACTGCTTTGATGTGTCCCGTCAACTCGCCGAACGAGGAGAAGCTTGCTTACTACGCCTCTCCCTCGCCCACGCGCGCGGTGGTTCACAAGACGAGGAGAGGGTTTTGACTACGGTGCCCTCTCCCTCTCCCTCCCCCTCTCCCTCTCCCTCGCCCTCGCCTTCATGGTGGACGTGCAACAGTTCAATCGGTGTCAGATTGCCAGAAGCATAATGTGTATTGTAGTATCATCATTGTTGGACCTTCCGAAGAGGCGAAGAGCCAAGTGCAAGGTTCACACGAGTACGAACTGCTGAACCTCCCGAAGAGGCAAAGAGCCAAGCGCAAGGTTTTATAGGAGTTGTCGTCCTAGTAGGAGCATACTACACGGAGTACAACTATAGCTAACGATGCTACTGTATGATGCCGCCACGTCACGTATATCCAAAGTTGTGCCACCTTTTTTCTCAAAGAGCGTGTTGGAGCCCGTGCAACAACCACACAAGTTGCACATACACATAACACATTTACTAGTAATAAATTTTAAAGGACAAATGCAAGCAGCCCACATAAGTTCATCTCCAATTCATGTGATAAATTTGTGCACAACTAGTCTACATATATTCACAGCGCTACCGTTCACAATTTACCGTACTCCACTTACACGTTATAGATGGGCTACATGTCCTCCTCCAGGTTCCAGTCCCAGGTGTTCTTCATGGATGGCATGATCCATAGTGGTGGGCAACGGGAATCATTGTTGCAGCTTTCTAGTCCGGTTCCACACGATGGAGACTCATCCAAGCTGAAGCGGCATAAATCAGGGATAGCGTGTCCCAGCATGTCGTGCATCCGGCGGTGCGCACTGAAGACACAACCATGCTTCCTGAACGGCAGGCCTTCCGTGTCGTGCCCGGAAGGTGGCATCCGCTTCACAATGGGGTAGCTGTCCCCAATGAAAAGCGAGTACTCTCCAAGAGTGTTCCTCGGCACCCACGTAGCATCACGGGGGTCGAACTCGGTGCCGTTCATCTGGTACACGCGGCATCTCAGAACTGGACACATGGTGACGTACATAGTCAAGGTCCATGCATAATAATGTTGTGCTCAAATATGGTGGTCAGTAATACTGTGCAGCAAATAGTACTACTCCGGTATAGAGGACGTAAAATAACTAGCTTATTATATATAGTCACTCTTGGCTACATGAATGAGATAGTAAGACATGGAAAAACAAAAATGGTGGCAGCTAGTGGGTTCAAGTCTTCAAGGGCCTAGCTAGCTATACGCGTCCTCCAAGGTAAAAAGTACTCCTACTAGTACGTAAGTAGAGTACTAGTACAACAATGAAAGAGAAGGTGAGAGGGTTAAAAAATGGAATACCTGGGTAGAAGGTGACGGTCCGATCGTGGTAGATTGTGTGACCATGTTGCACATTAGTGGTACCATGGGTAACGACTGCTAAGATAGTTGATCCCAATATGCCATAGTCAGCTACAAGGTTCCGGGTTAGACCGAATCGCGGATGCAAATGCACATCCAGGATCGGCGATCTTATTTTGATCGTGGGATGACGGGTCCCTGCAAAATAATGGAGTACCGTTAGGGATGCAAATGATGGTTTGTGCATTCCGTTTGTAATCTCCCGTACCGTAGGATGGCAACCAGATGAATCAAGTCCCCTGGCTTGTCACCGAGAAGCTGCGGCCTAGATGGCGCACCGCGGCTTCGAACGTGTAGGGGTACAAATCTGTCGCCGCCAACATGCGCGAGCCTCTGCCGTTAGTGCCTCTTGCATTGATGGCAATCCTTATGTTAAACACCGCGATGTGATATTAATCTTCGTAGCCGCGTCACTTTGTTGGCGGGTTCGCAATTGCTATCTTCTTCAATCTCATGTAGGCATCATCATACGTATTCAAGCCCAGCCAGTCCGGAAGGCTGATCCCAATGGTGGAGAAGGGGTCTACCGGAACAACAGCACTGCTGTGGATGTTGTGCAAAATGATGGTGGTATCCGGCTGGAGGTATGCAAGCCAATATTCGTTGGCACCGACCCAGACCTATATATAAGATGGTGGGCAGCGGAGCAATTACGGGATGGAAATGGAATAACTAAGTACTACATGATCAAACTCCATTAGTGACCTGCTCATCGGACAAAATCCGACTACCTCTCAACGTCGGCAACTCTAGCGGAGTCAACGTGCAACCATGGCCAGGGAGCGGTGGACTGTTCAAAGGATTTTCCCATAGAATAACCTTCTCCTCGAGGACGCCTGGAAGACCAACAAGCATGGCCTTTTCCCAAGCCATTTTAGGCACCGTCTTGAAAAAGTTGGTGCAGGAAGCACCGAGTCTTGCGATGGTGAGGACGTCGGAGCGGCGTGCGATTTCTCCCACAGGATCATCGTCCAAGGTCTCCCAGCCTCGACGAGGAGGAGAACCGCCTGGCGAATCCATGGGAGCAGCGACGAACTGCCCTCTCTTCGAGGGGAGGAGAACTGGCGAGGAGGAGATAAGAGCGTAGTAACCACATGGCCTCGTCCCTTCCAACAGTAGCGAAGGGGTGAGGCTATTATTTACTACTAGTACTAGCATTATGGGACGTTATGGGATTGCATTATACTGTAAATAATAGCACTAGTAAGAAATTTTTGGCACTAGCTAGTAGTTTTTGGCGTGGATTGAGAAATTTTGGGTATGTTTTTGCTATTTTTTGTACACGCCAACTAGTGTCAAAAAACGTCTTACGTTATGTGACGGAGGAGTACGTACTCGTACTGTAGCAGTACAAGTACTACTTTCTCAACTAGTAGTGCAAGGGTACTACTAGTGCTATGTATTGTATAGTATAGTGCACCAGTTTTGAACTCTTGGATCTCAGAGCCAAGGAGCTATAGTTGGAACTGGAGGGTACTACTGTTCTCTAGAACCATCGATGTACTATCAATGCAGGGAAAGTACACCTGCGTAGTGGCCTAATGGGTACTCTCGGTGCTCTATTCAGTCGTTCCTCTCACGTAGCTGGCCTACTCAGGCCCTCCACTATGTAGGCCAAAACCGGTGCCAAATTCACTTTTTGAACATTTGGCATCGGTGCCCTACATTGCCCAGCCAATGCCATATAAAAATTTCAGGGCATCGATGCTTCTACTTGCTCCGACGCCATATTTCGTTGAGGCAATAAACAAAGCAGCCACTGTACTTTTGCATGCGAAGCACCACAAGCACCACTAGCGAGACACTGATTTGAGCTGATATATTACTAGTTTATAGCTAGGTGGGCCAGAGGTGGATGGATGCCAAATCCTTCACGTTGTGGTGCCGGTGCTAAATATTTTTCATTTGGCATCGAAGTGTATGTGGCAAACTTTTTAGATTTCTGGCACCGAACACATAGTGGAGGGCCTCAGCTGCTCCTCTCACGCACACACTAGCAGCATGTTTATCAGCGATGGTTACAGCGGGGGCAGAACAATTGAGTTATTTGATACAGCGAGACTAGGCTTTTCGCTTCCATTTGTGGAGGTGTAATGGATCTCATCGAACTTTGTTAGTAGTTCCTTCTTTATGAATGAGATGAAGCAAAGCTTTTGCCTCCTTTTCAAAAAAACACGTCAAGAGGAATTTCTTTTATAGTAGAGCCGGTAATGGAGTGAAGTCCATGCGTGCAACGCCACAAGCTACAGAGTAGTAGTAGAGCACTTTACGTACTGAGCCATATTGCACAGTTCCCAATGCCCCGTCAGGCTTTTCCGGCTCCTCGGGCTTAATTGGGAGGCGCTAGTTTAAATATGCTACTAGTTGATGAGGAAGCTGCAAGCAAGGTGCGGCTAGGGCGAGCACGCGAGCCACGAGATGCTGGGAAGGAAAACCCGTTCACGTGGCTAGGCTATCCAGTGCACCTAGATTGTGGTGCCGCACGTCCGTTTGACTTCAAAACTCAAACTACCCATGTAAAATATTGGCTCGCAGCGAAGTTACTAGTTAAAAAAAGGCCGTCGTGCGTTCAGCCGGGATCGAACCCACAAAACGAGGTATACACTCCCGCGACCACTAGTAGTACTCGTTGGAGTACAACGCAACCTAGAGTCGCCTTTTGTCCCTAGTAGTACATTGTTCCTTACAAGAAACCCCTAATAATGCAAGAAACCACTAATAATGCCAAGAAACTACTACCACTTGCATACGTGGCAAACTTAAGCTAAGACTACCTTATCAACCATTGTACATGCTCTTACCAACCAGCCCTACCAAGAAACGACTACTCTACAAAGTGTCGTTATAGGCACGTTTCAACCCATGGCCCTGTTTGGATACATTTGTTGTCAATCTAACCCTGCCATCCAAACACCACTTTGGTTAGAGTTAGTTCAGGGTTAGAATCTAACCTCTGGCTTAGAGTATCCAAACAGGGCCCACGTCTCCCATTAAGTCAATACCTTCTATTCGACCGGGCGTTATGACTTGTGGGACCTACATGTCAGTCTGCACAAAAATCCCCGAGTGACCTCCTACCTCCGGCCCGTCCACCTAGTCATCCTCGGTCATCGGACGCAGCTACCGCCGACGGCAGAAGGCGAGGTCAAAACCGCCGGCGGTGCGGAGCCAATCTTGCGGCAGCCCGGATGCCAGCTCCGTCCGGCGCTTGCGACCGCTAGCTAGCCAAGATAGCTTCGTCCAGCTGCTTTTCTGCAAGGTTTGCTAGCTAGATTGGCACGATGGCGCGGCGGATTGCTCGCGCACGCCGCGCTAAGGCCAACCATCTGGCTCGAGCGAAGGCCAGCGCGGCGGCTTGCTCGCTCGTGAGTCATGCTCGGGCCAGCTTGCCAACCCGTGCGGAGGCCAGCGTGGCGTCCGGCCCGTCCGGCGGAGCAGCGGCCAACTCGCTCATCACCGGCGCCACTGACGAACACGCATCAGTACTGTTTGAAGTAATGTTCAGGAAAAATAATGATTTGAGGGGGAATAACAGGATAGAAGGTCAGATGTGGGTCCCTCGTGTCAACGGTCAAACAAAATGTGTTGGTTTAAGCTGCCTCGTCAGCACGGACGTGTGGGCCAACCCTTTTATAAATGGGTTTAAACTAACCTAATCGGTAGGTAGTAGTTTTTGGCGTGGATTAAGAAATTTTGGGTATGTTTTTGCTATTTTTTGTACAATAGATTATTCCTAGGGCTGGTTGAAAGTGATAGTTTTTTGTTAAATACTCTACATATTGTAAGTAGGAGTGAAAGTTAAGCTTTGGAACCCAATAAGCAAGGCTAGTTTCATAGTGCATATGTGTATATGATTGAAAGTAAATATCAACCATGAGTGACTAATATCTTGATGGAAAACTCAAAACTATGGAATACTAGGGAAACAAATTTGCATGGTTGGAAATACTAGCAATGTTCATGTGCGTTGCAATGAATCATAATTAGAATAGTACGTATTCACAAACTTGATACAAAACACTCTAATTTTGATATAGATATATCACTAGAGATATATTATGTTTCAATTAGAATATATTCCTTGGGCTGTTTTGGTGAGGTCGGGGAGGGATGTGGTTGGTTTTAAGATACTAACTATGGGTTTTTTCTACAAATTGGCGGACAAGTGGGATGTTTGTGAGAAAAGGCAACAACTTACCTCACAGTCGTTAGATGTAGATCTAATGGTCACAAACGACGGATGGCAGACACACCATCATCACCAACTTAGTCTTCTGTAGGAGTACTAGCAAGATCCGTGCATTGCACGGAACATCAAGATGCATTTTTTTTTGTAAAAACACTCGTTGTGATTGACCCATGCAGGAGTAATCCCATGTGTAAAAACTAATGATATCTCGAGAACTAGGAGATAAGGTGAAGAGGTGTGGGGCGTGGTGGTGATTGGTGGTCGGACTGAGCGAAGGCATGGGGATTGACGACACCGGTAGCGGCCACCAGGCCAGTTTGTTCCAGAGGCTTCCGTTCTTAATTGCTCGACAATGAGGTTGTTGGAGACAAGGATGAACGAGGAAAGGCCTTGTCTGCAAATGTGAAGAGGGGTGCGGGTATCTTTTAGTTTAATTTCCATCAGTCATATATAGATCAGACGTTCTATATTGCAAGATGGCACGCGTACCATCATCACCAACTCGGTTTTTTATAAGAAAAGAAATATAAGTATGGAGATACAAACGTATTATCAATACTTGTATCCGTAAACTACCATCTACATTCTATTCAACGCCTCAGCATGTGAGGCCTTAGCACAATGACTTCTCGACTGTGTAAAACAAAGGTTTTCCCGTCGCCGATAAGGAGGGGGTGACGGTGGTGCGCTTTTTAGCTTGCTCTAGTCCTAGTAGTCATACTAGGTGGTCTAAGCACGTGTAGATTTATTCTTTTTCACGTCTCGTGTTCACCATACTGCCATGACTGCTGATGAATAGACGGTAAGTTATTCACGGGGAAACCCTTATTGAGCGTGTTTGCGAGAGAGAGAGAGACAGTGTGCGTGTGTGATATGTCTAGAGACTGAGGCAATGATAACCGATTCTTTGTGTCTATGTGTGTGAAGGATAGAGAGATACATGTACATGGGGCTTTGTGTTGTGTAACATGGAGACACATATACATAATTAGAGAGTGAGTGTGCGAGATACACATGCGGACATGGGGAGAGATGAGGATCCAGATTAATGGGTGTTTGTGTGTGTCTGTGTGTTTTTCTGCGCCCGTTTGTGTGTGAGAGGGAGTGTGTGTATGTGGAGTAGAGAGACCACTAATGATATAAGGGAAGGGGGAATGGTGTGACATGTGTAGTAGCGGGATAGCACGGGTGTGGGCGGGGGGAGCAGACTATTTGGAAGAGACATCGATTGTGTGTGGGAGAGGGGTGTAAGAGCGAGAGAGAGAGAGAGAGAGAGAGAGAGAGAGAGAGAGAGAGAGAGAGAGTGACACCCCCAGACCGGTGCGCCAGGTGTCAGCCAGTTATTCGTTGCCTTTGCCATGTCATATGCTTGCGTGTTGCATCTTTCCATGTCATCATGTGTGTGCATCTTCATGTTTTCAAAACTTGCATCCGTCCGAGTTTCCTCGTCATCTCCGTTGTGCGTTCTGAGCCCAGACACTCTCACACGCGCCCGCAGCGCCTCCGAATATTTATTTTATGAGTGGCCGGTAAACGTTCTCGGAATGGGTTGAAACTTTGCGTGTGGTCTTATTATAGTGTAGACAGGCCGCCTGCCAAATTTCATCGCGTTCGGAGCTCATTTGATAGCCCAACGGATATATATAGCGGCACTAGTCGCCGGTTATTTCGTCGGACGTTTTCGGTCTCCGAAAACCCCCGAGGGCCTCTCTCTCTTCTCTCCTCTCAGTCCGAAGCCCCTCTAACACAGCCCACTAGGCCTCCCCTAGTCCCTCTCCGCTCCGGAGCCGTCCGATTGCGATCGAAGGGTCCGAAAACGGACTAAAACTCCCTAACATAGTCCTACCTACTATAAAAGGAAGGCCTAGCCTTCCTAATCTGGAAACCTAACACCCCACCTTGTTTTCCATGCACCCCAACCCCCAGCCGCCACCTCGCGCCTCCCCATGCCCTTGTCTCCCACCTCCCGCTCCCGGCCCGCCAGGCCCATCGCGCGGCCCGCCTGGGCCCGAAGGGCACCGCCGTCGCCCGAGCGCCCCAAGCACCCGCAGCCGCACGCGCTCACCTACCCCGCCGCCCGTTTCGCCGCATCGCCGCCGGCAGCCTCTCGGCATCGGTCGCTCAGCCGGAGCAGCCACTCCCCACGGGCCCTGCCCGGATCCGCCGACGCCGCGAGCCAGGCCCCGCCGCCTCACGCTCCCACCGTTTTCCTCAGTCAGCGTCGCCGTCGCCTTGGAGCTCCGCCGCCGGAGTTCAGCCACCAACGACGTCCGAGCTCACCACCATCGGGAACGGGTTCGTTGCCCCTGGATCCATCGATCTCCGCTGCCGGGATGTCGTCCCGCACCAGATCCAGCGGGATCCAGCCACCAGCGCCCGCCATGGCCGCCTCTGGAGTCGAGCACGAGCGGTTGCTCATGCGTTGACCACCGCACCGGCCTCGCAGTGGGCCCGCTCTGGCCCAGGCCGTGCCACCGGCCCGATCCTCGCCCCTGGCCTGCTCCGCCGCCCCGTGGGCCGGCCCAGGTCCCCAGCTCCGTCCGGCCCAGCAGGCCAGGCCCAGTCCAACCGGCCCGTCCCTGCTTCCTCCGCGCCGGCCCACCTGCCTCTTCTTCTTGGGCTTGGCCCAGTGGTAAGAGCCCACTATGCCCCGCCCAGTGCACCATATAGTTAAACTGCGCTCGTTGTTTTTTTCCCTAGTGTTCAAATTTCTGCTAAGTCCCTAAAAAATTGCATATTATGTTGCTATGTTCATGTGGCTGTAACTAATTGTGTGTATGTCCAAATGATGCCAAAGATATGTCAAAATGATCGTGGTGATATGATCTACACTTTGTTCCTTTGTGCCATGCTTGTTTGACTTCATCTAGATGCTCTAATCTCTGTTGCAAGAGTGCTACTTGTTATAAACTGCTGTTACTTGTTATTTTGTTGCCATGTTTGAGATATGATAACTTGGTGCTTGTTTATCGAAATGATGCAAATGATATATCAAAATGTTCATTATGAAGTGTACTACATGATGGTTGCTGTAGCATGCTTGTTTGAGTCCATATTGCCATGTTAATCTCTATTGCCAAAGTGCATTTGACTGTTAAGTGCTGAAACTTGTTATGAGATGCTGATTTCACTTGCTAATTGCTATTGATGTGTTTGTCTTCATGCCACATGTCTAGATGTTTTGGAAGCACAATAATATGGCCTTTGATGTGGTGCATTTAACTTTCCATGATATGCCTTGAGGTGACTTAAACATGATTGTAAACATGTGTAGCGACCAGACCTCAAACATTCTGATCTCTGTGCATCAATGTCATCCCTGGATCAGTAATGCTGACACACACAGTACTTGAAGGATTTATAACAGAGTAGCAATCACACACTTATTACATCGATAGTTCCAACATTGAACTTATTACAATAAAAATGGCTTAAGGCCATCTAACACGATAACAGCGGAAGGCTTGGAAGATAAGTGAGTCCATCAACTCCAACGGCATCACTGAGTATAGAACCACAACCTATAAGGCACCTTACTCGTCGTCTGAAAAGTCTGCAACATGAACGTTGCAGCCCGAAAACGGGTCAGCACATGGAATATGCTGGCAAAATAACACAGGAGAGGAATGAAAGTAAAGCTATACTATATGCAATATGGCTGGTGGAAAGCTCTATGGTTACAGTTTTTGCGTAAAGCCAATTTTTCCCTACTTCAAAGGAATAGATTTTATTTACTATCATGGTAGTTCAAACATCGTTGAGAAGATAGACATCCTCTCAACCCCAATAAAAAATCATCATTAAACCCAACAATATTAATTAGAGTAACATGATGAGATTCACATGATATCCAAGTACTAGATACTCAAGACGTCTGTAAGCGGGGACACGGCTAATCATGATCAGTTTGTACACTCTGTAGAGGTTTGTGCACTTTTCCCCACAAGACTCGATCGCCTCCGTTTGGTTTCTCGCACTACATGGTGTTTGAGAAATGTATGACCGAGACACAGTCTTTCGGAAGTACTCGCACCTTACAAATGGGTGGACCATACCAACCTACATCCCCTACATCTGCTAGTCCACCACTGTAAGAGTTCGCATGACTTAGTCAACTATGCTAGAGCCCATAATAGCATTGTGGCTGCACACGGAAGTTTCTAGTATGAATAATCTCATGATCCCTTTGAGCATGGGTAGCGGTCCAAAAGAAAAACAGGCAATCGCTGGAATACCCAGGTGCCTCAATCCACCTAGATGTGTATTAATGTTGCCACCTTAAGTTGAACCATTAATTAACAAACTCACATCTGTCATGGATACACTCACCCAATCCACGTCTACGAGCATAGCATGGCCTAATATCAAACGTAGAAGTAACTCCCAAAGGTTTGAATGTAATGCAGGTAATAGGTACTACCTCAATCTACTTCCCAGTCCCACAAGTTAGTTGATCATACTCATGCAATGTGTGAGGGTTTGACTAATGCAATGAAAACTGGGTAATTGGAAAGTATGACCAAAGTGTTACTTGCCTTGCTGATGATCCGCAAAACCTAGAGATTCAAAGTAGCAAGCGGCGCACTCCGGGTACTCTATCGCAAACAAACAAGCACACAATAAGAACTTAACTAATGCACGGGTAAAACTCAAATAAGAGATCTAACCAGAAGGTTCAACTTAAGAACTCTGGTTTGCAAAAGAAACGGCAAAAGAAAAAGCAACGAAAGACAAACGGCGAAAGAAAAACAACTAACGAACCAATCTAGACGTAAGTCCAAATTTAGCCGAGGCAAACGCTTGAGTGACTAGGTTAAACGAAAAGAGAATTTCGAGATGAAACTCCAGGCGCTTGAATCACCTGATTCCAATAAACGAGCGAGAAGATAAACTAAAACAAAGATCGGATCAGAGATCGCCATCAGAAAATAACTGCGAAAAGAAAACTAAAATAGCTTAACGAAGGGACGTTCGTCAGCTGAGACTAAACGACGAATTCGTTCGTCAGAACGAACGAACGGGTGAACGTTTTCTAATTAACTAAACCGGAAAAAAACAGAAAACCGATCTAATAAAACCGATCTAAAGAAAAACCGACTAGGGTTCTTTAAAAAAACAACGGTCTTCTAAAAAGAAAACCGGGCGGCTACCTCGTCGACGACCGACGGGGGCGGCGGCGACGGCGACAAGGCGGCGGGGCGGCTGCGGCGGCGGTGGTGGCGGGACGGGCGGCAGCAGCGGCGGCGACGGGCACTAGCAGCGGCGGGCGGCGGGCAGCAGCAGCGGCGGGCGGCGAGGCGGCGGTTGTGGCGTCGCGGCGGCGGGGGCAGCTATATATATAGGAGGGGAGGGGATAGAAGCTTGGGGGAGGGGGCAAGCCACGGCGGCGACGGCCGGAGTCCGACGCGGGCACGGGCGCGCGGCGCGGGGGAAGGCGGTCGGCGGCGGTTGGGCCTGGCTCGGCTGGGCTTCGGCCCAGTCGGGTCGGGTCCTCTTTTTTTTTCTAATTAACGCTGGCGCTTACGAAAAAGAAATCTAGAAAATAAAATAAAAAATCTAAAATTGCCAAAACAAATTTTCACCGTCTAAATGGAATATTTAGAACAAGATGAACATTTTCTTGGCACTAAAATGCATTTTCGAAAACATGCAATTTTTCCTAATTCAAATAAAACTCCAAATAAAACTTGTTTGATTTTTCTATTAAATCCTCCGTATTTCTTATTTTTGGGAGAGTCATTTTACTCCCTCTCTCATATACTTATGATAGAAATACTTGAAGATAAAATAAATCAAATCAAATGATCCTATTTTCAAAATTTGAGAATACTCAAATATGAAAATATTGAAATCCCCAACTCTCTCCGAGGGTCCTTGAGTTGCTTAGGATTTTCTTGGATCACCAAAAGCGAGAAAATATGATATGCATAATGATCTAATGTATAACATTCCAAATTGAAAATTTGGGATGTTACAAACCTACCCCCCTTAAGATGAATCTCGCCCTCGAGATTCGGGTTGGCTAGAAAATAGGTGAGGGTGGTCCTTCTACAGATCTTCTTCTCTTTCCCGGGTGGCTTCATCCTCGGTGTGGTGGCTCCACTGAACTTTGCAAAACTTGATAACCTTGTTGTGGGTGACTCGACTGGCATACTCAAGAATCTTGACTGGTTTTTCTTCATAGGTCAAATCGCTGTCCAACTGAATAGCTTCCAATGGCATAGTATCCCTCAGCGGTATCTCGGTCATCTCTGCGTGCCATTTCTTCAACTGAGATACGTGGAATACGTCGTGAACTCCTGACAATCCTTCGGGCAGTTCCAACTTGTAGGCTACTTCTCCCATGCGTTCCATAACCTTATAGGGTCCTACAAAACGGGGCGCTAGTTTTCCCTTAACTCCAAAGCGCTTAACTCCTCGAAGCGGAGATACTCGAAGATAAACTCTGTCTCCAACCTCATAAACGATCTCCTTGCGTTTTGAATCTGCGTAGCTCTTCTGCCTAGACTGGGCTATCTTGAGCCTATCGCGAATTAACTTCACCTTCTGTTTTGATTCCTTGATCAAATCTGGCCCGAACAGCTTGCGGTCTCCAACTTCGTCCCACGACAACGGAGTCCTACATCTCCTTTCGTATAACGCTTCGAAAGGGGCCATCTTCAAACTGGATTGATAACTGTTGTTGTAAGAAAATTTGGCATACGGCAAATTGTCGTCCCAACTAGATCCATAATCTAGTGCGCAGGCTCTCAGCATATCCTCCAAAATCTGATTGACTCTTTCAGTCTGTCCATCTGTCTGCGGGTGAAAAGTTGTGCTAAACTCTAGTCTGGTACCCAAAGTTTCATGTAACTGATTCCAAAACTTTGAAGTAAACTGGGTTCCTCTATCTGATACGATGCTCCTCGGAACTCCATGCAGACGTACAATTCGGGTCATGTATATCTTTGCCAACTTTGCACTGGTATAAGTAGTCTTTACGGGGATGAAATGAGCTACCTTTGTTAAACGATCGACTACGACCCAAATCGAGTCATAGCCCGAACGAGTTTTGGGTAATGCCGTAATAAAATCCATACCTAGTTTATCCCACTTCAATTCGGGTATTGGCAATGGTTGTAACAATCCTGTCGGCTTCTGATGTTCTGCCTTCACTCTCTGACATACATCACAAACTGTTACATACTCCGCAATATCTCTCTTCATACCGGTCCACCAGAAAATGTCCTTCAAATCCAAATACATCTTAGTATTTCCTGGGTGAATCGAGTATGGTGAATCATGGGCCTCCTGTAGAATCAACTTCCTGATCCCCGGGTCATTAGGCACATAAATGCGGTCCTCAAACCAAAAGGTGTCGTGTTCATCCTCACGAAAACCTTTAGCTTTTCCTTCTCTCATCCTCTCCTCAACCTCCTCGTCAGTTTTCTGAGCTTCTCTGATTTTATCCAACAGAGTAGACCGGATCTCCAGTGTTGCTACATAGCCTCTCGGAACTATCTCCAAATGTAGTTCTCGTAAGTCCTCAGCTAACTCCTTTGGAAATTCCTCCATCATTAGGGTATTGACATGGCCCTTACGGCTTAGCGCATCAGATACTACGTTAGCCTTATCGGGATGATAATGCAATCTCATGTCATAGTCCTTAATGAGTTACAACCATCTCCTTTGCCTGAGATTCAGCTCCTTCTGAGTGAATATATACTTCAAACTCTTGTGATCCGTATATACTTCACAATGGTTTCCAATGAGAAAATGTCTCCACGTCTTCAATGCATGCACTACGGCTGCTAACTCCAAATCATGAGTGGCATAGTTCAACTCATGAGGTTTCAGTTGTCGTGAAGTATACGAAACAACTCTTCCTTCCTGCATAAGAACTGCTCCAAGTCCTCGACGTGAAGCGTCGCAGTATACCTCATAATCCTTATGTTGATCTGGCAGAATCAACACAGGGGATGAGACCAACCTTTTCTTTAATTCCTGGAAACTGGCCTCACATTCTTCTGTCCAACTGAACTTGGTGTCCTTCTTTAACAACTCATTCATTGGCTTTGCAATCCTCGAGAAATTCTCAATAAATCTCCGGTAGTATCCTGCAAGTCCAAGAAAACTCCGGATCTCTCCAACTGTTGTCGGTTCTTCCCAATTTGTCACAGTGTCCACCTTGGCGGGATCTACTGCTATCCTTCTCCAGATATAACGTGTCCGAGAAATCCGACTTCCTTCAACCAAAACTCACATTTGCTAAACTTGGCATATAACTGATGTTCTCGGAGCTTCTCCAATACCAAACGCAAATGCTCTGCATGCTCCTCTTCATCCTTCGAGAAGATCAATTTATCATCTATGAACACTACGACAAACTTATCCAAATACTCCATAAACACTTTGTTCATCAGGTTCATAAAGTATGCCGGTGCGTTAATCAGACCAAAAGACATAACGGTATACTCGTACAACCCATACCTAGTGGTAAAGGCCGTCTTAGGTATATCCTGCTCTCGAATCTTCAATTGATGGTACCCTGATTGCAGATCGATCTTGGAAAATACCTTAGCTCCTTGCAATCTATCGAACAGATCATTGACCATTGGTAGTGGGTACTTGTTCTTGATCGTTACTTCGTTCAATCCTTGGTAATCAACAACCATTCTTAACGATCCATCCTTCTTCTCCACTAGAAGTACTGGCGAACCCCAAGGCGAAGAACTTGGGCGTATGAATCCTTTATCCAGTAACTTCGTAATTTGTTTCTTAATCTCCTCCAAATCCTTTGCGGGCATCCTATATGGTCTCTTAGAAATTGGCCCTGTGCCTGGCAAAAGCTCAATCAAAAACTCTATATCTCTGTCAGGTGGCATTCCTGGCAGTTCTTCTGGAAACACGTCAGGGAAATCTTTCACCAATGGTACTTCCTCCTGAATAACTCCTGATAAGGAATTTAATCTGCTCCTTTTTGGCTCATGCCGGGATACATACTTGATCCTTCTTCCTTCTGGCGTAGTAAGCAAAATTGACTTACTGGCGCATTCAATATTCCCTTCATACTTAGATAACCAATCCATGCCTAATATCACATCCAATCCTTGAGATTCCAACACTATTAGGTCCGAAGGGAAAATGTAGTTACCAATCCTTAATGGCAACTGATCACACCATAACTTAGCCATATACTCGGCTCCTGGTGAGGTTACTAACATGGGCGATCTAAGGGCTTGGGTTGGCAGCTTATACTTATCCACAAATCCCCTTGAAATGTACGAATGCGATGCACCAGTATCGAAAAGAACGAGTGCAGTAAAGGACTTAACTAAAAACTTACCTATTACTGCATCTGGCTGAGCTTCAACCTCCTCCACGCTAACGTGATTCACTTGTCCTTTGTTGAAGGGGTTGGGCTTCTTCGCGGCGCTTCCATTGCCGTTCCCATTCTTAGCTTCTGGGCAGTCATTGGCATAATGTCCATTCTTCCCGCACTTGTAACAGGTGACATGGCTGAAATCCTTCTTGGTGGGTGTGGATGGGGTAGGGCGGCTCTGGTTACTACTTGCTCCATTTCCATTTCCATTCTTAGGGCCATTAAGATTGTGCGAGCTACCTCCTCCATGGGTATGTTGAAACTGTCCTACCGTTTTAGGGGTAAAACGAGGCTTTTGCTGTGCTCCAGAATTATACTTTCCTTGTCCATACTTCCTCTTGCGACTTTCAATCTGTTGGTGCTTCCTTTCAATCATTAGGGCGCGATCAACCAGCTCTTGGTAGTTATTGAAAGTGGCCACCATCAACTGTACACTCATCTCATCATTCAGCCCTTCCATGAATCTCTCCTGCTTAGCGGCATCTGTGGCCACATCATCTGGGGCATAACGAGATAGGGTACTAAACTCATCCACATATTGAGCCACAGTACGGTTGCCTTGGCGCAAATTGCGAAACTCCTGCTTCTTCATACTCATAGCTCCAGTTGAGACATGGGCGGTACGAAAAGCTTGCTGAAACTGATCCCACGTCACACTGACTATGGGGTAAGTGGTTGTGTAATTCTCCCACCATGCTGCGGCTGGTCCAGACAACTGGTGTGCGGCAAAACGCACCTTCTCAGCATCTGAGCAGTTAGCAGTGGTCAAATCCCTTCCAATTTTGCGCAACCAGTCGTCAGCAACTATTGGTTCAATCCTGCTAGCAAACACTGGCGGTTGCAACCTTAAGAAACGTGTCAGGTTGTCCACGGGTGGTGGTGGAGGGTTGTTGTTGTTGTTCTGGTTGTTCTGAGTATTCTGGACAAGTAGTTGCATCAGGGTGTTCTGCTACTGGATCAACTGAGTGAGCTCAGGGGGAAACTCAAATCCGGGCTCACGTCTTGGAGGCATCTGATGGGTGTAGAGGTAAGAGATTAGAATAGAAAAGAGGTCTAAGGGAAAATCACTACCCATATGCACATGAGGCAAACACACAATTCATCACACCAAAATCAATTCAAACAAGGCTTACACGGATCTAATCGTTACAAAAGTGCTCTAAGTCTACTAAATGGGAAAAACTACTAGGCAAGGGAAGGTCTTCTAGAAATTTTGATCGACAGAGGATTCCATGATATCTGCTCCAGCTTCATCTTCATAATCTTCGTCTTTGCTATCATCGGGTTCTGAATCCGTGTCGTCGATGATAATGTAGTCTTCCGGTGGAATCTCCTTGGGTTCTTCTTCCTCTTCTTCTTATCCCATGAGTATCCCTAACTTCCGTGTCAAGTCATCATTCTTTTCCACAAGTATTAGCATCTCCTCCTTGTATCCGTCGCGTGTAGACTTGAGTTCTTCCTCTAACTCCAAATTTATGTTTAGTGCTTTCTTCAAGTCTATCATCCCTGCACACATCTGGTGCTCCTGGCGACAAATGTGATAGTTCAACTCCTGGATGAAGGCTGCAATGGATCTATCCTTCCGGGTGCTGATCATATCCCAATTCTCATCTCGGCGTCCACAAATCTGGTAGATAGTGTCCTTTAGCTCCTTTTTGTAGACTTCCCCAATCCTTCCCATAGCGATGTGGGCTGCCATGCTCCTGCCTAGGCTCCATGTAGGCGCATTAAAGGAAAATGCTATGAGTGGGGTGACGGGCTTGAACGTACTTCCTGGAACTTGAGCTTGAATCAACCAACGCTCCTCCTCAGGTAGAATGGCATTGTAGGTTCCGGTGAAACTTGGTAGTCCAATGTTTAGATATCTGGTGACTTCCTTCAGGTGTCGTCCAAATGGTGTATCTTCATCTGGTTGCGTGAACTTGTTCTTTGCATCCACCATCCTAAAAGAGTAGAAAAGATGAGGAGTCAGAAAAGAGAAGAGTGAATAGTGCTCTAGGGCTTTAACTTAGTGGTCGTGTCCTACAGTCAGCTTGTGCTCTGATACCATCTTGTAGCGACCAGACCTCAAACAGTCTGATCTCTGTGCATCAGTGTCATCCCTGGATCAGTAATGCTGACACACACAGTACTTGAAGGATTTATAACAGAGTAGCAATCACACACTTATTACATCGATAGTTCCAACGATGAACTTATTACAATAAAAATGGCTTAAGGCCATCTAACATGATAACAGCGGAAGGCTTGGAAGATAAGTGAGTCCATCAACTCCAACGGCATCACTGAGTATAGAACCACGACCTATAAGGCACCATACTCGTCGTCTGAAAAGTCTGCAACATGAACGTTGCAGCCCAAAAACGGGTCAACACATGGAATATGCTGGCAAAATAACACAAGAGAGCAATGAAAGTAAAGCTATACTATATGCAATATGGCTGGTGGAAAGCTCTATGGTTACAGTTTTTGCGTAAAGCTAATTTTTCCCTACTTCAAAGGAATAGATTTTATTAACTATCATGGTAGTTGAAACATCATTGAGAAGATAGAAATCCTCTCAACCCCAATAAAAAATCATCATTGAACCCAACAATATTAATTAGAGTAACATGATGAGATTCACATGATATCCAAGTACTAGATACTCAAGACGTCCGTAACCGGGGACACGGCTAATCATGATCAGTTTGTACACTCTGCAGAGGTTTGTGCACTTTTCCCCACTAGACTCGATCGCCTCCGTTTGGTTTCTCGCACTGCATGGTGTTTGAGAAACGGATGACCGAGACACAGTCTTTTGGAAGTACTCGCACCTTATAAACGGGTGGACCGTACCAACCTACATCCCCTACATCTGCTAGTCCACCACTGTAAGAGTTCGCACGACTTAGTCAACTATGCAAGAGCCCATAATAGCATTGTGGCTACACACGGAAGTTTCTAGTATGAATAATCTCATGATCCCTTTGAGCCTGGGTGACGGTCCAAAAGAAAAACAGGCAATCGCTGGAATACCCAGGTGCCTCAATCCACCCAGATGTGTATTAATGTTGCCACCTTAAGTTGAACCATTAATTAACAAACTCACATATGTCATGGATACACTCACCCAATCCACGTCTACGAGCATAGCATGGCCTAAAAGCAAACGTAGAAGTAACTCCCAAAGGTTTGAATGTAATGCAGGTAATAGGTACTACCTCAATCTACTTCCCATTCCCACAAGTTAATTGATCCTACTCATGCAATGTGTGAGGGTTTGACTAAGGGAAAACTTTGTTTTTGCCACCCTAGTTTTTGCCCACTTTTCTTATGCCACTCTAGAATTTGACATCTCACTTTTGCCACTCTTAGCTTTTGACAATACATCACAAATGCCATTTCGTGGCAAATACGATAATTTTTTATTTCACTTTCGCCACTCTTAGCTTTTACAATGTATCACAATTGCCACTCTGAAAATTTTGTTTTTGCCACGGAATGGCAAAAGTGATATATTGTCAAAAGCTAAGAGTGGCAAAAGTGAAATGTCAAAATCAAGAGTGGCATAAGCAAAGTGGGCAAAAACTAGAGTGGCAAAAACAAAGTTTTCCCTTTGACTAATGCAATGAAAACTGGGTAATTGGAAAGTATGATCAAAGTGTTACTTGCCTTGCTGATGATCCGCAAAACCTAGAGATTCAAAGTAGCAAGCGGCGCACTCCGGGTACTCTATCGCAAACAAACAAGCACACAATAAGAACTTAAATAATGCACGGGTAAAACTCAAATAAGAGATCTAACCAGAAGGTTCAACTTAAGAACTCTGGTTTGCAAAAGAAACGGCAAAAGAAAAAGCAACGAAAGACAAACGGCGAAAGAAAAACAACTACCAAACCAATCTGGACCTAAGTCCAAACTTAGCAGAGGCAAATGCTTGAGTGACTAGGTTAAACGGAAAGAGAATTTCGAGATGACACTCCAGGCGCTTGAATCACCTGATTCCGATAAACGAGCGAAAAGATAAACTAAAACAAAGATCGGATCAGAGATCGCGATCAAAAAATAACTGCGAAAAAGAAAACTAAAACAGCTTAACGAACGGACGTTCGTCAGCTGAGACTAAACGACGAATTCATTCGTTAGAACGAACGAACGGGTGAACGTTTTCTAATTAACTAAACCGGGAAAAAAACAGAAAACCAATCTAATAAAACCGATCTAAAGAAAAACCGACTAGGGTTCTTTAAAAAAACCAACGGTCTTCTAAAAAGAAAATCGGTCGGCTACCTCGTCGACGACCGGCGGCGGCGGCGGCGACGGCGGCAAGGCGACGGGGCGGCTGCGGCGGCGGTGGTGGCAGGGCGGGCGGCAGCAGCGGCGGCGGCGGGCAGCAGCAGCGGCGGGCAGCGAGGCGGCGTCGCGGCGGCGGGGCAGCTATATATATAGGGGGAGGGGGTAGAAGCTTGGGGGAGGGGGCAAGCCACGGCGGCGGCGGCCGGAGTCCGACGCGGGCACGGGCGTGCGGCGCGGGGGAAGGCGGTCGGCGGCGGTTGGGCCTGGCTCGGCTGGGCTTCGGCCCAGTCGGGTCGGGTCCTCTTCTTTTTTTCTAATTAACGCCGGCGATTACGAAAAAGAAATCTAGAAAATAAAATAAAAAATCTAAAATTGCCAAAACAAATTTTCACCGTCTAAATGGAATATTTAGAACAAGATGAACATTTTCTTGGCACTAAAATGCATTTTTGAAAACATGCAATTTTTCCTAATTCAAATAAAACTCCAAATAAAACTTGTTTGATTTTTCTATTAAATCCTCCGTATTTCTTATTTTTGGGAGAGTCATTTTACTCCCTCTCTCATATACTTATGATAGAAATACTTGAAGATAAAATATATAAAATCAAATGATCCTATTTTCAAAATTTGAGAAACCTCAAATATGAAAATATTGAAATCCCCAACTCTCTCCGAGGGTCCTTGAGTTGCTTAGGATTTTCTTGGATCACCAAAAGCGAGAAAATATGATATGCATAATGATCTAATGTATAACATTCCAAATTGAAAATTTGGGATGTTACAACATGCCATGCCAACATAACTATTTTATACTTAGTGAAATTTTGGCTAAGTCTGGAATCTGTCATATCCTGATGCTATGTTTGCTTGATGCCCTAGGCAAATCCATATTAGTTTTGGGGTGGCCAATGATCATGTCTTGTTGTACATGTTATTGTCTATCAATCCATGCCCTTACTTGCTCATATGACCTGTTGTAGCTTATCTATTTCTTGCTCTCAAGTTGCTATAAAATATAACTGTCGGGATTTTATCAGCTTGTTCAATTTGGTGGATCTTGTTGCTATTGATCCAGGTCTCCTATGGAGTTGCTCCAATGGAGTTGTTTGTTGTAGGATATGTCTACTACATGTCCATGCTCTTTATATGCTTAGTGGAGTTGATATGCATGTTGTTCTGTGCCTCCGAAGGCGGCATCGTGATGATGTTTTTGCCTTCCCATATTTTGGCTAAGTCTGGATAATTTTATTGCAACTTGCCATGCTTGTTTAAATGTGTTCCAACAAGCTTTTGGGTGTGTTCTAAGTTCCTACTTGTTAAGTATCATGTCTACTTCACATCCATGATTCTTGTCACCATGTTTGAGTGATGTAGCATATATTTACCTTGCTCCCAAGTTGCTATGTGGCTATTAACTTCAGCTTGTTATATCTTGTTTCATGTGTATCTTTTAGCCCGTTGCTCCGTTTTGCGTGTGCCTTACATGTAACTTGTGTGATTTTACATGTAGAATCTTAATATCATGTTGTTTTCATGTTTGGATTGAGTTTTGCTTCATGTTTGGGTGCATCTTGTATCGTTGCCATGCTTGTCATGTTTTGCTCATATCTTCTAGGTCGTAGCTCCAAATTAAACAAACTTTATATGAAACTTGACTAGAATTTCGTGTAGATCATCATGGTGCATGTTAACTTGCTGTTTAACAACTTTAACTTAAGTTTGTTCAGATCTGGACTAATTTCAAACTATGCATATGAGGACTCACCGGATTTGTTATATGTAGTTTCCGGCCTCATTTAAACTTGTTGACTTGTGTTGTTTTTTCTGTGCTTCCTACCTTGCCATGTATTGCTTCCTATATAGACTTGTCTTGCATCATACTTGCTTGAGCATATTGTCATGTTCTTGTGTTGTTTTTCTGTGCTTCCTACCTTGCCATGTATTGCATCATATATAGACTTGTCTTGCATCATACTTGCTTGAGCATATTGTCATGTTCTTGTGTTGTTTTTCTGTGCTTCCTACCTTGCCATGTATTGCATCATATATAGACTTGTCTTGCATCATACTTGCTTGAGCATATTGTCATGTTCTTGTGTTGTGTGTTTACCGTATTGCTTGCTTCTTCTCGTTAGTGCTTGGTCCGTTGCGATCGTGAGGATTCGTTCGTCTACCCGTGGTACTTCTTCAAGGCTTCTTCTTCGTCTTCTTCATGGAACCATTCTTCTTCCTTGCGGGATCTCGGGCAAGATGACCATACCCTTGGATACCTTTACTATCATTGCCATTGCTTAGTTGTCTTGATGCTATCGTTATATGTCGCGCTACCCATCTTTATTGTCAGCCCCTCTCCTTGTTGCCATGAAACCTCTAACCTTTGAAACCTTCCTAGCAAACCATTGTTTGGCTATGTTACCCGCTTGATCAGCCCCTCTTATAGCGTTGTTAGTTGCAGGTGAAGATGAAGATTGATCCATGTCGGATCTTGTTGTTGGAATATCACAATATCTATTATTATTATTAACACACCTATATACTGGGCATGGGTGGAAGGCTTGGCCTTTTGCTCGGTGTTTTGTTCCACTCATGCCACCTTAGGAGCCGATAAACCGGCATTATGTTCCTTGATTTTGTGTTCCTTACATGGTTGGGTATATGGGGACCCCTTGACAGTTCATCTTTGAATAAAACTCCTCCAGCAAGGCCCAACATTGGTTTTAATTTGCTCATAATAACAACTTAATTAATTAATTAAATTGCATAGGGAGTTAGCGCTACCCGAGGATTTTTCTACATAGCAGGGGGGCAGTGCTGATGGTGTTGGTCCCAAACGGGCCGACTACGGGGCCGACTGCGGGTCCCAAACTCGAGGATTGGCTCCCGTAGGCTGTCCCATCCGGTCGTGGCCTGAGACGAGATACGCGCGGCTACTATCAGGGTGTCGGCACGCTGGGAGATCTTGCTGTACACGTTTTACCATTGTCGAAATGTCTTGTGCACCGGGATGCCGAGCCTGATCGGATTTCCCTAAGATAAGGGGTAATAATTATTATTACTTCAGCTGATCGTGAGAGCTTGTGATGGGCTAAGTTGGGACACCCCTGCAGGGTTATGATCTTTCGAAAGACGTGCTCGCGGTTATATGGCAGATTGGAATTTGTTAATGTCCGGTTGTAGAAAACTTGATAGAGGATCCGAAGTAAAACACACAACTCTGTGAGTAACCGTGACTGTCTCTTTTCATTTTGAGAAGAGAACATGGTGGGGTTATGTTTGACTCGTAGGTAGTTCAGGATCTTTAGCGATCACTACTAGTTGCGACCGTTTGCGTAGATGCTCATCTTATTCTTGTACTCGTAAGTTAGCCACCATATTTTGCTTAGCCGCTGATGCAACCTTGCCACTTTACCTCTTCCTACCTATTAAGCTTTGATAGTCTTGTTACCCATGGTTATGGGATTGCTGAGTCCTCATGGCTCACAGATACTACAACAACAGTTGTAGGTGCAGGTTTTCTGATGTCTTGACGTGAGAGCGATGATCATTGTGTTGGAGTTCTTTCTTCTTCTTCTTCTTCAGTCTTGGGTTAGGTTCCGGGTCAGCAGCCTGGGATAGCAGATGGATGTCTTTGTGCTTTTCATGTTTGCATCCGTAGTCGGATGCCTTGTATTGATGTTGTTGTATTCATGTGACTTTTATGTATTGATGTATCCCCCATGAATGTATGTATGGTACGATGTAATGATATCCATCTTGCTAAGCGCCCGAAATGCGATTGTGCCCCAATCACGTAAGTGTCACGTGATCGATATAGAATCGCATCTTGGGTCTGACAAGTTGGTATCAGAGCCTCGACCGACCATAGGAGCCCCCTTTATTGATCGTAGTCTGGCCGTTGTTGAGTCTAGCAGAAAACTTTTTTTGGAGTCTAGTTATATCGGAGAGTAGGAATTCTTTTTACTCCTCTGCCCCTTCGTCGCTCTGGTGAGGAATCTTGACGTAGGTGTTTTGAATTACTCCTCTTCCCCTACATTTTTTTTAGGATCACGTGGATAGTTTTCGTTTGTTGCGTTGTTAGTTCTTTCATCTGGTGCATCTCTCGTCAAGTGTTTCAATCCTCTTCTTCTTGCAAGTTCAACCCTAAGTTCTTTTCAACCGATGTCATTTTCCCCGTCCGACGTTGTCGTTCTTTTTCCCACCCGCCCACCCTTTTCTTCTCGGACCGGAGTCCTTAATCGAGTATCCATCCGACTCGTGTAAATCCTTTGCATTCTTTCCTCAATTATTTCATCTGGTGGATTCTCGTCTAGTTCATCACCCTTCATATCTTTCTTCTCCCGATGAATTCTCCTCTCGGTCGATATTCTTCACCTCTTCTTCTTTTCCGGTGGTTCCAATTCAATTTGTATTTGGTGCTCATCATATTCTTTCATCAGCTCAAATGTTTCCAATTGCTCGTTCACCTCTCGCCACGTAATTGTTCCGGAGTTCCGAAGACATTCTCAGGAGATTCGTCATGTTTTAATTAATTCGAGGTTGTCACCTCATTCAAGTTTTTCAATTTTTCCGGTGCAATATCTCCTTTTCAATCCTCTCAACGGTGTTTTCTCTTAGGTGGGCTCATAACCCACAGGTCTTTTCCCAGGATCTCACCTGACTCTTCTAATTTCCCGGAGTTTTCGAAATTCTTTTCAAGTGTGACGTAAGTATGGATTCCATCGATCGTATGCCTTCTCCAAGATTGCTTTCAATTCTTTTCATCGTTGGTCCAACCTTTCTTCATCCGGAGTAGTTCTTGAATTCTTTTCTTTTTTCTCCTCCGAAGGCCATCATGTCAGAAGATTTCTTCGTCCGTAGTTTTCAACTTCGTCCTTTAAATATTCTTCATTGAGGCCTCTTCGTTCGTCTCACATTCTTTCCGGTGCTTCGTTCAAGTATTCTTTAACCAGTTCACGATCTCTTCGTTCTCGTCATTCAAATTTTCTCAAGTACTTATCCTTTTTCCCGGTGATTCATTCCCTGGTATTCACCCATTTTAATTCTTCCCGGTGGTTGTTCTCTTTCATCATTCGATTTTAATTCTCCACTGTGGTTTGTTCCTTTCTCTCCACTCGGCTTTAATTCCTTACGGTGGTTCTCATTAAGAGTTCTTCTCCGGTGTTATCATATCAATTCATTCAGTTTATTCCAATCCTACCGGTGGTTCATAAAGATTTTCGCAAGTTCGCGAGATACCTCTCTTTAATCTTTTCAACGGTAATAAGTGATATGCAAATCCATTGCTTCGCATCAATTTAATTGGTGGAGGATAAGCATAACATAATTCTTATTCTTTTCATCGAGTTGATTTATTCCTTTCCTTCGCAGTTTATTCTTGGCGAATAAATTCTAGTTCCAAGTGCTTTAATCTTTTCTTTCCGGAGTTCAATTTTCTCGGTTATCTCGTCGGAAGTTCTTTCTAATCTCTGCAAGGATTTAATCTTATTCCTTTCACCAGTCATTTCTATATCATCATCCTCTTGTTACCGGAGTTCTTCATGGTGCTTCTTTGTGATTTAATTCATTCTTCAAATATTCAACAAATTCTTCTGGAGCAGCTCAAGCATTATTCTTTTGCCTCTCGAGTGCAAATAATTCTCCGTATCCTTTTCAAGTGGAGTTTTGCATTTCTTCATTCTCAGCTAATCCATCTTTTCGTTGCGGCAGTATTTCACCTCAAGTTTCGGGATGATTTCTATAAATCCACAACAAGCTTATTCTTTTGTTGTTGATTTTCTCAACAACTCCGTTCGAGTCTTTCCTTCAAGATGCTCTTTCAAATTCAGTTGTGTTCAAAGTTGTCATCTTCTTCTCCATTCTTTTAATTCCATCATTTCAATTATTCCGGAGGCATTGTCTTGTTCATCTCGTCATGTATCGTTCCATCTTCTCAGGTTCTTGTCATATTCCAATCATGCTCAACCGGTGTGCTATTTCTTTCAGTTTGAGCCGGAGTGCTGCCCGAATTCCTTCGTGGAGATTTCTTTTCTATCTCTTTTAACCGGAGTAGTTTCGAATTTCATTCTTATTCCTTCAATCTTTTGGGTTCTCGTCGTTTTCCTTGTCCTCTTATTTAACGAAGTCTTTGCAACTTCGTTCATCTTTGTTCTATCCTTTCTTTCGAGTGGCTCAACATCTCAAGGTTCTTTGGTTTCACTCTTTTGCCCTCAAAGAACTTTGTTCTTCCTTTTTCTCTTCCGTCTCGTTCCTAAGATCTCGGGACGAGATCTCTTGTTAGTAGGCGAGTGTTGTGACACCCCGAGACCGGTGCGCCAGCTGTCAGCCAGTTATTTGTTGCCTTTGCCATGTCATTTGCTTGCATGTTGCATCTTGCCATGTCATCATGTGTGTGCATCTTCATGTTTTCAAAACTTGCATTGTAGGATCGAAAGTATGTCTAGAGGGGGGGTGATTAGACTACTTGACAATATAAAAATTCTGCCTTTAGATCATGAACAGTTTTTGGCAGTTTCACAATTATGACCAATTCAAGTATCACCCTACACATGCAATTCTAGAGTATAAGCAGCGGAAAGTAAATTGCACATGTTGTAAAGAGAGGTGGAGAAGATCAAACGCAATTTGGAGACACGGAGATTTTTCTCGTGGTTCCGATAGGTGGTGCTATCGTACGTCCATGTTGATGGAGACTTCAACCCACGGAGGGTAACGGCTGCGCGAGTCCACGGAGGGCTCCACCCACGAAGGGTCAACGAAGAAGCAACTTTGTCTATTCCATCATGGCCTACGCCCACGGAGGACTAGCCTTACTCGGGGTAGATCTTCACGAAGTAGGCGATCTCCTTGCCCTTACAAACTTCTTGGTTCAACTCCACATCTCGAAGACGGAGGCTCCCAAGCGACACCTAACCAATCTAGGAGGCACCACCCTCCAAAAGGTAATAGATGTGGTTGATGATGATGAACTCCTTGCTCTTGTGCTTAAAATGATAATCTCCCCAACACTCAACTCTCCTCACTGATATGGCTGTGGTGGAAGAAAGGATTGAGTGGAAAGCAACTTGGGAAGGCTAGAAATCAAGTTTCATATGGTAGGAATGGAGCAACTTGATTTCAACACAAGGGTAGGTAGTTCTCTTCTCAGAAAGTGTAAGGTAGGAGTGATAGTACTTTCTGATGGCTCTCTCCACGAATGAAGAGGGGGTGGAGGGGTATATATAGCCTCCACACAAAATCCAACCGTTACACACATATTTGAGTAATCTCGGTGAGACCGAAGTGAAATCTCGGTCAGACCGAAAGTTCAAATATAGTGAACGTTGGGGTTTTCGGTGGGACCGAAAATACCATCTCGGTGTGTCCGATATGAGTCAAAGATAGGAGCTTGCCGTTTTCGGTGGGACCGAAATTAACAACTCGGATATTCCGATATGATGTCAAATGGTTACAGAAGGTTGGCAGTCCAGTTTCGGTGAGACCGAACTCAAAATCGGATAGACCGAAATTTCTAGGGTTTGGAATATAGTTGAGGTGGTTCATCTCGGTGGGACTGAGTTGGAAGAATCGGTTTGTCCGAGATTACTTATGAGTGTGTTTAGAAGTGAAAGTTGCTGATAGTTGAAGGAGCTAAATCACTAAGCACTTGAGCAACCAGATCATCAACACAACCTCATCCCCTTTTAATAGTATTGGCTTTTCCTATGGACTCAATGTGATCTTTGATCACTAAACCAAAAATGGAGTCTTGAGCTTTTGCCAATGCTTGCCTTAGCATTTTGAGGGGTCCACTTCTTCAGACATATCCATACCCATATCATCGAACTTCTCTGAAATGATTCTCAAGTAACTATTAGTTCAATGATATATATGTTGTTATTAATTACCAAAACCACCCGGGGATTAGTTGCACTTTCAATCTCCCCCTTTTTGGTAATTGATGACAACATATAGATCAAAGCTTCGACAAAAGATATAATCAATGAATAATATCGTCGCTTTGAGAAGTATGTGATAAACAAGAGCTCCCCCTAAATTTGTGCATTATTTAAAATTTGTGTTTGAATGCAAATGCACAATCGATTAGGATTATGGGTCACTCTTCCATGTCACATACATCTTGGTGGAGCGCACAAAATGATAAGAATGAATAACATGCACTCAATCACCAAGACATGAGTAAATGATCATACAAGAAGGAATAGCATATGATAAGCATTAAGCACACATTAAAGCATAGTACGACCAAGCACTCATAAGGTAGCATCAAACATAGTAGCAAGCACACTGAAAGTTTCAAGAACCAAAAGAACCAAGTGTATCTCAAAGAAAACCGGCAAAAGAACGAAAGAGCACTCTCTCTCTCGAAGCCCTAAGATCTATACAATTTCTCCCCCTTTGGCAACAAGTTACCAAAAAGTTCGAAAAAGCATAGAGCTAAGCGTCACTGTGGGCTTTGCTGGCGGCTCCCGTCTGGGTAGATGTCGGTGTAGAAATGACGGCATCGGCGAAGACTTCTGCTGATGTCTGCATTGGAGGAGTGGATGCTGGAGCTGTGGCTGGAGCAACTGCTGGAGCTGTAGGAGGTGCTGAAGTGGTAGCCCTGGAGTCAGTCACTGGGATAGCTGCAGATCGGGATCCTCTGGGAACCGGAACAGTCTGGCGATGAGAGTCCTGGACTAGATCATCCTGCATGAGCTCTGCTCTCTCCTGCCTTGCTTCCTCCATATCTGCCTCAAGCTTGTTGACGGTCACCTGAATCTCAGTCAGCTTCACGTCCAGAGCGTGGATCTTGTCGTCAACAATTCTCTCTAGGCTCTCCTGAGATTGTTCAATGCTGGCCAGGCGTTGTTCAATCCTCTGGGTAGCTTCAAGAATCTGCTCTCCGAAGCTCTTTGGCTTAGCTGCTGCTGCTGCTTCTTTATCAGCTTTGGCTTTCTTCGCAGCTTCAATTTTGGCTTGACCTTCAACTGAGGTTGGATCCTCCTCATCCATCACAACTACGTTATCTTCATGCTCTGGCTGCAGTGGCAAGTGCTTCCTATCCAACATGAATTTGCCCGTGCCGAACTTGGCATTGATGAGCATCTGAATCTGCGGGGCAAATCCACACGACCTCTTCTAGTCAGCTGCAGTCCTCTTAATGGTCTCTACCATTAAGTCCATCACCTTGAAAGGTGCCTTCTCATCAAGAATGTGCAGCATGTTGATAGAATAGCCTCGAATCATGCGGTGGTCTCCAGACTTGGGCATCAATGTATGCCTCAGAATAGTGTTTGTGGTGGTCAGACCTGCCTGGAGATAGTACACTGAGCCAAGCTTCCATCCTTCCAAATCAGCTGCGGGGATCTCCTTGTACATGTTCTTCATGGAATCATGGTTCTTCTTAGGAATCCCATAGACATCAATGTCGTCCTCCCTCTGCACTGGAGCATTCAGAAGTTCTGCCCATTCTTCAACAGACGAAGAAAACCTTTGACCTTCAGTCATCCAGGTGATCTTCCCATCAGGATAAAAGTGGGCTGTGGCGTAGAACTGCATGATCATCTCGTCGTTCCAATCTGTCAGCTTCTGACCCACGAACTCATCAACTCCACATGCAGTGAAGCTCTCATGCACATGGGGAAAGAAGTCTCGGTGCTCTTCACTATCAATGTACTTCCAGTAACATACCTGGTGTCAGCAACAATAGGCTTCTTATCCATCAGCACGGTCTCATAGAAGTCCTGCTGCTCTCTGGTGTGGAATCTGGGGTCCACAGCAGTCCTTCTCCTCACGGTATATGGATCAGACTGTCTCCATAGCCTGAGACCTCTGTCCTTCCTTGCCTTCATATCCTCGGCTTGAGGATGAGCATCGTTGTGGAGTGGCAACTTTGGACGGAGCTTCAGCAACACATGTTCTTCATCAGACTCAGACGGTGGCAAATTACCTTTGTTCTTCTCTGAGGCTGGGATTTTCCTGGTTGTCCTCTTGGGCTTGGCTGGAGCTGCCTTTGCTTGAGCAGCCTTCTTGGGCTTAGAAGTGGCTTGAGCCCTAATAGCATCACCCATGAACTTAGCCTTTTGAGGAGGAGGCTGGGGTGTATCTTCTTCTTCTTCGTCTACTGCTGCATCAACATGAGGTTCAACATATACTACCCTCTTTCTCTTGGAAGTTTTCTTCACTTTACTTGGAGCTGGCTCTTCCAAGTTTAGCTTCTTGGCAACAGCTGATTGCTTGACCTTGCTGGTGCCTTTCTTCGACTGCTGCCCTTCGTGCTCTTTGGCAACAACTTTTCTCTTGGGCTTGGAGGTTACTTCCTCAGCAACGAAGTCAGAGTCCTCATCATCAGAATTTCTCTGCTTTCTGGTCCTGGTGGCTGTAGGAGGAAAACCACTAGGGGTACTCCTCTCACCATCATCACTAGGACTACTAGCCTCAGGACTAGTATCTGCCTCTGGAATCTCTGCAAACGGTGACTCAGACCTGTTCTGGCTGTCACTGGCATCTGACATGGCTGACAACCTGTGAAAAGATAAGGTATAGCCAGAGTAGAAGAGTTATCACAACTGCAGAGGTTTTTGCAAAAAAAATGAGTTCAAATCTTAGTTTTGAGTTTTCACAGAATGCATTTCGGTCAAACCGAATTTTAGTTTCGGTGAATCCGAAGTGTATACAGAGGCTTATCACACCACTTTCGGTCAGACCGAAGTGGGTTTCGATCCTACCGAAACACTAGGGTTTCACTGAGACTCTACATCGGTCACACCGATTTGCACGACTCGGTTAGACCGAAAGGTGCAGTGCAATGGCCAGAGGCCAAATCGGTCATTCCGAGTTTTCAAAATCGGTTTCACCGAGATGTATTCCGTGGAAACCTAAACCTAAGAATTTCGCTCGAAACTAAAACGATCTGATCTGATGTTAAGGAGGATTTCAAACGTGGCTAGATGTAGGGCAAACCAATCGTGCAAGAATCAGATGGGGAGCACGAGAGGGATCGAGACTCACCCTAACTTGGTGAAGTCCCTCTACGGCGGCAACGGCGCGGAGAAGAATACCGTTGACGGCGGCGGAGTCCTGCGGCGAGGGCGCACAGGCGACGACGGTGACGATCCGAAGACCAGGGCGACGACAGCAGGGGACTTGCGGGCGAAACGGTTTGAAGAATTAATCGCGCGCTGCCCTCAGTATATATATCCCCATGCTGTCGGTGGGACCGAGTTGAAAAACTCGGTGACACCGAAATGTATAACTGCTGTGCAGTTACGCATATCGGTCACGCCGGGATTTTGAACTCGGTTTCACCGAGATGAAACCTAGATCAGTCTAAGCGTTTCGGTTGGACCGAGTGGGAAAAGTTGGTCAGACCGAAAATGACTTAGAAGGTTTTGGAAGTCAGCCTTAGACGGATCGGTGGCTCCGAGTGCTCCTCACTCGGAGGGTCCGAAAATGACTTGTTCAAAGTTGTGATATGAGCATGAATAGAATTTGAGACAAGAAAGCATAGATAGCTAGGGAAGGTGCTTAGGCATTCTTGTCCATCCATTTGGCAAAAAAAAAAATCAAAACAACCAAAACAACAAATGGATGTCCTTGAATGGATAAAATCATGCATTCAACATGCTCACACAATAAGATAGCAAATGAAATATGTGTCAAACATGCACAACCAAAACTCTAGCTACTAGCACACAATTTGTCGATGACTAGGTCATCTATATATGAGTATATTGACTTAGGAGCCAAATGAGAACATTTGATCATAGGTCATACTCATCGTTTAAGCACAAGTGGGGTTACCACTTTTACATAAAGCATTGATGTGTTCACATCATTTGGAGATGCTTTAGCTCAATTGTTAGAGCAAAGCTCCCCCTAGATGTGAGAACCCCTTTTAAAGGGTCAAACTAACCTTGGGTTGTCGTAGAAGACTTCATGTAGATGTTGAAGATGTGGATGCTCAATGTTGATGTAGATCATCAAGAGTTGGGAGCTATCCTTTGGATTAGGGCACTTTCAATACCTACATGGGTTAGTCCCACAAGGAACAAACAAGAATATCCATGGACATAGATTGAAGTTCACAATAGATGATGTCCATGAAAGCAATGATTACCTTGTCCCTTGACTTACCAACAAGAGGGTTTGTGACTCCATGAACTAGTGCATGATGTGGAAGTTGATTGCACAAGTTCTTGCCAAAATGAATATGAGTGAAGTATGTTGGCGGAGTCACCCTCAAGAACCTTCTAGTTCTTCTTCTTTGGGATCCACATCATCTTGATGGGAATCCTTGGAGTTGTAGTTGAGCTTGACGAAGTAGAACTTGATGTGTCCTTGGGAACCCACTTGACCATGGCTTGAGGTGCTTCAATGAATGCATCAATCTCCTCTTGAAGCTTGTCCTTGGCCTTTAGCTTGTGGTCTTGTGGTGGAAGGTCATCTTGAGCTTGTTCCCCATTGGAAGAAGTAGGATCATACTTCTCCTTTTGAGAAACAAACTGTGGAGTAGGGTATTGACCTTCTTCCCACTCAACACCTTCGGCGTTGAACTTTCGCTCAAAACCAATCCCTTGATTCTTCGGGTGCCTTCCTTGTTTGCGAACAATTTCCTCAAAGTTCTTGCTTCCGGCAAGACTCTTGTAGACACCTTTCTCTATGATTTCCTTCAATAGGCTATTTTCTTGCTCAAGTGTAACTTGGCTTGAAACATTGTTAGTGGAATCAAGAGAACTACTAGAAGTAACAACATTAGATTTAACATTGTTATTGTTACTACTAGAGGAAGAATTTTTCTTATGCTTGTCATGCTTAGTCTTAATAGGTGGCAAGAAATTAGACAAGAGAAGTCGTTTGGCAAGATATGAAGAACTCTTCTTTCGAAGATCGTCATTGATCGCTTTTAGAAACTCATGTTCTTGCTCTAGAGTGAGCTTCTCGAAGCGTAGCTTCTCATGAGATATTAGGAGCTCTCTATGATCTTCTTGAGTTGTTTCATGAGCTAACTTAAGAATGTTTAGTTCTTTAGTTAGACGCTCAATCTCCTTCATAGCATTGTCATTCGACTCTTCTCGACTATAAAGACTACTAGCATTTTCATCATTACTAAGCTCACTAGATTTATCATGCAAGAGCTCATCTTCACCAAGCAAGTCATCCTCATCACTATCAAAGTCAATGAATTCAGGGTGTGTTACCTTGGGGCCTTTAGCCATGAAGCATCTTCCAATTCCTTCATTTGGTGAATCAAATAAGTCGTAGGAGTTGGAGTTGGAGGATACGAGTGCAAGTCCGGCAACACCTTCATCTTGACTGTAGTCGGAGTCGGAGTGATAGCTTCCATCGGATTGATTGTCGGAGTCGGAGCCGGAGACCCATTCACCTATATGAGCTTGATGTCTTCTTCTTGTGTAGCTCCTTGATGACTTGTCTTTCCTCTCCGAATCCTTGCTTCTCCGAGAGGGTCTTCGTTCATAACGATCATCTCTACTCCTTCTCTCTCTTCGAGGTGACTCATCTCTTGCTCTTCTTCTTGGAGATTCTTCTCTTCTCTTGTGGGGAGCCGTACACTCATTTGAGAAGTGTCCGGGTCTTCCACAATTGTAGCAGTTTCGATCACGACTAGAAGATCTCTTTTCATCATATGATCTAGACTTTGAGCTTCTTTCTTTGCCTCTATTCTTGTAGAACTTGTTGAAGTTCTTAACCATTAGGCTTATCTCTTCATTGGAAATTAACTTGTCACTTGAGGTTGTGGGAGCATCACTTGTAGCTTTGTAAGCACCACTTGACTTGTTGTAAAGCTCTTCCTTATCCTTAAGTGTCATCTCATGAGCAACAATTCTTCCAATGACTTCAGTTGGCTTGAGAGTCTTGTAGTTTGGCATCATTTGGATCAAAGTGCACACGGTGTCATACTTTCCATCCAAAGCTCTTAGAATCTTCTTGATGATGAATCGGTCGGTCATTTCTTCGCTTCCTAAACCGGCAATCTCATTTGTGATGAGAGCAAGCCTAGAGTACATTTCAGCGACTCCTTCACCATCCTTCATCTTGAACTTGTCAAGTTGACCTTGAAGAATATCTAGCTTTGATTCCTTCACAGATTCAGTACCTTCGTGCATTTCAACCAAAGTATCCCAAATCTCTTTAGCATTCTCAAGACGGCTGATTTTGTTGAACTCCTCGGGACACAAGGCATTGAAGAGAATGTCACAAGCTTGAGCATTGTTTTGCAACATCCGCAACTCTTCCGGTGTAGCTTCGCGATCCGGAACTTTTCCTTCCTCGAAGAATTCACCTTGCATACCAACACAAATAATGCCCCATGCGGCTGGGTTATGACCAAGAATATGCATTTTCATTTTATGCTTCCAACTAGCAAAATTTGTACCATCAAAGTAAGGACCTCTACGATAATTACCCTCACTAGACGCCATACTCTCCTAGGTTGTGAAACCAAGCTTATGGAGTCCAATGCAATGGAAACCAAAACAATGGAGACCAATGCTCTGATACCACTTGTAGGATCGAAAGTATGTCTAGAGGGGGGGTGATTAGACTACTTGACAATATAAAAAATCTGCCTTTTGATTATGCAAAGTTTTTGGCAGTTTCACAATTAAGATCAATTCAAGTATCACCCTACACATGCAATTCTAGAGTATAAGCAGCGGAAAGTAAATTGCACATGTAGTAAAGAGAGGTGGAGAAGATCAAACGCAGTTTGGAGACACGAAGATTTTTGTCGTGGTTCCGATAGGTGGTGCTATCGTACATCCACGTTGATGGAGACTTCAACCCACGGAGGGTAACGGCTGCGCGAGTCCACGGAGGGCTCCACCCACGAAGGGTCCACGAAGAAGCAACCTTGTCTATTCCATCATGGCCTACGCCCACGGAGGACTAGCCTTACTCGGGGTAGATCTTCACGAAGTAGGCGATCTCCTTGCCCTTACAAACTTCTTGGTTCAACTCCACATCTCAAAGACGGAGGCTCCCAAGCGACACCTAACCAATCTAGGAGGCACCACCCTCCAAAAGGTAATAGATGTGGTTGATGATGATGAACTCCTTGCTCTTGTGCTTCAAATGATAATCTCCCCAACACTCAACTCTCCTCACTGATATGGTTGTGGTGGAAGAAAGGATTGAGTGGAAAGCAACTTGGGAAGGCTAGAAATCAAGTTTCATATGGTAGGAATGGAGCAACTTGATTTCAACACAAGGGTAGGTAGTTCTCTTCTCAGAAAGTGTAAGGTAGGAGTGATAGTACTTTCTGATGGCTCTCTCCACGAATGAAGAGGGGGTGGAGGGGTATATATAGCCTCCACACAAAATCCAACTGTTACACACATATTTGAGTAATCTCGGTGAGACCGAAGTGAAATCTCGGTCAGACCGAAAGTTCAAATATAGTGAACGTTGGGGTTTTCGGTGGGACCGAAAATACCATCTCGGTGTGTCCGATATGAGTCAAAGATAGGAGCTTGCCGTTTTCGGTGGGACCGAAATTAACAACTCGGATATTCCGATATGATGTCAAATGGTTACAGAAGGTTGGCAGTCCAGTTTCGGTGAGACCGAACTCAAAATCGGATAGACCGAAATTTCTAGGGTTTGGAATATAGCTGAGGTGGTTCATCTCGGTGGGACTGAGTTGGAAGAATCGGTTTGTCCGAGATTACTTATGAGTGTGTTTAGAAGTGAAAGTTGCTGATAGTTGAAGGAGCTAAATCACTAAGCACTTGAGCAACCAGATCATCAACACAACCTCATCCCCTTTTAATAGTATTGGCTTTTCCTATGGACTCAATGTGATCTTTGATCACTAAACCAAAAATGGAGTCTTGAGCTTTTGCCAATGCTTGCCTTAGCATTTTGAGGGGTCCACTTCTTCAGACATATCCATACCCATATCATCGAACTTCTCTGAAATGATTCTCAAGTAACTATTAGTTCAATGATATATATGTTGTTATTAATTACCAAAACCACCCGGGGATTAGTTGCACTTTCATGCATCCGTCCGAGTTTCCTCGTCCTCTCCGTTGTGCGTTCTGAGCCCACACACTCTCACACGCAACCGCAGCGCCTCCGAATATTTATTTTATGAGTGGCCGGAAAACGTTCTCGGAATGGGTTGAAACTTGGCGTGTGGTCTTATTATAGTGTAGAGAGGCCGCTTGCCAAATTTCATCGCATTCGGAGCTCGTTTGATAGCCCAACGGATATATATAGCGGCACTAGTCGCCGGTTATTTCGTCGGACGTTTTCGGTCTCCGAAAACCCCCACAGGCATCTCTCTCTTCTCTCCTCTCAGCCCGCAGCCCCTCTAACACAGCCCACTAGGCCTCTCCTAGTCCCTCTCCGCTCCGGAGCCGTCCGATTGCTATCGGAGGGTCCGAAAACGGACTAAAACTCCCTAACCTAGTCCTACCTACTATAAAAGGAAGGCCTAGCCTTCCTAATCTGGAAACCTAACCCCCCACCTCGTTTTCCGTGCATCCCAACCCCCAGCCGCCACCTCGCGCCTCCTCATGCCCCTGTCTCCCACCTCCCGCTCCCGGCCCGCCAGGCCCATCACGCGGCCCGCCTAGGCCCGAAGGGCGCCGCCGTCGCCCGAGCGCCCCAAGCGCCCGCAGCCACACACGCTCACCTACCCCGCCGCCCGTTTTGCCGCATCGCCGCCGGCAGCCTCTCGGCGTCGGTCGCTCAGCCGGAGCAGCCACTACCCACGGGCCTCGCCCAGATCCGCCGCCGCCGCGAGCCAGGCCCCGCCGCCTCGCGCTCCCACCGTTTTCCTCAGTCAGCGCCATCGTCGCCTTGGAGCTCCGCCGCCGGAGTTCAGCCACCGTCGATGTCCGAACTCACCACCGCCGGGAACTGGTTCGTTGCCCCCGGATCCATCGATCTCCGCCGCCGGGATGCCGCCCCGCACCAGATCCGGCGGGATCCAGCCGGATCCAGCCACCAGCGCCCGCCATGGCCGCCTTTGGAGTCGAGCACGAGCGGTTGCTCGTGCGTTAACCACCGCACCGGGCTCGCACTGGGCCCGCTCTGGCCCAGGCCGCACCGCCGGCCCGATCCTCGCCCCTGGCCTGCCCCGCCGCCACGTGGGTCGACCCAGCAGGCCAGGCCCAGTCCAACCGGCCCGTCCCTGCTTCCTCCGGGCCGGCCCACCTGCCTCTTCTTCTTGGGCTTGGCCCAGTGGTAAGATCCCACTATGCCCCGCCCAGTGCACCATATAGTTAAACTGCGCTCGTTGTATTTTCTCCCTAGTGTTCAAATTTCTGCCAAGTCCCTAAAAAATTGCATATTATGTTGCTATGTTCATGTGGCTGTAACTAATTGTGTGTATGTCCAAATGATGCCAATGATATGTCAAAATGATCGTGGTGATATGCTCTACACGTTGTTCCTTTGTGCCATGCTTGTTTGACTTCATCTAGATGCTCTAATCTCTGTTGCAAGAGTGCTACTTGTTATAAACTGTTGTTACTTGTTATTTTGTTGCCATGTTTGAGATATGATAACTTGGTGCATGTTTATCCAAATGATGCAAATGATATATCAAAATGTGCATTATGAAGTGTACTACATGATGGTTGCTGTAGCATGCTTGTTTGAGTCCATATTGCCATGTTAATCTCTGTTGCAAAAGTGCATTTGACTGTTAAGTGCTGAAACTTGTTATGAGATGCTGATTTCACTTGCTAATTGCTATTGATGTGTTTATCTTCATGCCACATGTCTAGATGTTTTGGAAGCACAATAATATGGTCTTTGATGTGGTGCATTTAACTTTCCATGATATGCCTTGAGGTGACTTAAACATGCTTGCAAACATGCCATGCCAACATAACTATTTTATACTTAGTGAAATTTTGGCTAAGTCTGGAATCTGTCATATCCTGATGCTATGTTTGCTTAATGCCCTAGGAAAATCCATGTTAGTTTTGGGGTGGCCAATGATCATGTCTTGTTGTACATGTTATTGTCTATCAATCCATGCCCTTACTTGCGCATATGACCTGATGTAGCTTATTTATTTCTTGCTCTCAAGTTGCTATAAAATATAACTGTCAGGATTTTATCAGCTTGTTCAATTTGGTGGAGCTTGTTGCTATTGATCCATGCCTCCTATGGAGTTGCTCCAATGGAGTTGTTTGTTGTAGGATATGTCTACTACATGTCCATGCTCTTTATATGCTTAGTGGAGTTGATATGCATGTTGTTCTGTGCCTCCGAAGGCGGCATCGTGATGATGTTTTTGCCTTCCCAGATTTTGGTTAAGTCTGGATAATTTTATTGCAACTTGCCATGCTTGTTTAAATGTGTTCCAGCAAGCTTTTGGGTCTGTTCTAAGTTCCTACTTGTTAAGCATCATGTCTACTTCACATCCATGATTCTTGTCACCATGTTTGAGTGATGTAGCATATATTTACCTTGCTCCCAAGTTGCTATGTGGCTGTTAACTTCAGCTTGTTGTTATATCTTGTTTCATGTGTATCTTTTAGCCCGTTGCTCCGTTTTGGGTGTGCCTTACATGAAACTTGTGTGATTTTGCATGTGGAATCTTAATATCATGTTATTTTCATGTTTGGAGTGAGTTTTGCTTTATGTTTGGGTGCATCTTGTATCATTGCCATGCTTGTCTTGTTTTGCTCATATCTTCTAGGCCGTAGCTCCGAATTAAACAAACTTTATATGAAACTTGACTAGAATTTCATGTAGATCATCATGGTGCATGTTAACTTGCTGTTTAACAACTTTAACTTAAGTTTGTTCAGATCTGGACTACTTTCAAACTATGCATATGAGGACTTACCGGATTTGTTATATGTAGTTTCCGGCCTCATTTAAACTTGTTGACTTGTGTTGTTTTTTGCACCGGGATGTCGGCTACTATCAGGGTGTCGGCACGCTGGGAGATCTTGCTGTACACGTTTTACCATTGTCGAAATGTCTTGTGCACCGGGATGCCGAGCCTGATCGGATTTCCCTAAGATAAGGGGTAATAATTATTATTACTTTAGCTGATCGTGAGAGCTTGTGATGGGCTAAGTTGGGACACCCCTGCAGGGTTATGATCTTTCGAAAGCCGTGCCCGCGGTTATGTGGCAGATTGGAATTTGTTAATGTCCGATTGTAGCAAACTTGACTGAGGATCCGAAGTAAAACACATAACTGTGTGAGTAACCATGACTGTCTCTTTTCATTTTGATAAGAGAACACGGTGGGGTTATGTTTGACTCGTAGGTAGTTCAGGATCTTTAGCGATCACTACTAGTTGCGACTGTTTGCGTAGATGCTCATCTTATTCTTGTACTCGTAAGTTAGCCACCATATTTTGCTTAGCCGCTGCTGCAACCTCACCACTTTACCTCTTCCTACCTATTAAGCTTTGATAGTCTAGTTACCCATGGTTATGGGATTGTTGAGTCCTCGTGGCTCACAGATACTACAACAACAGTTGCAGGTGCAGGTTTTCCGATGTCTTGACGTTAGAGCGATGATCGTTGTGTTGGAGTTCTTTCTTCTTCTTCTTCTTCTTCTTCTTCTTCTTCTTCTTCTTCTTCTTCTTCTTCTTCTTCTTCTTCTTCTTCTTCTTCTTCTTCTTCTTCTTCTTCTTCTTCAGTCTTGGGTTAGGTTCCGGGTCGGCAGCTTGGGATAGCAGATGGATGTCTTTGTGCTTTTCATGTTTGCATCCGTAGTCGGATGCCTTGTATTGATGTTGTTGTATTCATGTGACTTGTATGTATTGATGTATCCCCCATGAATGTATGTATGGTACGATGTAATGATATCCATCTTGCTAAGCGCCCGAAATGCGATTGTGCCCCAATCACGTAAGTGTCACGTGATCGGGATAGAATTGCATCTTGGGTCTGACAGAGAGAGAGAGAGAGAGAGAGAGAGAGGGGGGGCGAGAGAGAG
>LR738710.1:441882138-441908421 GCA_902687465.1 Secale cereale | reverse complement strand
AGAGAGAGAGAGAGAGAGAGAGCTAGCGACGGAGAGAGAGAGAAAGAGAGGGGGCGAGAGAGGGGCGTTTGTGTCCATAAATGGCGTATAGATAGGGAGACAATGTTAATGTTGTTTGAAATTGGCCTATGTACGGAGACGCAAGGGAAGCGGGTCATCGTGTGTGATAGGGACTTCATGAGAGATCTAGAATAGATGGTGTAGAGAACAATGTGCGAGATCGAGAACGATGATACATTAGGGAGCTATGGAAAGAGTCACGACATATATGTATACAAGGAGGAGCTGGGGCGGGTCCGCATGTGGGAGAGATAGAAAGAGGAGAGTGGTGCACAAGGATACAAAGTGTGCTTGTTTTGAAGTGGGGGTTGTGTGTGAGGTGAGTGTGCGAGAACCACATAACTAGGGACATAGACGTTTGGGGTGACGTTTTGTGTGTATGGGAAAGATACACTCTACATAGTGTGTGTGCTTGGGAAAGAGAGATGCCAGGTGACCTAGATAATGAGTGGGGGGAGAGATGTGTGCATGCCCAAGAGACAAAGTGATAGAGACCTATATTAGGGTCCGGAATTTAGAAGAGAGAGGGGTGTTAATGTGCTCGTGTGGTTGTCTTTGGGGGAGAGAACGACTTCGCTATGTGTGGGGGGGCGACGAGGGGGGGGTTGGCTTCAGATAAAGAGTGAGGTGTCTATATTTGAGGGACTTTAGCGTAACTGAGATATACATGGTCATTAGTGTGTGCACTCAAGGTTGATCAATTTGTTTCACACTTTGGACTACGAGATAACGATACTTTTGAACATGCATGATATACTTTGATGTACCAGAATTACAAACATAAGATTGGAATTTTGGAATTCAACTCCATCATTAGCTTTTGTAATTCATTTAAACAGAGGTACATTTTAAAGCCGGGATTTCGTGATTTCAAATTCATATATCAAACCTAGATATATACATATGCGGGCATGTTCAAACTTTATAATCATCCACTTTATTCATACACGTACACATTTTTGCTTTTGTCATCATATTTAGGATAAACACATTTGGAATTTCATTTGAGTTGGACCATATGATGGTATTTGCTTGTAGTAGCTCAATGATCCATATTTGAATTGAATTGACAATCTAAGTTTCGAGTTGGAGACATTGATTTTCAAAACTTGCACTTTTTTTGCATGCAAAACAAACAAATCTCGGCCATGATATCATAGTCGGCTGTACAAGAGCAGAATATAATTTCAGGCGCCAAAAGCTTTCAAACTTCCCGCTCACATCGAAATATCTCGCACCCGAAAGTTTAGCCCTGCGATATTCCTATTTTACCCCTGCCACATGAACGGAAAAGGGCTGCTTTGGTAACTCCATTGTTTTCCCCTCTTTGCCCCCAACATTCTTCCCGAGAGCCCCTCCCCTTCCCCTCCCCGACCCCCCCCCCAAACACGGCAAGCCGCCGAATCTAGTCCTCCGCCGTAGTTGTGGACCTCACACCTCGACGGATCTACCTTCCGCACCTTGGAACCCCCAACTGCCAACTCACCACTTCACCGGAGCCGCTTCAGCGATTGGCTTGTACACCACTCCAGATCTCCTTGACCGCCATCATCGTCCACCGCACCGTATCTGCTTAACTGGCGCCCTCGTCCACCACAGTGTAGGCCCTTCACTAACTCCCTTGTCAGTCCCTTCGTTGGCCCTTCATACGAGCCCTCGTCCGCCGCTACAGATCCGCCTCACTTTAAGCACTGTACAACGCACCCGTCGAAGCCTTCGTCCACTGCACCGGACCCGCTCCACGGACGCCATATTCAACTCCACCGGCCCTGCTTTACCGACGCTGCAGCCTCATCAGGTTATTTCGATCTATACTTCTTCGGTTTTTCTCTTTATCATGCAACTGTTCACTTACCACAGATGAGCTTTCTTGTATGTCCACAGGCGCCGCAACCGTAGCACCGAAGCCGCTTCAGCGACGGCGACAGCCAGCCCAAACTCAACCGCAACACGAGCACCATCGACGATCCTTAGCTATCAAGTATGCCAACGATACCCATACGCCGCCGAGAATCAGGTACTATTATCCAACGGCTGGTGCCTACGTTCACTTTCTTAGCATAAGCACCGCACCTTTGAATTTCTTCAGGGCATCATTCAGTTTTTCATGAGACGTGTTATTCTGCTTGCACCGGTAGGTCCATACTTCTGGCAGTGAACATGTTACATGTGCTAAATTACATACCAGTGCACATATAGTTAACATGCTTTAGTTTTGTCCTAAGTATTAATGTACTTCCTAGATATCACTGCCTACTATTTTACTTCTTGCATGCTATATTTACGATAATGGCGTTGTTCTGATGCCACCTGTTGGTTCCATCAGACTGCTTCATGTTCTCTATGCTTAATTACACATCAGTAAACTAGCATGTGGTTCCGCTGGTTTTTGTTTGTTGTACCCTACATTTTCTCATGCTAGCTATTACATCACTGATATGAGCCTCTGTTCATTACTTTTTTGTGTGTTCTTGATCTTCCCAAGTTGCATGACTAATTTGATGCTTCTATTAATTATGGAGCTGCCAACCCCATCAAGCAAAATATTTGTTGTTTTTGGGCTGGCACCTCGAACAAGCATAAAAATAGAGGGAAGCAAATATATTGTCGTGTATGCACACACCCTTCTTTCATTAGTTTAGATGAACCATTGATGATCAATTCGAACTAGTGCATGCGATTAAAATTAATTTTACCTAAATAGAGGGTGCAGAATAAATTAGAACAAGTAGATTTGCAACCATGGGATGCTGACGATATCTTCAAAGAACATTGCAACAGCAGCGAGGCTTCACAGCAACATATGGTAAGCCAGTGTGTTTTAGTATATGTGAAATGTAATGCGTGTGGGCTGCTTTCTTGGCTTGTGCCCTCAACCTGTAATCCTACAGAATAACAAATAGTTCAGTTGTCTGCTTTGCTGTATTTCTTGATTCGAATGCTTGTTTATTACTTGTTACGTTATACCTGAGTTGGCCAATATGTCAGCAGTGCCTACTGTACTATCGTAAAGAAATGCATGCCTAGTTCATTTGAGTCCTTCACTTTTCCTCTGAACTTCATCACAAGACGGTCTTCGTAGTTTATATGAGGCCACACTGTTAAGTGCTTTCTCAGACTATTTCAACTGCTTAGATGCCTTGGCAACTTAAATATAGCGGTGGTACACTCCCTTTCAAGTTTTCATCTTACCATTGTAATTTCTTTTCGGTTGATGCTGCTTCGAACCATTTAAATATAGCTTGCCATGCTCGGCAATAATTCGTATGTCGTTTACCATGTAAGCTTACTGCCTGGATCATGCGATAACTATCTCTTACTTATGTCCAGCGGAAACCTTTCAGGATGTCGTTCACACTAGGACACAATGTACAACCCCAGAATCTATTTGTGGAAGCAGTGCGCCATCCATGTTACCAGATGGTAGTTCAGAGGCAACACTGTCGGAGAGCAGTCTTAGCACAGATATTATAGTTCTTAAGGCTCTACTAGAGGCAGAAAGAGATGGTGTGGCTGCCATGAATGAGGTAATCTTGATCTTGAAGCTGGAAATTATGCAATTAGCTGCACGCATTATGCAAGCAACCCAAGAATTGGAGGAAGTAAGAATGTTGCATTTGAAGACAGAGGAGGTCCTGCTGCTTCTGTTATCTGAAGCCCAGGGTAATCCAAGTTCTTCTTTAGATAGCAGTTGAAATTGTCATTAGATTATTGTACTTGCATGTTGTGTCGTGTCTCTGAATGGATTATGTTGTAAGACCCCCTATGTTGTCCATGTGTTGTAATGATCCGAATTTGTTAGGCGAGGTAATCCTCGGTACTTTTATGATTGACATAAGGTGAACTATTTTTCGTGTGAGCATATTGTATTGGATGAAATAACTGTTTGACTCAAAGTGTATCCAACCTACTGAATTCGAAGATCACGGCATTTCTAAATCATAATCATATATAAAGGTGGAATAAATCTTTGTTGTGGTTTTCAAGAAATAAATAACAACCGTGGGCGGCAAAACACCCTCTCCTCGCCCAAAATCATTACCGGCAAATATTTGGGAGATGCGAGATTACCGTCCTATCCCCAACCGACGTGATGTCTGAAATTTTAAACGGGGGATAAGTTCGTAACTTTGCCACATTTCAGGCAAGCGCGCCCCAAAGTTTGAGATCCCCCCTCCCCCTCCATTTCCCCATTCATACACCGTCAGCGCCATGACAACCTCCCCACTACGGCCAGCCTCCTCCGTCCGCCACCCCATCCTCCACCTTGCTTGAGCCGCTACCCCTACCCCGTCGTCCACTGCAAGAGATGGACGTCTCTCATCCACGGCGCCGGACCAGGATCCTTTCATCGCTTCATCTCGCTTCATCGGCACCGTCGTCCACTTTGACGTTGCCGCTCCTACGACCGCCCCGTCCACGGCAATAGGATTTATCCCCCAACCCGGCCGTCTGCCATCTGAAGTCTTCTTCCCCGCCGCCGGCAGCCATCGCACCCGCGGCACCCTCAACGTATCAGCAGGGGCCTACACGGCGTTGCAAGAGAGGTGATACTCTTCCATATGTGCTTAAGTTATTGATCTCACCCGGAAAATATATCTTAAATTGTTTACTGTACTTTTCTTGTCCGTACCAAATCGTAGTGGCTAGTTGAATGCAAACATTGGTTGCGAAGTAGCTTTGTCCGGTTTGCACCTTCAGATCCGCCATGTCATGGTCACTATACTCGTAAAGCTTATGGTTTCCCCCCTTTATATTCACTACCATCATCGTAGGTGCTTCACTGCTTCGTGTCGTGCTAGCACTGCTCCTCAAGACCTCAGCCCATCAAGCGAAACAACATGCCACTCATAATTCCAAAGCTTACGTGTTGAAATACGAATCTGATATGATGCTCATATTACTAAAACAGAGAATGTTTAATTGGTCACCTAATGTTCCTATATTCATTTCGAAAAGCATGTGCGCCACCAAGTGGTCCAGGTAGTTCCACTTTCCTGATTTTACTCTTGATGCTTAGGGTTTTCCCCTTTTATCTACTCTACTATGATCTGCGTAGGTGCTTTTTGTCATACTAGCATTACTCCACCATTCAAGCTAAACAACACAACACTCAAAATTCCAAAGCTTAGTTGTTCAAACATGATTGTGATATGAGATTGATATTAGTTAACAGACACATTTAATTGGTTAGCTAAAGGTCCCACTTGAGTTTCTGAATGCATGTTGCGACATATAGAGAGACGGCAGAATTGCATTTCTTTGTCACTTGTTGACTGTACTTTCTTGTCCATACCAAATCTTAGTTGTTATTTCAAAGCAAATATCGGTTGCTAACTACCCTTTGCGCGGTTTGCAGCTTCAAATCTGCCATCCCACTGCCACGGTCAACACTATACTCATCATGCTTGCGGTTTCCCCATTTTATGATGACCGCGATCAGCCTATGTGGTGTGTGTCGTAATAGCACTACTCCACCCATCGAACTAAACAAGCTTAGTTGTACAAATTCAAATATGATATTATGATGATATTAGTAAAACTGGGAGATGTTTAATTGGTCAGCTAAAAGTTCCTACTTTAGTTTCAAAATGCATGTGAGCCACATATGGAGAGACCGGAAGGAATAGTATTTCTCTGTGCGCTCTGGTTCATCATGGGTGGCCAACCGACATTGTATAGAAAGACTTGTAATATCTTCAATTTGCTTGCTCTTCTGCTCTTCTTTAAGATAATCCTCTTCTCTTGCGGACGACTGGTCAGGTCGAGTTATTCTCCCTTAGTATATTTTGAATCTGTCAGGTCAGGTCGACTTGTTCTTCTTTACTATATGTTGAAGCTGTCATCTGCGAAGTGTCATCACTTCTGGAGCTCTCATATTTTGAGTAGTAGGCCACATTATATTAATGCACACACCAAATTACAGCATGCATGGCACCTCTTAGAAGAATTGCAGAGATAGCACAAAGGGGTTTACAAGGAGGAAGTATTGGATTAGAATCACTTCTGCATTACAAAGATAATCTCACTTGTTTTTATTTTTCATGCATGTCAGGTATTGAACATTATCAAAATGAATATGAGAATGGGCGCACGAGAGGAATATTGCGGAACAATCCACTGGCTAACAAACTTGGCATGGTGGAGGATGGCCTATCTTATTCACCCATCAAGGTGCATGCTCTAACTTGGCAAGGTTGTATTGGTCGCACATATTTTGCATCTGACCTCTTGCATTACTTCTACTTTGTTACACCATCTGCTTAGTTTAAGCATCATACATGCATTTTTTGTACATATTCCATGTGTCGTCATACTATGTTTTTCCAGTCAAATGGTGTTCTTTCGTAATAGATGTCCAAAAGGAAGAGGGTGATTGTAGATCCTCAAGGAGTACAAACTAGGTATTTGGAAAAGGTAGTGATACCTGTCAGCAGCCACAGAAAACATAGGCCCCTGTAACAGACTTTACCCCTACTCCAGTGGCCAAACCCCTATTACAACTGCTGACAGCCCAGCGTCAGGTATTGTCTATGATATCAATTCAAAATTTGAACTCCTAAATTTCTGCATGTGCCTTGCCTTCTCTCTTGTATGAAAACTAATTTCAGATGAATCTCCTTGCTCAAAGGATCATAGGATCTCACGACAATACTGGGTTCTGCATTGCTCTTGTCAGTACCTCTTGCCCTTTGTCAGCATACTTACACTCATTGTTGTTTGATTATGTAGCATCACAGTGGTCGCTTCTTTATCCTCCCTTTTCTTGAAATTATAAGATCTATATTTACTCTTAGATAAATGTAGAATTAACACAATGGTTATGAAGTTTTGGATTGCTCATGTAAGTACCTATTGTCATGTACTCCCTCTGTATCGAATTAATTGTTGATCAATTGGATGTATTTAGAACTTAATAGTGCTAGATACATCCATTTGAGCGACAACTAATAACGGACGGTGGTGGTATTACTGTACATGCATCGCGAGATAGTTGATTGTCTAGCATTACTCTGCATCTTATCTGCCCTGCCCTCCACTTTCTCCAAATTATCATATCTACATTTACTCTTACCAAAATGTTGAATAAAGCCAATGCCACAGCACACGTTGATGTCTGCATTCCTCTTGTCAGTACCTTTTGCCTTGCAATGATGTACTTAATTAATTGCTATTTGATTATGTATCATTAGTCTGCACCTGAGCTTCATTGTCCTCTATTTCTTCCAATATTATTTGATCTATATTTACTCTTTGCAAAATTTAGAATAATGGCAACGCTTATAAACAATTTTCTTTGGGGAATTATTGGAATTGTCTTTCCATCAACATGGAGAAGGGCTTTGTCCAGCCCGTGTTAACATGTAATGTAAGTTCATCCTTCTCAAGCATTCAAACTTTGTTCTAGTATAGATTTGGATAGGCATCATTTCCTCCATTGCTGTTTACATCTGATTGGATGTTTACAACAACTACCAGTTTTAAATTGTAGTTGTAAAAACATGTTCCTTATGCAGAACAGATCCATTTATTTGTTTATATAATTGTGAAACATGTTACGTGTCTCCTTGTTTCTCTTTCAGAGTCGTATCTCTTATGCCAGGCAAAACTTTAGGAAAGATAGTGAGCCAAACCATCTTGAGGATAGCGAGATGACCCCAAGGTCCTGTCTTGATGAAGATAGTGAGTTGAAGCTACTCACCAGCAGGTGTGAGACAACCTCTGTGCAGTCGCTGCCTCAATCAGTTCGACTTCTTCAGTCTCAACTTAAAGCGGAAAGGCTTGCTTCAGCTCTGCTCCGACTTGAAGTCAGAGATGTAATGAAGATGTCAGGGTACTGCCTTGCGCACTATGGCGCCATACAGCTAGGGATGAAGCATCTATCGTTGACACAACTGAGGTCTCATCAGCTTGTTCGACTGCTTGCGGGGCTCGAGCTTGCCAGGTCTAGTGCCTTCTGAAGTGCTCTCAGTTTTGTATATTCTTTTGTCGGCGTGTTTATATGCACTGGTGGCGACCTTTGATGCCCAGTGTATGTAATTCGCGGTCATGTTGCGCTTTATTATCACCGGTAGCAAACTTTGATTCCCAGTGGATGTAATATGCCGTAATTTCTTTGTTGTATAGTCTAGGCTTATTCTTTGGTCGGTATGCTGTAATTTAGGCTGGAAGGTTCAGTGGATCTCAGTGTTGTCGGTCTTCAGGCTGGCCCATTACTCATATGGGCCAAAATGTGGGCCTATAATCATCTTGGGCCATTAGGAGGTCTAAACCTATAGTAGTTTCCCGCCTTTAACAGGCCATGGGCTACATATTTACTGTAGTGACACTTGGCTTCCTACGGGCCGTAGAAACATTGGGCCTTCTACGGTCCATAGAATCAATGGGCCTTCTACGGGCCATAGAAACAATGGGCCTTCTACGGGTCGTATCATCAATGGGCCTTAGACGGCCGTATGATCGATTGGCCAAACATGGGCCAAAAACAGACCGCATTATGGTCGTAAACGGGCTAGAGTTGGAGTCGTCCGTTAATGGGCCGACCATAACGGGCCGTCGTTAATAGGCTATATTTGATGACGCTATGAAAACGGCCCAATGTATTAACGGGCCACAAACGGGCCGACTATAACCACTGGCTGAATTTGGCCCACAAGCAGAAAATGGCAGTAACGGGCCGTAAGTAACCGAATGCTTGAAATGAGCCCAAGAATAAATGGGCCCTGAGAAGGCCGAAAGATAACATGGGCTGCAAACGGCCCAATGGATTAATGGGCCGTTAATGGGTATAAAGTGATACACTGTTCATTACGGGCCAGTTTCACCACGGGTCGTTAATGGGCCAAGAATAAATGGGCCCTGAGAAGACCGAAAGATAACATGGGCTGCAAACAGCCCAATGGATTAATGGGCCGTTAATGGGTATAAAGTGATACACTATTCATTATGGGCCAGTTTCACCATGGGCCGTTAATGGGCCAAGAGTTACAAAAGGGCCTCCCGAAAGACGCCATGGGCCATACATGGGCCGGAACTTAAAATGGGTTGGAATCATATTGGACGGCCTAGATGATGCTACTGGGCCTAATTTGGATAGGTCGTAATGGGCCCTGGGTTAGCGGGCTATAAATGGGTATATGCGAACAGGCCGTTAGCAGGCTTTCCGTGGGCCGGCCGGCCACCTTTTGACCAAGTCAGATGGGCCAGCCTTTTCATAGGAATGGGCCTCTGTTGGGTCGTGCCACATGTCGACGTATCATAGGCGCTTTTGGTCCAATGAGAGGATGACATATGTCCCAACGGTGAGCCAACACGTGTTTCCTCCAGCCAATGATGATTTTACACGTGGAAAATCCCCATCGGTTGGGGCTGTTAACGGGTTATCGGATCCAAAACCGGACCCGATAGCTTAACGGCGTTCGGTTACGGTGGATGCCACGTGTCGGTCACCCTTGACGAAAGCACTTCTGTGACACGCGATTTATCATCATGGAAGTGGACACTTCCGTGATGATAATTTTGGCAATGTCATGGAACACTTTTACGACAGCACATGTATGACTATCTTGATTCTGTCATAAATTTGTCATGGATGTACATGCATGACAGAAAACGTGACCTACTGTGACAAACACGTATCATCACGGAAGTGTATTTTTTTGTAGTGTGTGATCGGTGAAGATGTCCACTTTTCTGCCCAACAGAAGGTGTCTCCACGTGATCAAGGCATGAACAACTGCTACTAGCTCAAGATCATGTGTGGGGTAATTCTTCTCATTTGTTTTAAGCTGACGCGGAGTGTATGCAACGGTCTTCTTGTCTTGCATGAGAACACGGCCGAGACCTTGCAATGAAGCATCACAGAACACTTCATAAGGCTTGGACTCATCCGGAGGAGTAAGTACCGGAGCAGTAATGAGCTTCTCTTTGAGTGTATTTAATGCCACATCACAATCAAGAGTCCACGAGTAGTTGATATTCTTTTGCAACAGGTTGGACAGAGGCTTGGCAATCTTGGAGAAGTTCTCAACGAACCTTCTGCAATAGCTTGTGAGGTCGAGGAAACTTCGGAGTTGTTTGACATTCTGAGGAGGTTCCCACTTCACAATATCTTCAACCTTCTTGGGGTTAACAGAAATGCCCTCGGCAGAGATAATATGGCCAAGATAGAGGACTTTATCAAGCCAGAATTCACACTTGGAGAATTTCGCATAAAAGCGGTGCTCACGGAGCCTGTCAAGAACCAAACGGAGGTGCTTGGCGTGGTCTTCTTTATTCTTGGAGAATAGCAAGATATCATCGAGGTACACGAGAATGAACTCATTGGTGTAGGGGTTGAATATGAAGTGCATCATCCACGAGAAAGTGGGTGGGGCATTTGCAAGCCCGAAGGACATGACTATGTACTCATAGGAGCCATAACTCGTCCTGAATGCGGTCTTGGGAATATCCCGAATTTGATGGTAGCCCATCCGGAGATCAAGCTTCGATAAAACCTTGGCTCCTTTGAGCTGCTCGAATAGTTCATTGATATTGGGGAGAGGGTACTTATTCTTAATTGTCTTCTTGTTCAATGGCCGGTAATCAACACACAATCGTTCTGTACCATCCTTCTTCTTGACAAAAAGAACACCGCAGCCCCAAGGAGAAGTACTTGGTCTTACCAGACCCATTCGTTCTTGCTTGTCGAGTTGCTTCTTCAACTCCTTCAACTCTTTAGGAGAAAGCTTGTATGGGCGCCGACAGGCTGGCTCCGTACCAGGTTCAAGTTCAATTACGAATTCAACTGGATGGTTGGGAGGCATGCCTGGAAGCTCTTCAGGAAATACATCCTCATATTCACAAACCACCGGAATCTGGGATATGGCATTAATCTCGCCCTTGTCATTGAGAGAGAATAGCCTGATTGTGTTATCTCGAGCTGGGAAGATAATCACGTCCTCATAAGGATGAGTTATATTGACCTCCTTGTTTGCACAATCAATAAGTGCATCATGCCTAGAGAGCCAATCCATCCCAAGAATAAGATCAATATCTGAGTTACCGAGAACAACTGGGGAAACCAGAAAACTATAATCGCCCATGTGGATAGAGATATTCGGGGCCATCACGTTAGCAGTCATGTGTTTGCCCGAAGAAATAATTTGCAATGCCCTTGGTAATACTTCGATGTAAAAATTATGCTTTGATGCAAATGGGTGAGATATGAAAGAACATGATGCACCCGAATCAAACTAGACTTTTGCAGGAATTGAGTTAACTGAGAGGTTACCCATTATCACATCGAAAGAATTCTCTGCTTGAACTGCATTCATTAGGTTCACTCTTGCATGCTTGGGATCGTGCTTGACAATAGCATTGCTGACAGGTGGAGGAGGCGGAAGGCGCCTTTGGTCGGGACACTTGTTAGCATAGTGACCCTTCTGAGTACACTTGTTGCACGTAACTTCTGAGAGTGGCCGATGATAAGGACCGCTTGGTCTTGGAGCTTGGAACTGAGACTTGTTCTGGTTGCTTGGGTTGGGTGGGTGAGAAAATCCACAACTACGTGAGTGCTTGTTCTGACTCGAAGGACGGAACGCTGGAGGAGGCAGGAGCCTGAACTTTTGCTGCTTGGCGACCACTTGAGAGGAAGAGGAGGAGTGAACAACATCTCTTATCCTCTTTTTGGAAGCTTCACATTTGAGTTGAGCTGCCTCTTGCTTGAGAGACATGTTGTAGAATTGATCAAATTCATCTGGCTCGAATAGAGTGAGTGCAAGTTGGAGTTCATCTTTCAGACCACCTCGGAACTAGATTTTGCTCTTGGCATCGGGGATGTCTTGCTTCGCATAACGGGCAAGATTCTGGAACTTGACATTGTATTGGTAGACAGACATAGTGCATTGCTTCAGATTGCGGAATTCTCACACATGCCTTCAGTGACACTGGTAGGGATGTGATGAGAATGGAAATCGCGGCAAAAGTCAGTCTAAGAGATCTCACGACCCGCTCTGGAGTCTTTGTACTATTGCCACCAATCTGTAGCTTGATCTTTGAGTTGGAAAGCGGCAAACTTGACATAATCCTCAGGTCTGACGTTACTGCACTCGAAATGCTTCTTGATGTCTGTGATCCAATCTTCAGCATCTAGCGGATCAACAGAGTAACTGAAAGACTTGGGTTGATTTGCCGGGAATTGGTCAGAGTCGCAAAGTGAGGTTGATCGAATAGATTTCCTTGGCCTTGGTTACCTTGATTGCCTTGATATGCTTGGAAACTCTGCATCATCTGCATGAGCATCCTAGTGTTTTGATTGGTTGCGTGCATAATCGCTCTCCATGCCTCAAACGGAGGAGGAGGGGAAGGTGGACGCTCTTCTTCACCCTCTGGGTTCAGGCTGGGAACTTTCTTAGGTGCCATCCTAAAGATGATGACAACCGTTAGCCATTGAAGCAAATAATAGATAAGCTGAATCAACGGCTAGATATTTGCAACATATAGTCTTCACAATGATCATCTGAACAAAATTGAACGAATGAATTCCATAGCTTAATGGTACATCAACTTGTCTACAAGCCATTTGGGAGAACAAAATGATAGAATAAAACAACAAGGTAACAGATGGAACAAATACATAATAGAGGTTTCGTCCCACATGTTCATGCTGATGCCCCATGGCACGTGTTACTAAGGGCCTTGCAATCCCCAGATCAGCATAGCCAAGGATCCTTTAAGATGCAACCCCCTAGTGCAACAATGCCCATGATAGCCTCTCCACTAGATGTTGAACCCCAACCTCATATCATGCACCCGTTGGAAGATTACCTAAGAGCTACTTGAATCCCACCTATTAATTTTTGAAGCTTTCCGATTATGCAATCTGGTGTTGGGGATACAGGGAAAGCACCGCATATCACACAACTAATAAATCCTACATCCAGTTGTATCCATCTGTCAACACATAACCAGGCACCTTCGGAAACTGTTTACCTCGGACCTTCAAAACGCATCTGCTATACTAGCTGTGGCAATACTCCTGAACTACCCCCCCCCCCAGTACTGGGTGACGTCGGGGTTATCTCACCACCAGACATGCATAGAAGAGTTTTCGATGTCGGCCGCCTCTGGTATTCTAGAACTGCAACAATACAATTGTGACGACAACACCTCGGAGCTCAACTCCCCGGGACACTGCCACAACCCCTAAATGACAGGAGGCACCAAGAACAATGTTCTCATCTCAAAGATATTGGAACAATCCAAACAATACCAGTGTGATCCTAAAACAAAATGTGGAAATTTGAGGATAGAGAAGTTAAAACAACATCAGGAGTCCTCACCAGAGCGACGAAGGGGATGAGGAGTGAACAGAAATCCTACTCTCCGAAACATTTTGTGTGTGTGTCTAGACTCAACCGTCAGCGGTTCGATCAATCAGGGGGGATCGTAGGTCGGAGAAGGCTCTGATACCAACTTGTAATGCCCATGATGCGACTATATCTCCTACGTGTCGAGGCATGAGTTAGAGACATAAGCGCATTCTGGAATGATTGCAAGCGTGGTATCTTTGCACAACTCATGTAAAAGAACAGGGGTGAAAGAGTAAAACAGTTGGCTTACACTCGCCACGTCACACAATTAATACAATAGCATACATTCATCGAAATCACACAGGGTCCGACTACGGACGAAATCAAACAAGAAAAGATACCACAACCACAAGTCCTGGTCGCCCCTAGTAGGAACCACTACTGATCATCGGGATACGTAACATAAAAATGACCACGCTCTTCATCAAACTCCTAGTGAAGTTCTGGTCCATCTCCTGCATCATTCTCGGATGTACCTGCATCTGGTGTGTGTTGTAACTGTGAGTCATAAGGACTCAGCAATCCCATTCCCGGGTATCAAAACTAACAAAGCCTTATAGGTGTGGAGAGGTAATAAAGTGTCTGCAGCAAGCACTAAGCAACTAGCTTACGAGTTCAGAGCGAGATGAGAATAGGTGCCAACGAACGCCAAAGATGATCAATAAGTGATCCTAGCTACCCACGTTCATTGCATAACCCCACCGTGTTCACTTTACAAAACCCCTTCGAAAAGAGACCATCACGGTACTCACACAGGTAGTATATTCTTAAGGATATGGTGTCAAGTTATCTACAACCGGATATTAACAAATTCCCATCCGCCACATAACCGCGGTCAAGGCTTTCGAAAGTTCATAACCCTGCAGGGGTGTCCCAACTTAGCCCATCACAAGCTCACGATCCGCGAAGTCGCAACTCCATGTTGGGAAGACCCGAGTATTCTTGGAATCCCATGCTCAAGATATTTCGACAAAGGTAAAACTAATCCAGCAAGACCTCCCGGCGTGCCGATACCCTAATAGTAGCCGCGCGTATCTCGTCTCAGGCCATGACCAGATGGGTCATCCTACAGGTATATACCAGCCCTCGGGTTTCCCCAAGGTGGCCCCGCAGTCTGCCCAGTTTGGACCAACACTCATGAGGAGCACTGGCCCGGGTTGTTGATTAAGGACTCGGGTTTATAACTCCCTATGCAAGTTTTAGTTGTTAGGCAAATGTATTACCAAAGTTGGGTCTTGCTGGAAAATCTTTAAGCATTGCGAGTTATCAAGGGGGGGCCATAAACCCCAATCATGTTAGGAATGCAAAATCAAGGAACATAACACCGGTTTATCGGGTCCTAAGGTGGCATGAGTGGAACAACACACCAAGCAGAAGGCCAAGCCTTCCACCCATTACCAATATATATGTGCATTAATTTAATTAAGGTATATATTGTGTTATCCCAACAAAACAAGTCCAAACATGGAGCAATCTTCAACTTCACCTGCAACTGACAACGCTATAAGAGGGGCTGAGCAAAAGCGTACTTAGCCAAACAACGGTTTGCTAGGAAGGCGGTTAGAGTGTTTCATGGCAACATAGGAGGTTGACAAGACAAGAATAGGCATCGATGCATAGCTACAGAGTGAGACAACTAGCAAGGCAAAGATAGAGGTGATATCGGGGAACGGTCATCTTGCCTGTTAAGTCCACGGAGGGATCGTAACCTTGCTCCTCAAACTCAGTCTCGACAGGAACCTCGAACTCTAAATCGTCACCGGTCTCTAAACAACACAACAATACAAACACCGAAGCAACAATCAATCACTATGCAATGCTCAAACACATGATGCAAGCAAGATGCATATGAGCATGGACATGATATGATGCATCACAAGGAACATGATGAGTGCAACATGTGGTATGGCATTATGCAAGAACACAATTCATGTAAGGGGACACATCATGCAAAAGAATGCAAGAACAACCATAGTCACTTATGTAGTTATCTAGTTGAACTAACCAAGCGCCCAACAACTTTACAAGTTGCTTAGCATGGCAAGTAGTGCATCCCAAGACCAACAACATCATGCAAGCATTTTAAATGGGTTGGAAGAAACAAACAACAATTCTGGAAAATCTCATGTGCATATTTCAACTTATGGATCTGATATGTTATTGTGACGCCCCCGATTTGTCCGTACACTAATCATGCACGCAAATGTGTACGACCAAGATCAGGGACTCACTGGAAGATATCACAACACAACTCTAGACACAAATCAAAATAATACAAGCTTTATATTACAAGCCAGGGGCCTCGAGGGCTCGAATACAAAAGCTCGGAACACAAGAGTTAGCGGAAGCAACAATATCTGAGTACAGACATAAGTTAAAAAGGTTGCCTTAAGAAGGCTAGCACAAATATAGCAACGATCGAAAAGGCAAGGCCTCCTGCTTGGGACCTCCTAACTACTCCTCGAAGCCGAACTCCATGTCGAAACATCATCAGGATCCTCTGGCTCCTGGGCTCCACCATCTGGTTGCGTCATCCGAGAAGAAGGGACAAAAGAGGAAAAGGGGGAGAAAAGCAACCATGAGTACTCATCCAAAGTACTCGCAAGCAAGGATCTACACTACATATGCAATGATATCTGTGTAAAGGGGTAATATATGTGGATTGAACTGCAGAAAGCAGAATAAGAGGGGGATAGCTAATCCAATCGAAGACTACGCTTCTCGTAACCTCCATCTTGCAGCAAAAGATGAGGATAGCTGGAAAGTAACAAGTATCCTCGCTTCTCGCAGCCTCCGTCTTGCAGCAGTAGAAGGGAGTAGATGGTAAGTTTACCAAGTAACATCGTATAGCATAAACCTACTCGGCGATCCTCCCGCACATCACCCTGTGAGAGAGCAACCACCGAGTTGTATCTGGCACTGGTAAGGGTGTGTTTTATTAAGTATCCGGTTCTAGTTGTCATGAGGTCGGAATACAACTCCGGGTCGTCCTTTTACCGAGGGACACGGCTATTCGAATAGATTAACTTCCCTGCAGGGGTGCACCACATAACCCAGCACGCTTGATCCCATTTGGCCGGACACACTTTCCAGGGTCATGCCCGGCCTCGGAAGATCAACACGTCGCAGCCCTACCTAAGCACAACAGAGAGGTCAGGACGCCGGTCTAAGTCCTAGGCGCGCAGGGGTCCGGGCCCATCGCCCAACGCACACCTGCACGTTGCGTACGCGGCCGGTGAGCAGACCTAGCAACATCCATTACTAAAGAAGTTGCGTTACGCGGTCCAACCCGGCGCGCGCCGCTCAATCGCTGACGTCAAGAAGGCTTCGGCTGATACCACGACGTCGAGTGCCCATAACTATTCCCACGTAGCTGGTTAGTGCGTATAGGCCAATGGCCAGACTCAGATCAAATATCCAAACTCGTTAAGCGTGTTATTATGAAATAACCGCGGACAACGACCAGGGCCAGGCCACCTCTCCACTGGGTGTCTCAACCTGTCCTGTCGCTCCGCCACAAGGATCCACTTGGGGGGCCGTCGGGAACTCAGGCCCATCACTACCTGAATGGAGCCACCTGTCCTTTCAGCCCCCACATCGAATCACTTGCGGGTACTCAATGAGCCAACCCGACTTTAGTCACATCATGTATCATGTAAAGTATGTATATAGTATATACCCGTGATCACCACCCGAGGTGATCACGGCCCGATAGTATAGCATGGCAGACGGACAAGGATGTGGGGCCACTAATGGAATACTAGCATCCTATACTAAGCATTAGGATAACAGGTAAAGGTATCAACAGTGGTAGCAACAATGACAGGCTATGCATCAGAATAGGAGTTATCGAATCAACAACAGTAGTAAACTAATGCAAGAGTAAGAGGAAGGAGAATAGGCGATATCTGGTGATCAAAAAGGGGGGGGCTTGCCTGGAAGCTCTGCAGACGAAAGGAATCTTCGGAATCGTAGTCGTAGTCGAACACCGAAGCATCAATGGTCTCGGGGTCTATCACAGTATCGGAGTCTACCGAAAATAAGCAACGAAGGGGAAACAAATAAATAACAGAGCAAACAATAGCATCACAAAGCATAACATGGCAAAAGGCGGTGCTACGTGTGACCTAACGCGGTGCTCGGTGATACAGGCGAAGAGGAATAACATCTGGGAAAGTATTCCCGGTGTTAGGCATTTTCGGGCAGATGAAACGGAGGGGAATGTTGCATGTTCGGTATGATAGAGATGTGTGGCGGACGAACGGACCACGTATTCGGATTCGTCTCGTCGTTCTGAGCAACTTTCATGTACAAAGTATTTTCATCCGAAATATGGTTTAAAAGATATGATTTTCTAAAGTTTTTATTAATTTCTAGAATTTAATATTAATTAAATTAATTCGAAAAAGGATTTGTGACATCAGCATGACATCATGCTGACGTCAGCATGGTTGATTGGTCAACCTGACCAGTGGGTCCCACCTGTCATTGACTGTTTAGATAATTAACAGTTAATTAAGTTAGTTAGTGTTTAGGTTATTCTTAACAGAATTATTTAAGTTAATGAATTAATTAATTAATTAAACCTCTTATTATTTATTAATTATTTTTATTATATATATTTTTTCTTTATCTTTTTTTTTACCGTTCTGGGGTTGGGCCCCCGTTGCCATAGGCCTAGTGGCCTATTGGGCGTGGGTTAACGGGGCGGAGCCCCGGGGGAGTGGGCGTCGCCTGCCCGAGCGATGGATGGGTGGGGAGCCGAGCACGGGCGCCGGCCGGAACAGGGCGGCGGGCCGGAGGGAAGCTAGCCGGCGGCGGCAGGAGGGCCCGGCAAGGAGGAGTGGCGGCCTGGCTCGGCCCTGGCGAGGGCGGTCGCCGGCGAAGCAGTGGCGGCGGGAGGCCAGGCGGGGCGTGGCAACAAGGAGGCAGGCGCGCGTCCAGGGGGTCGCGGGCGCAGCACGGGCCGCGGTGGCAGACAGGGCGCAGCCGTGGAGCGAGGCGAGGAGGGCGCGACGCGGGGAGGAAGCCAGGTCATGGGCACGGATGGCGTGCGAGCTTCACAAGTGTAGCAAGGGGAAGAGGAGGCCGAGGGCCTCACCGGGGTTCGTAGGGACGGGGCAGCCATGCTTGAGGAGGAGGACGGAGACAGTGACGGCATAGGGGAGGCAGTCCGGCGATGGCGGAGGCGCGTCGAGCTTCGGGCGGCGCGGATCCAGCGATGGTGTCGGGGACGACGGGTCCTTGCCCTCGATCTCGATCCAGATCGGGGGGGAGAGAGGAGCGGGCGATGTGGGGGGGGAGTGTGGTGCGTGGGTTAGGGATTCAGGGGCGTGGGGGATAAGGGAGTGAGTGGTAGGCCGGCCGGGCGGCCTGGTGGCCTAGTGGGCCTAGGTCCAGGGGAAGGGAGGCATCGTTTTCCTTTTCTTTCGCTTTTGTATTTTTTTATTTGTTTCTAATCTCCTTTTCTTTTAGTTTTAATTTTATATTTTAAATACCTTAGTTTTATAAAATACATAGTTGTACCTAAATTAGTATTAACAAATATGCCACCACCACAATTAACTTGGCACCTAAATTAAAATAGTTTGTTTTAAATAATATTTTATAATCATTTAACTAATTGTTTTTGCTACTGTTCTGTTCATTTTTGTATATTTTCACATTTTATACAAGTGTGGTTTCTCCACTATAATTACCTATGCAATATTTGGCATGACCCGAACATTATAGTTTCATTGTTTAAAAACTTTTACTGTTTGACTCGATTTTGAAATTGAATTTGAATCGGTTTCGAATCAACGCGAGTTTAATAACCATAACCAAGGTGACGTGGCATCATCAACGTGGAATTACTGTAGCCTGATTATCCGTGCGTCACAGTTATAACCATGGGTTAGAGTTGTTAAACATGCAAAGTAACAGCACCATGTTATTCTACGCATTTTTCCACCCCATTTACATATAAAGTTTGTCAAAATTGGAGCTACGGTTATTTAGTTATGAATTAAACCAATTTGAACATGTTAAAAAGAAAAACATATGCAAACAACATTTTAAATGTTTTTTAACATGGCAACAAAATGCATATTATTAATCTTCACTAAAAACTAAGCAGTTTTCATATATAGATTATTTCAAACAGATGCATATTTTAAAAGATATGGCAATTCAAAAATGCAAACAGAATTAAACAAAACAGAAAAGAAAATAAAGCACCTCAGACTCGGCCTGGACTAGCCTCAGACCATGACTAGTGGGTCCAGGGTGCTGAGGTGGCAGTGCAGGGGTGTGGAAGTGGGTGCGTGTGTGGCCAGAGGATGACGGGTGGGTCCTGGGTGTCAGCGGGACAAAAAATGCAAAAATTGGGCATTATTCCACTGGCCTGAGAGGATTCGATCCCTGGTCGCAGAGATAACAGAGCAAGCGGCGAACCAGCTGAGCTAGGCGGGTGCATCTGCTAGATAGCAGGCACTGCACCTGAAATATATTCAGAGCAGGGGAACATGCCATTGCACTCCAGCGAAGCAGAGGCGACGGCGAGGCGCAACGGCGGCAACTCTGGCGACCAAGGAGGACGGCGGAGGCACACAACGGGTCTGCAGAGGGATCCCACACCCCTGGGTGCCACTAGATGCACCAGACGACGCCGGAGACCTACGACAGCGGCGACACGGCAGAGAAGGACGCGACGAGGCCAGAGGCTAAACTACCCACTACGCGCGGGGATTCGCCTAAGAGGAACACGGCGAGGCCACTGGACATCTAAACGGGGCGAGAGGAGGTCGGAGCACTCGTCAGAGACGAGGTCTGACGGCGGCGAGCTCGGGCACACGATGAACTCACTACTAGAACACGCAAACGAGGGGAGAAAAGGCATGGGGAGGTTGGTGAGCTCACCAGGAACGCGATGACACGCTCGGCTTGCCGTGAGGGGGTCGGAGTCGACGGCGAGGGTGGACGAACGCCCGCGGCGGCCGAAGTTGAAGACGAGGAAGGAGAGGAAGCAGGCGCGGCCTTCAGCTCCCTGTAGTCGACGTCTGGGACGTAGACGTCATCGGGGAAGCAGACGGACAGGGTCGGCGAGGCAGAGGAGGACGGGGAGCACGCCGGCGATGAGGTCGTGCTCCTAGATGCATTCGAGACAGTGAGCAGGTGGGGGATCTGGTGGCCTAGAGCTCACCTGGCGGCGGGGAGAGGAAGAGGGGAACCCTAGGAAGCTAGTGGACACTGAGAGGGGGATTAAAAGGGGCTAGGGCGACAGGGACGCACAACGGCGTGCTCGTGCTCGCGGTCCCCATGTCGAGAGCGCGAGGAGGACGAAAAGGTGGGTGTGGGTGCGGTCGCGGTCACTGACACGTGGGCCCGGCTCAGCCACGTGGAGGCGACGCAGAGGGGCGCGTGGGTGCACGGGTGAGAAACGGTGAGAGGGACGCGCGGGCTGGCTGGGCTACGGGTTGCCGCGCTGGATAGCTGGACCGGCCTGGTGGCCGAGGCCCAGGGTACTACTGTGCTCGGCTGCTCCTGCACTGTTGCTGCTGCTTTCTCTTTTTCTTTTTCTTTAGGCAGAAAAACAAAAAGAAAAGCCCAGGTGGTTAGGAAAGGAATTATAGAGAAAATAAAATATCCCTGAGCTCCTGGAATTGTGCCCTAATTTATAAAAATGAGTTGGACATTTTTAGAGGTAGAAAAATAAAACAAGTTTGAATATGATTCAAACTTAGGTCATTTTTGAACCTGACCAAAACACTTCTAATTGGGGTTAGGCTTGGCATAGTGGCTTAGGACATGGTGCCATAAATGTTGGGAGAAGATGAACAATAAAGGAGGAGGCTAGATGGCACTTTGCAAAATTAAAAGAAAGAGAGAAAGAGAGAAGGGGAAGTGGTGAAATTGGAATTAAGTAAGCATGGATTAAAGCAACAACAAACCATGCAAGAAACCACAATGCCACATGGTGAATAAGTGAATGCAATATGACAAGGTTGAATGCAATATGACAAGGTTGAATGCAATATGATGAGGCCGTGATGCATATGATGACATGACAATGCATTAAGATGACAAGCATAAATGAAAAATAAAAACCCCCAAGGAAAAGGATAAGGACCAAATGGTAATTATATATTGCCATATAAGGAAGTTTTACATCTGGGGTGTTACACAGCTTGAGTTTCAGCATTAGATATAGAAACATCATTATCATTATCAGGAGGTTTTTCTTCTTCAGGTTCACTAGTAGCATGCAAAGTCCTATCCTTTTTCTTTTTCCTTTTCTTTTTATGGGGGCTAGGTGTAGGGTGGTGTTTCTTTGTGAGTCATGTTCAATTCTTTTTGGGTGTCCCTCAGGATAAAGTGGTTCCTGAGTCATTTTTCCTCCTCTAGTTGCAACTCTAATAGCAAAGTCATGTATATTGCTATTCATTTCATCAAGTAATTCACTTTGAGATTTAGCAACTTGTTCTAACTGAGTTTGTACCATAGAAGCATGTTTCCCCACACCTCTAACATCATTTGAAATTCTAAATAACAAGTCACTCAAGCAGGAAATTATATCATAATTATATTTCAATTGTTTCATAACATTTGCATTGAAGTGATCTTGTTTCCTAACATATTTTTCAAACTCATGAAGGCATTGTCTAGGGTGCATATTATGAGGATTATCATTGTCATTGAATTTCATTAGAGAATTTACCTCTACCACCTTAGGAAGTGGTGGTGCATCAAGCCCATGTATTTCTTCAATAGGAGGTAAATTTTTAACATCCCCATCTTTAATACCTTTTTCCTTCATCGATTTCTTTGCCTCTTGCATATCTTCTGGACTGAGATATAATATACCTCTCTTCTTGATACGTCTCCAACGTATCTATAATTTTTGATTTTTCCATGCTATTATTTATGTTGTTTTGATGTTTAATGGGCTTTGTTATACACTTTATATTATTTTTGGGACTAACCTATTAACCCAAAGGCCCAGTCCAGCTTGCTGTTTTTTGTCTATTTCAGGGTTTTACAGAAAAGGAATATCAAACGGAGTCCAAACGGAATGAAACCTTTGGGAGAGATATTTTTGGTGCGATATCTGCACGGGAGACTTGAGAACCATGGAATAGGGCTGACATGGCATCCACGAGGGTGGGGGCGCCCCCCTCCCCTACCGGGCGCGCCCCCCTGCCTCGTGGGCCCCATGTCTGGCCCCCGGTGCCCTCCTTCCTCCTATATATACCTATGTACCCTGAAAACAACAGAAGAGGAGAGAAAACCCTAGTTCCACCGCCGCAACCTTTTGTTCCCGTGAGATCCCATCTAGGGGCCTTTTTCGGAGCTCCGCCGGAGGGGGGATCTACCACGGAGTGCTTCTACATCATCATCAACGACCCACCATGAGTTGTGAGTAGTTTACCACAGACCTTCGGGTCCATAGTTAGTACCTAGATGGCTTCTTCTCTCTCTTTGCATCTCAATACCAAGTTCTCCTCGGTCTTCGAGGAGATCTATTCGATGTAATCTCTTTTTGTGGTGTATTTGTCGAGATCCGATGAATTGTGGGTTTATGATCAAGATTATCTATGAGAAATATTTGGTTCTTTTCTGAACTCTTTTATGTATGATTATAATATCCTTGCAAGTCTCTTCGAATTATTGGTTTGGTTTGGCCTACTAGATCTATAGTTCTTGCAATGGGAGAAGTGCTTGGCTTTGGGTTCAATCTTGCGGTGTCCTTTCCCAGTGACAGTAGGGGCAACAAGGCACGTATTGTATTGTTGCCATCGAGAATAAAAAGATGGGGTTTATATCATATTGCTTGAGTTTATCCCTCTACATCATGTCATCTTGCTTAAGGCGTTACTCTATTCTTATGAACTGAATACTCTAGATGCATGTTGGATAGCGGTCGATGTGTGGAGTAATAGTAGTAGATGCAGAATCGTTTCGGTCTACTTGTTTCGGACGTGATGCCTATATATAATGATCATGCCTAGATATTCTCATAATTATTCGCTTTTCTATCAATTGCTCGATAGTAATTCGTTTACCCACCATAGAATTCTGCTATCATGAGAGAAGCCACTAGTGAAACCTATGGCCCCCGGGTCTATTCTCAATATATCAATCTACAATCTACTTTACTTTTCCGTTTTTACTTTTTGTTCTTATATCCAAAAATACCAAAAATATCAAACTATCATATCTATAAGATCTCACTTTCGTAAGTGACCGTAAAGGGATTGATAACCCCTTATCGCATTGGTTGCGAAGTTCTTATTTGTTTGTGCAGGTGCGAGGGACTCGCGCGTGGTCTCCTACTGGATTGATACCTTGGTTCTCAAAAACTGAGGGAAATACTTACGCTACTGTGCTGCATCACCCTTTCCTCTTCGAGGGAATACAACACAAGCTCGAGAAGTAGCAAGAAGAATTTCTGGCCACGTTGCCGGGGAGGCTTACGCAAAAGTCATATTCCAAGTACCTATCACAAACCCTTATCCTTCGCATTACATTTATTTGCCTCTCGTTTTCCTCTCCCCCACTTCACCCTTGCCGTTTTATTTGCCCTTCTTTTTACCGTGTGTTTTTCGTTCGCTTTCTTCTTGTTTGCTTGTGTGTTGGATTGCTTGCTTGTCACTATGGCTCAAAACAATACCAAATTGTGTGACTTTTCCAATACCAACAATAATGATTTTATTAGCACTCTGATTGCTCCTATTATCGATGTTGAATCTCGTGAGATCAATGCTGCTCTGTTGAATCTTGTTACGAAAGATCAATTTTCCGGCCTTCCTAGTGAAGATGCCGCTACCCATCTAAACAACTTTGTTGATTTGTGTGATATGCAAAAGAAGAGGGATAAGGATAAGGATATTGGTAAATTGAAGTTATTTCCGTTTTCACTTAGAGATCGTGCTAAAACTTGGTTTTCTTCTTTGCCTAGAAATAGTATTGATTCGTGAAATAAGTGCAAAGATGCTTTTATCTCTAAGTATTTCCCTCCTGCTAAGATCTTCTATCTTAGAAACGATATTATGAATTTGAAGCAACTAGATCATGAGCATGTTGCACAAGCTTGGGAGAGAATGAAATTAATGATGCGTAATTTCCCTACACATGGTTTGAACTTATGGATGATTAATCAAAACTTTTATAATGGCTTGAATTTTGCTTCTAGAAATCTTTTACATTCGGCCGCAGGAGGCACTTTCATGGAAACTACCTTAGAAGAAGCTACCAAACTCCTAGATAATATTATGGTTAATTATTATCAATGGCACACCGAAGGATATACTAGTAAAAAAGTACATGCTATTGAAGAGATTAGTGTTTTGAGTGGAAAGATGGATGAACTTATGAAATTATTGATAGAGGCAAAGGACGTCGTGCCTTAGCAATCGCTAAACCAACTCCGAGAGGTTATTGACCACGCCGGAGCACGATCAACCTGACCACGAAGGTTTGTTTCCTGCAGGCAAACGAAGAACAAGCAAGAAACTGAGATTGAAATCTGGATATTGCGAATTCAAGAGGAAAGCTTTATTGGTAAAGTGGGGTTCTGTGATGTCTTTGTCTGGTCGTTGAACACAAACGAAGTACGCGAAGTTGCAGCTATGGCGAACTTTAATCTAAACAAAACCAAAAGTCTAAATGATGCCCTAAGGGTTGTATATATGGGGGAAAGAGGAGGGAATTTCATGGCCCTTGGTGGACGGGTCCGAAACCAACCATAACTCTTGTTTCCCCACACATACGGACTCTAAAAACAGCCTATACTCAAGTATTTCGAAATTACATGGGTCTGGCCCAATAATAAGGTGACGCAGCACCTATAATAGCCTTTGGACGAAATTTATGAAGTAGCATCTTGTATATTTCGTCCAAGGCTTCACGCACTCATTATGGTGGCTTCAAAGTCCTGAAATCATCACTTGTAACTCCATTCTTGTTCCCCTTGCGCATGCCATCATCTCCATGCTTGATCTTGCTCCAATGTTCATCCTTCTTGTCCAAGCTAGGCCCTTCATTTGTAAGCAAGACAAATGTATCCAATTTAGGCAGCATCATATTCTCATGAACATTAGATTCATTACCAAGAAACGAAAGTACCTGGTAATTTAATTGGCATGTGCGAGCTCTAGTAATTGGTCATGTATATGTGTCAGTTGGAGCTCTGGGTGTAACCTTGTTAGTGATGTCCTCATCACTTCTGATCCTAATGTGTGACGTTTGGATAATTAAGCTACAGTAACTCTACACTAATGGTGGCAGGTCATCATGATTAACTAAGCCAAATTGCCACTTGATAAAATCAAAGTCAAATTCAATATTTAAAATAAAGTCAAATAAATTATTTCTTCAAATAGTAAAATTAAAATGTTTAACAATATTCTATAAATTCCTTGATCTTTGTCATGTTCGACCCACCATTATTTGACCCACCAATTAAATCCTAGAAAATTAATAAGTGGCCCAACAGTAGTTAAATTAACCATTTAAATATAAATCTAAGTTGATATATTTCCTTTTGGCCTTGAACCTTTTTGTGCCACCTAACAATACTGTGTTTGAATTATGTGCACAGTTTCATGTTAAAGAAAAATCAATTGCTATCTAAATTAAATAGAAAACAGTAACAGGTTTGTTAGAGAAGGTAAAATAGGAAAATGGCTTTATGCAATTAGGCCCAGCAATGCACATGACTTGGCCCATCCCACACCATACGACCATCGTCTCCTTCCTCGTGCGTGTCAGCACGCGAGCGGCTCGGATGCACCATCGCCGACCGATGCGCGACACCGATGCTCCCCTGTGGTTGCGGACGGCTACAAGACCTCGTCCCCAACCCCTCCGCGAACCCTAGTCCTCCTTACCC
>LR738710.1:441811942-441866399 GCA_902687465.1 Secale cereale | reverse complement strand
CTTCCCCACATCGCCTGATGCCACCGTTGTTGTGTCGTCGTTGTCACCTCGACAAAAGAGCTCACTGCCGCGGGAGAACCTACCAGGAACCACCCTGCACTCGTCCACTTCGTCACCACCCACCAGCCTGAGCCACGGGGCCTCCCTCCGCCGAATCGTCTCGTCCCACATCGTCGGGATCCCCCACGGCCGTCGCAGCCATCGCCGTCGATCTGCACCACCGGCGCCTCCCGGCCTCGTCGAGCTCGTCCACAGCCTCTCCGGGGCGAGCCTCCAAGCTCCAGCCGTTGACCACGGTCCGCGCCCGCACCTCGCGCCACAACGCAGCGTGCGCGCCCCGCCGCGCCCTCTGGCTGCGTCCGGTCGCGACCGGCCGTTCCCTGGGCGCACTCCGCTGCCGTCCGTCGCCGTGCGTTGCGCCTATCGCCGCTCTGGCCCGTGCGTGTCTGCAATTGCTGCTGCTCGCGGACACTGCCTACTACTTCGTCACTGATGTCGCTGAAGCTCTGCCGCTGCCTGCTTCCTACTGCTGCTTCTTGCTACCGTGGTCGTTCTGGCTGCTCCTCTTGCGGCTGCTGCTAGCCCTGCTTCTGCTAGCGCCACGCCTAGCTGCCCTGGCTGCTTACCACGGCTGCTCACTGCTACTTGCCGCTGCTATTTTCCCCTGCGGCCATTGCTAGCTGCTGCTCACACATCCTAGCCACTCCATGGCCATGGCCAATGTGCGTTTGTGTTCTTGTGCGTGATGCACAGCCACACAATGGATGGGCCATCCAAACTAGATTAGGGGGCTATTTGTTGATTAGCTCTAAGCTAGCACAAAACACCCATTGTGACATTTAGTCCCAACCAATAAATAACCCATTGTTAAAATTATGTGAAAATGACACGTGGGACCCAAACACTATTCACCCTTTGACCCAGTCAATGTTGACTATACTATTGACTTTGACCCAGCCCCACATGTCATTGACTGTGGCTGGCACTGCATTAGGTGACAAAAGTATTTCACTATTATTATTTGAATTTAATAATTCTAGAAATTCAATAAAGCTTTGAAAAATAAAATAAAATAAACCGTAACTCGATTGAAAATACTTAGTACATGAAAGTTGCTCAGGATGACTAGACAAATCCGAATACGCAGTCCGTTCGTCCTCCACACATCCCTATCATAGAAAACATGCAACAATCCACCTCCGTTTCATCTGCCCGAAAATGTCAAACACCGGGAATACTTTCCCGCATGTTTTCCATCCTCTCCGGTATCACTTTGTACTATGTTAGATTACACGTAGCACCGCGTATTGGCATGTTGTGCTTTGTGATTCTTTGATTGCTCTGTTATTTATTGTGTTCCCCCTCCATAACTTCTTTCCGGTAGACCCCGAGACCGTTGACGATACCCCCGTGATCGACTACATCGACGACGACCCGTCCTTCTTGTCCGAACAACCAGGCAAGCCAACCCCCCTTGATCACCAGATATCGCCCATTCTCTTCTCTCTTATGCTTCCATTAGAATTGCTATTGTTGATGATTCGATAACTCCTATCCTGTTGCATAGCATGTCATTGTTGCTACTCCTAAATGATTAGTATAGGGTGCTAGTATTCCATCAGTGGCCCTACATTCTTGTCCATCTGCCATGCTATACTATCGGGCCGTGATCACTCGGGTGGTGATCATGGGTATATACTATATACATACTTTACATGATACATGATGTGACTAAAGTCGGGTCGGCTCATTGAGTACCCACAAGTGATTCCGGTGTGGGGGGCTGAAAGGACAGGTAGCTCCATCCATGTAGCGGTGGGCCTGGGTTCCTGACGGCCCACCGAGTGGATCTTTGTGGCGGAGCGACAAGGCAGGTTGAGACACCCAGTCGAGAGGTGGCCTGGCCCTGGTTGTTGTCCGCGGTTATTTCATAATAACACATTTAACGAGTTTGGATATTTGATCTGAGTTTGGCCGCTGGCCTATATGCACTAACCAGCTACGTGGGAATAGTTATAGGATATTTAACTTGTGGGTCTGGGAAGTAGATTGAGGTAGAACCTATTACCTGCATTATTTTCAAACCCTTGGGAGTTACTTCTACATTATGCTTAGGTTATCATGCTATGCTCGTAGACGTGATTTGGGTTTGAGAGAATCCATGTGATGTCTACACACCCTTCTACTCTTGTAGACTATGTTGGGCCTCCAAGCGCAGAGGTTTGTAGGACAGCAGCAATTTCCCTCAAGTGGATGACCTAAGGTTTATCGAACTCAGGGAAGTAGAGGTTGAAGATGGTCTCTCTCAAGCAACCCTGCAACTAAGATACAAGAAGTCTCTTGTGTCCCCAACACACCTAATACAACTAGGAGTTGTATAGGTGCACTAGTTCGGCGAAGAGATGTTAAATGGCAAGTGATATGGATGGCAAAACAAAGTAATATAAATCTGTAATAAAAAAGTGCAGCAAGCAAACAAGTGGTAAACGTGAGCACAAATGGTATTGCAATGGTGGAAATAAGGCCTAGGGTTCATACTTTCACTAGCGGCAACTCCCAACAACATTAACATAATCGAATCACATGATATTTCCCATAAAACATGCAATGGAGACGCACCCGGAGGTCATTCCTTCGTGGTCAAGAGAGGATGAAAATTATGTAGGGCTACAAAAGCACACCTCAAAGTTTGTAGTTCTCAATCTAAGGATTTCCCAATGCCACCGCGGCCATCCAAAGAGAGTCCCACAATCACCACAACATATCTAAAGGATAGTCAAAGACAAGCACCAAGAGACTCTCAATCTTCAATCAACACACAAGAGAGGAAATCACTCATGAAAATATTTTTCTAATCCATGTCCAATAGACCGCTATCACCTTGGGCTCGGGGATTATACTAGATAAAGACAAGTGAGTACATCAATCCAATACATAGAGAAAGGGGAAATATCATGGGATCACCCTAGATTAACATAGCCTATGATCACAACGAAGATCACATCATGGGAGAGAGAGATAACCACATAGCTACACGTACGAGCCCTCGGCCCCGGAGAAGACTACTCACACATGGACATGGTGAGGAGGAGGTTGATGATGGTGTTGATGGAGAGGTGCAGCCCCGCGAGGAGGCGGCGGCGGCGAGGAGGAGACGGCGGCGGCCCTAGGGGGCGGCGGCGGCCCTAGGGGCAGCGGCTCCTTGGCCCCCCTTCTTCCTTGTGGATGGTGATGCAATGGTGCTGGTCCTCCCCTCCAAGACGGCGGCTTGGGAGGAGGAAAATTCGTGGCCTTTGGTGACCTAGGTTTTCTCTCTTTATATAGACTCTCGGATTCCCGTCATCAGATTTTGGGCCTCAGTAAAACGGGCTAAACTCGGCCGTCCGGACTCCGATTTGGACGAATTTTCTATCCAGAAGCATCGCCTCGAAATTCCCCACAACTTCCGCAACTAGACTTTTTCCGTTTGACGTCGTCTTCGGGCAGGAACGTGACCATCTTTAAAAAACGTTCTCAGACAGATTTCAGGAAAGTCAGAGTCCTACTCCAATACGACTCTTTTTGCGTTTTTGTCAATTTCCAAGTAATTCCTACACAATAAAGTGTAAAACAAGAACATTGTGCACTTTTGCAACCATTAGTAGGTTAGTCCAAATATGATCAAAAAGTGTATGGAAGTGCATAAATATCATAGCAATATCACACAAAAAGAGCATGGAGCAAGCAGAAATTATAGATACGTTTTGGACGTATCAACATCCCCAAGCTTAATTCCTGCTCGTCCTCGAGTAGGTAAATGATAACAAGAATAATTTCTGTGGTGACATGCTATTAACCATATAAGGATTTTTCATAGTCATATGACAAAAGCTTACTGAGACAATGAATATGTAGTAATTAAGTTGCCTAATGAGAAAATCACAAAGAACTGAAAGTTTTACAATATGATATTGAAACATCAAATAGATTCGTAATAAACATGATGTGCAAATATGATAAAGTGATATCTAGCTTGCCCCCTTTAGTGAAGCAAAACATAAATGCAGGGGCACCTCCAAGGTTTAAGTGATGACTAGATACAATGATTTCAAAATAAACGATATCACAATCATGCAAAAGACAATGCTACTTTGGGACAATGCACATTACACTCAGAATGACAATCATGCTCTCAGTAGTTGGTGCTTTTAAAAAAAGGTGGAGACTCTCGAACCGTGGCTTTTGTTGGCAAGGTTGAAAACCCGTAATCGGAAACAAAGACAAAACATGTACCAGAGCTCTTGGTTTTAAAATAGAGGTAATAATTTTTTTAGATCATGCATGTTTCGTCAACGAATGCTAGCAGACAACTCAATCACTTCTTGAGATGGACAAGTTTCGAGGAACGGCTCCCGAATGAGGACGATCACATCCTCTTAATCTCCTTTGTTTATCACTGCCAAAGTTTTCTGATTTCTCATGAACAAAGCGTGAAGGAGGGTTTGTTTGTTATATTATCTTTTTGAGCCGGGCGCACTCAATGCCAGTTCCTTCTCGTATTATGGGTTTGCACATTATACATGCAATCCCGGGGTGAAGCTTGTCCAACTTAAAAAGATTATGAATTAACTACTACTTCCTCATGGACTTACAACAGAGGCACAAAATAAGAATGCTTTTTCTTTGAATAATTTCAAGATGGCACATGCAAGTCTCCGTTAGGAATGGCAGGTAAATACCATGTAGGAAGGTATGGTGGACTCATATGGCATAACTGGATTAAAGGATGTGGATGCACAAGCAGTCAGTCCGCTTAGTACAGGCGAAGGTTAGCAAAAGACTGGGAGCGACCAACTAAGAGAGCAATGACGGTCATAATCATGCAGAGCGACAAAGCAACATTGAATCAGGCATGGAAGTTATATCGCTACTCAGAAACAAAAGATCATCAAGGCTTGACAGACTTTCTTTACAGTCTTAAATATGCGTGAGCATACGCCAAGTCAATCAAAATAAATTCTTTGAAGGAAGATATTACTAAACCATACCACATCATAGGCAAACAAATCATGTTGGTACTCCAATAACACATTGGGAACCCCCCCAGCTATTTGAGACTAACCATAAGAAAACATGAACTACTAAGCGCCATTATGCACGTAGCATCTTTATCATAGACATATCAACCAATGCAACGGAAGCAAACTCTCTTAATAAGATAAACATGATAACTAAAGAGAGTTCAAGCAACCAACTAAATAAAAACTCTTTAAAAAGATAAGCATGAAAGTTAAGAGCTAAGCATGATAGTAGCTATTAAAAGACAAAGAACACACACAGCAAAGATAGACATGCAAACTCTATGTTATGTTCTAGGTAGAAGTGGAGCGTGTTTCTCTCCCACATAAAGAAAGCTGAGTTCCAACTCGTTATGAAAAGCTAAAGAAAACTAAAAGGAAAACTAAGACAAGACGCTCCAAGCATAGCACATAACACATGAAGTGATTAAAATATAGTGGAACGAAGGACGAACTGATAATGTTGATGGAGAAGGGGATGCACGGGGGCATCCCCAAGCTTAGACGCTTGAGTCTCCTTGAATATTTCTTGGGGGTGCATGGGGGCATCCCCAAGCTTGAGCGTTTGACACTCCTGAATCTTTTTATCATCTTCCCTCGCACACTTGAAAACTCCCTTCATACATAACTCATCATAATCTGATTAGCGAGGTTAGTACCCATAATAAAATAATTGTTCCTTACTGGAAATAAAGATATTCTTGAAGTTCTACTGTTTCTCAAGATTGCCAAAAGGTTTTTGCAAAGAAAAAGCAAGCTCTAGGTTTCCAAAATGAAGGAAAGGCAAAACAGGACAGAATTTATGAAAAACAGAACAGCAGGTAGTAAATGATTTTTCCGGGGCACTTCTGCAACTCTAATCAAAAAACTCAAAACAGACGCACGAAAGACAATTATATAGAGCATGTTGTCGAAAAAATTCAGACCAAAAAGATGATCTGGTGATTTTATACGAATTTTTCTGTCCAAGGACAGAATCTGTTTCCTGGACAGCACGTCACAACTTTTGAACTTTTTTGCAATCAGAGGCTACACTTGGCACAAAGCTGAAAAGTAAAGATACAATGATGATGCTACTGTAGTAATAACATCAAGACACAACAAAAGCAAAATAAAATTTTATTCATTGTGGGCTGCCTCCCAAAGCGCTTTCTTTTATGCCTTTAAGCTATGCATAATACTTTAATGATGCTCTCGTGGGAATAAGAGTTGAAGAATAAAAAAGAGCATCAAGAAGCAAATAACAAACACATTTAAGCCTAACATGCTTCCTATGCATAGGAATATTGCAATAGAATAATTCATTGAAGCACAAAGCAATAAGTATAGGAAGACAAAACAAGTGCAGCTTCAAAACCTTCAACATAAAGAGAGGGAACTTGATATTATTGAAATATCTATAAGCATATGTTCCCTTCTCATAATAATTTTCAGTGGGATCATGAATAAACTCAACAATATAAGCATCACATAAAGCATTGTTACCATGATCCACATGCAAAAAGGTACTCTTACTCTCCACATAAGAATCTTTGGGGAGCCCATGGTTAGGACTTTTTAGCATTAACGTTTTCAGTCTCCCCCAAGCTTGGGCTACGCTCTCTCCGTCACGAGACCTAAAGTTATAGATATAGTTCCTGTCTTGATAAATTTCATGAAGAGGATAAAACTTAGTATAAAAGAGAGACATAAGCTCTTGCCAATCAAGCAAGTGCGAGTTATCGAGAAGCTTATACCAATCTGAAGCTTTATCTATAAGTGATACGGCGAACAATTTCCTCACGACAAACTCCCTTGATACACCTGCAAGCTTAAATAATGAACATAGTCGTGACAGATATAGCAAGTGTTCACCGGGATGTCTGTCTCCTGCATAACGATTAGCCAAAACATAATCGATAATACCAGCTGGTATTTTATAGGGCACAATTTCAGTAGGGGGAGGAGCAACCATCACAGGTGTGGGGCGTCTTCCCTCAAGCAACGATCCAATAGCAAGGTTGTCCATAAGCATAACTAGTGAAATAAAAACAAGAAGCAAAAAGATTTAATTGCAAGATCTAAAGATATACCTTCAAGCGCTCACCTCCCCGGCAACGACGCCAGAAATAGCTTGAAGTCTACACACGCTTCTACTCTTGTAGACTATGTTGGGCCTCCAAGCGCAGAGATTTGTAGGACAGCAGCAATTTCCCTCAAGTGGATGACCTAAGGTTTATCGAACTCAGGGAAGTAGAGATGAAGATGGTCTCTCTCAAGAAACCCTGCAACTAAGATACAAGAAGTCTCTTGTGTCCTCAACACACCTAATACAACTAGGAGTTGTATAGGTGCACTAGTTCGGCGAAGAGATGTTAAATGGCAAGTGATATGGATGGCAAAACAAAGTAATATAAATCTGTAATAAAAAAGTGCAGCAAGCAAACAAGTGGTAAACGTGAGCACAAATGGTATTGCAATGGTGGAAACAAGGCCTAGGGTTCATACTTTCACTAGCGGCAACTCCCAACAACATTAACATAATCGAATCACATGATATTTCCCATAAAACATGCAATGGAGACGCACCCGGAGGTCATTCCTTCGTGGTCAAGAGAGGATGAAAATTATGTAGGGCTACAAAAGCACACCTCAAAGTTCGTAGTTCTCAATCTAAGGATTTCCCAATGTCACCGCGGCCATCCAAAGAGATTCCCACAATCACCACAACATATCTAAAGGATAGTCAAAGACAAGCACCAAGAGACTCTCAATCTTCAATCAACACACAAGAGAGGAAATCACTCATGAAAATATTTTTATAATCCATGTCCAATAGACCGTTGTCACCTTGGTCTCGGGGATTATACTAGATAAAGACAAGTGAGTACATCAATCCAATACATAGAGGAAGGGGAAATATCATGGGATCACCCTAGATTAACATAGCCTATGATCACAACGAAGATCACATCATGGGAGAGAGAGATAACCACATAGCTACACGTACGATCCCTCCGCCCCGGAGAAGACTACTCACACATGGACATGGTGAGGAGGAGGTTGATGATGGTGTTGATGGAGAGATGCAGCCCCGCGAGGAGGCGGCGGCGGCAAGGAGGAGACGGCGGCGGCCCTAGGGGCAGCGGCTCCTTGGCCCCCCTTCTTCCTTGTGGATGGTGCTGCAATGGTGCTGGTCCTCCCCTCCAAGACGGCGGCTTGGGAGGAGGAAAATTCGTGGCCCTTGGTGACCTAGGTTTTCTCTCTTTATATAGACTCTCGGATTCCCGTCATCAGATTTTGGGCCTCAGTTAAACGGGCTAAACTCGGCCGTCCGGACTCCGGTTTGGACGAATTTTATATACAGAAGCATCGCCTCGAAATTCCCCACAACTTTCGCGACTAGACTTTTTCCGTTTGATGTCGTCTTCGTGGCGGAACGTGACCATCTTTAAAAAACGTTCTCAGACAGATTTCAGGAAAGTCAGAGTCCTACTCCAATACGACTCCTTTTGCGTTTTTGTCAATTTCCAAGTAATTCCTACACAATAAAGTGTAAAACAAGAACATTGTGCACTTTTGCAACCATTAGTAGGTTAGTCCAAATATGATCAAAAAGTGTATGGAAGTGCATAAATATCATAGCAATATCACACAAAAAGAGCATGGAGCAAGCAGAAATTATAGATACGTTTTGGACGTATCACCATGATAGATGTGAGTTGTTAATTAATGGTTCAACTTAAGGTGGCTACTTGAATACACATCTAGGTGGATTGGTTGCAGGGCACCTGGAGAATCCAGTGTTGTCCTAGGAAATCCCGGGGTACCGTGTGATTATCCTATGGAATGCCACCTAGGCTCAAAGGGATCATAAAACTATTCATGCTAGAAACTTCCGTGTGCAGCCACAATGCCATTATGGGCTCTGGCATAGTATGAGTAAGTTGTGTGAGCTCTTTCAGTGGTGGACTAGCTGATGTAGGGGAAAGTAGGTGTACGGGTCCACCCGGGGTAAAGAGTAAATGCTTCTGAAAGACTGTGTCCCAGTCATCCGTTTCTCAAACACCATGCAGTGCGAGAAATCCAATGGAGGAGGTCGAGTCTTGTGGGGAAAAGTGCACAAACCTCTGCAGAGTGTACAAACCAATCATGATTAGCCGTGTCCCCAGTTATGGACAATATGGAGTATCTGGTAATTGAATTATTGGTTGATCTCATCACTCTAAAATTAATTTGTTGGGTTAATGATGACTACTTTGATTGGGATTGAGTTTGATGTACCTTCTCAATGATGTTTCAACTACCATGATAGTTAAAATAAAAGTTATTCATTTGTTGTAGGGAAAACTTGGCTTTGTGCAAAAACTTTAACCTTAGAGCCTCCACCAGCCAAACATGCATATAGTGTTAGCCTTTATTCTGTTTCTTGCTCTAATGTGTTATCTTGCCAGCATATTCCATGTCCTGACCCGTTTTCGGGCTGCAACATGTTACATTGGAGACTTTTCAGAAGAAGAGTAAGGTGCGGTAGGTCGTTTGTCATGCACTCAGCTATGCCGTTGGAGTTGATGGACTCACTTATCTTCCAAGCCTTTCACTGTTATTTTGTTAGATGGCCTTATGCCATAGACTTTTGTAATAAGTTCTCTTTTGAGACATTCAATGTAATAAGTGTGTGATTGCCACTCTGTTATAAAACCTTCAAGTACTGTGTGTGTCAGCATTACCGATCCAGGGATGACACAGAACACAGAGACTTCGGTCCATTCGGATCATGGTCGCTGCAGATAAAAAGATGGGGTTTATATCATATTGCTTGAGTTTATCCCTCTACATCATGTCATCTTGCTTAAGGCGTTACTCTATTTGTAGCATCCCAAATTTTCAATTTGGAATGTTATACATAGATCATACTGCATTGCATGCTCTTTGCATTTTTGTTGTGGCGTTCCTCGAAATTCTAACCAACTCAAGGACCTACGGAGATAGTTGGGAATTTTACCGTTTTCGTATTTGAGTTTACTCGAATACCGGTACGAGGACTGTGTGATTTTAATTATTTCTCTCTCCTAAAAATATTTCTAAATACAATATATGAGTGGAGATAATATGACTTCTCCAAAATAACAGAAATATTGGAGGAAAATGTTAAAATCACTTTTGGTATTTTTTCTGGATTTATTTGCGATTTTATTTGCATAGGAAAAATGCGCGTTTTTCAAAATTGCATTTAGGTCCAGAAAAAAATTCACTTTGTCGTAAATATTATTAGAGGACGGTGAAAATTTATTTCGGGATTTTTGGAGTCCGTTTAATATTTCTTTCGTCAGTTTTTCTGCGCCAGGACTCTTTTAAAAAAGAAAAAAAGAGGCAACTGACTTAGAGACGTATTGGCCCAGGACTCTGGGCTTTATAAGCCGCCGCCCCGGCCCATTAGCGCCCCAGCCGTCCTAGCCGCGCCGCACCTCTGCCCTAGCCGCGACGCGCCTCTGCCCTAGTCGCGCCGCCGCCACTTCACCGCGTCGCCGCCGCCGCTTCGCCGCGCCGCCGCCCGCCGCCCCGCAGCCGCCGGACCACCGGACCCGCCGTCTCGCCGGAGTTCGTCGTTACGAGGTAGTTATCAGTTTTTTTTAAAACCGATCGGTTTTTCGTAAACCGTAGATTCGTTTTTTTTTTGTTTAGATTGGTTCGGTTTTTCTTCGGTTTAGCTATTTAGCGGACGCTCGTCCGTACGTTTGTTTTAACGAACGCTTTTTGTCCGTTAGCCGCAGACAGCGATCGTTCGCTCGTTAGCCCGTTCGTCAGTTTTCTTTTTAGGGGTATTTATCCGCGATTATTCCGATCGCGATTTCTATCCTGATCTTATTTTTCGTTTTTCTTTTCGCTCGAAAGTCGGAATCAGGTGATTCAAAATCCCAGATCTTCGTCTCGATGCCCTCTTTATGTTTAACCAACTTGAACAAAGTTTTGACTACTGTAAAATTTGAATTTAGGCCAATTAGTAACCGGAGCTCGTTTCTTTCGCAGTTTGAGTTTCGTTGCTTCTTTCGAGTTGATTCTTTTTGCAACCGGAGTTCTTAAGTTGAACTTTCTGGTTAGATTTGATCTTTTGGAGTTTTGTTTGTGCATCATTGCTTGTTTGCTTATGTATGCTATTGTTTGCTTGCGATAGAATACCCGGACTGTGAAGCGTGCTACTACGAGTCTCTAGGTTTTGCGAATCGTCAGCAAGGCAAGTAACACTTTGATCATACTCTTATTACCCAGTTTTTATGCATTAGATCAAACCCTCACACATTGCATGAGTAGGATCTATTAATCTGTGGGACTAGGAAGTAGTTTGAGGTAGAACCTATTACCTGCATTATTTTCAAACCCTTGGGGGTTACTTCTACGTTTGCTTAGGTTGCTATGTTATGCTCGTAGACGTGGTTTGGGTTTGAGTGAAATCCATGACAGATGTGAGTTGTTAATTAAGGATTTAACTTAAGGTGGCTACTTGAATACACATCTAGGTGGATTGGTTGTAGGGCACCTGGAGAATCCAGTGTTGTCGTAGGAAATCCCGGGGTTCCGTGTGATTTTTCCTATGGCATGCCACCTAGGCTCAAAGGGATCATAAAACTATTCATGCTAGAAACTTCCGTGTGCAGCCACAATGCCATTATGGGCTCTGGCATAGTATGAGTAAGTTGTGTGAGCTCTTTCAGTGGTGGACTAGCAGATGTAGGGGAAAGTAGGTGTACTGGTCCACCCGGGTAAAGTGTAAATGCTTCCGAAAGACTGTGTCTCGGTCATCCGTTTCTCAAACACCATGTAGTGCGAGAAATCCAACGGAGGAGATCGAGTCTTGTGGGAAAAGTGCACAAACCTCTGCAAAGTGTACAAACTATTCATGAGTAGCCGTGTCCCCGGTTATGGACATCTTGAGTATCTGGTACTTGAATTATTGGTTGATCTCATCACTCTATAATTTAATTTGTTGGATTAATGATGAACTTTTAATTTGGGATTGAGTTGGAGGTACCTTCTCAATGATTTTCAACCAACATGATAGTTAAAATAAAATTTATTCCTTTTTGTATGGAAAATTTGGCTTTACGCAAAAACTTTAACCTTAGAGCCTCCACTAGTCAAATATGCATATAGTGTAGCCTTTATTCTGTTACTTGCATTCTCTGTGTTGTCTTGCCAGCATATTCCATGTGCTGACCTATTTTCGGGCTGCAACATATTACGTTGCAGACTTTTCAGACGAGGAATAAGACGTGCTAGGTCGTTTGTCATGCACTCAGCTATGCCGTTGGAGCTGATGGACTCACTTATCTTCCAAGCCTTCCGTTGTTATTTTGTTAGATGGCCTTAAGCCATAGATTTTGTAATAAGTTCTCATTGGAGACATTCGATGTAATAAGTGTGTGATTGCCACTCTGTTATAAATCCTTCAAGTACTGTGTGTGTCAGCATTATCGATCCAGGGATGACACAGAACACAGAGACTTCGGTCCATTCGGATCGTGGTCGCTACAAAGATGGTATCAGAGCACACGCTGATTGTAGGACACAACCACTAAGACAGACCCTAGATCACTCTTCTCTACTCATTTCTGACTTCTCTCCATTTTCTACTTCTTTAGGATGGTGGACCCAAGGAGCAAGTTCACTCAACCGGATGAAGACACACCATTTGGACAACACTTGAAGGAAGTCACTAGGTACCTGAACATAGGAATACCAAGTTTTACCGGGACCTACACCGCACTTTACCGGAACAGGAGCGAGGGAGCATTCAAGTACAAATTCCCGGAAGAACCTTCACACTATCCACCGAGCCAATAGTGTTTTCTTTTGATGCGCCAACTTGGAGTCTAGGCAAGAGCATGGCCGCCCACATCACGATGGGAAGGATCGGAGAAGTCTACAAGCAGGAGCTGAAGGACACCATCTACCAGATTTGTGGACGCCGAGATGAGAATTGGGATATGATCGGCACCCGGAAGGATAGATCCATTGCAACTTTCATCCAGGAGTTGAACCAACACATTCGACGACAGGAGCACCAGATGTGCACTGGGATGATAGAGTTGAAGAAGGCACTAAACATGAATTTGGAGCTAGAAGAAGAACTTAAGTCTACTCGTGACGGATACGAGGAGGAGATGTTGATACTAGTGGAGAAGAATGATGATTTAACAAGGAAGCTAGGAGTATTCATGGGAGATCCAGCACCAGGAGGTGAAGAAGAAGAAGAAGAGCCTAAGGAAATTCCTCCCGAAGATTACATTATCATCGACGACACGGATTCAGAACCCGATGATAGTAAAGATGAAGACTATGAAGATGAAGCTAGAGCAGACATCATGGAATCGTCCGCCGATCAATATTTTTAGATGACCACCCTGTGACTAGTAGTTACCCCATATATTAGTATTTAGAGCACCTTTGTAACGGTAGTTAGATTTGTAAGATCTTGCTTGGAATTGATTGGTGTGATATGATTGTGCTTGTCTCATGTGCATATGGGTAGTGATTTCCCTTAGACCCCAATTCTGTTCTAATCTCTTCCCTCTACACCCATCAGATGCCTCCAAGACGTGAGCCCGGATTTGAGTTTCCCCCTGAGCTCACCCAGTTGATCCAGCAGCAGAACACCTTGATGCAACTTCTTGTCCAGAACACTCAGAACAACCAGAACAACAACAACAACCCTCCACCACCACCACCCGTGGACAACCTGACACGTTTCTTAAGGTTGCAACCACCCGTGTTTGCTAGCAGCATCGAACCAATAGTGGCTGATGACTGGCTACGCAAGATTGGAAGGGATTTGACCACCGCAACTGCTCAGATGCTGAGAAGGTGCGATTTGCCGCACACCAGTTGTCTGGACCAGCCGCAACATGGTGGGAGAATTACACAGCCACTTTCCCCATAGCCAATGTCACCTGGGAGCAGTTTCAGAAAGCTTTCCGTACTGCCCATGTCTCAATTGGAGCTATGAGCATGAAGAAGCGGGAGTTTCGCAACTTGCGCCAAGGAAACCGTACTGTAGCACATTACGTGGATGAGTTTAGTACCCTATCTCGTTATGCCCCAGATGATGTGGCCACAAATGCCGCTAAGCAGGAGAGATTTATGGAAGGGCTGAATGATGAGATGAGCGTACAGTTGATGGTGGCAACTTTCAATAACTACCAGGAGTTGGTAGATAAAGCTCTTATGATTGAAGGGAAGCACCAGCAGATTGAAAGCCGCAAGAGGAAGTATGGACAAGGAAGGAATAATTCTGGAGCCCAGCAGAAGCCCCGATTCACTCCGAATTCGTGAGGATATACCCATAACCATGGAATTCCCACAACCACAATGGCCCTAAGAATGGAAATGGGAACGAAGCAAGTAGTAACCAGAGCCGCTCTACCCCGTCCACACCCGCTAAGAAGGATTTCAGCCACATCACCTGTTTCAAGTGCGGGAAGAATGGACATTATGCCACGGACTGCCCTGAGGCTAAGAATGGGAACGGCAATGGAAGCGCCGGGAAGAAGCCCAACCCGTTCAACAAAGGACAAGTGAACCACGTGACCGTGGAGGAGGTAGAAGAGCAACCAGATATTGTTGTCGGTAAGTTTTTGGTTAAAACATTTACTGCAATAGTTCTTTTCGATACTGGTGCATCGCATTCATACATTTCAAGGGGGTTCGTGAATAGACATAGGATGTCCACCCGAGTTCTTAAGACCCCCATGTTAGTAAGTTCACCAGGAGCAGAGTATATGGCACACCAAGGATGTTTTCAGACGACATTGACCATAGGACGCCACACTTTCCCCTCCGACCTAATAGTTCTGGAGTCCCAATGATTGGATGTGATATTAGGTATGGATTGGCTATCGAAGTATGGAGGTAATATTGATTGTGCCAGTAAGTCTATTTTACTCACCACCCCGGAGGGAAAAAGGATTAAGTATGTATCTAGGCATTCACCTACAAGGACACAAGTACATTCTCTCACGGGAGTTGTTCAGGAGGAAGTGCCAGTAGTAAAGGATTATCCGAATGTGTTTCCAGAGGAGTTACCTCGCATGCCACCGGATAGAGATATTGAGTTTTTGAAAAAGTTGTTGCCTGGCACCGGACCAATATCTAAGAGACCGTATCGGATGCCAGCGAATGATCTGGAGGAGATCAAGAAACAAATTAAGGAGTTGTTGGAGAAAGGTTTTATTCACCGAAGTTCATCACCTTGGGGAGCCCGAGTGCTTTTGGTCGAGAAGAAGGATGGATCTTTAAGAATGGTCGTTGATTATCGTGCGCTGAATGAAGTGACTATTAAGAATAAGTACCCACTGCCGATGATCAATGATTTGTTCGACCAACTCCAGGGAGCGAAAGTATTCTCCAAGATAGATCTACGATCTGGATACCACCAATTGAAGATACGAGAGAAGGATATACCTAAGACAGCCTTCACCACACGGTACGGGCTATATGAGTATACGATTATGTCATTTGGATTGACTAACGCGCCTGCCTATTTTATGAGTATGATGAACAAACTGTTTATGGAGTTCTTGGATAAGTTCGTCGTGGTATTCATAGATGATATTCTGATATACTCAAAGGATGAAGAAGAACATGCAGAGCATTTGCATTTAGTATTGGAGAAGCTCAGAGAACATCAGTTGTATGCCAAGTTTAGCAAATGCGAGTTTTGGTTGAAGGAAGTTGGATTCCTAGGGCATGTTATATCGGGAGAAGGTATAGCAGTGGACCCCGTCAAAGTGCAGGCAGTCACTGAGTGGTTGAAACCCACTTCAGTTGGAGAGATCCGCAGTTTTCTTGGACTCGCGAGATACTACTGGAGGTTCATAGAAAATTTCTCCAAGATTGCAAAGCCAATGACGACATTGTTGAAGAAGGAGACAAAGCTCGATTGGACTGAAGAGTGCGAAGAAAGTTTCCAGGAGTTGAAGAAACGATTGACGACAGCCCCAGTGCTGATATTGCTAGATATATGCAAGGATTTCCAAGTGTACTGCGACGCTTCATGCTTGGGACTTGGAGGAGTACTCATTGTAATGCCTAGTATGGGACTATACCTCCTACGTGTCGAGGCACGACTTAAAGGTATAAGCCCATCCTAGAATGATCTCAAGTTTGGTATCTTTGCACGACTCATGTAAAAGAGGGATTAAATTGCAAAAGGAGATAGTTGGCTTACACTCGCCACTTCACACAATACATTACATAAGCAAGACATCATTCAAAACATCACAGCCCATCTAAGGGTAAGATCCAAAAGCAAGATACCAAAACAACATAAAGCCACAGGTCAGGATCGAATCCTAGTAGAAACCACTACTGAACGTCGAAAACGTCACAAGCATACGGCCACTCTCTTCATCGAGCTCCCAGTGAAGTACTTGAACCAGCTCCTGCATCGAACTCGGCTGAACCTGCATCTGGTGTTGTAGTATCTATGAGCCACGAGGACTCAGCAATCCCATAACCATGGGTAACAAGACTAGCAAAGCTTTGAGGGTAGGAGGAGGTAAAGTGGTGAGGTTGCAGCAACGGCTAAGCATAATATATGGTGGCTAACTTACGAGTACCAGAATAAGATGAGCATCTACGCAAACGGTCGCAAAAGTAGTGATCGCTAAAGATCCTGAACTACATACGATCAAACATAACCCCACCGTGTTCTCTTCTCAAAGTGAAAAGAGACAGTCACGGTTACTCACACAGTTGTGTGTTTTACTTCGGATCATCTGTCAAGTTTTCTACAACCGGACATTAACAAATTCCAATCTGCCACATAACCGCTGGCACGGCTTTCGAAAGATCATAACCCTGCAGGGGTGTTCCAACTTAGCCCATCACAAGCTCTCACGATTAGCTGAAGTGATAAATATAATATCATCACCCCTTATCTTAGGGAAAATCCGATCAGGCTCGGCATCCCGGTAGCACAAGTCATTTCGACAATGGTAAAACAAGTCCAGCAAGACCTCCCGGCGTGCCGACATCCTGATAGTAGCCGCGCGTATCTCGTCTCAGGCCACAACCGGATGGGTGATGCTACAGGAGCCAAGCCTCGAGTTTCCCCGTTGTGGCCCTGCAGGACCCCCGTTTGGGACCAACACCATCAGCACTGGCCCCCCTGCTATGTAGAATTAAGAATCCTCGGGTAGCGCTAACTCCCTATGCAAATTAATTAATTAATTAAGTTGTTATTATGAGGCAAATTAAAACCAATGTTGGGCCTTGCTGGAGGAGTTTTATTCAAAGTCGAACTGTCAAGGGGTCCCCATTTCACCCATCGTGTAAGGAACGCAAAATCAAGGAACATAATGCCGGTTTATCGGCGCCTAAGATGGCATGAGTGGAACAAAACACCGAGCAAAAGGCCAAGCCTTCCACCCATGCCTAGTATATAGGTGTGTTAATGATAATTATAGATATTGTGATATAACAACAACAAGTTCCCTCCTGGAACGAACTTCATCTTCACCTGCAACTAACAACGCTATAAGAGGGGCTGAGCAAGCGGGTAACATAGCCAAACAGTGGTTTGCTAGGAAGGTTTCAAATATTAGAGGTTTCATGGCAACAAGGAGAGGCTGACATAAAAGATGGGTAGCGCGACATGTAACGATAGCATCGAGACAACTAGGCATGGCAATGGTAGTAAAGGTATCCAAGGGTATGATCATCTTGCCTGGGATTCCACAAGGGAGAGAACGGATCCATGAAGTAGACGGAGCAACAGTCGAGCGAATCCTCACAACTCCGGAACGAAACCGAAGCTAACAAGAGAAGCAACCGGAAAGAAGAAAACAACGCGGTAAACACACATAACATAAACATGGCATACGATGCACATCCAAGTATGATGCATGTCCGGTTTAAATATGCATGGCATGGCAAAGTGCACAAACAAGTACTACAAGTTAAGTGGAGCTCAATATGCAACGAGTTGCATATTGACGAAACACCACATTTATTTTATTTAGTTGACTCTCGTTATTCACAAGACAAGATTAAATGTTTTTAACATGGCAAGAGGTGAAGCATAATAAAACTACACTATTTAGGCATTTTTAAATGAGGCCAGAAATAACAACAACAATTCCGGAAAATCCCCATGAGCATGTTTAGTAATTATAAAGCAAACACAATTAAACATATATAATGTTGTTAACATGATGCGGATGACATGATCAAGTTTTATGCAATTTTATTAAAAGGTTGACATGAAAAGATATGAAGTATTGTCACCGTGGTGGAATGAAAGGGTGCCACGGCAACGATCCGAAAATGATGCCACGCAACATATCGGTTCCGGTAACTCGTTGAGAGGCCGGTGCAAAAGATAGATGGCGTGAGCGAGCGAAACAAGATGAAAGGTGGGGCGATCCCGTCACCGGGTTCCCACGGGTCGGCGACGAGGCAATCGAGGAACATGACAAAAGATGAGACGGCACGGTGCACACAAGGGCAAACATCTCATACAACACAACATCACACGGGTCATCCATGGGGTCGTCTCGTTATACCTTTGAAGCGTGCGTTTCGGGGCGGTTCGAGACGTAGAGGAAGAAGGCGTTCTCGCGATTCGTAGGGGAAGTAGGCGTTCACGTCATCGTGTCGTGGTACTTGGCGAATTCCTCGTTTCCGGGCGACGGTAGTGGTACATGCCGTAGAGGGAAGTAGGTGTTCTCGTTCATCGGAGAGGTACTCGCCATCGGGGTACTTGTCGAATCCACGTAGATGAACTTGAAGATCCGAAGATGTTCACGGTTGTAGTGGTACTTGATGGTCATCTTGTAGCCGTTCGGTTCGTCTTGCACTTGGTCGAGGTACTTGTCGGGGCCGTGGTCTTGGTTCTTTGTGACGTAGTGGAACTTGCTGCTCCATGGTTATGCTGGACAAAAACAAAACGCAAGCCGAAAGAAAAAGAAGCACAGCAGCAGCAAGGCTAGGCGCGCCGGGGAGGACCATGGCAGCGGCACGGCGAGGTACAGGGGAACGAGGACTTGGCGCTGGAACTCCTGGCGTGTTCGAAGCCGAGAGGGACCGACGAGGGGTCGAGGAGGCAGCAGGACGGGCGCCTCGGTCTGGTGCGAAGGGAGGACGAGGCGGAGGCCTCGGCCTTGCTGGAGGGCGCGTCCAAGACGGACGTCGGCGCTGCAGGAGGTCAGCGTGGGTGCCATGGCGCAGCGGCGGGCCAGGCGAGGTCGGCGCCGTCGGGCTGGAGAAGGGAGACCACCGAGGGGATGGAGGCGGGCGACCTGGGCGCGCGCCGGGCTGGCCTTGGGGCGCAGAGGGGCGCTGCAAGACGAGGCAGAGGAGGACGTGGTCGCGGCTCCGCGCGGGGATGAAGGCAGCAGGGGCGGCGCCCTTGCGGCTCGGCGAGGAAGAGACGGACCACGGCGCGCGACGGGAGAGGAGCGAGGGAGCTGGAGAAAGGTGCGGGCGAGGGAAGGAGGAATCGGGACGAGGGACTGGCGACGGAGGAGCGATGGGGTCGGGCTAGTTAGCGCTAGGGTTAGGAAGGCAGGCTGGGCCTAGGTGGGGAAATGGGCCGCTGGGGGGGAAGGAGGAGGCCCAGATGGCCAGGAGGCCGGTGGGCTGCTCCTCTTCTGTTGTTTTCCCAAAAAAAACAGAAAACAACAAGGAGAAAGAAAAGGAAGGAGGAGTTAGGGCAAAAGTTATCACAAGAGGTTATTTTTCTCGGCCATCATAAAATGAGCACGGTCCGAGAAAAATATAAAAGGCATGATCGGAAAATAATTCAAACATATTTGAATTTAATTCAAATGGGTTTGAACTAAGACTTGATTATAGAAGTGTCCAAAAATGTTGAGGATTTTTGGAGGAACCTCAAAACAACGGAAAGAAATTATTGCCAAGGTTTGGAAGGAGAAGCTCGAAGTGAAAAGACATGGGGAAATAATATGCAAGTGTGTTGGGTTAATTCCAACGAATGGAATATTTATTATATAGCTCCCTAAATATTGAGAGACCTTTATATGTTATAAAGAGAAGTCACCTTCCCTCGATTTAAATGGACCGAAGGTCCACACAATTTATTTAGGTTGAGATGCAAAAATAAATATGACATGATGGCATGATGACATGATGCAATGCAAAAATAAATAACACAAGCACAATGAAACACACGGGAGGAACCCGGAACATCTGGAATCTTCTGGGACGTCGGTCTTCGGGCGTCACACTCATGCATGATGGAAGAGTTGTTTCCTATGCATCCCGTCAACTGCGACCGCACGAGTTGAATTACGCTACGCATGATCTGGAGTTAGCAGCAGTAGTGCACGCACTAAAAACCTGGAGACATTACCTTATTGGAAATCGTTGTGATGTGTACACGGATCACAAGAGCTTGAAGTACATTTTCACACAGAAGGAGCTGAACCTCAGACAGAGGAGATGGTTGGAACTTATAAAGGATTACGATATGAAGCTGCACTATCATCCAGGAAAGGCCAACGTCGTGGCAGACACTTTGAGCCGGAAGAGTTATGCAAATACCCTAGTAAAAGGGGGATTGCCACATGAGTTAGCAGAACATCTCAGGGAACTTCGTTTGGAGATAGTTCCTAGAGGTTTCGTTGCAATGTTGGAGGTTCAGTCGACATTGCTGGGAAAGATACGTGAAGCCCAGAAGGATGATAAGGAAATTGCTGAGATAAGGAAAAGGATGAGTGAAGGAAAAGCCAAGGGATTTCGTGAGGACGAACACGACACCTTGTGGTTTGAGTATCGAAACTATGTGCCCAACGACCTGGAGATCAGGAAGTTGATACTGCAGGAAGCACATGATTCACCATACTCGATACACCCCGGAAACACCAAGATGTATTTGGATTTGAAGGAACGTTTCTGGTGGACGGGAATGAAGAAGGATATTGCCGAGTATGTAGCCGTATGTGATGTATGACAGAGAGTAAAGGCAGAACATCAGAAGCCAGCAGGATTGCTACAGCCTATGCCAATACCCGAATGGAAGTGGGAGAAGCTTGGCATGGATTTTATCACCGGATTGCCCAGGACCAAAGCAGGATATGATTCAATCTGGGTAGTAGTGGACCGATTGACAAAGGTAGCCCACTTTATCCCTGTGAAAACCACGTATACCAGTGCGAAGTTGGCCAAGATATACATGACCAGGATCGTATGTCTGCACGGAGTTCCGAGGACCATTGTATCAGATAGAGGAACACAATTCACCTCAAAGTTTTGGCATCAGCTACACCAAACTTTGGGAATGAGGCTGGAATTCAGCACAACTTTTCATCCGCAAACTGATGGACAGACCGAGAGAGTCAACCAGATCCTGGAGGACATGTTGAGAGCCTGTGCGTTAGATTATGGATCTAGTCGGGATGATAATTTGCCCTACGCGGAGTTCTCATACAACAACAACTACCAGGCTAGTTTGAAGATGGCACCGTTCGAGGCATTGTATGGAAGGAGATGCCGAACACCGTTAATGTGGGATGAAGTTGGAGACCGACAGTTGTTTGGACCAGACTTGATCAAAGAGTCTGAGGAGAAGGTGAAGTTGATTCGAGATAGATTGAAGGTAGCTAGTCCAGGCAGAAGAGTTATGCAGACTCGAAGCGCAAGGAGATAGCCTATGAAATCGGAGATAGAGCGTACTTGAGAGTATCGCCTCTGCGAGGGGTTAAACGTTTCGGAGTTAAAGGGAAGCTAGCCCCGAGATTTGTGGGACCTTACCGTGTTTTGGAACGCATGGGAGAGGTTGCCTATAAGTTGGAACTGCCCGAAGGATTGTTAGGAGTGCACGACGTGTTTCACGTTTCGCAGCTTAAGAAGTGCCATGCGAAGATGGCCGATATCCCGCTTAGAGACACAGTACCCCTCGAAGCAATTCAGTTGGATAGTGATCTTACCTACGAGGAGAAGCCTGTTAAGATCCTCGAATTTTCGAGCAGAGTCACCCGCAGTAAGGTTATCAAGTTTTGCAAAGTTCAGTGGAGTCACCACACCGAGGAAGAAGCCACCTGGGAACGAGAAGATGACCTACGCAAGGACCACCCACACCTGTTCTCTAGCCAAGTCGAATCTCGAGGGCGAGACTCATTCTAAGGGGGGTAGGTTTGTAACATCCCAAATTTTCAATTTGGAATGTTATACATAGATCATACTGCATTGCATGCTCTTTGCATTTTTGTTGTGGCGTTCCTTGAAATTCTAAGCAACTCAAGGACCTACGGAGAGAGTTGGGAATTTTACCGTTTTCGTATTTGAGTTTACTCGAATACCGGTACGAGGATAGTGTGATTTTAATTTTTTTCTCTCCTAAAAATATTTCTAAATACAATATATGAGTGGAGATAATATGACTTCTCCAAAATAACAGAAATATTGAAGGAAAAATGTTAAAATCACTTTTGGTATTTTTCTAGATTTATTTGCGATTTTATTTGCATAGGAAAAATGCGCGTTTTTCAAAATTGCATTTAGATCCAGAAAAAATGTTCACTTTGTCCTAAATATTATTAGAGGACGGTGAAAATTTATTTCAGGATTTTTGGAGTCCGTTTAGTATTTCTTTTGTTAGTTTTTCTGCGCCAGGACTCTTTTAGAAGAAAAAAAGAGGCAACCGACTTAGAGTCGTATTGGCCCAGGACTCTGGGCTTTATAAGCCGCCGCCCCGGCCCGTTAGAGCCCCAGCCGCCCTAGCCGCGCCGCGCCTCTGGCCTAGCCGCGCCGCCGCGCGCCGCTCGCCGCCCGCCGCCCCGCAGCCATCGGACCGCCGCCGCCGGACCCGCAGTCTCGCCGGAGTTCATCGTTACGAGGTAGTTATCGTTTTTTAAAACCGATCGGTTTTTCGTAAACCGTAGATTCGTTTTTTTAGGTTTAGATCGGTTCAGTTTTTCTTCGGTTTAGCTATTTAGCGGACGCTCGTCCGTACGTTCGTTTTAACGAACGATTTTCGTCCGTCAGCCACAGACAGCGAACGTTCGTCCGTTAGCCTGTTCGTCAGTTTTCTTTTCCGGGTTATTTATCCGCGATTATTCCGATCGTGATTTCTGCCATGATCTTGTTTTTCGTTTTTCTTTTCGCTCGAGAGTCGGAATCAGGTGATTCAAAATCCCAGATCTTCGTCTCGATGCCCTCTTTACATTTAACCAACTTGAACAAAGTTTTGGCTACTGTAAAATTTGACTTTAGGCCAATTAGTAACCGGAGCTCGTTTCTTTCGCAGTTTGAGTTTCGTTGCTTCTTTCGAGTTGATTCTTTTTGCAACCGGAGTTCTTAAGTTGAACTTTCTGGTTATATCTGATCTTTTGGAGTTTTGTTTGTGCATCGTTGCTTGTTTGCTTATGTATGCTATTGTTTGCTTGCGATAGAATACCCGGACTGTGAAGCGTGCTACTACGAGTCTCTAGGTTTTGTGAATCGTCAGCAAGGCAAGTAACACTTTGATCATACTCTTATTACCCAGTTTTTATGCATTCGATCAAACCCTCGCACATTGCATGAGTAGGATCTCTTAATCTGTGGGACTGGGAAGTAGTTTGAGGTAGAACCTATTACCTGCATTATTTTCAAACCCTTAGGAGTTACTTCTACGTTTGCTTAGGTTGCTATGCTATGCTCGTAGACGTGGTTTGGATTTGAGTGAAATCCATGACAGATGTGAGTTGTTAATTAAGGATTTAACTTAAGGTGGCTACTTGAATACACATCTGGGTGGATTGGTTGCAGGGCACCTGGAGAATCCAGTGTTGTCCTAGGAAATCCCGGGGTTCCGTGTGATTTTTCCTATGGAATGCCACCCAAGCTCAAAGGGATCATAAAACTATTCATGCTAGAAACTTCCGTGTGCAGCCACAATGCCATTATGGGCTCTGGCATAGTATGAGTAAGTTGTGTGAGCTCTTTCAGTGGTGGACTAGCAGATGTAGGGGAAAGTAGGTGTACCGGTCCACCCGGGGTAAAGAGTAAATGCTTCCGAAAGACTGTGCCTCAGTCATCCGTTTCTCAAACACCATGTAGTGCGAGAAATCCAACGGAGGAGATCGAGTCTTGTGGGAAAAGTGCACAAACCTCTGCAGTGTGTACAAACTATTCATGAGTAGCCGTGTCCCCGGTTATGGACATCTTGAGTATCTGGTACTTGAATTATTGGTTGATCTCATCACTCTATAATTTAATTTGTTGGGTTAATGATGAACTTTTAATTTGGGATTGAGTTGGAGGTACCTTCTCAATGATTTTCGACCAAGATGATAGTTAAAATAAAATGTATTCCTTTGTTGTAGGGAAAAATTGGCTTTACACAAAAACTTTAACCTTAGAGCCTCCACCAGCCAAATATGCATATAGTATAGCCTTTATTCTGTTACTTGCATTCTCTGTGTTGTCTTGCCAGCATATTCCATGTGCTGACCCGTTCTCGGGCTGCAACATATTACGTTGCAGACTTTTCAGACGAGGAATAAGACGTGCTAGGTCATTTGTCATGCACTCAGCTATGCCGTTGGAGTTGATGGACTCACTTATCTTCCAAGCCTTCCGTTGTTATTTTGTTAGATGGCCTTAAGCCATAGATTTTGTAATAAGTTCTCATTGGAGACATTCGATGTAATAAGTGTGTGATTGCCACTCTGTTATTAATCCTTCAAGTACGGTGTGTGTCAGCATTACCGATCCAGAGATGACACAGAACACAGAAACTTCGGTCCATTCGGATCGTGGTCGCTACACCGTTCTTATGAACTTAATACTCTAGATGCATGCTGGATAGCGGTCGATGTGTGGAGTAATAATAGTAGATGCAGAATCGTTTCGGTCTACTTGGTTTGGACGTGATGACTATATATAATGATCATGCCTAGATATTCTCGTAATTATTGGCTTTTCTATCAATTGCTCGACAGTAATTCGTTTACCCACCGTAGAATTCTGCTATCATGAGAGAAGCCACTAGTGAAACCTATGCCCCCCGTGTCTATTCTCAATATATCAATCTACAATCTACTTTACTTTTCTGTTTTTACTTTCTGTTCTTATATCCAAAAATACCAAAAATATCAAACTATCATATCTATCAGATCTCACTTTCGTAAGTGACCGTAAAGGGATTGACAACCCCTTATCGCGTTGGTTGCGAAGTTCTTATTTGTTTGTGCAGGTGCGAGGGACTCGCGCGTGGTCTCCTACTGGATTGATACCTTGGTTCTCAAAAACTGAGGGAAACACTTACGCTACTATGCTGCATCACCCTTTCCTCTTCGAGGGAATACAACGCAAGCTCGAGAAGTAGCACTTCTTCGGAGTAGGCTTAAGTGGTGGTTCAGGAAGAGTCCAATCATCATAATTTTTCAATATGTTATTCAATAATTCTTCGACCTGTCAAATAGATCGTTCCCTGAAAACACAACCAGCACAACTATCCAGGAAGTTCCTAGAAGCGTCGGTTAGTCCATTATATAAGATATCAAGTATTTCATTTTTCTTAAGAGGATGGTCACGCAAAGCATTAAGTAACTGGCAAAGCCTCCCCTAAGCTTGTGGGAGACTCTCTTATTTAGTTTGCACAAAGTTAAATATTTCCTGTAAGGCAGCTTGTTTCTTATGAGCAGGAAAATATTTTTCAGAGAAGTAATAAATCATATCATGGGGACTACACACACAACCAGGAGTAAGAGTATTGTACCAAGCTTTAGCATCACCTTTAATGAAAATGGAAATAATTTGAGAATATAGTAGTAACGGGTTTTCTCATCATGAGTAAAAAGGGTGGCTATGTCATTTAACTTAGTGAGATGTGCGACAACAGTTTCGGTTTCATAACCATAGAAAGGATCAGATTCAACCAAAGTGATTAGCTCTGGGTCGACAGAGAATTCATAATCCTTGTCATCAATAAAGATAGGTGAGGTAGCAAACTTAGGATCATATTTCATTCTAGCATTCAGAGACTTTTCTTTATACTTGCATAATAATTTCTCTAGATCATCCCTATCATTACAAGCAAGAATATCTCTAGTTGTTTTCTCACTCATAACATAACCTTCGGGTACCTTAGGCAATTCATATCTAAGAAGGCTAGTTCTAGCAGGTGTTTCGAAAATTTCAGTTTCAAGCTCATCACCAGATTCGACAACATCATGTTGTCTTACTCTAGTAATTTGTTCATCAAGAAAGTCACCTAGTGGCACACCATCATCATGCAAGATACTAGCATCATCATAAGTATCATTCATAGCAAAAGTAGCATCATCAATAACTTGTGACATATCAGGAGTAATAGCATGTTGTGTTGTTGCAAGTTTACTTATAATAGAAGGTGAATCTAAAGCAGAACTAGATGACAGTTTCTTACCTCCCCTCGTCTTAGATGGATAGATCTTAGTCTTAGCATCCTTCAGATTCTTCATAGTGATAAATTGATAATAATCCCAAGTGACTCAACAAATATAGCTATGCTCCCGGGCAACGGCGCAAAAAAAGGTCTTGATAACCCACAAGTATAGGGGATCGCAACAGTTTTCGAGGGTAGAGTATTCAACCCAAATTTATAGATTCGACACAAGGAGAGCCAAAGAATATTTGCAAGTATTAGCAGCTGAGTAGTTAATGCAACCACACCTGGAGATTCATTATCTGCAGCAAAGTGATCAGTAGCACGGTAATATGGTAGTTTTGATAGTAGTGGCAGCAGGAACAGTAACGGTAACAGTGGTAGCAGTAGTTATGTAGCAAGTGTAGCAGTAACGATAGTAGTAGTAACTTAGCAGGATCAATATAGGATAAATTCATAGGCATTGGATCGCTGATTTGTTGGATGATATTCATCATGTGACGGTCATAACCTAGGGCGATACATCACTAGCTCCAGTTCATAAATATAATGTAAGCATGTATTCCGTAAATAGTCATACGTGCTTATGGAAAGAACTTGCATGACATCTTTTGTCCTACCCTCCCGTGGCAACGGGGTCCATATTGGAAACTAAGGGATATTAAGGCCTACTTTTAATAGAGAATCGGAACAAAGCATTAACACATAGTGAATACATGAACTCCTCAAACTACAGTCATCACCGGGAGTGGTTCCGGTTATTGTCACTCCGGGGTTGCCGGGTCATAACACGTAGTAGGTGACTATAACTTGCAAGATCGGATCTAAAACATGAATATAATGATAATATCATAAACGGTTCAGATCTGAAATCATGGCACCCGGGCCCAAAGTGACAAGCATTAAGCATGGCAAAGTCATAGCAACATCAATCTTAGAACATAATGGATACTAGGGATCGGCCCTAACAAAACTAACTACATTACATGATAAATCTCATCCAACTCCTCACCAACCAATGAGCCTAAGAAGGAATTACTCACTCCCGGTGGAGAGCATCATGGAATTGGCGATGGAGAAGGGTTGGTGATGACGAAGGACGAAGATCCTCCTCTCCGGAGCCCCAAGCGGACTCCAGATCTGGCCTCCCGAAGAAGAACAGGAGGTGGCGGCGGCTCCGTCTCATAGATCGTGATAATTCTTTCTCCCTGATTTTTCTCTCCATGAATATGAATTTATAGTATCAGGGTTGGCGTCTGCGGGGCCACTAGGTGGGGACAACCCATCAGGGCACGCTAGGAGGGGGGCGCGCCCTGGTGGGTTGTGCCACCCAGGTGCCCCCTCCGGGGGTTCTTGGCTCCAGTATTTTTCTTTTATTATATAAAAAATCCACGCAAAGTTTTGTTTCATTCCAAGAACATTTATTTCTGCACAAAAACAACACCACCAGGAGCTTTTTGGCACCCTCAGCTCCTTTCCTTGCCTTGGAGCTTCTTTTTCATTCCAAGAACATTCCAAGAGGGGGTCTGCAGTGGAAAGGCTAGGGTGGAATCATTATGTACACTTCTTTTTGGCACCCTCAGCTCCTTTCCTTGTCTTGGAGCTTTCCGTTTCTTCCGGAGTGAAGGCTGGTTGGTGGGAGCGGTAGTACCATTTATGGCCACCAAGCGGTAGTACCGCTACTCACCGCGGTAGTACCACTTGGGGGAATATGCGGCGGTACCGCCCTGGTCTGGCTCAGCTACCGTTTCGACTCGAGGGGGCATTTTCCCGTGTCGGACTTTGAGGTAGTAGCAGCGGTAGTAGAAACGGTAGTACCGCTTATAAGCGGTAGTACCGCTTCCACCACCGCGGCTACTACCGCTTCCCTCTCCTCCGCCTCGGTGTTTCTATAGTGCGGTGGTACCGCTCCGCCCAGCGGTAGTACCGCTTTGTGCGGGCAGAAATGGGGTAACGGTTCACCTTCCCCCCCCCCCACTATATAAAGAGGTCTTCTTCCTCAAGAAGACCTACATCTCTCCCCCAAGCTCCATTGTTGCTCCAAAAGCTCATTTTCGCCCGATCTCTCTCCCTAGCCAATCAAACTTGTTGATTTTCTAGGGATTGGTTGAGAAGGCCCATATCTACACTTCCACCAAGAGAAATTTGATTCCCCCCACCAATCCCTTGCGGATCTTGTTACTCTTGGGTGTTTGAGCACCCTAGACGGTTGAGGTCACCTCGAAACCATATTCCATTGTGGTGAAGCTTCGTGGTTTCGTTGGGAGCCTCCAATTAAGTTGTGGAGATAACCCCAACCTTGTTTGTAAAGGTTCGGTCGCCGCCTTCAAGGGCATCAATAGTGGAATCATGGCATCTCGCATTGTGTGAGGGCGTGAGGAGAATACGATGGCCCTAGTGGTTTCTTGGGGAGCATTGTGCCTCCACACTGCTCCAACGGAGACGTACTTCCTCTCAAAGGGAAGGAACTTCGGCAACACATCCTCGTCTCCATTGGTTCCACTCTTGGTTATCTCTTACCTTTACTTATGCAAGTTTAATTGTGTTAGTTCCTTGCTTGCTTGTGTGCTTGTTGTTGTTGCATCATATAGGTTGCTAACTTAGTTGCACCTCTAGACAACCTATTTTGTTGCTAAGTTTAATTTGGTCAAGAAAAGCTAAAAATTGTTAGTTGCCTATTCACCCCCCCCCTCTAGTCAACCATATCGATACTTCCAATTGGTATCAGAGCCTCGTCTCTTTATTAAGGACTTTATTGTCCAAAGAGTACGGGAGAGACCGTAGTCGAGATGCAGGAGCACTCGAGTGGGAACCCGTCTCTGTCTACGACCGATGGGGGACCCTCGGTCTCTCGTGAAGAGTTCAATGTGGCTTTGGACACATTGAGAACTTCTATTACGACCGAGGTCAAAGGCATGTTCAAAGAATTTCTTGATGGGCTTAAATTATCCACCGCACCGTTGGCAGTGGCTCGTCCCACTAACAAGGTGTCGGATGCTCTTCCCGATAAGGGAGAAGCTAGTAGTGATCAAGCCCACGTGACTAAGAATGGGAGTGGCATCTTTGCTCAAGTAGCACCTCCCATTACTTATGGAGGTCATGTTCCCTCCCCGCATCTAAATTCGGTTGGTCCTCCCCCTAAGTATGTGAAAAAATGTTAATTTTGCTACTTGGACTTTTCTCTTTAAACATCATTTAAATCATTGTTCTACTAATCTTTGGAGAATCATTGTGCAAGGTTTCTACCCGCATGATCCATACAACTTAACTCCAAGAGAAGTCGTGGATCATCAATTCAATGAGTCCATTCTTTGCATTCTTCAAGAAGCCATCCCTCCCGAAGATATTGCACATCGCCGACCCTTCTCCATGGCCAAGGAAGCATGGGACCATGTTGTCTCCTTGTATAAGGGAAGCGCAAGCACTCAACACTCAAACTATGAGGTTGTGCAAGATAAGCCGATGAGTTTGCCATGTTCGAAGATGAAGAACCACGTGAACTTTATCGGAGATTAACCACTCTTACGATTTCACTCCGAGATCATGGGAGCAAGGATACATATGACAATTGGATCAAGCGCAAGTTTCTCAAGGCCATGATGCCTACCACAAGGCCATGCCCCCCGTCATCCGTCAAAGGCCGAACTTCCACACCTTGTCCTCAAGTGAAGTGTTGGATGAGTTTGTTGCTATGAGGATCTTGGACAAGACCGCCCAATGATCAAAGAAGCCCAATCTTGCTTTGAAGGCCAAGGCTTGTGTGGAAGAAGAAGATGAAGAGTAGTATTGCCCCGACGACACCAAATATGCATATCATGAGCACATGGCTCTTGCTTCACGACAATTTTGGGGCAACAAGAAGAACTCAAGACCCGACTTCAATAAGAACAATTCAAGTGGTTTCAAGGGCAAGCAACGAGTGAGGACATGCTACAATTGTGGTAATGTGAGTCATTTTGTTGTGGATTTCCCATATGAGAAAATGGAAGACAATGGAGGCAAGCTTATCCGAAAAGACAAGGCCAAGTCTTTTCCCAACAAGAACAACTTCACCAATAAGACTCCCCCGAAAGGATTGGTGGCACAAGAAGAGTATGATGAGGATGAGGATGATGACTAAGATGATGAGATGGTTACCATGGACACCGTTTCTATTGCAATAACTCCACGGTCATCCCTCTTCGATTCACCCAACGAGAACATCACCGCCAAGTGCCTCATGGCTAAAGCCACCAACAAGATAACCCCCAACGTCAAATCTACCATCACTAATAATCCTTCATTAATGAATTGCATTGATGAAAGTGAGGGGGTGGAGGAGGAGTAAAATGAATTTGAGTCTTTTACGAGTAAACTCAAAGGTAAATAAATCCAAGAAGCACTTTGTTTCTCTCTTGAAACAACCTAGTGAAACCAATGAGATGATCGAGGCTCACGAAGAGACCATCTCTAAGATGGAAGGACATAGTCGTGACTATGCCGATGAGATATCAGATCTCTCTAATGCTCTTGAGGAAGAGCATGGTCATCATTTGGCTCTTGAGGAGTCATACAACGATGATCATGCTAAATTAAAGAAAGATCTCGATCATGCTCTTGTTGTTTCTCGTGTGCTCAATTCCGAGAAGGCCAAACTTGAGGTTGACCATGCTAGACTCAAAGAGTAGTTTGATACACTTGACAAGGCTCACAATGTCTTGAAGAGTGTTCATGCTATCCTCAAGGAGTCTCATGATCAACTCCAAGTATCGGTAACCAAGGAGAGAGCCATTTTTCCTCATATGGTCTTTATTGATAATGCAAATGCTACTAATCCTTTTTGTGAGCATGTGCATCTTGTGGAAGAGAATGCCAAGTTGAAGAAGCAACTTGAGAAAGGCCTTCTCTCTTGCATACAAGGTGAGAAGAACCTCAACGACCTTTTGAGCAATCAAAAGGAAGTTGTTGCCAAGGAATGGATTGGGTTTACACCCAAGCCCAAGAAGAAGAAGAATGACAAGACCAAGCAACGTCTTCCTCTCAAGCAAACCTTTGTGAAGGAGGGAGAGGGTACTCCTAAGGAGAAGAAGAACAATGTGAAGGGTGGTGGAGTCAAGAAGGGCACTGCCACTCCTTCCAACAAAGCCGGCAACTTTAACTCGTCTTATGTGTTATGCCGTGCTAGTGATGGACATGTTTATGCTAAATTTGTCGGTTCTTCTTATGAGTACATTGAATGGTCTATTTGGGTTCCTAAGACCCTTGTTACTAACATCAAAGGACCCATTACAAAATGGGTACCTAAAACCAAGCATTGATTTCTTGTAGGAGTTTGCTTCCGATGGGGGATCATGGTTGCTCGATATTGGAGCCACAAATCATATGACCGGAAGCAAAGACTTGGTGGTGGACGTGCACAAAGGTTCATCTATGCCCACCAATGTCGAATGGGGTGATGCTTCATCTTATAAAGTATTGGGTATTGGCAAGGTAGTCGTTTCTCATGATCTCACGATCAAGAAAGTCATGCTTGTTGAGTCCCTCACATACAATTTACTTTTCGTTCATCAACTTGCACTCTTGGGTTTTGCTACTTTATTTGATATTGATTATGTGGCCCTCTTGTGGAGCAAGACTCTTAAAGTAGCCTTTGTTGTGCATGTCGAGAACGGTCTTTATGTGGTCAACTTCTCGAAGCGACCCACTAAGAACGTGACATGCCTAATGGCTAAAGTTGACGTGGGATGGCTTTGTCATCGCCGTTTAGCCCATGTAAAGAACTTTGCAAAGTTTTCTCAAGGGGGACCATGTCCGTGGACTAACAAATGTTAGTTTTGCCAAAGATCATGCTTGTAGTGCTTGTATCGAAGGAAAGCTACATGATAAGGCTCACCCTCCCATGAATATCATCTACTCGACGAGGCCTTTAGAGCTCCTTCACATGGATCTATTTGGGCCTCCATCCTTTGATAGTCTCGTGGGTAGAAAGTATTGCTTAGTGATTGTGGATGATTAATTATTCAAGATACACCTGGGTATATTTATTCAAGAGGAAGAGAAAGACCCTACAAGCCGTCATCAACTTTGAAAATGAAGCTCAACGTCAACATGATGCAAAGATCTTGATGATTTGAAGTGACAGTGGCACCGAGTTCAAGAACTACACATTGGATGAGTTCCTTAGTGATGAGGGGATCAAGCATCAATATGCCGCACCTTATACCCCTCAACAAAATGGTGTGGTGGAGAGGAAGAACCGGACATTGATGGACGCGGCAAGGACCATGATGGAGGAGTTCAAGTCCCCGTACAACTTTTAGGACAAAACCATCAACACCGCTTGTCATGCATCCAATCGGCTCTATCTCCGCAAAGGCTTGAACGAGACTCCATATGAGATACTTATCGGTTACAAGCTCAACCTCAAGTACTTCCTGGTGTTTGGATGTAAGTGTTTCATACTCAAGAAAGGTGTTCGTTTGTCTAAAATTGAGGCTAGAGCTCATGAGGGCATATTTGTTAGTTATGCTACAAACTCTCATGCTTACCGTGTCCTCAACAAGTCCACCGGACTCATTGAGGGGTCGTGTAACGTGGAGTTTGATGAGAATAACGGCTCCCAAGTGGAGCAAAGTGGTACTTGTGATGTAGGTGATGAAATTCATCCCCAAGCCATACGAAGAATGGGTATTGGTCATATCCTACCCATTGACGAACCCCTTGTGGCCGAAGGAGAAGGACAATGTTCCACTCAAGTGGAACCATCACCAACCCAAGACCCACACACTTCCGAAGAACAAAGTGAAGGCCCTCAACACAATGAACAAGGTCAAGTGCAAGATCAACCGCAAGATGGTGTTGATCCACCAAGTGATGCACAAGGCCAAGTTCCCTCTCCCGAGAAAGTTCAAGATCAAGAGCAAGCTCAAGATCAAGAACAAGCTCATGACGACGCTCATTATGATCATGTTATTGCTCCTCAACTCTCACTTGAGGAGCAATTGGAGCGTCGTGTCGCCAAAGTTGCTTCCAGGCTCGCTTCTAGAGAGCATCGCATGGAGAATATCCTTGGAAACATTACAAAGGGGGTAAGCACTCGTAGACAATTAGCAAACTATTGTGCTCATCATGTGTTTGTCTCTTGTGTTGAACCCCAAGAGGTCTATGAGGCGCTCGAAGATCCGGATGGGCTCAATGCCATGCATCAAGAACTCCATAACCTCGAACGCAACAAAGTGTGGCGATTGGTGCCAAGGTCGGAGGAGAACCATAATGTCATTGGAACCAAATGGATCTTTAAGAGCAAGCAAGATGCTCACGGGATTGTCATTTGCAACAAGGCTTGTTTGGTGGCACAAGGCTACTCCCAAGTCGAGGGTATCGACTACGGTGAAACCTTTGCCCCCATTGCTGCCTTGAATCTATTCGTTTGTTGCTTTCTTATGACTCTCATCATAACTTTAAATTGCAACAAATGGATGCAAAGAGTGCTTGTCTTAATGGTCCTCTTAATGAGTTGGTGTATGTCAAACAACCCCCGAGGCTTGAGGATCCTAAGATCCCCAATCATGTGTATCAACTCGATAAGGCACTCTATGGCCTTAAATAAGCCCCACGTGCATGGTATGAGCATCTTACCGAGTTGTTGCAAGATCATGGGTTTGAAATTGGGAAAATTGCCCCCACTCTTTTTACTAAGAAGGTCAAAGGGGAGTTGTTTGTATGCCAACTATATGTTGATGATATTATCTTTGGTTCTCCTAACAAAGCTTTCAATGATGAGTTTGTCGCACTAATGACCGCGAAATTTGAGATGTCCATGATGGGAGAGTTGAAGTTCTTTCTCGGGTTCGAAGTCAAACAAAGAAGAGAAGGAATCTTCATCAACCAAGCCAAATATACTCAAGACATGCTCAAGAGATTCAACCTAAGTGATGTCAAGCCGACCTCTACCCCAATGCCTACCAAATGCCAAATTGACAGTGATCCCAATGGTAAAGCAGTGGATCAAAAGGTATATCGTTCTATGATTGGATCCTTGCTTTATCTTTGTGCATCTAGACCAGATATCATGTTAAGTGTGGGAATTTGTGCACGGTTTCAAGCCTCACCTAAGGAAAGCCACTTTGTGACAGTCAAGCGAATCTTTCGATATTTGGCTCATACCCCAAACTTTGGCTTATGGTACCCAAGAGGAGCAAACTTTGATCTTGTTGGTTTCTCGAATTCGGATTGGGCGGGAGACAAGGTGGATAGGAAGTTAACCTCCGGAGGATGCCAATTTCTTGGTTGCTCTTTGGTAAGTTGGTCCTCCAAGAAGCAAAGTCGTGTATCTCTCTCCTCCACCGGAGCCGAGTATGTGGCCATTGGTAGTTGTTGTGCTCAACTTCTTTGGATGAGGCAAACTTTAAAGGATTACGGTGTCCTTTGTGACAAAGTGCCTCTTTGGTGTGACAATGAAAGTGCCATCAAAATTTCTCTCAACCCGGTGCAACACTTCAAGACGAAGCATTGAGATTCGGTATCACTTCATCCGGGACCATATCAGACGAGGCAAGATTGATCTTCACTATGTCAACACTCATGATAACCTTGCAGATATCTTCAGGAAGCCCTTGGATGAAGCAAGATTTCACGGGTTAAGGCATGAGCTAAATATCATTGATTTGAGCAATGTGGCTTGAAACTGTGCACACCTCTTCACACTAATCATGTTATCTTGTTTAGGTGTAGGCATGGACATAGGGCGAGTGTTGTTCTATCAATAAACTTTCCCTTCCCCCATTATGCATAAATCAACCAACTCTTTCACATTCACCATTGTTGATGGTATATGTGCTTCAAAGATGAGTAGTGGTCATGGGCCCAAGGTTAAAATCTTCGCGGTGCCATACCATTTCACTCAAACATAGGTGGCCTCGGCCACCACCCTCTCCTTTGAGAAGTGTGTGTTTGTTGTCCCGTGTTCCCTCTTTCCTTGTGTTTGAGTCTGTGTTTGTGGTTTGTTCTCTTCTCTCTTGTGCTCTTCTTTGTTTGAGCTAAGTCTTTTCCTTCTAAAAGAAATTTTGAGAAATAGCGCATAAACTAGAGTTTAAGCTTTTGTCACTCTAGCAACCCATCATCTAATTACTACTGAACAATGCATTCCCTTAGGCCCAAAGATGGTGAGGTGATATGCAGTCGACGTTCACATAACACCACTAAGGGAATCAACAACATATATATCGTCAAAATATTGAACGAATACCAAATTCACGTGATTACTTATGAGAAGACATATCCCGTGTCCTCAAGAACAAAAGTAACTACTCACAAAACATATTCATGCTCAAGATCAGAGGGGTATTGAATAGCATAATACATATGATCTTCCACCAAATAAACCAACTAGCATCAACAACAAGATGTAATCAACACTACTAGCAACCCACATGTACCAATTAGAGGTTTTGATACAAAGATCTAATACAAGAGATGAACTAGGGTTTGAGATGAGATGGTGTTGTTGAATATGTTGATGAAGATTGGCCCTCCCACGACGATAGGGTTGTTGGTGATGATGACGGCTTCAATTTCCCCCTCCTGAAGGGAAGTATCCCCGGCGGAATCGTTCCGCCAAAGTGCAAAAGTGCTCCTGCCCAAGTTTTGCCTTGAGACGGCGGTGCTCCGTCCCGAAAGTCCTCTCTTTATTTTTCTAGGGAAAATGGGATTATACACCAGAAGATGGGCATCGGGGACTCGCCAGGGGCCCCACCACCCAGGAGGGCGCGCCTAGGGGGGCGGGCAGGCGCGCCCTGGTGCCTTGTGGGCACCTGGGTGGCCCCCTCTGGTACTTCTCTGCTCTAGTATTTTTTATTTATTCCAAAATAAATCTCCGTAAAATTTCAGCTCATTTGGAGATGTGAAGAATAGGTATCTGTGTCGTAGCTTTTTCGGGTCCAGAATTCCAGCTGCCAGTATTCTCCCTCTCCGCGTAAACCTTGCATATTATGAGAGAAAAGGCATCAGAATTGCTCCACAAGGTGTTATGTTGATTTAAAACACTATAACTAAAAAGTAGGAAAACATGATGCAAAATGGACGTATCATGTACATGTTGATTCCACCCTAACATGCATAGTTCATCCAAATGCATCACTTCAAACACAAACTGGATCCAAAATCACTACAAACATAACATTCTCAAACAAAGTCCTCGCTGAGGAAATCATCACGGCCACCACCACCGCCATCCTCTCGGCCACCATCACCACCACCACCACCATCATTCCGAGACAGCCTTCTGTTTGGGTCAAGATCACCCCACGAGTGAGCTCCCAATACTTTCTTGCGGTTTCATCCATCATGGTTGGATTTATGAACATGATAGCCTGATCTTTGGCTTTCTTTGCATCACAAATCCTCTCCTCCTCAAGTGAAAGTCTACGCTCCTTTGCCTTTAAATTTCTCTCTTCGGTTGCCAACTTGACCTTCCATTTCTCATCCTCCAGTATCTTCAGTCATGGCCATGGCAACAACGGTGCCATGTCCATGGTGTCGTTCCCCTTCTTGAAGGTGTTGCCGTGGAGCTCCATTACACGACTCTCCGGGAGAAATCCCTAGCTTCTAATGGTCGAAGCAGGCGATGACGGCATCTATGTTGTTTCCTTGTTTGAGGCATCGCCTGGGAGAGTCAGCATGTTGCAGTTTGCACGGATCTCTTCGTCGTCAAGGACAGTGGATGTCGGGGCGGCAGCTCCGGGTGGTTTTTGATTGTGTGTCGAGATGTCGATCTCGGGAACAATGTGACATGTGAGTGGTAGCTCTATGAGGTGGGGCTCTATCTCGACATTGACTGGGTGGCATCCTTGTCCCGCTTAGGCAGTAGGGGTGTTGGCTCGGTCTATGCGCCCCAGAGGGGGCGGTCTAACTTTACGTCGGGGCAGCGGCCCCGGATGCGTTGCGATGTTCGTGGTCTAAGCGATTGCCTTGAGCAGCGTGGGATGCCGACAACTGGGTTGTGCGGCGTTGCTGCTGGAGGGGAGCGTTGGTATGCCGGGGCAGCAGCCCCGGAATGGAGAGCCGATTGATTGCGCTGGGCACGACTGAGCGGTGGATGTCGGGGCGGCGGCCCACTGTGGCTACCAGACTTCCGAGGCAACGATGATGGTGGGAGCGATGTCGGCGACATGGCAATGGTTGCGGTAGTCGACTCTTCTCCGACGTGTCCACGGTTTTGCCTCGGTTTGCTTGTTGTTGTGGAGTCAAAGCTGTGGCGACAGGGCCCTGTGGTGTACGATGACTGGCTGCAGGTGGCCCATTCGGTGATCTTCTGTGGCACCAGCCGTGCCTGGTTTTTTTCTTTTGAGTTCCCCGTCAGAGTCGGAGCTGCATTGTATGGCCGCAGGCCAACTTGTCGTCGATAAGGTTGGGCTTTGCCCTGTGTGTTTCAGTCTATGGGAGTGGGCTTGGCCCTTGTTGTTTCGTTTTTTGCCCGATTTTCTGTAATTAAGCGGGCAGTTCCCTTCCGCTTAATTAATAGATGAAGCAACCTTTGCCTCCGTTTCAAAAAAGAAAGAAAATATCTTCAGCTCATTCCACCTCGCCATCTTATCTTCTTTGTGTTCGGCCGCCAACACAATTCTCTTCTTTCTATCTTTGCAATTTTGTTCCCTTTCGGTCTATTGTTGGCCTCTTCATAAACCCCGCTGTCCTCCTCAATGGATATGATCAACCTTAATCTTTTTGGAGTGGTCCGCAATTCTCTTGACCCACTTCTCATTCTTGCAAATCACTTTGTAGTAATGATGCAAACGCGAAGGGCTTGTGGCCGAACATCTTGTTCCTATGCTTGAAAAGTTCTTGGATGTACGAGCCATACTACGTGACTTGCACACCGCTCGGTGGTGCATGATTCACTTGATTGATGCATCCAGACCATCGGTTGCATTAGCCGTTAATGGTGCCCCAATGACACCCAATAGAACCGTGTGTACGGCTTGTTGGTGTGACGCCCGAAGACCGACGTCCCAGAAGATTCCAGATGTTCCGGGTTCTTCCGTGTGTTTCATTTGTGCTTGTGTTATTTATTTTGCATTGCATCATGTCATCATGCCATCATGACTTTAATTATGCAACTCAACCTAATAAATCGTGTGGATCTTCGGTCCATTTAAATCGAGGGAAGAGTGACTTCTCTTTATAACATATCCTCCTAGTATTATGGAGCTATTATTAAATTATTCCATTTGTTGGAAGTAACCATAACACAATTGCATATATTCCCCATGCCTTTTCTACTTCAAGTTTCACCATCTAAACTTTGTCTATATTTCTTTTCCGTTGTATCGAGGTTCCTCCAAAAATTCGAACATTTTTGGACACTTCAATAATCAAGTCTTAGTTCAAACTCTTTTGAATTAAATTCAAATATGTTTGAATTATATCTCGATCTTACCATTTCTATTTTTCTCGGACCGCGCTCATTTTTATGAGCCCGAGAAAATTACTCTCACGTGTAAATTCTTTCCGTAGATGCCTTTTTCTTTTCTCTCTCTTTTTAGTTCTCTGTTTTTTTTTCTTTAATTCAAGAGAGGGGCAAGAGGCCCAACCGCCGGCCTCTAAGGCCCATCAGCCTCCAGGCCGGCCCGAGGCCCAGCCTCCCTCTCCCCCTCGCAACCCTAAGCCCGACCGCTCCTCAACCCTCGCTCCTCCCTCTCCCTCAGCCGCCGCACTCCAGCGCCGCTCGACCCCGTCTTCCTCTCGAACCCCCTCGTCCCCATCTCCCTCATCCCTCGTTCCCTCGCAGCCCGATCCCGATCCCATCTCCCTTCCCTCGCCCGAACCCCGTCGCCACCCTGCTCGATCCCCTCGCCCCTTTTCTCCCGCAGCGCCTCGCGCCTCCGTCCCCAGCGCCGCAGCGCCCGCGCCCCTCCATCTCCGGCCTCCTCCGTGCCTCGCGCCGGCCACCGGCGGGCCAAGGCCGCAGCCTCTCGAGCAGCCAGGGCCGGCCTGGAGCCGCGCCATCCGCCACCTTCTCCCTCCTGCGTTGCGCCTCCCCGAGCACCATGGACGCGCCCCTCCAACGCCGGGAGTCCGGCCTCGTCCAGTGCGCCGCCCGCCACCTCGCCGAGGGGAGGAGCCCCCTCATCCAGCCTCCATCACCTCGCCCCAAGCGCCGCCTTGGCCTCGTCAGGACCTTGGAGCCTGCTGCTGTGCATCTTTCGCCCGGCCCCGTGAAGCTCTTCCCTGTCTGGTGTTCGTTGCTCTTCGGTGAGAATACAAGGAAGCCGAGCCCTGCATCGAATAGTTGCTGCCCTGCCTGTGTGCGGCTTCATTTTTCCGGTGATGCCAAGTCCACAGCTAGAAGACCCGGACTCCGAACGCCAAGTACCACTACGAACTCGAAAGAACAAGGATGCGCCAAGTTCGTCTACCGCCGCCGTGGAACCTCAAGACCGGCAAGTCCAACTACGACTCGAGACCGAGACCGGCGAGACCGCTACGAGTACGACTACACGATGCGTCAAGTTCCTCTCCGGTGCCCCGAGGACCGAGTACGACTACACATGGAGATAAGTCAAGTTCCACTACCATCGCAAGAACGAGAACCCCCAAGTACCACGACACCGACCCCGAACATCTACGGAGTTGTACCACTACTTCCACGACGAGTCCAACTACTGCCGTGAGAACGGCTACATAACGTGTACCTCTACGGAACAACTACTTCCCTCTACAACCGACTCGCAAGAACGTCTACTTCCACTACGTCCCTCGGCGACTTGAACCCCTTCGAGAACGAATGTATCGAAGGTATAACCCCGAGACAATGACCCGTCGAATGCTTGTGTTGTATGAGATGTTTCCCTTGTGTGCACCGTGCCCGTTTCGTCTTTTGTCATGCTCCTCAGTTGCCTCGTCGCCGACTCGTGGGAACCCGGTGACGGGATCACCCCACCGTTCATCTTGTTTCGCTCGCTCACGCCTCCCTTCATCTTCTGCACCGGTCTCTCAACAAGTTACCGGAACCGAGATGTTGCCGCTGCATCATTTTCGGATCGTTGCCGTGGCACCTTTTTCCTTCCACCACGGTGACATATACTCCTTATCTCTTCATGTTCACTTTTAATAAAAATTGTATAAACTTGATCATGTCATCCGCATCATGTTAACAACATTATATGTGTGAATTGTTGTTTGCTTAAAATTACTAAACATGCATATGGGGTTTTCCAGAATTGTTGTTTGTCATTCCGGCCTCATTTAAACTTGCCTAAATAGGTAGTTTGCTCTTGCTTCACCTCTTGCCATGATAACAAACATTTGATCTTGTCTTGTAAATAAACGAGAGTCAATTAAATAATTAAATTGTGGTGTTTCGTCAATATGCAACTCATTGCATATTGAGCTCCACTTAACTTGTAGTACTTGTTTGTGCACTTTGCCATGCCATGCATATTTAAACCTGTCATGCATCATACTTGGATGTGCATCGTAAGCCATGTTTATGCTTGTGTGTTTACCGTGTTGCTTTTTTCTTTCTGGTTTGCTTCCCTCGTTAGCTTCGGGTTCGTTCCGGAGTTGTGAGTTTCTGTTCGACTACTTCAAGGATCCGTTCTTCTTCCTTGCGGAATCCCAGGCAAGATGATCATACCCTTGGATACCTTTACTACCATTGCCATGCTTAGTTGTCTCGATGCTATCGTTACATGTCGCGCTACCCATCTTTTATGTCAGCCCTCTCCTTGTTGCCATGAAACCTCTAACCTTTGACACCTTCCTAGCAAAACCACTGTTTGGCTATGTTACCCGCTTGCTCATCCCCTCTTATAGCGTTGTTAGTTGCAGGTGAAGATGAAGATCGTTCCAGGAGGGAACTTGTTGTTGGAATATCACAATATCTATTATTATTATTATTAACACACCTATATACTGGGCATGGGTAGAAGGCTTGGCCTTTTGCTCGGTGTTTTGTTCCACTCATGCCACCTTAGGCGTCGATAAACCGGCATTATGTTCCTTGATTTTGCGTTCCTTACACGATGGGTGGATGGGGACCCCTTGACAGTTCGTCTTTGAATAAAACTCCTCCAGCAAGGCCCAACATTGGTTTTAATTTGCTCATAATAACAACTTAATTAATTAATTAAATTTGCATAGGGGGTCGCGTCCCCGGGTATTCTTTCTACATAGCAGGGGGGCCAGTGCTGATGGTGTTGGTCCCAAACGGGGAGTATGCGGGGCCACCACGGGGAAACTCGAGGATTGGTTTTACTCGTATAATCGCCCATCCGGTCGTGGCCTGAGACGAGATACGCGCGGCTACTATCAGGGTGTCGACACACCGGGAGGTCTTGCTGGACTTGTTTTACCATTGTCGAAATGTCTTGTGCACCGGGATGCCGAGCCTGATCGGATTTCCCTAAGATAAGGGGTGATGATATTATATTTATCACTTCAGCTAATCGTGAGAGCTTGTGATGGGCTAAGTTGGGACACCCCTGCAGGGTTATGATCTTTCGAAAGCCGTGCCCGCGGTTATGTGGCAGATTGGAATTTGTTAATGTTCGGTTGTAGAAAACTTGACAGAGGATCCGAAGTAAAACACACAACTGTGTGAGTAACCGTGACTGTCTCTTTTCACTTTGAGAAGAGAACACGGTGGGGTTATGTTTGACTCGTAGGTAGTTCAGGATCTTTAGCGATCACTACTAGTTTGCGTCTGTTTGCGTAGATGCTCATCTTACTCTTGTACTCGTAAGTTAGCCACCATATTATGCTTAGCCGCTGCTGCAATCTCACCACTTTACCTCTTCCTACCCATAAAGCTTTGCTAGTCTTGATACCCATGGTTATGGGATTGCCGAGTCCTCGTGGCTCACAGATACTACAACCCCAGATGCAGGTTCAGCCGAGAATGATGCATGAGCTGGTTCAAGTACTTCACTGGGAGCTCGATGAAGAGAGTGGCCGTATGTATGTGACGTGTTTCGACGATCAGTAGTGGTTTCTACTAGGGGCGATTTGGACCTGTGGCTTTATGTATTTGGTATCTTTCTTTTGGATCTTCGCCCATAGTCGGGTTGTGATGTTTTGGATGATGTTATGCTTATGAAATGTATTGTGTGACGTGGCGAGTGTAAGCCAACTATCCTTTTGCATTTTCATCCCTATTTTACATGAGTTGTGCAAAGATACCAAACTTGAGATCATTCCAGAATGGGCTTATATCTTTAAGTCGTGCCTCGACACGTAGGAGGTATAGTCCCATCCTGGGCATTACAAGTTGGTATTCAGAGCCTTCTCCGACCTAGGAGCCCCCACTGATTGATCGAATCGTTGACGGTTGAGTCTAGGCACACACATGAAAATGTTTTGAGTCCTATTATATATCGGAGAGTAGGATTTCTTTTGCTCCTCATCTCTTTTCACTCTGGTGAGGACTCCTGACGATTACTCTTGTCTCTTCTACTCTCAAAAATTCACCAATTTTTTTTAGGGTCTCGCGAGTATTGTTTGGATTGTTCCGATGTCTTTGTGACGAGAACATTGTTCTCGATGCCTCCTGTCATTTAGGGGTTGTGGCAGTGTCACGGGGAGTTGAGCTCCGAGTTGTTGTCGTCACAAATATATCGCAGCAGTTCTGGAATACTTAAGACGGCCGACATCGAAAACTCTCCTATGCGGTTAGTGGCAAGATAACCCCGACATCACCCAGTACTCGGGAGGTAGTTCGGGAGTATTGCCATAGCTTGTATAGTAGATGCGTTTCGAAGGTCCGAGGTAAACGGTTTCCGGAAATAACTGGTTATGTGTTGAAGGATGGATACAGCTGGATGTAGGATTAGAGTTGAGTGCGCGATGCTTCCCCTGTATCCCCAACACCTGATTGCATAACTGGAAACTTTCGGAAATTAATAGGTGGGTTCATCTATTAGCTCGTAGGCATTCTTCCAACGAATGCATGATATGAAGTTCGGGGTTCTACATTAAGTGAAGTAGTTTTATGGGCGTTTGTTCCGATCGGGAGTTGCATCTTAAAGGGTCCTTGGCTATGCTGATCCGGAGATTGCACAACCCTTTTGTAACACGTTCCATGAGCTTTCAGCACGAATATGTGGAATGAAGCTTCTATCTTGTATTTGTTCTATCTGCTCCTTGTTGCTTTTATTTACCTTTTGTTCTCCCAAGTGGCCTCTCGACAAGTTGATGTACCTGCGGAATTCATTCGTTCAATTCCCTGTTCGAATGATATTGTGAAGATTATGCTGCAACATACCTATCCTTTGTTTTGATTTGATTCTGGTATTCGAGTTGCTTCGATGTCAAATGTTGATTCCATACCTTTCCTAATCGGTGTTCTCATATTTCTATGGGAGTGCTAATTCTTCTTGACCATCGAGATTTTCATGTTAATCCTTTTCAACCGGTGTGCCTTCTCTTCAAGTTATTCCGTACGGACGCCGTTGAGAGATCTGACGATTTGTCTGTATTCTTTCATCCCAAGTTGTCTTTGTTTTTCCCACCCTCCCACCCTTCTCTTTATGGAGCCAGCAATTCTTAAATGAAATATCCATTTTATTAATGTGATGTTTCTTCATTCCTTTCCTTCAATGTTCTTATCTGGTGATTTATTGTGAAGATGCTCAAGAGCTTCAAGTTCATCATTCTTTTGTTCTCAAATTTTGCCGGTGGATGTAATTCAAGATTTCGGTGTTGATCTTATCCTTTTCCTCATTTCACAATGCTTTCTTATTTCGGTGCTCCAATTAATCATTCTCCTCTAGCTATTCATATCCGGAGAGGTGAAGGTATCTCAGAAGATTCGTGTTTCAATTCTTAATCCATTCAAGCTATTTTGAGATTGTCATCTTATTCAAGCCATTTAATTCAACCGGTGCAATATCTCTTAAGCAATCTTTTCAACGGTGATTTCTTTGAGTGGGCCCTAACCCACATGTCTTTTTCCAGGATCTTACCTGACTCTTCTAATTTCTTTTCCGGAGTATCTCGAAATTCTTCATGGCATTTCTCGTCTTCACTCTCAACATTTGAAGACCGAAGAAGTGTTTCTCTTAAACCTTGGCCGTTCTCTTGAAGATTCGTGGTTCTAGCTTCATGCCATCCTCATAATTGTTTTCGATTGTGGGAATTGTTTTCATGACCCTTCAGAGCATTTCATGAATTCTTTTCTTTGTGATCCTCCGAAGGCCATCATTTCAGAAGATTCTTCGTTCTCAGTTTTCAACTTCGACCTCCAATTATTCTTAATTGATGCCTCTCCATTCGTCTCCATATTCTTACGGTGGTTCTTTCAAGTTTACTCTTCCATTGTATCGTATTAATTCACTCGTTCTTTTCATAATCCTACCGGTGCTTTGTTGAATAATTATCCAAGGTTGTGCTAGATCTCTCTTTAATTCTTTGTAACGAGAATAAGTAGTATGCCAAATCCTTTGGTTGTCATCAATTTAAATTGGTGAAGGAGATGCATGACATAATTCTTATTCTTGTTCCTTCAAGTGTTTAATTCCTTTGTCGGGAGTTCGTTCATGATATCAAATTATTGGTTGTTCATCTTTTCTTCCGGAGTTCCAAACTCTCTCAATTATCTTGTCACGGAGCTCTATGTGAATTCATCGCAGGCCTTGAATCTTATTCTTTTCATCTTTCACTTCTCATGCTTTCATTACCGGAGTTCTTCATGGTGGTTCATCATCATTTAATTCATCCTCGAAGTCTTCATCAAGATTCTTGTTGGAGCTCAAGCATTCTTCATCATGCTTTCCAATTGCAATTCTTTCTACCTTATCTTTTCAGATGGTGTTATGTCATTCTTGACAATTCCTTCATGTTTCATGATTCACGAGTTGTCAGGAATGAGATATTTAAACCCATCATTTTCTTTGTTCAGGAGATCTTTCCAACCATTCAATTTATTCGTTGGAGTAATCTTGGGTTGTATTTCACCTAAAAGCTTTTCCTAAGGATTGTTGCTACGTGTGGTGCTTCTAAATGATCCATGTTCTTCATTTATCCTCCCGGTGAGATAAGTTTTTCGTCTCCTTGTTGATCTCAATCCAATCAAATGTTTTCGTCAGTGGCCGGTTGTCACCGTATAATTTTGAGATGTTTTCCATAAGCTCACATCAAGCTTATTTGTTTTCGTTGCTGATTTTTCCATCAACCCCATTCAACCCTTCTTTGTAAGGAGGATTTCCTAATTCATTTGTGGGAGAAGTTGTCATTTTTCTTCTCCATTCATTTCTTTCGTTGATTTATATGCTATTCTTTCATTCCGGAGGCATTGTGATGTTGCTCTCTCCAAACCCTCATCTCGTTTTATCGAGATGATGTTTTTTTCCTTGTTTGTCCATTTAACCGGAGTATTATGTCCTCTTTTCAAGTTCTCTCATCTTTTCATGTTTTGCCTCTCTTTTCAACCGGAGTGCTGTCTGAATCCTTCTTACCCCTTGTGCCATTCTTTCAATTGTTTCGGAGGCAATATGTTGTTCATTTCATCAAGTATCTTCCCAACTTGGCAAGTTCATGTTCAATTCCTTACATTTTCAGTCGGAGTGCTGTGCGAATCATGTCATTCTTATTCCTTGGCTATACCGTTGTGGTTACATATTCTTTTGGTTCGTAAGCTCTTGTTTCACGTCGTTCAACATACAAGGTTCTCATAATGTTCCTTGTTCCTCTTTTCTAACGGAGTGTTTTCATCTTCGTTCATCTCTGTTGTATTCTTTCCTTCAATTTGTTCAACCTCTTAAGGTTCTTTGGTTTCACTCGTTTGTCAAAGAAGCAACTTTGTTTTACCTCTTCTTTTTCGTTTCTACCCGGTGCTATCTCTAGGATCTCGAGTCGAGATCCTCTGTTAGTGTGGGAGAGTTGTGGCGCTCGAAGACCGACGTCCCAGAAGATTCCAGATGTTCCGGGTTCTTCCGTGTGTTTCATTTGTGCTTGTGTTATTTATTTTGCATTGCATCATGTCATCATGCCATCATGACTTTAATTATGCAACTCAACCTAATAAATCGTGTGGATCTTCGGTCCATTTAAATCGAGGGAAGAGTGACTTCTCTTTATAACATATCCTCCTAGTATTATGGAGCTATTATTAAATTATTCCATTTGTTGGAAGTAACCATAACACAATTGCATATATTCCCCATGCCTTTTCTACTTCAAGTTTCACCATCTAAACCTTGTCTATATTTCTTTTTCGTTGTATCGAGGTTCCTCCAAAAATTCGAACATTTTTTTGGACACTTCAATAATCAAGTCTTAGTTCAAACTCTTTTGAATTAAATTCAAATATGTTTGAATTATATCTCGATCTTGCCATTTCTATTTTTCTCGGACCGCGCTCATTTTTATGAGCCCGAGAAAATTACTCTCACGTGTAAATTCTTTCCGTAGATGCCTTTTTCTTTTCTCTCTCTTTTTAGTTCTCTGTTTTTTTTATTTAATTCAAGAGAGGGGCAAGAGGCCCAACCGCCGGCCTCTAAGGCCCATCAGCCTCCAGGCCGGCCCGAGGCCCAGCCTTCCTCTCCCCCTCGCAACCCTAAGCCCGACCGCTCCTCAACCCTCGCTCCTCCCTCTCCCTCAGGCGCCGCACTCCAACGCCGCTCGACCCCGTCTCCCTCTCGAACCCCCTCGTCCCCATCTCCCTCATCCCTCGTTCCCTCGCAGCCCGATCCCGATCCCATCTCCCTTCTCTCGCCCGAACCCCGTCGCCACCCTGCTCGATCCCCTCGCCCCTTTTCTCCCGCAGCGCCCCGTGCCTCCGTCCCCAGCGCCGCAGCGCCCGCGCCCCTCCATCTCCGGCCTCCTCCGCGCCTCGCGCCGGCCACCGGCGCGCCAAGGCCGCAGCCCCTCGAGCAGCCAGGGTCGGCCAGGAGCCGCGCCGTCCGCCGCCTTCCCCCTCCTGCGTTGCGCCTCCCCGAGCGCCATGGACGCGCCCCTCCAGCGCCGGGAGTCCGGCCTCGTCCAGTGCGCCGCTCGCCACCTCGCCGAGGGGAGGAGCCCCCTTGTCCAGCCTCCATCACCTCGCCCCAAGCGCCGCCTTGGCCTCGTCAGGACCTTGGAGGCTGCTGCTGTGCATCTTCCGCCCGGCCCCGTGAAGCTCTTCCCTGTCTGGTGTTCGTTGCTCTTCGGTGAGAATACAAGGAAGCCGAGCCCTGCATCGAATAGTTGCTGCCCTGCCTGCGTGCGGCTTCATTTTTCCGGTGATGCCAAGTCCACAGCTAGAAGACCCGGACTCCGAACGCCAAGTACCACTACGAACCCGAAAGAACAAGGATGCGCCAAGTTCGTCTACCGCCGCCGTGGAACCTCAAGACCGGCAAGTCCAACTACGACTCGAGACCGAGACCGGCGAGACCGCTACGAGTACGACTACACGATGCGTCAAGTTCCTCTCCGGTGCCCCGAGGACCGAGTACGACTACACATGGAGATACATCAAGTTCCAGTACCGTCGCAAGAACGAGAACCCCCAAGTACCACGACACCGACCCCGAACATCTACAGAGTTGTACCACTACTTCCAGACGAGTCCAACTACCGCCGCGAGAACGGCTACATAACGTGTACCTCTACGGAACGACTACTACCCTCTACGACCGACTCGCGAGAACGTCTACTTCCACTACGTCCCTCGACGACTTGAACCCCTCCGAGAACGAATGTATCGAAGGTATAACCCCGAGACGATGACCCGTCGAATGCTTGTGTTGTATGAGATGTTTCCCTTGTGTGCACCGTGCCCGTTTCGTCTTTTGTCATGCTCCTCGGTTGCCTCGTCGCCGACTCGTGGGAACCCGGTGACGGGATCACCCCACCTTTCATCTTGTTTCGCTCGCTCACGCCTCCCTTCATCTTTTGCACCGGTCTCTCAACGAGTTACCAAAACCGAGATGTTGCCGCTGCATCATTTTCGGATCGTTGCCGTGGCACCTTTTTCCTTCCACCACGATGACATATACTCCTTATCTCTTCATGTTCACTTTTAATAAAAATTGCATAAACTTGATCATGTCATCCGCATCATGTTAACAACATTATATGTGTGAATTGTTGTTTGCTTAAAATTACTAAACATGCATATGGGGTTTTCCGGAATTGTTGTTTGTCATTCCGGCCTCATTTAAACTTGCCTAAATAGGTAGTTTGCTCTTGCTTCACCTCTTGCCATGTTAACAAACATTTAATCTTGTCTTGTAAATAAACGAGAGTCAATTAAATAATTAAAATGTGGTGTTTCGTCAATATGCAACTCGTTGCATATTGAGCTCCACTTAACTTGTAGTACTTGTTTGTGCACTTTGCCATGCCATGCATATTTAAACCTGTCATGCATCATACTTGGATGTGCATCGTAAGCCATGTTTATGCTTGTGTGTTTACCGTGTTGCTTGTTTCTTTCCGGTTTGCTTCCCTCGTTAGCTTTGGGTTCGTTCCGGAGTTGTGAGTTTCTGTTCGACTACTTCCTGGATCCGTTCTTCTTCCTTGCGGAATCCCAGGCAAGATGATCATACCCTTGGATACCTTTACTATCATTGCCATGCTTAGTTGTCTCGATGCTATCGTTACATGTCGCGCTACCTATATTTTATGTCAGCCCTCTCCTTGTTGCCATGAAACCTCTAACCTTTGACACCTTCCTAGCAAAACCACTGTTTGGCTATGTTACCCGCTTGCTCAGCCCCTCTTATAGCGTTATTAGTTGCAGGTGAAGATGAAAATCGTTCCAGGAGGGAACTTGTTGTTGGAATATCACAATATCTATTATTATTATTAACACACCTATATACTAGGCATGGGTGGAAGGCTTGGCCTTTTGCTCGGTGTTTTGTTCCACTCATGCCACCTTAGGCGTCGATAAACCGGCATTATGTTCCTTGATTTTGCGTTCCTTACACGATGGGTGGATGGGGACCCCTTGGCAGTTCGTCTTTGAATAAAACTCCTCCAGCAAGGCCCAACATTGGTTTTAATTTGCTCATAATAACAACTTAATTAACTAATTAAATTTGCATAGGGGGTCGCGTCCCCGGGTATTCTTTCTACATAGCAGGGGGGCCAGTGCTGATGGTGTTGGTCCCAAACGGGGAGTATGCGGGGCCACCACGGGGAAACTCGAGGATTGGTTTTACTCGTATAATTGCCCATCCGGTCGTGGCCTGAGACGAGATACGCGCGGCTACTATCAGGGTGTCGACACACCGGGAGGTCTTGCTGGACTTGTTTTACCATTGTCGAAATGTCTTGTGCACCGGGATGCCGAGCCTGACCGGATTTCCCTAAGATAAGGGGTGATGATATTATATTTATCACTTCAGCTAATCGTGAGAGATTGTGATGGGCTAAGTTGGGACACCCCTGCAGGGTTATGATCTTTCGAAAGCCGTGCCCATGGTTATGTGGCAGATTGGAATTTGTTAATGTCCGGTTGTAGAAAATTTGACAGAGGATCCGAAGTAAAACACACAACTGTGTGAGTAACCGTGACTGTCTCTTTTCACTTTGAGAAGAGAACACTGTGGGGTTATGTTTGACTCGTAGGTAGTTCAGGATCTTTAGCGATCACTACTAGTTTGCGTCCGTTTGCGTAGATGCTCATCTTACTCTTGTACTCGTAAGTTAGCCACCATATTATGCTTAGCCGCTGCTGCAACCTCACCACTTTACCTCTTCCTACCCATAAAGCTTTGCTAGTCTTGATACCCATGGTTATGGGATTGCTGAGTCCTCGTGGCTCACAGATACTACAACACCAGATGCAGGTTCAACCGAGAGTGATGCAGGAGCTGTTCAAGTACTTCATTGGGAGCTCGATGAAGAGAGTGGTCGTATGTATGTGACGTGTTTCGACGATCAGTAGTGGTTTCTAGTAGGGGCGATTTGGACCTGTGGCTTTATGTATTTGGTATCTTTCTTTTGGATCTTCGCCCGTAGTCGGGTTGTGATGTTTTGGATGATGTTATGCTTATGAAATATATTGTGTGACGTGGCGAGTGTAAGCCAACTATCCTTTTGCATTTTCATCCCTATTTTACATGAGTTGTGCAAAGATACCAAACTTGAGATCATTCCAGAATGGGCTTATATCCTGGGCATTATAGTTGGCCACCTCCGAATGATCCAAATTGAATCATAATTGAGATCATCTAGCCCCATCGTAGACGAGGACTCCAAAGACACCAAGAATCCGGCCGTGCTCATCTCCACACTACGACAACAAAACGAACAAACTCCATCATCATCGACCACCAACAATCATTGTCAAAGTCGTTGGCCGAAATGCAAAAGATGCTTTTTTACCTTGTTGGCATTTCCTCGAGCACTTCGCAACCGTGACCCTTCTTGCCGGCCACGGCGTCCAAACACGCCAGAGCAGTGCCCGTAGGGGTGGAGGGAGATGCTGCATGAGGCACTGGACGTGGATGGGGCGCCGCACGGGCCCTCTTCTTCTTCGTGGCCTCCTCGGCGAGGGTCGACGGCGCGGCCGTCAGTTTTCTAGCTCTCCTGGAGCCGGTGGGAGCAGTGGGAGGACAACCGACCATTGTCGGAGAGGCAATCGCCACCCCGTCAGGCTTTGGCGCGGTTAGAGACGGTGCTTGTGGCCGGTGGAGCTTTTCCATTCGCAAGCCTTTTTTCGGCGCGGGGGTGCTTTTCGACGGCGACAAGCCGACGAGGTGGCAGAAGGGTCTTGGCTATCCATTTCGGCGATGGGGCCGGTCATTGGTGAAGACGACAACACGTGGGGGGCGGCAGCGGCGGGAGTGACGGAGCCGCGAGGGCGGGAGAAAGAGTCGCACAACTCGCGCAAGTGCCGAGTATATTTGGGCGGCTTGGAGTTTTTTTTTTGCGGTGGGGCAGTAAAATTATACTCCCTTATAGATTTTAGGAGATTGGGTAGGTGCGACACAAAGGAGTAAAACCAAAATTTGACTCGGAGGGGCGTTTTGCCTCCCGCGAACATATGCTGCGGGTGAACACTAAATTCAAAAAAAGTAAAAAAAAATCTGAAATTTCTTTAGATGTCCATGCTAGTGTTGCAAGCATGCTTAACAAATGTCATGCGAAACGACGCAACAATGTTTCGCCGATAAAAAAAAATTAGGGTGACATTTGGTCTTCATTTTTTTGCACAAGCCAAAATGCTTAACCTTTTTACCAGAAAATTTGCAGGTGTCATTTAGATGTGACTAAGATCACATAAAAATTTTGACTTGTTTTTTTTACATTTGAAAAGTTATTTTTGGGCCCGGGAGCCAAATTGAATTTCCCAATTTGACTATAGAATTTTAGAGATCGCCTAGTAAACATTATATTGCCATCCGTGGCTCCAAACGTACCGTAGCCAATAGGACGTTTAATTAAATTTGTACAGAAACAGGGGCCTTAGCGCAAAAAGGCCTTCTCGGGCAAACTCGGCACCCTGCGGCTGGTTTTTTATCTGCGCCTGGAGTTGACAGTCTCCTCCCCATCGCTCGCTCCCCCTCTCCGTCCCCCAAACCTCCCAAGCGAAGCTCCTCCTAGGGTTTTCCCCGCCGCCGCCCATGGCCGCCTCCCCGGACCGCGCCAATGACGACCTCCGCCGCCGCCTCGCCGTAGACACCCCTCCACCGCCCCACATCGCCAAAGGTTCGTTGCTCCCCTCCGACTCTTCCCTCCCACCCTCGATCTGTCGCACCAGGTCGAAACCCTAGCGCTCCCCCGTAGCTCGCGCTGCCTTGATTTGTTGCCTGTACCGTCGTTCGATCTGTTCTGACGTCACTAGGGTTCGGGCTTTTTGTGTGTCTGCGAAATGGTATTGCCACCGTGCGTTGGGCTTCCGCAGCGTTACTGCCGTGCAGAGTCTCTGACTGAACAATTTTTTACGTGGTGGGACGATGGTTTTAGGTATAAAGGGTGATGTCGGTATTTGGATTTGGGTGGGTTGGATGCTGTGGTCCAGTTATTAATTTTAGTTATTGCTTCGTTTTCGGGAGGTGCTAGTTTTACTCACTGGATTGCCCCTTTTTTCTATAAAATACTTTAATTTTTGTGGTTGAATGTAATTTGTTGGTTGTTTAACTTTGCTGTTGTGGCCTGTGTGGGTTGTAAATATGGCCGCCCTGCCTTTATGTGTTGGTATTCGTAGGATGCAGAATAGAACTGAAAACAATGGTTGTTTTCCTTTGGGCTTAGAAATGTAGCGTTCTTTTTAGCGACACCTGCTGGGGGTTAACATTGCGGCAGCCTCTTTTTACTGACTGTTTGCTCAATTTGTGGGCATAGCTGTATAGTTATAAGCTGCTCTAGGGTACCTTTTTTGCAATCTATGGTATTAGTGTGGATCTGTGACAAAAAAATCAGTTAATTTTCGACCAGTATATGCACAACCCTCCAGTCCAATTACTTTCATGCAAGGTATATGTTGTTTAAAATCTTTATTGCGTCTTTATCTCGTCTAACCATTGAGCATTTCTTTGGTTGTCCAGTTTATGTGTCTTACATTTTTTAGAGCATGTTTCCTGTTTTATTTTTATCAGTATAGCATGTCTCCTGTTTTATCTGTTGTAGCTTTGTTTTTCACACTGTCTTACTCATTGTAGCTTTGTTTTTCACAGAGAAGCAAGGCCTGGATACTGGCATGCCCCTTTCTCCTCAGTGGCTTATGAAGGTAGGCCAAAACATGTTTATGGTTTTAGGATTAAGGGCAGTAACTAAAGTTGAACGGCTGGACATCTTAACACTACGCCTGCGTGGTGAACATGGCAGTACAATATCATCTAGATTGATAGTCGACTTTCTTAGCAGTTTGTGCGCAGGATGTTGATTTATGTAATGTTGTTTGTTGCAGGAGCCCAGTTCACAGGGTTCACGCTCAGATGCTACAAAGACATCAGGGAATGGTGAAGACATGGACTCCAGTGCGAAGAAAAAGGATGTCTTCAGGGCTTCTGTGCTTGATGGTGAAACTGCGCGTCGTGACCGTTGGCGTGATGATGAACGGGAACCAAATTCAGGCCCTCGGTGGGTTCGCTGGAGGGAGACAGACAAGGAACAAGGTGATACACGCAAGGTGGAAAAATGGTCAGATGACTCGTCAAAGTTCTCTGTGGATGGCCGTCGTGCTCCACAGGAACGTTGGGGTGATTCCAGTAACAAGGAGGGCAACTATGACCAACGCCGTGAGGGCAAGTGGATCACTCGTTGGGGTTCCAATGATAAGGAGTCTGAAAATTGGCGCGATCGCTGGGGTGATTCGGGCAAGGAGGGTGATGCTTCCCGTGAAAAAGGTTTTTCCCAGTTTGTTGCACATGGGAAAGATGGCAACATTCATGACAAGGATACTGAGAGAGATGATAACATTTCTCGATCATGGAAGTCTAGTCATCCCGTGGGCCGTGGCCGGGGTGATTCTTCTTATCACCCCTCACAGATATCACAAAAAACATCTTCTTTGTATGGGTATGGTAGAGGGAAACCAGACAATGAAATCACAGGTTTTTCAGGTTCTCGTGGAAAATTTACCCCTAGTTCTGGTAGTACAAATGCTGGCAGTACTGGATCTTCACGTCCATTCCATCTTGGTCTACTTTCTGACAGACCTGGTGGTGCATCAGGGGATCGCACAGCATTTAGATATAGTAGGATGAAACTGCTTGACATATACAGAACAACTTCACATGTTACTGACTTCAAGATGCCTTTTGATGTTTGTGAGGAAGGGTCTGCATTTATGCAAGAAGAAATGTTGGAGCCTTTAGCATTATTTGCTCCGACGACTGATGAAGCGGTAAAGCTAACCCTATTATTTTTCTCAGCTAGGATGATCTTACTATCATGTAATTATACTATGTATATGATCTTCATGTCTCACAGTTCTTATATATGTAGGTCATTTTAAAAGCAATTGACAAAGGGGAAATCATAAACAGTGGTGTCCATCAGGTTAACAAAGATGGGTCTGTTGGGAAAAGTAATCCTGACGGGGTGGCGTCAAAAGAATCTAAATTAGGTTTGATGCAGTTTTCATACTTTGTTTGTGGCATAAACATCCAAATATGTTACCATTGTGTGCTGAATCCCC